>JAHLEZ010000004.1:2400000-3000000 GCA_020726505.1 Leptodontidium sp. MPI-SDFR-AT-0119 | reverse complement strand
GTGTTAACTAACGTATTAATCGTCCTAGTATAATATATAATCGTGAAGTGGAAGTCCGTAAAGAACTTAGCCTATTAAGCCTACTTAGCCGTGAGGTCCTTAGTAGTTATAAAGTACTTTAGGGCCTAGTAGTCCGTGTAAACAAAGACATTTCTCTAGGCACTTAAGAGCTCCGGGCGGTATTACTTAAATAACCGGAAAATCGCTAGTATCTCTTTGTCGTAGATCGAGTAATTGAGCTTAAGGTCTATTATAGTCTTAGAGAAGTATCTTATAGGGTGAAAAGTGCCGTCTTCTTGAAGTTAGGATAGAATCCTAGTGACGACTCTGTCAGAAGAGTTAGTCTCTAGCTGTGTCTATTTAATAGAGTCGTAGTAGCGAAGAACTGGCGTAGATTAAAGGGCTTCCCGGAGAGTTTCCTAAGCGTCTTTACAGGCGCTATTAAATTTAAAGGGAACGTCCTTTCTAGTAAGTATCGTGAGGGGTCGTGTAATGCGACTATAGTCCTTAATAAACCGGCAGTAAAAGTTATAGAAATTAAAGTAACTTTATATACTTTATATATTGTCGGCGTATTATTAGTCCTTAATCACACTAATCTTCTCTAGGTCTACCTCTACGTTATTGACGCTAATAATAAATCTTAAGAACCTCGTCTTTTACACGCTAAACTCGGACTTCTTAATGTCAGCCTAAAGTCTATGTACTTATAATATTACTATGACTTTCTTAACATAGACCTTATACTCCTCTAAAGTAGACGAATATATAAAGATATCGTCTATATAAGCCGCGCAAAAGTCGTCGAGGTACTTTATAAGGATATTATTAATAAATCACTAGAAGGTTACTAGGCTATTCGTAAGGTTAAAGGGAAGGACTTTATACTTATACGTGTTATATTAAGTGCGGAAAGTTGTATAGTCCTCGCTCTTAGGGGACATGTGAATATAGTAGAAAGCTTACTAAATATTAAGCTTTATAAAGACTTTTGCCTTATAAATACGTACTATTATCTCATTAATTAAAGGGATTAAGTACGGATCCTTCTTTAATAGGGCATTCAGCTTCCGGTAATTAACGTATAGCCGGAGACTACTATCGGCTTTCTTGGCGAAGAAAATAAGGGCTATATATAGTGCGCTAGAGGGTTTAATAAAACCTTTATATAAGTTATTAATAATATACCGCTTAGTCTTTAATAGTTGTTCTTTAATTATACGCTAGAGAGGTTCAAAGGACAAGTCGTTCTCCTTAGTAAGCTCGATTTAGTAGTTTATGCCTTAACAATATACTAGTAGCTCGTTAGAGGCCCGCCGGGAGAAGAGAGGAGTATACTCTTAATACTTTATAAGGAGCTTCTTACTTACTAGTTCGTTATTTTACGCGTATTTAGCCTTTAGGGCTTCCTTTAGGGTTAAGTCTCCGTTTATTAATATGAGTTCGACACTTAACTAGTCTAAGGCCTCTCGCCGGCGACGAGTTAGCTCTTAGTCAATCTTATATACTAATATTATAAAGGTTTTTACTTTACTCCTTTTAAATTTCTTAAGTCAAAGGTACGTCGTAAATATTACTACTACTAATATAAGGAAAATCTCTATAGTAAGCGCCTTTAGTTAGTAATTCGCTAGGGAGGCTCTATAGGCTCTCTTGTCCTTAAGTAGTAATCTTAAATCACGGGATATTAAAGGGTTTAGTTGCTCTTTTATAACACGTAAGCGCTCTTTGACTTCTCTAGTAAAGTTCGAGGGTCGAGTTAGCGAGACGCTAGCGGTAAGTCGGACGGGGGCCTTTGTCTTAAGGGAACCGTCGAGCGCCGTAAGCCTAGCTTGTCTTCGGCGGTAGTTATTTAAGTCTAAGAGGGCATCCCTTTATTCTATATTAAACTAGTAAGACTTAACGATTGGCTTGTCGGAACAGTTAATGTCGACGAAGACTCGCTAGTCAAAGTATAACTAGACTAGTATATTTAATGGCTATTTTAGTCGATTATAGTTCTTAGTATACGACTACTTTAGGTCGTAATACTCGAGGAACTTCCGACTAATCAGGACGTCGGCGTTTCTTAGGTTAGTCACTAAAAAGGGGAAGTTAATTCGCCGGCAGTCGATTGTTAAAGTAAGTAAGACGGCTGTGTCGATTAGCTTGCCTTTCTTATTATTATAGCTAGTTAAGACGATTAACTAAGGGAGGGATATAAAGGAAATATTAAATTACTTGACGAGTTAGTATACGAAAGAGGTTTTAATAGTATCGAAAATATTAACTCTACTATTAATATATATAAGTGTCTTAGTAAAGAATCTATTCCTTCTTAGTTTAATATTAATTAAGAATTATCGCCCTTTAATAAGAGCGCGGAAATTAAATACTAAGTCTTTCTATAAGTTATAGCTTATGCCGAGGTGTAAGTCTTTACTACGGCCTAGGAGTTTTTTAATAGCTCGTTAGTCTCTAGATCCTCGCCGACGACTAGCTTAGAAATTGACTTATTAAGAGCCTAGTCTTTACGGCGCTTAAGACAGTCGCTGGCCTAATAGCTAGTCTTGCTATAGTAGAGACAAGTGTCGGAAGAGACATCCTTAAGTGTGGGAGGGGGTACAGGGGACTCAAGTCGGCGTAAGACGGGCGAAGGGGAGGGCGTACGCTGGCGGACATCTGACGACTGTCTTAGAGTCGGTAGTCTCTATACGTAAGTAGTAGGGGTAAGTAAAGTCGAACGCTAGCTGTCCTTCTTTAAGATGCCGCGCGAGTCGCTAGTACTAGTATTATTAAAGGAGACTCAAGGGGCTTCGCGGACAGTAGTAGTAGCACGTCTATTAACTTGTCTAATAGCGATATTCCGTAGCTCGCGATTTAAGACGACTAAGAACTCGTTAAGAGCCGTATAATCTCCGGCGAATTTATACTTCTTAGTTTAGATATTATACTTGAGCTCATCCGAGACCTTCTCGCATACGTCGTCAAACTAGTAGTCAGGTGAGATTTTTTTAGTAGCCGCGTACGTCGTGAACTTCGTACGGAATTCGTTATAAGTTATACTACTTATTTGTAATTAGTTATACTTAAGTTTAGCGGCCTGTACTCGGTTGTAGTCAAAGAAACGCTAGTCTAAGGCCTTTAAGACGTCAGCGGCTCCGTTAAAGTCTCTAGCGAAATCGGGGTCTATTTATTAAAGGATAATAGTCTTAGCCTCTCCCTTTATATACTTAAAGTAGGCATAGACCTGCGATTCGCTAGTGAGGAAGTTACTTAAGTACTTTTAGATAAAGAGCTTTATATCTATCTTCTAAGCGTCGTATTTAATTTCGCCCTTATAGTCGCTAAAGGGAGTACAGGGGTACTTAACTTTATTAGGCTTAACGGCAGGGATAGCAGGGTTTAGCTTAGGGAGGTAATAATCGGCGGTAGGCTAGAGGTCCGCCGTAAGAGCACGTACGGATTAGTCAGAAGGGGAGGGAGTGCTAGTCCCTTGGCGAGGGTTATTGATAGTATATTAAGTGAGGGCTTATGTAACAGTAGCGGCGACAGTAGAGCTAATAGAGTCCTTGATTAGCTGATCCATCTTAGCTTGTTAAGTGGGGGTAAGGCCTTTTATATCAGTAGGCTCTAGCGATACGTTGAAGAAGCGCTAGGGTTTGTCCTTTAGGTCTGAGTCGAATCCGTTAAAGCTCTCCGGCTCCTCCGAGAGAGTCTCGACTGAAGGGATAAGGGTGTCGGTAAAGCCTAGCCGTACAGGGGCGCTCCTTTCTCTGGAGCTTCGCCGACGAGGGGGAGAAGTCGGTAGTGGTGGTAGGGTAGGGTAGAGAGGTGTTTGAGGTTATTAATCGGTATATTAATCAGACATGCGTTCGAAACAGGGCGCGCGTCAAGTTGCGGCAAGGCAGGTTAATCGCGAGAGAATATCCAGCTTTCTCTAGGACAGTCTGCTACTAGGGCAGAGAGGTACCTATCTATCGAATAGGCCAAGGTATTAAGGCTCGTTGTTGACTTACTACAAGGGCAAGTCGACAAAGCGTAAGACTAAGTGAGATATAACGCTTTACAGCGAAGGGGTGTGAGTCTTTTCTTATATTACGGCTAGCCAAAGGTTAATACGGCGAGTTAACTTAAGCTTTGTATTTAGACCTAAGGCTACGCTCAGAATTAAGAAGAAAAGACAAGGAGAAAAAGAGAGCTCCCCGTAAGGGAGGGCTTAAGTATATATACATAAAGGACCCTCTTAATAGGGCCTAGCGTAGTCGAGTGCCATTCACGTTAACATGTCGTAGGCTCGCCACTTAGTCTTCCCTATCGGGCTTAGCGCCGTCGCATAGCCAGCGATGCTACGAGCCAGTGTCGGTTAGAATGCGAGGCGCATCGTAGGTCGTAACAAATTATATAGAGTTTGTAGCATTATATTCTCGGTTTTAATGGCTTGGTATCATTTACTAACGCGTAGTCTACCTTTTAAGTCTAAGAAGTGACCTTCTTCTTACTCGTAGGCGCTAGAACATGGCCTACAGGAAATCTCGATGAGCGAGCTTCTCTATTATCAAAAAGAAGCTCTCTGTAATTGTATAAAGAGTAGTTAGCCTTAATATGCGTGCTGGGAGGCTTAGTAAGGTCGTAGTTATCGTTATAAGTTAGTGTTGGACGAAAACAGCGGTCACGTAATAGTTTTGCCTCTTTTAACGACTGCGGCGCTATTATCGTTGTAAATGAATTAATAAGAGACGTAGAAGATACGGTAGGAGAAGCACGAGATTCTTTATTATCGATAACCGTAGGTGAGGCGCGTGGGGAAGTCATTTTAATAGAGTTGTGTTAATTCTTTAATAAATAAGCTTTACTTTTAGATAATTTAGGATATACTAGAGTTATGACGCTAACCGCTTTCGGCAATATTCAGCTAATTAAAAGCGATTTTCAAGAGGCTACAACTAATTAGAGGCTTAGAATCTGCTAAGTGAGCCTCCGCTTTTTATATCGATCACATCTAGCCTCAGCCAGTATACCTAAACTCACTTTAAAATCAAGGAATTTAATTACTCCAGCTTATAAGCTACTTATAAGTTGACTATTTAATAACTGATTAAGAACTAGCCTTAACCCTAACTAATGACTTACGTGGAAGAGCTCAACTTAATTAATTGACTTATCTCAACTGACTTATTGGCCGCCTTGCTCATTGACCATGGCATCGCTAAGACTGATGTCCTGAACTCGGCGTCTGGCGTCGCCTCTGCGTCTAGATCGCAGATGCTTTTTTACCTTGTCGAGTAAGAGAGTACGAGCGAGGAACTCGGATGCCTCTTGATCGGAGACAGGAATCGGCTTAAATCTATTACGTGGGATGTAATGATTGATAGCGGCAGACTTCTCTCCCTCTAGGTTGTGGACCGCCGGGTTCGTGATGGCGAATGCTGACGCATCAAATGTGATGATGCGGTATGGTTCATCTGCCTGGGTTCTGAACTCTGGGTGATTGAGCTCAGTGGGGAGAGTAGATCCCTCAGCAAGTTGACGCTCACCTTGGGATCGGACTCTGCCATCTTGAGGGATGGTGAGCTCCGGCCCTGGTTGATCTTGAGCTACTGTATCTGTGGTACGTGGAAGTGTGGTGATCGAGAAGACTATGAGATGAGGATGCGTTGTTGTAGTACGCAGAAGGGGTAATGGGGCTGCGGTGTTGCGGAAGTTTGTGAGTGTGTGGAGAGCAAGTGGGGAGCTGCGAACGCGTCAGTTGATATTTTTTTTTTTTTGTTATGGCGGCATTGTGCGCGCGCTAAATTCGGCGCTAGACCTACCTTGTAAAAGTGATGAAACGTAAGCCGCGGCGGCTGAGCTGGGAGAGAGAAAAAAAAACGGCACGAAGGGTGGATGTTGTATATTCTGGAGGACGAAGTTACGTCGCACCAACTTGTTGAAAATTGCGCCAGCAATGTTGATTATGTTGAATAATCTGAGGTGTTGGGGTTGAGAGATGTTGTGGTAAAGATATTTTAGAAGGCAAAGGAAGGGGGTTTATAAGGTGGTGTTGAATGATGTTGGGTCAGTTCGGTAAAGCCAGATCAGGCAAGAACACAACACCACGTGATCATGCAGTTTACGTTGACGCGCTTCTGATTTTTTTTATTGCTTGACTCAAGCAAGAATTGCGAAAGGTTTCTCAAAATACCAAAGGTAAATCTCGTTCCTACGACACCAACAGTAGTAATGTGTAATGTGGGTCCATACATTGGTATCGTGTTGAGTTGAAGAAAAGAAAAAGGCCATGGGCGGCGGTACCCATCCCCATCCCCGTCCTCCGAGTCCCTACCACAAGTACCCAGGTACGTCTTGTCGCCCATCGCACTCCACACACTCAGGCACCCAAGCTCAAGCTCAAGCTGCTTCTGATCAAAGTTAACGCCATGACAATTCGCTGCCTAATGTACCGGCACACCAAGTCAGTCCAAGCCCATATCAGTGCCGATGCTAACAACTTTCACAGTGTGGCGTGGACAGTGCACCCCCGAGCCAACTCTCGTGCGGTCTTTGGATAGCACCACCTAGTAGAACGAACCACTACCTGCCTACCGACCCGGCCGCGCTTATCCAGCCAGAGAATGCTGCCACGAAAGGATAGCTCGGAGCTCTTGTACTGGTGCTTGCCTGCCAACTTGTACTCAGCTGCCAGTTATGAAGAATGCCATGTTTCCAACCCTCCACCGCAACTGGCTTTTGGTCCGCTTTCAGGGGGAAAAACTTAGCCCCCAGTCGATGGTTGTTCCAAGCCAATATTCCAAGCTTCGAAGATTCAGTTTGTGCACCAACCGCCAGAAAGATAGCTGAACAACTCCCGATTACATTGCCGCACGCAGCGATATGAACTGACTACACGTTATTGTGGTCATGCGCACCACTCACACAGAATCTTGAAGCGCCTTGGAGGAACCACGGGGAGCTTCGGGCTCCGAGTGCCCGTGGCTACTCCGTCTCTGGTTTGATTGAGCAAATGTGGTTAGCTGATCGGATTTATCGGACCTCCATTTCTCTACGGTGGATGTCTGACTTCTGTCCTTTACCATACGGCAAGTTCATTTTGCATTTCATGGCTTGCACAATCAGCGGATGCGTGACCATCGCCGCCTCATCTCAGTCTAAGTCTCGTTGAGAATTCAGTCAGGTATTCATGTTCTATACCTTACTCAAGCAAGGTGTTTGTATCGGTAAGTGCCTCAATAAAATATTGTAGTTTGGATTTCTCGGGGCGTCACTGGACTGGAGTGAAAGCATTGATCAACGGTTTCTCTGTCAAAGGCTAGGAGAGTTTAGACTCGGGTGCTGATGACACTTTCCGCCTTCACAGCGTGATCAATGTGCGACAAGGAAGTAAAATGTGAGATGATCACCGTCACTTTGATCTAAGATCTTTTACTCAGAACTTGACTGTTCTCTCACAGGATGTACCATAATTCAAAAGCATCAACCAATTTCTTTTAACTCGTTTACTTACTAAGTAACTCTACTATATGTTCATCAATCATCATTTCATTGTTCTCTTCCTTCGTAGCATCCAAGCCGTCATAACACAAAGCACCATTGCATCAGAATTAAACTCTAACCAGCATCGACGAGCCCCTCAAGAGCAGCCCGAATTCGCAACCCAACATCAACTCAGGAACAGTCCGAACACGCAGCCCAACCACAACACATGCCGTCCCCTTTCTCCCCTCCGACGGTTATCCCAGGTGATATTTCGTATAGGGTCTATTTAATGGGCGGTCTGGGCGGATCCGATGGAGGCAGAGCGGCTAAAAACCTTACCCATTGGTGGTTGAGCCTCAGCATCCTTGGGGGTAGAGCGCTTGCGACGGAGAGCAAAGAAGGTAACTCCAGCGATCAAAGCAGTACCGACGATTGCACCGACTGCGATACCAGCCTTAGCAGCTGTGCTCAATCCTCCGCTGGACTTCTCCTCAGTAACAACAGTTGGCTCGGGGGATGCGACTGTGCCCGTGGAAGCTGGAGGTGTTGAAGATGTGCCAGTGCTGCCTGCTGGGATGAACTCGGACTCGCCTACGTTGAAGCACATAACATCTGTAGCGTCGAAGGTGGCGGACTCAACAAATGTCTGTGGCTTCATTAGTCAGACCCAGATATTCATGTGCGGCGACTTACAATATCGGCACAAGCGAAGAAGGTCTCGTCGGTGCCGCTGTCGTTGCCAATGTATTCGATTTGGATTGTGGCATTGGAACCAGGAGTAACCTTCTCAGCATCGGTCTTGATTGGGTAGCACTGGTGGCCTGGCTCCATCTCGGTGACGTTGCCTTGGGTATCTTGAAACTCGGTTTGGGAGGTTGGGTCTTTTCTTGTCAACTTTGTTTTGAACACTTCGAGTTGGGAGGGAAACCTACTGTTGCCGTAGGCGATGCGAATCGCCATCTTGGAGGCATCAGCTGCTATAGTTGTCTCGATCGTACCCATGCCTATTTGGTCAGTCACCTCTGCTGCGATGAGATGTGAGCGTCTACTTACTTCCGATTGGGAAAGCGGTTCTGTTGACAATGGCGGCAGTGCTTCCGCAAGGTCCAGTGTTGTCGTGAGCTCCATCCCAAGCACGATCAGCAGGCCAAAGGAAAGCCACTGGGCCCATGACTATTGCTGTGTTAACTACCTTCGACCTCATGAAGTACGGGTCCAAAGTTGTTCCACGAGAATAGAGATCTGAAGGGCATCTACTCACCTGTGCCAAGAGCACCTGCACCGTGGACCGAAGTATCTTGCGCTGCTACAAAGCGAGCGAGAACTGCCATTCCGAAGATCGACTTGGACAACATGTTGATTGATTTCAGGTGGTGGTTGAAGCGCTGAAGCTTGAATGAAGTAGCAAAGTCAGATGAAGTATAAAAACAGACTGGACGAGAGGGGTAGCGAGAAGTGACTTACTGGGCACGACGATTGGGTTATATATGAGCCAGGCGATAAGATAGATGGTCTGACTGACTGCCTGGTTTGTTTGGTCGGCTACTTTGCCGAGCTCGCATCCTACCTGCTCATTGGTGATTTTGCAGCCAAGGATCGCGCGAGACCTGCTCTCGTCCTCGTGTGTGGCAGGAGTTGTTACCTGTACTATAAACTTTCTTGGCTTGGTGTGACACCAGAGAACTCGGAGGGTATCGTTACTGGCCACTTGCTCCAAGGGCTCTCACTGGCCGCCCCCTCTCATGGACCAGAACAGCAGGTTCCCATGGCGTCTTTCCCTCCTTCTTCGGTTGTACTACACTTGGCTGTTCTGTCACGCCTGATAAAAGCCCCAACATCTTGTGTATAGAAGAGTCCGAAGAGTCATCTGGGTACCTTTGACCAAAATCTAGAAAGAAACTCGGAGCCGCTTGCTATCTCCCTGGCACATCTCTGTCAGACGAGCAGACTGGCACACCTGAAGGCCGATGTCTTCCGACTTATCCGCGGGGCTTACAACCACAACAGCGCGGAATATATTGAAAATCGATAGCCAAGATCCGGATAGAGAAGCTGCAGTGGGGCAATATGTGCCAACCTCGTGTTGCCACGGCCTATACCCCAATGCGATGCCATCAACCGGGGCCAACAGAATCTAATCTTATCAGATTGGCCCATCAGTCGAGCTGCTAGTGCGATCAGATAACCTTGTTTGGACGCTGCCAAGTAAGCGAGTTTATGAGAAAGGATCAGATAACAATCGGGGACCAATGGCGGGCGGGCATGAAGGGGTGAATGAGTGGGGTATAACCCGCCAACTCGCTTGGCAGCATCCTGCCCAGAGCGTGTTCGGAACACCTGTGTCCCCTTGTTGGAGGAACTGCGGAGGTATTGTGAGTCTGTTACCCGCTGAAAATGTGAAAACTCTGCGCCGAAATCATTCGAGCAGTTTGAAAATTCCGACCCGAGTCAACATTAGGTGAGCAATAGGCGAACACCCAGCTTCCTTTCGTGGTCTGGAGGACTATGGATATGTCCTGGATATCCACTCACCCTTTGATATCGAGCCGCCCTGGGGACCGGCCGGACTGGAACTATGGGGTGGTCCTCACTTTCCTCGTGGAAAGTCAAAGAGGATGGCAGCTTGGCAGTACCAACCCAAGATGCTCGGTCCCGAGTCAGTTATTGTCTTGGACATCAGACAATCAGCCAATCTCCGAGACCGCTTGAGAACCTGCATTAGACGAGGTGCGTCTGCATCGAGATCAGGGCGAAGAACAGCGCGATGATATATAGGTAGCCTTGCATAGTCCGATTCTTTCCTTCCTTCCTTTCACCACTATCCTCTCGTCCTCTGCCAGTCCGAGTCACATTCGCTCTTTGAATCATCCTCAATTTACACTCGTTAAGTAAATCAACTTCAATATGATTGGAATGAGATCCCTCGCGGCCTTGGCTACTATTGTTAGTGTCGTGTATGCTACAGCTGTTTCTGCACCAGAGGATGAGTGGCACCTTGCTCTCCTCAAGCGTCAAGAGCCAGGAACACCGCTTTATGAGTGTCATTCGGCCTGTGGTATGTCATTCTGTGTATAATTTCCATTGGCTTTACAATCCTATGCCTGCATATACCAATTGATCGTCAGGAACCGCTATCACCCTCAGCCGCGGACCTAGCCCATGTACCGACAATGTATTCTTGACTGACTACGCCGACTGTCTCGTATGTTCCGGCCCTGACAACTTCAACATCTGGAGATACTACGGAGGAACCTTGACCACTGCCGGATCAGCCTGTGGACTTTCAACCACCCCAGTGTCTGGAACTCCAACCACTTCGTCAACTTCTGGGTCAACCACCGAGTCTACTATTGCCCTTGAGCCAGGAACTGCCACCACATCGTCCACCAGTGCACTAACCCCAACTAGCGAGTCTACCACCACTCCAGTCTCTGTCTCCGAGTCTGCTTCTGTCACCGCAGCATCAACTCAGTCCACAACTTCCGCAACTCTTGAGTCTGCATCAACTGTGAGCCCAACCGACGCTCCTACTTATACTCCTTATTCTACGGGTAGCGTCACCACGACTGCCGGCAACTCCACTGTAAATATTTCCTCTGTCGCGCCGAGCGTTGTCTGTGTATATTTGAATAATCGCTAACCAGTAACAGAGCACCACAGTTCCATTCACCGGAGGAGCCAACTCTGCCAACGGAAAGATGGCTGGAGCTCTCGCTGTCGTTGCTGGAGCCGTCTTTGCCGCTGCTTTGTAAATAGTCGATGAGTTGCTTGCATGAGATACGAAAGGCTTGGTAGTCATCTGTATACTAGCTGGAGATGGATGAAATGTTTATGAGAAGATGAGATGAGATGATGGCGTGGTGGCGTGAACTACCCTTCTGTATTGATTTAATGATGAATTGAGACGGGCACGAAAAATATCCGTTTTTTCAACATCCTTCTATTCGGTTTTCCCGTTATGCCCTTGTCATTTTTTTGGCTTTGTTGGTTTTTGTGTCCCTTTATTTTCGCCAGTCTACATATCACCTAGCTTTAGTCAAGCAGGATCTTTAAGTGATTTATTAATGTATAAATTATTCTCTAAAGAGGCCAAGGTGTTTAGCTGTCCTTATGAAGGTATCTTCACTTCAGGTTGGTTACTTACAAGTTTGTTCTCCTCAATCCGGGGTAATGCCCGCTGGGGCGAAGTTAACCCCTACACAGGTTTGAGGCCATCCCGGGAAGTACCGAGAAACACACAACACTTTCAATCAACTTTCGAAGCGCAAACGATGCTAAGATGTTCTTAATACCTGTATGAATTAAGGTCCTGAAAACCCAGGAGATATTCTTGTTTAAGGAGATGTCACGTGGATGGGTGACATCACAAATCAGCCCTTGGTGCCTGCCTTGCATACGCCGGAGCTGAATCTTCAGTGCGATTCTCATTAGCCCCCCCCCCCCCCCGGTTGGACCTTCAACAACCATTTTACCTTTGTGCTTCTTGTTACTTAGCTATCTCCACGAGCCTCAGATTCAAGCGGTCTCAGCTTTGGTCTCGCCATCTGTCATGGACGTGGAAGACTTGACAGCCTCGACGGCAGATTTGGCTTTGGGATTACCCAAAGACCCTTTGCCATGGTGTTTTCGCTGTAGGAAATTCTCCCATGTCATGAGAAACTGCCCTCTTCCAAGCCCGGACCCGAAAATCTATCTGGACACAGTTGATAAACCACCAGACCTGGACGACTTCCTCGATGAATTTCACCAGCAACTACGTCTACATATCGACCAACCTCGTACAGTGTGTCGAAGATGCGAAGACCTTAATTTTCTCCAGCTTTTTCAAATGCCGTGGACGGACAACTTCTAGACGAACCCTTTGAATCCCCACAGATATCCGCCTGGTCTGATCGACATCGTCGTCCCTGATCTTGGAGAATGCGGCACCACTGTATTCCTCAGCAGCTGCCCACTTTGTCACCTTTTAATTATGTCAATGTTACGTGCTGTGCTCCACGATACACATCAGCTTCAAATCCAACGACTCATGACAACATTCATTGAGGACAAGGAAGCGCACCAGTCTCAATCGGAAGTGACAGTGATGGTTAAGCAGTCAAAAGCTCAACGAAAGCAACGCGGAATATTTCTTTGTCCGAAGATGCCATGGCGGGATATTCCAAGGTTCGGAACACGAATAGCAATTTACATGTCTCAAGCTGAGAATCGTACTTGTCAGTTTGTCGCCGGAGAAACAGATTTCGAGTTTGTAGGATCTCGCATCGAGGAATGTATATCTAGCCATGAGAACTGCCAAGACCCCGATATAGACTTTTGGCAATTTGATACAAGTCGTTTTGTTGATGTTGGGGAGCGCAAGATTGTGTTATTTGATACCTCGACTCCACCGGATTATATTGCCCTGAGCTACGTTTGGGGTTCGGTTAAGCAAATATCATATCCACTCAACACGACTCTTCCTCGGCTACCCCAAACCATCGAGGATGCTATGATCGTCGTACGAAAGCTTGGGAAGCGTTATCTTTGGGTCGACTCGCTCTGCATTGACCAAATGAACGACGAACACAAGCAGAGCCAGATTATGATCATGCACGAAATATACCACAACTCTTGGGCAATAATTGTTGACCTATCTGGAACATCTGCCAACTCAGGGCTTTCTCGAATTCACACAGACTGGTTTCCCCGACAGCTACGTCACGAAATTGACGGGCACCAATTTGTCTCCGGATTACCGCTTTTGTTGGCGTATGCCAAGCAATCTCCATGGAGCGGGAGAGGTTGGGTGCTTCAAGAAGCGATGCTTTCCCGCCGCTGCATTATTTTCACTCGCTCTCAGGTCTACTATGAGTGCAATGAGTGGCAGTTTTCAGAAACATTCCCCACGGTAGTTGTGGATCCACCGTTTCGAGAAAAGCCGTTCAAGGAGCGCCGGCAATTCTCTACTGCAGTGTTTAGAATGACCGGAAACCAGAGCCTACGGTCCACTGAGCAACGGCTCCACATGTACTCTCAGTTACTTGTTGATTATAAGAAGCGCAAGATTACATATCCTTCGGACTCGCTGAACGCTTTCTCAGCTATATTATTCGATCTCATTGGCAAGATTAAAAGCCATTTCTCGAATGGTCTTCCAATTGAATATATGCCTTGGGCTCTTGGTTGGAAGCAGAAGTGCATGGGGCCAATGCGTTCGGATTTCCCAAGCCGGTCGTAGGCCGCATAGGATAGACCTCTTTCCACGGGGGCAATTGAGCCAATAAACAGTTATTATTCTGGTGCAGAGGGGTTCCAACCATATTTTACCGTTGTTGCAACAGACCAGTGGAACCAGCCTAGTACTTATACCCGAAATGTTGATCAACGCCATAGATGGGGTGGGACGGGGGGCACCGAAGACATAAAGCATCTAAAAATAAAGAATATGCAATTCGAAGACCTCGTCGGGGAAACCACGAAACCATCACAGACGGCACTGCAGATCACAGGAGTAGTGTTCAAGCTTGTCGTACATATCCCCGAACAGCCAAGCAAAGGCTTGGGCAGAGTAACAATTTGCTATGTATACATTGAGAACGAGGAGTTAGACGTCTACGTCACTCCTTCCAAGTCTCCATCCGAACTTTGCGTAAGATTTCGTGGGGATGCGCAGGACTTTTTAATGTTGGCGAGGGCGGATTCAGTCCAGACTGATTATGAGTTTTTACTGCTGGAATGGCGAGACGGAATTGCATATAGGCTTGATGCGGTCGTTATGAGAGTACATAGGGATGACTTGAAGCTTATTGGGTCCCTGAAGCCGGTTTTGAAGAGGTTTTGGTTGGGGTAGGCTGGCTGAGAATGGCTTCAACAACACGCTTTGTCGCAGGTAATCTCGTGAACTTCACCGGCTCTTGGCTAAAATCCTTAATTCACCTCATAGTAAGTGAAACCGCATTTGAACTTCAAGTGTAACCAACCATTTCTTTCTCTTTAAGCCCCCTCACATCGAAAGTTTGAGACGGAAAAGGAAAGGCCACAGTCCTGGGGCTGTCATCACGTGATAGCACTGTTGGAAAGGCTGCGGGCATCTGACATCATTTTTTTCTCAACATTGCCCCTTCATGCACTGCACATGGCATCTAGATAGGGGCCGTTGATCTCTATCCAATCATTTTTTCTCGATTCATATCGATTTTTGCAGTAGAGATAAGCTGCAGCTTACAGGCTAAAAGGATTCCAGCGCCAAGTGGATGATGCATTTGCTACTCTCGGAGCCTTGGTTTTTCGCCCCATTGCTCAAAGCCTTATCGTGCAACTTTTGATTTTATTTCTTCTCAGATGTGGATGGAGATAGATTCGAAGAGGCTGTCATCGTAGTTGCAATCCAAGCTGGATAAGCTGGATCTTGGATGACTCGATGCGTGGCTTCTCGCTGAACCAGTTGACGAACACACGTTATCATGAGACTCGATCTTGGACCCAATCATGTTTCCATAATCAGCATTTCACGATATGCAGTGTCTTCCGACACATGGGTTGTTCCGGTGGCTAAATTTGGGGGCTTTTCAGTGGTCGAATAGCAAGGTGCATTCAGCTTCAGCCCAGCTTGACCAGGGGCAGGTCCGATGCCCTACATATGTCCCAGAAGCCAGCCTTTCGTTTCTATTCGAACTTCACTCGATTTTTGAGTTTTACTTCTGATTAGTTGTCATTGGAATTTTTTTCGTCGTTCAGTATATTGGCGTCCCGGTGTTGGGGGGGGGGGTAAACGCGTGTTGCACAATATACATCATCTCAGCCCTACCAGAAGCGCGATATCCAATCATTCAGTTTTTCATCTGAAAGGTTTTTGGGCTGCTGCGAAGTGCCAGGTACATGGCAGTAGCCACTGTGTTACACAGACTAGGCTGCTGTCAACGACATTGTTTGAAAATTATTGCATCTGTCCACTCCATACTCAGGAAAACTGACGGCAAACTATCATGGTACTGAGACAACCTACCCCAGAGCCAGATGGACCGGCCCTTGAGTTTTCGCGAGCGGTTTGAAGCAGGGCAGTATTCAAGAGGTAGTATGGCGTTCGATTCTGGGCTGCTCTCTCCAACAACTCCTGCGAGATCAACTCGCAAGTCTAGCCCGACCTTCGGAATTGAAAATATCGAGCTTGAGTGAGTGTTCACCTTCCCCCAACACTATATTCGAGAACGTACTTACCAAATAACAGTCCTTGGGAACCTCCTCGCATTGATCCCCCTCCACCATTGTTCAGAAGCACCGACGAACTGCTCCCCTCAGAGCAGGAACGCTTATATCAAAGCTCACCCAAGCCATCAAGCGGATCGTTAAACCACCAAGCGATTGTGCCAAAGAAATTTGAGGGATGGAGACTTGGTGCAGTTTACTGTGCCCTTGTCGTTGCCGCCTCACTCATCCTGAACGTCACTGTCACAATCTGGGCATCCAAAACCTTCGGTCTCTCGGGGGGGATCGGAACCATTCATCGAGGTACTTGCCCGACAATCAAAAAAATTGGACTGTGGGTTCACGTTGCAATTAATGTCATTAGCACCATCCTTCTTGGTGCGAGTAATTATTGCATGCAATGCCTGTGCTCGCCAACGCGGAGAGAAGTTGACAAAGCACATGAACGCAACACTTGGCTGGATATCGGGATTCAAAGCTTCAGGAATCTGATGAAGATCAAAAAGAGCAGGGTGATTCTTTGGGTACTACTTGCTTTGAGTTCTGTACCACTTCATTTGATGTAAGTGATCCGATTTCTTGGATCTGCACCGCTGACTGGAAAGGTTCAATTCTGCAATCTTTGTAAGCCTCACGGCCAACGAGTATATCGTCGCAGCAGTAACCGAAGATTTCGTCAATGGATCGGAGTGGACTTTGGACGGCTCGGATGACTTTCACCATCTCATCGTGTCACAAATGCAGCAGAATATTTCGAGCTACGACAAACTAACGCCAGAAGACTGCATCCGAGCGTATGGAGTGGACTATCTCTCGTCGAGGAGACACGCCCTTGTCGTAGTCTCAGGCCAGAATTCGGACCCTCTCCTTGGAATTTTGGATTGGATGTATGTCAATACGCAGAATTCGTGGGTCTGTGGAACGACTCAGGGGGCCAACAATACATTGGAGACAATCCCGATCGATAACTTCGATTGCTCAATCCATGTCGCACTTTACGAAAACGAAGCCTTTCTGATGGCTGATAAGGAAGTGGAATATTGTCTCAGCCAGAAAGTGGACGATCTATGCCGGCTCGAATTTGCCGTTCCGATCATGATTGCCGTTCTCGCGTGCAACTTTGTGAAGTTGTTTTGTATGGTCGTGACAATTTGGAAGTGTCGGGAGCCGACATTTGTCACTTTGGGAGATGCTCTGAGTAGCTTCTTGGACGATCCGGATCGGAACACAGTTGGGATGTGTATCGCAACGAAGAAGGATTTTGAGAATGGGTGGCCAGACGGTGAACCTAAACGATGGACTGTGAAGAAGCATTTCACGTATGAGGCGGTGGGGCTTCAACGATGGATAGGTTCGAACACAATGTGAGTCTATAGCTCTCTTATCGAAGCCGATACTGATATCTTCCAGGTGTGCAGTAGCAGTCATTGCTCTGTCGTTTGCTCTTAAATATGCCATTCACTACACCACCACAGCGTATGTCCCTCTTCTGAACCAACGCTTTGCGGTTGGAGTGTTTACTCCAGGATTCAACTCACTTCTTATAGGAGCGACATCAAAACTCTTTGGGATCTCGGGTTCGGGACAGTCACATCAGCTTCGTTGATTCGTTGGAATACTCCAATCCTCGGCAGCCCAGGTCTCATGAAAAACGTTCTTCTCGCAAATTCCCCACAGATAATTCTATCCATGTTATGTATGTCTCCTTTTGGTCAAACCGCATCATCAGAGAATATGCTAATTGCTAGAACTAGATATCGTCTACAATAGAATGTACACATGCATGTCCTTTTCCAAAGAATGGCACGATCTGGCGCATCGTCAGAGATCTCTCAGAGTCACTTCGCCACGAGGAACACAGCGATCAACATATTTTCTATCTCTCCCATATCGGTATCTCATCCCGATTTCGCTGGTCTCGATCGCTACCCACTGGATATTATCCGAAAGTCTGTTCCTAGTCGCCATCGACGTCTTTGACGAGCATGGAAACTTCGATACCTCTCAGTCAATCCTCACTTGCGGATTTTCGTGCATCGCGCTAATTTTCCTGATTGGAATTGGCTGGCTTGTGTTGATTGCTGGGGTAGGCATGGGGCTCAGAAGATACAATGGAGGAATGCCCTTGGCTGGAAGTTGTAGTGCTGCTCTCAGCGCAGCTTGCCATCCGCTGGCGGATGAGCACGATCCTGCTTTGGGGCCGGTGAAATGGGGTGTCGTGAATATCTCACAAGGTGTTGGGCATTGTGCACTGAGTGGGAGGTACGTCTCGCCACCTGTGACTTTCCGCTGGTATCGTGGGTAAAATGATTCCCAGCTCAAGTTATGCGCTCAAGCTGGACTTAAGACTTAATGTTTATGTTTTTATGATTTCACGACTTCATAATGTATATTTGGCATTTATCCTCCAAATTAGCTTTCTTCACATGCAATTTGTGTCAACAAAGGTCTTCGTTTGTTTTTCCGCAGCCACATCGACCCCTCCATCGTGGCTGAATAGCTCCGCATCATTGATTCGCCCTCCGAGCTTTCAGGGTTCTTTGATCCGCTCCACCAGAGCTTCGTTTTGCAGCTGCCAAGGATACATCTGAAACCACATTGATACGCAACACACAGCTCATCTCAAAGACGGATTTATCAACAACTTCACCTTCGTCTCTTTGTGAATAACTTCCATGGTGGATAGCCCGGTCATATCCGATAGAGTCAGGTCCTTTGATCCTTCTTCCCCGCCAAACCAACTTATCGCAAACACAGACACGATGTCGTTCTTTGGCGACGCAAAGAATGCGTTTGACAGCTTCACGTCTCATATCAAGAAGGAAATCGACAACATCCAAGGAGATGAGGAGCCAAGCGTTCAATCTCAAGGCAATACAGAGAACTCGAGCAATGTAGTCCAAGGTCAGAATGGCGGCAATCGTTTTGAAAGCTTCGCCCCTCCACGGACCAGCAACGAGGCAAAATGGTACGTGGACGGCTGCGGATACATGTGGGCAGTGTCTGTTGCAATCGAAGAGGCGAGGGAGAGTATTTGGATATTGGATTGGTGGTTGAGTCCCGGTATGTCCACCCAAGCTGGGAAGTCTCAATATCTGGTCAGCTGACCTAAGACAGAGCTCTACTTGAGACGTCCTCCGACCGAGAACGAGGATTACAGAATAGATCGCATGTTGCTAGCCGCTGCTGAAAGAGGCGTGAAGGTCAATGTGATCATTTATAAGGAAGTTTCGCAGATTCTGACACGTGAGTCGCCTTCCGAGAGATACACCACTTAGGGATTTCAAGCTGATCAACAACAGTGTGCTCTGACCATACCAAGAAGGCACTTCAACTTCACCCAAATATTGCTGTATTCCGCCATCCTGATCACGCTCCATCCGGCCCAGTTATCCAATCCGAACTTCTGTCAAGCATACAGAACTTCTCCTTGAAGTCACTTCAGCTCGCTGATGTGCCAGCCGATGCTTTCAGGGCCTTATACGGAGTGAACAAAGATGTTGTTCTCTACTGGGCTCATCATGAAAAACTATGTCTCGTGGATGGCGATATTGCTTTCATGGGTGGCCTTGACCTGTGCTTCGGTCGCTGGGACACAAATTCCCACCCCTTGGCTGACGCCCATCCGACCGATATCAACAAAGCGCTATTTCCTGGCCAAGACTTTAACAATGCTCGTGTGTATGACTTCGAAGATGTCACAAATTGGGAGCACAATAAGCTGGATCGTACCAAGAACTCGCGAATGGGGTGGTCTGATATCTCGATTTGTTTGCGGGGTCCGGTGGTCCAGGACTTGCGGGCACATTTCGTACAGCGATGGAACTTCATTTTTGAGGAGAAGTATGATGTCAGAAAGGATCCTAGATATATGGGTCTGACGTTCGATGGAAACGGTATCACCGAAGGATATTACCTAGAGAATGGTAGTAACAGCATCTCCATATCAGGTGGTCAAGCTCAGCGAGGCCTGGAGAACCCTGAGATCACCGAGAGAGGTTTTGGTGGTGAGGAACGACACCACGGACACCGATTCCATGTCCCAGGTATCCATAGTGACATGTTCGATAGGCTACGCAGAGGAGATATTGATAACTCCGGAGACTCATATGGCGATCGAGGATCCTCGGGTATGTCGATCCAGCTCGTAAGAAGTTGCACTGAATGGAGCAACGGCGTTGCCAAAGAGGTAAGCTCAGTTGCGGAGTATTGGTTGTATAAGCTGACGAAGTAGCACTCCATTGCAAATGCCTACATAGAGGTCATTCGGAACAGTCAACATTTCGTCTACATCGAGAATCAATTCTTCATCACCGCCACAGGCGACCAACAGCATCCTGTCAGAAACAAAATCGGAGCCGCCATCGTTGAGCGCATTGTTCGAGCATATCGGAGCGGAGACAAGTACAAAGTCATTGTTCTTATGCCAGCTGTTCCCGCCTTCGCAGGAGATCTTCACGCTGATGACAGTCTCGGCACACGAGCCATCATGGAATACCAGTACCAGAGCATCTGCCGAGGCGGCCACAGCATCATGGAAGCCATCGAGAAAGCTGGAGTGCCGGACTCGAAGCAGTACATTCGTTTCTACAACCTGAGAAACTATGATCGAATTAATGCAGGCTCAGCGATGTCTCAGGTTCATGATGCTAGCGGTGTTGACTACGAGGATGCTCGAAGGGAGCACGATGACATCGTTGGCGCGGGGTATGATGGGCGAGGCGAAGGAACTGGTGCTTACTATGGCCGACCAAATCCTGCCTATGAGCAGTACCAAGAAGCTGGTGCTCAAGTCACTGATGGAAGCAAGTATGACAGCGTCAGTGCTTGCTATATGGATTACGGTCCTTCCATCAAAGACATTCCATGGTCAGGATCCGAAGAAGCAGAATTCAACGCTTATGTTAGCGAGGGTAAGTTTTCCTCTTTCCAAAACATCGTCCCGATCCTCACTTACCTAACTCAGAACTCTACATCCACTCCAAAGTCCTAATCGCAGATGACCGAATCGTGATCTGTGGCAGCGCAAATCTGAATGATCGTTCCCAACTCGGAGACCACGACTCAGAAATCGCCGTTGTGATCCAAGATCCCACATTAATTGAATCCGAAATGAACCACAAGCCCTACCAAGCTTCTCAATTCGCGTCATCTCTCCGACGACAACTGTTCCGTAAACATCTCGGTCTCCTTCCCCACCAAGACCCAACTCGACCAGATGATAACTTTCTACCTCTCAGCCATACTCCCAATGCGTATGACTGGGGATCTCCAGCCGACGTGCTCGTCCGCGATGTCCTATCCGATGAGTTCGAGGAGCTTTGGACCGTCACTGCAGCGACCAATACTGAGGTGTTCACCAAAGCATTCCACGTCGTACCCGCGGATAACGTGCGTAACTGGGAAGACTACAAGGAGTTCTTCTCGGAGTTCTTCGTCAGTCCTAGCAAAGAAGAGGATAAAGAAAAGATCCCCGCAAGGTATGAGTACGGACATGTGGTCAAAGAAGAATTCCCCGGTGGAGTGGCAGAGTTGAAGGAGAGTTTGGATCGGGTCAGGGGCTCGTTGGTGGAGATGCCGTTGTTGTTTATGGATGGTGTGGATTTTGCGAAGGAGGGATTGACGCTGAATGCTTTAACTGATGAGGTTTATACGTGAGAGGGGGGGGGGGGGAATTTGAGTCTTTCTTCTGTGTATCAAGTCGTTGCTTTTTGAGAGCGAAGCAGGAAGACTAGGAAATCATTTGAACCGATAAGTCCCGCATAGTGAGCTAGCCTTTTCGTTGCTTCGCACATGCTGAGGACTGCGCTATATGGCCGTCACTTGACATGTTGCTGTCCCCCATCGTTCTCGCTTTGATCCCCTTCGGTAATACTTCACATCTTTCTCACTTTGATTCAGTTTTTCTACTAATATGATTAAATCATAGTATCGTGGAATTCAAATAAAACGTTACATTTAACTTTACAAAATCCTATTTCGGTTTGTCAGCAAGCAATCTGCCCTGCTTCTCCAATCACCAACACCTCGATTCCATCTCCCTAAACTCCCCAAAGAAGTAAAGGACTCTCGGATCTCTCTTAGATCGCTCCATCTCTTCCCTTTCGCATGCTGGACACATGTGATCCACTTCTATGGCATGTATTCCCTCCTTGCACGATGTGCTTGCAAAGAACCAGCCACCCGGAAATTTTGCCGGACAGGGGGTAATTGGGCTCTGGATGGTGTGTTTGCAACTATGTTTGAGGTAGTGGTATTCGCACATGTCTGCGAAGATCTTGTAGATGTAGAGGATTATTTCGCAGGGGGTTGGGAGGAGCATGGGCTCTGAGAGGAGAGCTTGGGAGGGTCGAGGTGCGGGGTTAGGAGGAAGAGGAGTGGTACTGGAGTGCTGAGGAATGAGATCTGAAGAGTTGGGGGGTTAGGATGTGACGTTGATTTAAATGCAGCGGACGAGAATGTTGAATGTCTTTGAAAGACAATGAATTTGGTACTTTTACAATGAAGTTTGTTGGGATCAAAGGACGTCGATGGCTTCGAGGAAAGATAGGTCTGGAACACAATGTAGTGACCCTTGGGAAATAAGAATTCATTAGGTTCGAACCTTTGTCCTGCTGATAAACAGCGTCTTTGTCAGTTCTATTTAATGCCCCTCTCCTCTGCACTCCTTTGTCTCATACTTTTTGCTCCTTTATATACCAAGTCTTATGCATACACTCTGTATATCACCAGTATCATAGCATCTTTATACCTCACTATACGTAAACACAAATAGACAACATGTGTATAATTCGCCAACACTGCTCAATCTGTGATACCAATTTTGATAGTGTTCCGAAATACTGCCCGTTGGAGTGTCCACAACATGCTGAAGCAACATCCAATGCTCGAAGTAAGTACGTCGAAAAAGACAAAGACTGGTGTCAAGCTATCGGAATCGTTTGCAACAAGTGTAGCAAGAAGATTGACGAGGAATCTATGACGGCTAAGGTGGTTAGCAAGGCGAGACAAGACGGGGCCTTGAAAAGGAGGTTGAGATCCAAGTTGCTTTTTAAGAAGAAAGAGGCCGAAGAAGACAGACTCTCAGAGGAGAGGAGGGTGGATGCTGTTAATGCGGCGAAGGTGGCAAAGGTCAAGGAGGCAGCAAAAGTGGAACAGGGAAAGAGTTTGGCTGTCGAGAGAGAGATGAAGAAAGTCGATGTATAATTTGATAATTTTTCATGTAACTTAAATAGCACGATTAATTAGTTTAAACACGATGTATGTGGGGACTAATTTTGTTTGAAAACTTGTACTGAAATAAGTTGACTTGGACTGATGATGAGTTTCAAATAAAATTCGGTCTAGCACTGAGCTAGCTGCGTTTTGCTAGGCGAATTGGCAATTGAGGTTGGGTCGTCAGCATTTGAGAAATCTCTGTGAATTGACTCTCATGGATATCGCTCTGTGCTGATGCTGCAGGGATCGAATTCAAAGAACCTTGTTCTCCAAAGAGCACAACCAAGAAGGGTACTCTTACTCGTCTAACTTTAGGATCATAAAGATTTTGGTCGACAATGGACATTGTTGCCTCTGTTCTATTCATTATCTCGAGAAACAGCACAAAGATTGTTGGATAAGATAAAAGATGTTTCCTGGTCTCGAAACATTTACCTTCTCTTCGTTATCACATACCAGCCCTATTCCAGCCACTCACCCTTCCCTCCTTATCCAGCCCAAAACTCCACCTCAGAATACTTAAACGTCATGATGTGTACCGAGATCTGGAAACGCTGGAACTGCGGCCATGAATGCCGCCAAACCACCCATTCTTTTGGGGATTGCCGCCAGGTCAGGAATAGAAGTTCCAGACGTTCCGAGAAATGCGTCACAACACATCAATTCATCGATGTAAAGTTTCAATGCAACATCTGCAGGCCACGAAAGCCCATTCCCGAGCAGAGACGCAGTAAGCCAATTCGAGACAATAGGGAACTTTTGAAGAGCGAATTGAAGAGCAGAAGAGTATTTCAAACTCCCCGCGACGTGTTGGACGTGTTGTTGGAGCAGCATCGCTGCGTAAAGAATGACCTTCTCGGCCTGTTCTTCGTTGATAACGACGAAAGACCTGTCCAAATAATTAAATGCTGTTAAGTGCCTTTGACGCTGTTGATTCGTAAAGAGTCCTATAGTCACGCTTGTTAGCATTTCTTCGGCATCATTAACTTGAGCGCTGAGGGTGGATCCTTTTCATTTTCGACGAATTCTTAAATAGAGGGTTCTGAAATGGAGGGGGTCTAAATGGAGGGGGGTTTTGGAATACTAGGAAATGATTCGAGGTTTTGACTTTGAGCCAGAAATAAAAGTCTATATAAGATAAATGTTTTAACAATTTATAAAAATAAAAAAAAATAAAAAATAAAATAAAATAAAATTTTTGTCCTAGAGTGAAGTATTGAAATGAGGAAGAGAGTGAAATCTGACGCCTCGGCTAATTATCGCAGCCTAAAATCAAGGCAAGAACAAAAGTTGAACAAACCTGGAATGCAAAAAATCAGGGGTTACTTTTTGTAAGATTCTTTAAAAAAAAAAAAAAGATTGCATAGTATTCAAGACCGAGTAAACTTTGTCATGAAGTCATGCTTATGCAAGGGCAAAAATAAATTGATAGCAATTCCAAGTTTCGATCTTGGGACCTCAGGGTTATGAGCCCCGCGCGCTTCCTCTGCGCCAAATTGCTTTCCTCCGAATCATGTCACTGACTGGATGAGAGTAAAAACCCTTATTTCATTAAATAGAGGTTTTTGCAATTTGCCGCCCTAAAGCTTACCACCTGTTCACTAAAGCGACAGGTGATTGGTTCGCTTGACTGATTGCAGCAGATACGCCGAGAATCCGGACGCCAACCACCGAAACCCAAACCACTCCACTCCACTCAACACCAACAAAACATCAAGACATCACCGCTCTCTGGATGACTCGATTATAAGGACGTTTGCCCACTCACTTCAAGATCTTTTGACAATACTCCTCACTGCTGATATCAATCTGTTCAATTCATTAATCCTCGTCAGCTCGGCTCGAAATAGCTTGGAACAACTGTCCTTGCTGCCTAAATTTGGCTCTCTCTCTCTCACACACACTATTTAACGCGATCTCTTCTAAGTCTTCTCGTCCTTTGTACTCGACCACGAGTCAGCTCGCGAATTCCATTATATAATATAACTTAATCCATTAACTTCTACATTCCACTCTGGAATGGATCTCATTCAGTCTGCCAGCTCAGCACTGTCGTGGATTCTCTCCTCTTCCAGTAAACCTCAAGACACCAAGCCTAGTTACCCACCTCTCGAAACCTTCCATCAATTCCCCGAGCTGCCAGTTGAGTTGAGGCTCAAGATATGGGGTTATACAGCACC
Source organism: Leptodontidium sp. MPI-SDFR-AT-0119 (assembly GCA_020726505.1). Classification (NCBI taxonomy): domain Eukaryota; kingdom Fungi; phylum Ascomycota; class Leotiomycetes; order Helotiales; family Leptodontidiaceae; genus Leptodontidium; species Leptodontidium sp. MPI-SDFR-AT-0119. Next base: position 2,974,960 of record JAHLEZ010000004.1, on the reverse strand, counting down.
GTTGCGCACTGTCCGCGTTCATCTCCACGATTTCAGCCCCTCAATGGTGGGTGGGAGCAGATCAAGTGGACCAAGATTCATACAAGGGCCAGTCGAGCAACGCCCAGATCTTCCAATTTACAATTCTATGGACACTGAACCACACCATATGATTATCACACTATGTTCTCCCTCCCGTGATTGTGGCTGCGATATGTTTCCCCCGAAAACCCGGAATCTGCTGCCGTTGCCTGGTGTCCTCCTGGCCTGTCACGAAAGCCGAGATGTGCTTTTGAAGGAATATCGAAGATGTCTCGAAGACGAATACGATCTTTGGGGACAGGCAGTGGCCAATCCGACTTCAAGGATGCAGAAGTCACTTCCTTCAGAACCGCCCGTGACCGGGCTCATCGTCAACCCCTCAGCAGATATTATCCACCTCAGTGTCAATGTAAGCAGTTGTAACAGCGTGGTGCAACTGAATCGATTCGCCGGCATTGCCGCCCAACAATTGCCGGACCTTCAGAGAATAGTTCTCAATGTCCACATCGCCATGCCCCCGTACAAGTTCTGGGCAACAGGCCGTTTCCAGTTCTGGAAGAACTGGGGTGGGAGTGGTTGGTGGGTACCGGCGAGATATCTGGTTAAAATGCAGTATTTGAAAGAGGTGATTTTGATAGTAAAGAAGAGTGAGAGAATGCTACCAGTTGAATGGAGGAATCGAACGGAGGGCCAGTGGGTGGAGGAGCTGTGGAAGCTTGAGGATCAATGGCCGGCTGGATGGGAGGGGCGAATGCCACGTCTGAAGTTTGTGCAATCTATCGAAGAAATATGGATGCCATCTTGGTAGTCCACGCATTAAACACGCTGGACCACTGATGAACGCAATGATTAGCATTGGTTGTCTGGGTCCATCGCCTCGTTGCTCACTCTCACGTGACGATTTCCATTGATCGGTACAAGTTTGGGCTGGAAGTTTGCAACACCGCCTCCAAATCATTTTGCTTTCTCGGTTTCAAATGGAATCTATTTGGCACTGATATCTGGGTGGTTCCGTTACATCGAATTCTGGCCGCGCCCACCATGACGTTCGGTCCTGTCTAGTCTCTGTGCTAAACTTTCTCTTCGCTTACTTGAACTTATCATCTGATTGCATCATCAGAATCGTCTGCAAACAACCTCCCTTACGGGGGAATATCGCCAAAAATGGCTCTGCTGAATCTCCCCCTGGAGCTTTTATCCCAGATCGTCGAACATTCACGCCCCGAAGGATTTGAGAGTCTTGTCTTGAGTTGTCGCAAAGCGTGGGAAGCTGGCTCTCAGAACCTTGACGAACACAGCCGTCTCAAAAGAAGATATCGTCATTTCGCCTATGATGAAGCACATGGCCCATTCCAGGACGCCGAGGACTTCTGCCCTTCTTCAATCTATCTTCTGCTGCAAATAGCCGAAATCCGTTGATTATGGGGTACATTATCCACGCAAACTTCACCAAGGACCACGCCTCATGCACTCCAACTCGCATGGCATCACTGTTCAATAAAGTTAGGGAATCGGAAAAGTTTCTGCGACTGCTCAAGAGTTCGACATGTCTGAAGGAGAGCGGTATTAGCGCTGATACGGTCATAGACTCGGTGACCCTTGATACATTTGGAGCCGAAGTCGTTGACAACGAGGCGTATACCTCTATGGTCCTACTCAGCCTTCTCCGAAACGCGACTGTTATTTCTCTTCCCGAGAATTGGCCGCTCTCAATGCAAACAGTGCGCAAATCGAAAGAGCTGCTCCAATCTGTCGTTCGGGAGGCCAACAACTCTCGATATTCAACAGCAGGCCTTTCGAACCTGACTTCTACACTTCCAACGACCCATTGGAGCTATAATAGGTGGTCTGAACTGTCTGCGCTTTTGCCGTTCACGCGCATCCATGGTGTCAAAGACTTCAAAGCAGGGATCAGCCGTGGATTCCCAGAGTACACCCTTTCTCAGAAGCTTTAGCTTCCTGAGGCATATGGTGCAGGCGTGAACGTGGAGAGTAGAACTCGCTGGGGTGTACTTTGATCCAAGAGGATTGGAAGATTTCTTAACGTGGCTACCTCAACTTCACACACTGAAGTTTAGCTACGACGAGAACCTTCATTGGAAGTCTGACTGTCCACTCCTAGACTCGGCTGCAATGATGACTGCGGTCGAGCATGGTTGTGGAGACCGCCTCCAGAACTTGTCTTTCTCCTTGCACAGCTCTCTTGGTCCATCTGCCACGTTCGTCAAGTCCATGAAGAACTTCCGAAAACTGAAGCAACTAGAATTAGACATGGAATTGCTGTCGATACCTTCCGATCTAAGCACATTTCGTGGAGAAACTAGTACCACAAACCCGCCGCTAAGAGACATACTTCCCACTTCTGTGGACAGAATCTCTTTGCTAGTTGGAAATGTTTGGGAGCAACCCGCCGGTCTCAAAAATCTGCTCGCTGAGGTATGCACTGGAGGTGAATCGAAGTTACCAAACTTGAAGGAAATCGTGATTCGCACACAAGAATCAGGGAGACGCGGTGAAAGAAGTCCAAGAACGGCTCTCGAAAAAAATCTTCGACGTATCGGTTGAAAGCTTGGGGATCATTCCCAGTGACAGCACTGAATATACTGCAAGGAGCAACTGCTTCTTGCCTCTGAATTCTGGGTTGGATCGGGGTTTGGGTTCAGACGTGATCCCAACTGTGGAGCCACCTCCGTATGATTTAACCCCTGTACCTTCCACCCCAAGCGTCCCAGAAAGCAATGCAAGAATCAGTCTTGTTGGAGTGGAGGATTTCATGCCATCCTTCATGACTGGATGGTACGACAGATATGGGATTGATTGAGTCTAGCTAATAGTCGAAACGCTTCCCTAACTGCCAGCATCCAAGTCAGGGACAGCGCTGTTCCTGGATAAACAACGTGTTGTCCGCTTTGTCTTGGGATGTAGCCCTGTGGCTTGTACCAAGTGTATGTTGAAACAGAGTTCAAAGTGAACTCGTCAATTTACTAATGTTCTGGATTGTGGTGAAACAGATGTTCTCACTTACAAACCACTTGAAATGCCATAACACGGCGCTTTCGAACATTATTGCCCCTCCTCTTCCTACAACTTTGAACCTCAGAACCACTACTTTCTACAACCACAATTGATACTTGCTGGCATGTCGAATTCAAGTCTCAGCAACATTCCCAATACAAGCATGCATTCCACGCCATCTCCAGCAGTCGCACTGATAACCAGCGGAGGCCAGGTCCTATCATACGCGCTCCTCATCCAACTCATCCAAAGCCCTTCAAAAATTAACAACGACATGATCACCCAGGATCTCGTTCCTAGTATCCACATGAGCGAATTAGAGCTTGAGGAAGACTTTGGTTATGGTTCTGATTCTGATGAAAGCGAAAGCGAAGGCGAAGGCGAGTCTAAACTAAACCTCATAGAATTCTTTAAAGGAAGTCTAACGCCCACCCAAAGAGCCCCCAGCCGAACTTGGAAATCTTTCAAAAGAGGTCGTTCTCCAGATCCTTGAGATACTTGTCGATGTCGATCAATGCTCAGCTGTCTGCCTCGGCCTTACTTGCTCATCCTTTTACCGCCTCCTCAAAACCTGCCTTCCAGAACCCATCAACCTAGGTCAAGGTCGCTTCATCAGAGGTCGAACAAGTTATGCTGGCAACGGCACAATGAGACCCGGTAGCTACCAAGGATGTACGCGCCTTCAATCTGTCGTCCGCCGTTTCCTGGGCGTGGAGAAGTACCGCTTCCCAACTGGCTTCAACACAATCGATCAAGAACGGCACATGCCACTTCTGCTGCGAACGAAGTATGGCAGAGACAGGCCGACTCGGTTTATGATTGGTAGTAAGATATTCGACGAGGAGAAGAAGTTGGAAGCGCGGTATTCGGACTACGGTTTCTGGCGCCAGATGCGGAAGAAGTGGGATTGCCGGCACTGGCCGGTTGATCTCCCGTCGCCTTTTGGGATGGGCGATGGTTGGTTGTTCTTGATTCGCCGATGTTGAAGGATATTGCGGACTGGAGGGGATACACGGAGATTGGGGCTATCTTCTGGTTTCTTTCTGGTGATGAATTGTATGAGATCCATATCTGGAATGTTTGGATGGAGGGTACCGCGATATTGGGCCTTTGAATTGGTCGGTTTTTCTTGGGGAATTTGCTCTTAGCAGAGCAGAAGGAAATGGGATGGGGATGTGATTTTGGGTCTCAGAATTGCTGGTCGTTCTGAGACTTGGTCTTGAAGTGGTAAGGATGATGGGCTTATCACTGAATATGATCTGCTATTCTGTCTTCGAGGTTCTCGCACTGAAAGGGTGGTGAATTGAGAGTCTCAGCAGACAGCGCGCACAAAGCTCAGTCGACAGACATACAGCACATGTACCAATAGTAAACGGACTTCTGAGAAAAGTAGCGCAAGCAAGATGAAACAAGAATTCCATTAAATCCATTCGAAGACTACCAACCTGATCTGCGATCTAAGTTAAACTCAGACAAGTGAGATTTCGGACAAGTAACACTCCGCTTACTCCTCAACAACAACGAAAACTAAACACTTGAAGGGCAACTTCGGATTTACCGTTCACAATACAAGCTAGAGGATGGACATATCCACTTTCCGCATATTGTCCTCCTTCCCCCCAATCAAAAACCATCTTCTTATCTCCAGTAGTTAATCCTACTAATCGATTAACATGTGTTAGCCAGCCTTACAGTGTACTAAAAAGATGGACATTGAAGCCACAAACAACACCACCAAAAATAATCAGAGCCTCAACATCACGCCGTCTTACATCGCACAACGTACTCCCGTCCAGACCTACCACTAGAAGAACACCCCTCGAACCCAGAACCTCTCTCGTGACTCGCTAACCTACCCCCTTCTCCCCGCACCATCACCAGCTGTCACCAAACTGTCAAAACAGTCGACTTATCCTCAGCCCCACCTTGGCATTCTGGCACCACCCTTCCCATTTGCTCGACGCGGGGTTAAAGCACCTCAGCTCACCAATGAGATATTTTCACTGCCGGATTGGCGTTCGTGGCTTGATATTGACTGTTTCTCGATTCGTGAACCTCGTGTCGCGGGGGGTGCGAATGGGAGCACATGCAGGAGGAGGTTAAACTCCTTCCATTCAGACCATGAGGCGGGAGGTGGTGATGGCGTATTGCCTGCAGCCTGGGTGAGGGGATTCTGAGTACTGTATTATTGTAGTACTGTGGGTGAGAATGGTGATGGATGGAGGCGCTTTGTGGCTTGAAGATGGTTGCTTGAGGAGGGTGGCTTGGATGGTGGGTTGGGGTATATAGAGGGGAGGGTCTGGTGTGGGGAATTGAGTTGAGGGGTTGATGTGATCTAGAAGATTGTGCTGAGCTGTATTATTGTTTTGCTTTGCGCTTCAAGAAGTTGGAATCGAAAATCTTCTTTTGCCTTCGGATTATCTGGTTGAGTCATTCTGTCTTCTGAACTACCTCTCGGTTTGCTTTCGACTCGATATCAAGAAATCGACAGCTTTCGCAATGATGAAAGGCATTCTCCTCGCTGAAGCCGGAGGGCAGTTCCTCCCAGTCGATTATCTCGAAGTCCCGAAACCAGCGCGCAAACAGATCCTGGTCAAATCGTTGGTGACGGGCATTAATCCTGTGTTCGTTACCTCTCTCCCTCGTGGCTTACCATTCCGTGACGTTGTATGTCAATGTCACTCCGCTAACAGCGAACCAGGGAAGAATTCATGCGCGCTGGCTTCTTGGTCCTCTCATGGCCGATCGTCCTCGGTTGCGATGCTTCTGGAACCGTTGTTGAGGTCGGAAGCGAAGTGACGAAGTTCAAAGTTGGAGATTCGGTGTTTGGATGCACGAGACTGGGTGCGCCTGGGTATTCGACGTTCCAGGAATACGTGAGTGCAAACAGTTTACGTGTGAGTGTGCTGCGAGGCGATACTGATTATGTCATTTCTGGGGAGTAGTTCTTGATGGATGAGAACATTACGTTCAAGAAGCCGGAAAATGTCAGCCGAGAACAGGCTGCTACACTCGGTGTTGGGTTGTTGGTGAGTGTAAGAGTCTGTAAATTCGGAGTGATGCTGATGGGTCTAGACTGCGTGTTTGGGATTGGTCAGTGGTGCTGACGTTGAATTGAAATCCACTGAAGGGAAGGTGGGCGAGGAATGGATTCTGGTCCTCGGTGCCGCGGGTAGTGTTGGTCAATTTGCAGTCCAAGTAAAGCATTCCATCACTCAGGATTTCAACATGCTCACTACAGCTAGATCGCAAAACTGTGCGGATTCAAAGTCCTCGGATCTTGCTCGCCAGCAAATGATGGGGTATGGGATAATATCTCCCGCGGTAGATAATGATGCTGACAAGAGCACAGTTTTTGAAAACCGTTGGGGCAGATGCAACTTTCAACTACAAGCTACCTCTTGAAGAACAGCTGAAAGAAATCGCTAGTGTCACAGGTGGGAAGTTCAGCCGTGTGTTTGATGCAAGTGCGATGGCATCGCAAACTGGCATGGAAGCACTTGCTCAACATGGCGATCCTAAGGTGGAAGTAAAGCACTTCGCTACCACTAATGACTGGTGAGCCAATTGTGGTGTGCATGTGAGAAACTTGACTGATATCATCCAGGGTGCCCATTGAACCAAAACAAGGGATCCAGATCAACATGGTTTCTCTCGGGAAAATTGGCAAGACAGGCGATGAAAGTATCCTGCAAGTAAACCAGGACATTGAGGATTTCATTCCAACACTGGAGAAGTATTTGGCCGATGGTTCACTGAAGCCAATGGAGTATGAGGTTATAGGTGATGTTGGAGTTGAGAATATCTTGAAGGGCTTGGAAGCCTTCAACTCCAAGAAGAGTGCGACGAAGAAGGTTCTAGTGAGAGTAGCTGCAGAATAACTCACCACGTACAGGAAATGAAAGGTTCTTTCATAGGAATACTTTCATGACAGGTCAATGGCTGGGTTGATGATCCATGCCTATTCAGCTATGCTGCCATCAGAGTAGTATTCGAACTCTTTCGGCACTGGTGCATCTTCCTTGGCTTTTGGATCGTCATCTACCATCATGAACGGGTTCTGCTTCCACACGACCGGGGCAACAGCTGGGGCCGGAGCAGGCAGAGAAGCCGCAGGAAGACCATTCCTAACATTCTTTGTCATGAAAGCAGCCCATTCCCAAGGCCTTGCTCTATCCCCTGGTAGCGAGTTGAAATATTCCCAGCCCATCACCCCTCCAAACCCTGGGTATCGTAGTTTCAATGTAATCAGGACTTCCTGCAGCAACTCGAACGGTACCCAACCACTTCCATTTCCAGGATTCGTGACCATTCCAATCACGATCTTATCTGCAGGAAAACCCCTCGAGACCATGAAGTCGTAACCATCGGTCTTGCTCAGATCTCCCCACCCACAGTAGAATTGTGTATTGTACCACCCGATATGCTTGCCGCGCATAACCTCCAAAGCCTCGTAGCTAAAGCCGCTGAGATTATGTTCCGGTCTATCAGACATCAAAGCTGCTGCGACAGGTGCCAGGGTGACTATGAAGTCGTTCCCAAAATCGCTCTTCAGTCGATCAATCAATCGTATTATGCCCGCCAATGTCATGGGTTCTTCGACGTCCAGATCTAGCCCGTCGAGGCTTCTCTCTCGTATTAGGTTCCGCAGAGGTATGTAGTAGGCTTCGAAGGTTGCTTCGTCAAGGTCGAGTCGTGTGAAGGATCCTTTCGCAGCCCCTCCCAGCATTCCCAGGACTTTGATGCCGGAGGCTTGGAGGATTCGTAGCTCGGCCCATAGTGTGACGTATCGTGGGTCGGAGGGGACGTGGTCGTTCTGCGCATGTATGAGCAAACTGCAGTCGTGTTCCTAGGTAAAGAGAGGCGGAGGGAGACATACTAGATGTATATTTCCTGGTGGATCATTGAGGTGTATCGCCGCGAGGTTGACGTGTGTCACCGCGATGTTTGGCTGCGTGATGATAGGGAGGATCGAACAAGGAGTGCCATCTGGATTGTGCTGCGTCTGGTAGTATATTACTATACGTGGTGTTGAGGGAAGAGGTAATGGAGGCATCTTAGGGAGGTCGAAGGATTTTTGGAGAGGGAAGGGAGGAGGATGGGCGAGGCTGAAGGTTGCGTGGTGGGGTTCGGCCAGGCTTCGGCTTCAGGGTGTCGCTGTGATTAGTGGTAGAGGGCCCTGATTATCATCCCCGTACTGAGACTCAAATCTTATCCTTTCAAATTCTCCTGCAGAATTGCCTAATTGGGTAAAGTACTTGATTAATACATGTCCCAGTAACAAATTCGGCATGGCACATTGCGTCGTGCGTGTAGAATTCAACAGAGCTAAATCTTGTCACCCAGGCTCTACTTTTGGACCTAAGCGAGACATAAACAAGGTATGTGAGATGGTTTGCACCCAACGATGATCCATTATGCTCCATTATATGCTCCAGTCCCGATTTCGAAGAATTCAATGCCATTCTGGAAAAAATTTAATGGTGCGTTGGCGAGATTCACATCTGGCAACTGATGATATGCTGCAACGTGTCGTGGCATTGTGCTTGCAACAACCAGATGCTCAGTGTGATACCTGGTTTCCAATAAGTAAGAGTCTGTATCATTTGCCTTGGTCGATCCTCCAATGCTCACATAGGAGGAATTCCTTGAACCTAGTGCTCATGGTCATTGGGGGCATCAATATGAAGCCATAGTAATAGATCCACAAGCTGCCATGTCTTCTATCGCCAAGGTCGAAACTGCAGTCAAGCACGCACATGGCAGCGATATTAAGCAAGTACTACAGCGATGCTGTGAAGAATATCGAAGAAGTTGTCGAGTTGGAAGCTCATCGTTGAGGCCAATCGTCGTGCAGTCCACAAACAATCATTTCACCTACGAAAATCATGGACATTTATGAAGTATTATTATTTGTTCTTGCAGAAATTTCGCAACTTTCCTTCCCCAGTGAAAAAGAATTTGTAGTTTATAGATGAAAAAGTACTTAGCAGGCTTTTCATTGCATCTACTTTCGGACGACGAATGCTTTCTGTCAGCCGAGACTCGCTTGCTAAAAATAGAAACATGTCCCAAACACTCGAACCACCCAGTTGGGAACAACCATGTCAAGCTCAAGATCGACACCTTCGCATGAAAGAGCCTCTTTGATAGACCAACTGATTAACGCTATTCGTTGTGTATTTTTATCTGAAAAGCTTGTCGCGATATCGGACGAAACGAAAGCCCACTGCGGTGTGACCGAGGCTGATGTCGGTGGCGCCGAGTGTATTTTTCGCCGGCTTTTTTTGCGTCAGCCCTCTCAGCCACCCTGCGCATATTTTCTCCTCGCAACAACACACAACACCGATTGGGTGTTAACAACTCAAGCTCAGGACTTTGGAATCTGGCAGCTGAATTAAATGAGCACTGCACGTGGTAGCGCGCAGTGAATCCGGAATCGACCGCGCAGAGCGTCGTCATGAGGCTGACTGCGCAACGGACGAGTGTAGATGCGTAATCCGTAGGCGGAACCTACGGGAAGGAGAGGCAAATGTTGAAATTTTGCTTATATACCTTTATTATTTTCGCTCATTATCTTTCCCATCTTCTTCAATTTCCATTTATCTTTCGTAACTCTCATCAATCATCAGACTTGGAATATCCCTTTCAGACATTTCCTTCGCTAAGCACAACTTCAAAATGCTGTCCTCATACCGAAACATGCTCTTGCTTGCTACTCTCCTACTGTCGAGCTTTTCAAGCTTCGTCCTCGCATCTCCTACATACGGTACCAATAGCACAGCTTTGTACACACCATCCATCTCTGTCTTGGCTCCATCGCCCACTGCCACCTACGCTGGGTCATCCTCAAACACAACCTCAACATTCATAACCTCGCCTACGGGGATATCAAACGGGACTTCTGGGTCGAATTCAACGGCAACCGGGAGACCTCTCTCACCAAGCACTTCGCCGATTTCGACATCTGCAGCGACTTCGTTTAAGGACTTTGGTTATGGATCGGCCTGTATGGCTGTTGTGATCGCCTTTGCTGTCGCGTCTTTGTAATTTCTACAACATGTACAACTGTATGATATAAAAGGAATTTGGGGATGATAGACTGGGCTTTGGATAGACTGGCTTGGGATAGAACGAAATCAACGGACTGGTGGGGTAATTGGTGGGGTTATTTGTGATGCGGTTGCAACGATTGCATAATACCCTGAAAGATAAGAAAGAGAAAGGCAGCTTGGAAAGATTTGCAATTTGTTTTCAGTATACTGTACTGGTATAATAGACTTTAATTACAGGGCCGACTAAACCGAAGAAAATATAGTCAAAAGTCACACTTGAATCACGTTACCACGCCCCAACCAATCGTTTTCATGTTTCCCAGCACGCTTCTGAACCTCATCACTGCTTTTCATCGACCTTCTTCATCCAGCAACATCTCCATGAACTAAACTCAATATCCACAATCATGATAGAAGTATATAAAGATGGCACTCCCATTCCAAATCCTCGCGATCATCGCGATCTACAACACCATGTTCCTCCCTAACCTAGTCTCGCGTTGGCTCACAGCAACATCCATCTTCTCATCTCGAGATTCATCCAAAAAATCCCACCAACCGCTCATTCGTCTAAATGACAACTATGAGTTCCAAATCACCATATTCTCAGACTTGCATTATGGCGAGGAAGAACACGGGTGGGGGATCGATCAAGATGTCAATTCCACGCGCGTCATAAACGCGATTCTGGATTCGGAGGATTCGGATTTCGTCGTCTTGAGTAGGTGTCCCATCCCACTTTTGATCCTTCCCAACTAACAAGCCACAGATGGCGATCTCATCACAGGTGAGAATACCTTCCTCACAAACTCCACCAAATACCTTGACGTCATCGTCGCACCTCTCGTGGAGAGGAATGTCCGCTGGGCAAGTACATACGGCAACCACGATTCACAATTCAACCTCTCCCGCTCAGCACTCTTCAATGAAGAAGACAAATACGCTTTGTCGTACACGCAGACTTCTCCTCGTGGTGTAGGTGGTATAACGAATTACTACATCCCTCTTTTCGCCCGTGAGAAGGACTGCGATGGCACACCCCTTGCCATCCTCTGGTTCTTCGACAGCCAAGGCGGCGCACCATTCCGGGCCTCCTCGGATTCAGAAACGATCCCGAATTGGGTCGAGCCCTCCATCGTCTCCTGGTTCGTGACAGAACAGAAACGTATCAAGAAGAAATACCGCAAAGACATCCCGTCCCTGGCATTCGTGCATATCCCGCCGTCTGCGTTCCTCACGGTGCAGAATCAGCTGTTGCCCAGGGTTGGGGATGAGTCGGTGCATTTCCCTGGTTTGAATGATGATGTGCCTCTTGCGGCGCAGGGGGATGGATCGCAGGATGTCCTGTTCATGCAGGCGCTTGTTGATACGCCAGGGTTGCATAGCGTGTATAGTGGTCATGATCATGGGGATGCGTGGTGTGCTAATTGGCCTGAGGGGACGGGTGTGACGGAGGGGGTGAGTAAGCCGCATTTGTGTTTCTGTAAACATTCGGGGTATGGTGGGTATGGATCTTGGAATCGAGGGGCGAGGGTGGTGAAGTTGGGGTTTGGTGGAAAGAAGAGGAATGAGATGGAGGTTGAGACGTGGGTAAGGATGGAGAGTGGAACGGTTGTGCAAAAGGTGGGCTTGAATGAGACTTATGGCGTTGATGTTTATCTGTTGGCAGATGGGGAGAATTGAGAGAGTGTAATGCATTGGTTGGTCAACATCTACAAATCTTACATTCCCTCGAACTAGTATACTAGAGTCGTCACGGAGTCTCGTGCTAGAGATACGCACTATCTCTTAAAAGGCGAAAAGCCGGCACGTAGATGGCATCGCGTCGATATCCACGACTGGTACATGTGACCAGTCCTTCTTTGATTCGCTCAGTGGCTGGGAAGTCAGAGGGCTGTGTTTCTGTCTGTTCTTCTTGTTGCTCATCTGCGAATTCTGATCCTGTCTTGGAGTCTGGGCTGAGCGGTCGTTTTGGCTGTGTGTCTCTTTTGTTTTGTGTCTTTTTGGAGCTTGACGAGCTTTTGGCTTCTTGGTTCTGGGCGAATGTGGCGGAGAGATTGAGGTGGTAATCTAACTTTTTTTTCTTTTTTTGTGGTTGCTTTGCTTGTGAAGTTGTGAGCATTATCGTAGATGGGGTCAGCAGCGGGGGTTGGCTGGAAGTGCAAGGTGATCTCCAGCTGAGTACAAGTCATCGCCGGAGTCCCAAAGGGATATTTCGATGGCGGTATGGTACTGCAGATGTTTGTGTCACTGCCGAGAAACCCTTCAATGGACGCTCGTCTAAGTTCCAGCAGCGTTCTCCTTCCCAATTGTCGCGATATCTTCTGCTTTGGGGTTTTGGGTCCTGGTATTCGCTTCCTCATGATGCGAGCATCTTTCAGCGCTACATCGACTAGGAGTACATCCACCACCTTCCGAGGGGACCGGCGACTAGAGACTTGGCCACTTCGTTTCGCTTGAGTTGGATATTCTCTTGCTTGTTTTGCTCATCTCTGTCTTCGTCCATGGCCTCGACTTTTTCTAAGACTTTCTTGTATGCTCGATTCTTGATGGAGGTGGAAGTAGGCGAGATGGTCGCTGGTGCTTTGATCGTAGAAGCATATTCTGTGGTAGCTGAATGCGCCGAAGAAGAGTGGATTATATTATATGAAATCCTCTGGAGCCAAGCGTGTATCACCTGCCTGCTTGCCTACCTACCTTCCTTGTACCTGCTCGGGGCAATTCGGTCGATTCAAGGCCTCTCCTGCCCTCAATTTGTCTGTCAAGATGACGCCGAAAAGGAATTTAAGTTCCTGGGTGGGCAGAGTACATACCTAAGCATATCCTCATTGCATTGGTCTCAATCACCCAGCTGTCTCGTTCCTTCCTCCTCTCCTGTTGACAGTCACGTGTGGTCGACGGTCGATGGGGGTCCAGACCCTTTCCGCCATCTTCTTCAAGCTCACTTCCTCCTGCCTCCTCCTCTCTTCTCTTTTCCTCCCCTTTACACATTTTCCACTCCGTGTACAGGTATATCTTCACCTAATTCATGCGTCTCCCCTTCTCTGCTGCTCGCATACGTCTATTAGGGTGTTCAGCAGCTACCACTCTCGTTCCATCCACCCCAGAACCTCACACCGCGCTGCCTGGTGCCGTGCCTACTGTTCTACACGCCGTCACCTTTGGACTGTCACCATGCTACCACAACAGCAAGCACCTCTGGACGTCGAGCGTGCTCGCGTTCGAGATTTAATGCGGTATGGACCCGTCTCTACCCCCTGCTCAGTTGCATGCCTATACTATTACATACAGAAAGCCGAATCGCCCATTGACGCTTCTCTTGCAAACTACAGGTACTACAAGCCAAAGGTCAAATCGCAAAAGCCATCTATCTCCAGCAACTGCGCACCCGACGTGGTCCCCGAGGATTGTACTAATGCCGGTCCCGTTTCCATGCCGGCCTTGGAGGAACCTGAGACTCCTGACTGCACACAGCTCTTGTCCCACGACTCCACCCTCACTGCATTTGCCCAGCTTGGAGCCTGTCGACTGGACTGCCAACGAAGCTTTATTTCTCTCATGGACCATGAAAGTCAGTACATCCTTGCAGAGGCTACACGTAGTGTTTCTCTCTTAAGCCAAGAGGAATGCAATCCGGGTAATGAAGTCTACTTGGGTCCAAGAATCCTGGATTTGACCTGGGGTATCTGTCCGAATAGTATGTGAAGCCTTCTTGGCCAACCATCCGGGCACATATGTGCCCTCTACAAGTCCCCAAGCCCACTTCGAAAAACTTCTATCCTTCATTCATGCTAATAGTTCACAGCTATTCAGGTCTTCACTGCCAGAGACGGGAGCCTTAACATATCGACAGCGCATGTTACAGCCACACCAAACTTCTACGTCATGAATGACCTCTCCGCAATCGACTCGTTCAAGGACCGGCCATATGTTTCAGGTTGGCCCCATATGAGATTCTATGTCGAAGTCCCAATCACGAGTCCCGCAGGGCACGTTATCGGCACATTCTGTGTCGTGGACAACAAACCACGGGATGGCATAGACGAGAAGGGTCTTGCTGTTCTGACCGAGATATCAGCCGCCATCATGAGACATCTCGAGCTTGTCCAGATGCAGAATCACTTCAACAGGGCTGACCAAATGCTGAAAGGACTTGGTATGTTTGTCGAGAAGAAATCGATTCCTGCACAATGGGCATCGGGTCATGGGTATGATTCAACCAATTTGTCCAGACTATCGTCGCTGCAACCGGGAACGGCACACACCGTGATATCTTCGTCGGAAAATGCACCTAGCGACCATGGCACAATACTACCAACGACAGTCACTTCTGCCCCTGAGGCAATGCAGAAACCAATTAGCAGGACCAGTACGCAACGCTTGGAACCCAATATATGCCAGGATCACGTACCATCTGAATCTACCAAGGAACACTCATTGAAATCCTCGGTCAAAGATCACCAGCAGATGCCAATTCAAAGACTAATTATGACCCAGGCAGAGGACTTACCATGGGCGAAAATGCTTTTTTCATCGAACCTCTGATGTCCGATGAACTGCAGCAATTGTTCTCTCGCGCTTGCTACCGCATCCGGCAAGGACTGGAGCTTGATGGGGTCATGATCATCGATGCTTGTTTTCAAGATGACTCAATGGGAAACAGTACTCCTGGGGTGCGATCGGGTCCTCAACCCATGCCCACACCCTCAACACCTGACAACAATGAATAGTCAGCTATCCAGAGCTCTACCAGAACGACTCGCAACCCTCACCTTGAGGCTTCTACAAAGGGTTCGGAAACTTCTGATCGCGCGATGTTGACAGACGTCTTGGGCCATTCGATTGAACCCAAAGTGAAGAACTTTGATTTGCCATTTGCAACGGGCCAAGTTCCTCTACGACGCTCAACCCTTCAATCACTTCTCCAAACCTATCGAGAAGGCAACATTTTCGCTTTCGATCGAGACTGCGTACTTCTGCACATTGACGGGGCAGAGCGGAGCAACCCTTCGGATAACCATGACCTCGAGAGACTAAAGGGCTGGGCAGGCGAACTTGAGAAAGTCTGCCCGGGCGCAAAATCGATAATGTTCTTTCCTCTGTGGGACAATCATTTCGATCAGTGGTTTGCTGGGGCCTTGGCATGTGAGTAAATGGCAGAAGGTCCCCAATGTTTGGGGACATGTCAGTTCCGTCCCATGGAAGCTAATGGCGCACAGGGACAACAGACTATACACGCATTATTCGCGCGTCGGACGTCAATTACCTCACAGCTTTTACGAGTTGTGTGATGTCAGAGAAGTCTAGGCTAGATGTCATGGCGGCCGATCAAGAGAAATTAGACTTTATCTCCTCCGTCAGTCATGAACTCCGCTCGCCACTCCACGGCATTCTTGCCAGTATGGAAGCTTTACAGGAAACTTCCACTGGCTTGTTGCAAGATGACATGATGCGCACAGTCACAGTTTGCAGAGAAGTCTTGTGGGATACCATGGATCAAATGTCTCAACACCCTTCCATTAGCACCCAGTGGCCACTTGCTGACATTTGCAGTCTCGATTACGCTAAGATGAGCGAGGCCACCCGCACAGCAAAGCCTGCATCGAAATCAAATACTGGAACACCTTCTTCCCGCAAGGCCACGCTGAAGAATCTAAAACCCCTAGACTTGAGTGAGATTATTGAATCGGCCGTCGAGAGCGTCTTCTTCGGACACGATTTTCACAAATCAACTTTCGGCACATTCGAAGATCTCAAGCAGACAGAAAGCAACTACACTCACGCGCCTCTGGAAGAGAATAAAGTTATGTTGATATTGAACATTGCCAAGGAAGAATCCTGGATATTCAAGTCTCAAGTCAATGCCTGGACGAGAATACTCAGTAAGTGATGCTTTCATTTGGAGGGTTTGGTGTATTTGCAGTTACCAGGCAATTAGGCCTGTTGGTTGGGCCGAAGTGATGCCTCTCAGAGAGACAATGTTAATGATGGCTATTCCAGTGAATCTCTTTGGCAATGCATTAAAGTACACGTACCAAGGTTTTGTCAAAATAACCCTCCGAAGCGATCCTCCTTCGCCCAGAAACCCATCTGCACCGTACATTGTAACGCTGGAGATTGAAGACTCCGGTAAAGGGATGTCAGACAACTACTTGAAGTACCATGTCTTCACACCCTTTGTGCAAGAGGATCAGATGGCTGTGGGAACAGGGCTCGGCTTGTCAATTGTGCGCCAACTGATCCGAGACCTTGGCGGACAGATCAATATCAAGAGTGAAGTGAAGCAAGGCACCAAAGTTACAGTTTCCGTTCCGCTTCTTGCACCATCAGATATACCAATATCAGAGATATCAGACAACGAGAGTCTCATTGCTGATGTACGATCTCGAGCCAGAGGACTCAAGTTGTGCCTTATCGACTTTGACTACTATCCGGACGTGGACGAGGCCCCGACAGGAATTTTGAGTGCACAATCGAAATCCATGCTGGCTCTCAAAGAATCACTGAAGAGAATGGCCATCGACTGGTTCGAGATGGAAGTAACCACAGGTACAACTCTGGCTTCCGCAGCAGGGAATGTACTCGTCGGATTGCGCTCCAAGTTGGCTCTGTTGGAGGGTCATGCTAATTCGATACCACTGATTATCTTCGAGGATACGACTGAGAGTCGTCTTTTGGGCACAAAGAGAGTTCATTACCTGTCGATGCCGTGAGTCTCCTATCTTGATGCATCATACTTCCTACGAAAATCTCTCCACAAGTCAATCAACTGTCTGGTGTCATGCTAACGCGTTGGTTAGAGCTGGTCCCCACAAGTTTGCTCGCGCGTTAAAAGTCTGCCTGGATAGCAAACTATCTGCCGTAGCCAGCATGTCGGCGTCAACCAGAGAAGAAACCCCATCCATCATACGCAGCCCTCGTCCTTCAATCCACCGAAGCACTTCCATGACACAGAGTCCGTTGCTATCGCCCAGTCTTCCTGTTCTCAGTCGAACGAACACAACCGAAGCTCTGCAAAGTCCTGTGAGCATACCCGCACTGGATCATCCGAAGCCTCAACACCCTGTACCCCTCAATGCTGTCTCGAAACGACTTCTCGACCATCAGGAAGACTGGTCTGCGTCTGAAGATATGATGTCTGTCTCTCCTGTTGCAATTTCGATTTCGCCTGCCATTCCATTGAGAAACAAGGCTCTCTTGGTTGAGGACAATGCTGTGAACTTGAAGGTATGCCTTTACCAAGGACGAGTACTCGGCAGGTACTGACCACTAGATTCTCATGCATTGTATGAGAAGTGCTAAGCAGGAGTACGTCACTGCGACCAATGGCCTTGAAGCTTTGGAACAATACCAAGCAGATCCGGGTGCTTTCAAGATCATTTTCATGGGTACACAGCATCTTCTTCACGCGGTGCATCGTGGCTGACACGTTGTAGACCTTTCAATGCCGATCATGGATGGGTTGACATCTACCCGCCACATTCGAGCCTATGAAGAGGAGCAACTCCTTTCTAGAACACGCATTGTGGCATTGACTTGCTTCTCATCGGAAAAGTATCAGCGGGATGCAATCGAGAGCGGAGTTGACCTGTACATAGTCAAGCCGATTCCGATGAAGTCTCTGAAGCCGATCCTGGCCTTGGATCCCGACGACTTTGAACCCACCCCAACGTTGTCCTCCCACCAAGCAGCTTGAGTGTTGATTTATCACCTCGGAAGGTTTCAAACAACCGCAACCAGCCGGCTGTACCACAGGATCAGGATTGACGACACGAGCGCCGGGACATGTACTCGGAATTTCCTGTTGCTTTTGCCACTGTGCTTCTCTTTTACCTAATTATTTCGCTTGTGAGGAAGGCTTGCTCGAGATGGTTCACTCACTCGCTGGTGGCTAGGCGTAATGAACGATACGTTCAATCCCTTTCTTTGTACATCAGTTTGTTAGCTTGCTTTTTTACTAATATACCCTTGCTGTAATATTTGCTTTGAACTTCAACTTGCATCAATTCCGCTAGAGGTTGTACAGAAGTATTCACTGAACTCTGGACCGATCGTGTATGTTGCAGTGTAATCGGTAGTTGATAACTCAGTTCTCTATTGCCGCAATGAAAACACAATATCTACTCTGCTACTCAACAGCTTATGAATCCATAATTCTCAGCATACAAAGGACAAGTTTGAGCCCCCCCTCCAAAAAACAAGAGCTTCGTTTTTTGTCTTCGACTCGATCGACTAGGATGTTGCTCCCTACCAACAAGCAGGACTCAGTAGTCAAGACACTCGCAATAGCCACCGGGAAGACTGTGGATTCGAAGACGTCAGATACACCTCCGAAATAACCATGAAGTTAAAGATGAAAGTGCGAGTTAGAACTTACTGGCAGTACGATTCTTGATTTATTTTACAGCGGGATTGGTCGCATTCGTATGGTCCTGTCTGCGAGCATGATTGAGCTATCACTTGGCTGGCGAATAAGGCTGCGAGAGCGAATTTGAATATGTTGGGGCGCATTTTTAGTTGTGTGAGATGGATGGATTGGACCTTGAGGTGCTTGTTTGAATGGTGGAGGAGAGGTTGGGATTGTATTCGTGAAGGGTGAAGAGCAATGGTTGTGGTTGTGGGGAGCAGATTAGTGAGTTCATTGGAGTGGGGAAAGGGTTTATATACAGTCTATACACTCGATATGTACACATACACACATGATTAGTAACAAGACTACAGAATTGTCCCGGTTTACCGTACTAAGCTTGGCTCGAGAAGGTTTGTCCAGAGTTGAAATGAGTTTTCGATTCAAGTATAGACGATGTTAGAATCAGGAACCAGCTCGGAATTTGAGGCGATTGGTGTTCGGGTCTGTTGATTTACGCTACATCTGATCTAGGGAGGGACCTTACTCACAAGAAGAACTGCGAGTCACTGTCATCTAGAAGTTTTGAGTAGTGTCGGATAATGAATTGTAGGTGTACTAGCAAAGTCGAGTTTGTTTCATCTAATCGTTGGCTGATCTACGTGTTGATCGGATCTCATGGAGTTATGGTTTTAGAGTCAAGGTTTCGTTTGAAGGACTCGCATTCTTAGGCACACTTGCCTCGCGGTATCGAACACACGCACAGCGGTTTTACGAATGCTTCTTGATTAATTGACATAGCGGACAGAATCGGTTTTGTGGGGAAAGAGAGAACCAGGATGGAAATAGACATCGAGGTTGATTTAGACTTTCGGACTTGGGTAATAGGGTTCTAGGATTTTGGTTGTTGGTTTGATAAATTTCAGCTATGGAATACAGACCGACTACAAGAAAACCGTGAGTGGAGGAGAGTCAGATCTCAATCGGAGTTAACGATTTAGTAGCAAGATTTCAGAAATAGTTACGGAAACCAGATACTGAGAGGCTCAGAAGAATGTCATGAAAACATGGTTTAAGCGAGCCGTTCCCCAGAAAGTGGCCTGGAAAAACGTAGTTCCATCGATCGGTCTAAACAAGCAACAATGTCAAAAAAGTAAGGGGAAAAGACTCAATCATAGTTCTCTGAAGTCTTGTTGTGTTTCCGTGGTTGGTAGAAATATGTTCAAGGTCAGATGACATGCAGATATTGAGGCTTTTCGGTTTGAAGGCACGAAATTCCCGACGGAAAGAACTCGCAGAGGGCGGATGCATTTCGCGCACTTTACACAGAATATTTTGAAAGATAGAATATTGACAACTCAATGAATTCATTCAAGGTAGATTTCATGCTCATATGTTTAAATATGACCCCTTCCCCGGAACGCCAATTCCTGCCATTTAGTCCGACCGCATTTTCCTCTTCGACCACTGTCTCCCTACGTCCTCGAAGCTCTTGGAGCTCTTTTGCCCTCGTATCCTCCTCACATACCACGAGACCAATCCCAAAATGATGGCGACGAAGAAGACAGCTGGTGCATGTCGTGGCCCCCTTCCTACTGCTGCGACCCAAGAATCCTAATTCGGTCAGTCAGTCCAATGACAGGAACTAGGAACACGTCCGAACTTACTGATACGGATTTCGCGGCCAACTTCAACTCCGCCGATTTAGGGAGCGAAGGGAGGACCATGGGAGGATTAAGGCTTGGTTGAGGAGGAGCCATTTTGATTATGTGATGTGAGGTTGAAGAAAATCCTGGGAAAGGGAAAAGGACAGAATGGAGAAGCGGGAGGGGCAGAGGAGGCTATATACCACCCGGATAAATTCGCATAACGGCAGATAACACAACCACTTGCATCGTTTATCTGAGTTTCGATTGGTGTGTGGATTTAACGCGACGACCCGGATCATGAGATGAACAAAAAAGGTGCCGGAAACTCTATTTTGTTTGGGATAAATGCCCCACGTGACTGAATATGAGGACTTCAGTCATGCATCATATATGCCAATCCTCCCCACAAGGGCTCTCCCTCCGATCCTCTGAATCAGACAAACGAATTTGGTCTCGTACAAAGCCATTAGATCATCGACAGCCAAGATTTTCCCACTCCCTCACATCAACCCCTTTCTTTCCCGCTCGTTGCTTCCCCTTCCCAGAAATCGTTTGCTTGACAGGTACATCATCCTCGCTCTCCTCGTCCAGCATAGAGAACATGCTACTCTGTTCTCTCCGGAGCTCTCTAATCGATACTTTCTGTCTCTTTAATGCGCCTGTGAGACATAGGCCGAGGATGAGCACGTAGAAGCCCACGATGAGAGGGACCCAGATGGATGGATCTTGGAGAAATAGTGGGACTCGTTCCTAGGACGTGTCAATATTGAAAAGCCATATATGATCGCTTTGAGGTCGCCTACGAGGAATTTCTCTCTGAATGTTGAATCTATGTCCATCTCCAAAGCCGGTGATTGAGATTTCTGGCTTCTCCTTGGCAGTGTTGATGGCTTCACTTGCTGGTTCGAGAGCAACTGCCTGTTGACTGTGGAACAGCTACTGATTATGGACAGAAAAGGTGAAATGATTGAAATGGCCCGACTAAAAGGTATGTTGTAGGCTCTTGGTATTGAAATCCCAGAAATCAAAACATCGAAATTGAATTCCCACGTGATCTCAGGCTGTATTGAGACCGGAGCGGAATAACACGACGACCGGTTCAGCTATCTGTATGGTGTTTTACTAACATCCAAAAACAGCACTTTACGATATCTCCAACAGTCACTCACTCTTCGCCGACTAGCTTTCAATGACTTCATGCCCAAATCATACAATCTTTAAATGCACAAAATACCCACCCCACCCCAACAATGGATGATCTGAACGGGCTCGACTGGTCTTCCCCTTCCAACACGAACACAACAAAGCCCCCCCAGGGAACAGGAAACTACTATCCTGCTCTGCGCCCAACACCACCTCCCCAACTGTCTGGTCGAAATACACCTCTTTCAGCCCAAGGTTCTGGCGCCTTCAAAGCCCCTCCAAAGCCCTTTGCGCCCCCGAAATCCTCAACCCCAGACAGCTTCTCGAATCTTGTGTCCTTCGGCTCCAGCAAGACGAATACTCTTACTCTACAGCAGCAGCAGGAGAAACTACAGGCAGAGAAGAGAAAGGCGGAGGAGGAGAAGAGGAGGCAATACGATGCGCAATTCGGAGGCGGGCAGTCTTGGGATAGTCTAGGCGCTGGCACACCGCCCATAGCATCTACATCTCGAAGCACGACTCCCGCTTTCAAGCCGCTTCCCTCGAGCTTTGCGCGTGCGAGTTCTCCAGCGACGGATGGCACGAAGAACCCCCCGAGTGGCGGAGATGATGATTTATTTGCTGCGTTCAATGCAGAAGCGCCAGTTGACAAATCGAGCCATTACCCTCCACCTTCGACACAGAGTAGCGGACGGAATACGCCTGGTTTTGCGGCGAAGAAACCGCTGGACTTGACGCAGCCAAATGCTTGGGAACAACCAGGGAATTTGGGCGACGATGATGATCCGTTTGGGCTGGGAACAAAGCTCATGAACGTTCCTGCACCTATACCGACAATTGGGGACGATGATGACTTTCTAGGGGATCTAGGGAAGCCAGTTGAAGAGGTCAGGAGGGCGAGTCCACCGAAGAAGGTTGCGCCCGAGCCAGAACCGGAGCCTGAATCGGATGACCCTTGGGACAAAGCAGTAGCTGAATTGGTAGACATGGGGTTTTCGGCGGAACAATCAAGGAGGGCTTTGACAGAAAGTGGTTCTGGTCTTGATGTTCAGGCTGCAGTGGGTTGGATTTTGAACGATGCACATAGACAAGCGAAGCAGAAACAACAAGGGGGAAGGGAATCGAGTCGGAACGGTTCTTCGAATGGTGATAGGCGAGAGCCGTCGAGGGATACGGGGAGACGAGACAGTCCTGCGTGGATGAGGGAAGAAAGTCGAGATCCATCTCAATCTCGACGGGAAGATAATCGATCGCCGAATGGAGAAACTGATATCACGAAAGCGGCAGCTGCTATGGGCAATAACCTCTTTAAGACAGCGAATTCATTATGGAAAACGTCTCAGAAGAAAGTAGCGAAAGCTATGAACGAATTCCAGCAAGAGGCAGATCCAAGTCAACCGAAATGGATGCGAGAAGCAGCAGAGCGAGAGCAATCTGAGCGGAGAGCAGTGGCAGAAGGGAGGGGCAGAAAACCTCAGCCTACCCCTGATGTTACAGATGAGGCTCTCATGTTGGAAGGTGGTGGGAGACCTCCACCAAGGAAAGCCAAAGCCCCGGAGCCACGATTCCAGTCGAGCTCGAATTCTTCACGTGATCAGTCACCGGCGATGCCAAAACCACCACCTGACCGGGCAGCACCTCGATGGCAACAAACTGCACCCACGCCAGATCCAAGGTCACGAATCACAAAACAGGCCATTGAAGAGCAATCGGCTCAGGCATATGTCAGCCCCTCCCGGCGGAAGAAGGCTACACCACAACCCCCACCTGAGCCAGAAGTCGACCTTTTCTCCTCCCCTGCACCACCAAAACCGACTGTAGTGCAACAAGCTCGAACATCGCAAAGACCATCTCCTGTCCCATCAAAGCCATCAACACCAATACCCACTCGTCCCAAAGCCCCGACAAGACAAGTTCCATCCCTCTCTCCAACCGCTCTAGCGAACTCGAATCAACATCGCTTAGCAGGAACCGCACACTTCAAGCGCGGCGACTATGCATCCGCTCACCAATCATACACCTCATCTCTATCTGCGCTCCCACAATCTCATCCCATCACCATAATCCTGCTATGCAACCGGGCCTTAACCAGTCTCAAAACCGGTGTACCAAAATCTGCTGTAAGCGACTCCGATACAGCACTGGCTCTCATCGGCCTCTCCCGCGGTGATGGCGAGACCATCGATCTTGGGCCTGGTGAGGGTAATGGTTCAAAGGATATGAAGGAGTTCTATGGCAAAGCCCTGATGCGCAAAGCAGAAGCACTTGAGCAGATGGAGCGTTGGAAAGACGCAGGCGATGTCTGGAAGATGTGCGTCGAGCATGGAGTTGGAGCTTCAACTGCCATCCAAGGCCGCACTCGGTGCGAGAAAGCCCTTGCACCCAAACCGCCACCATCAAGAACAGCAACGCCTAAAGCGGCGCCTAGACCAGCGCCACGCCCGTCTGCCCTGTCAGATCTTGGCCCTAGTGGTGGTGACTCGGCTGCTGTAAAGAGATTACGAGAAGCGAATGCCAATGCTGAGAAGGCGGATGACGAGAAGTTCGCTCTGAGTGACCAAGTCGAAGCCAGGATCGGCGCGTGGAAGAATGGTAAAGAGGACAATCTTCGCGCGCTAATTGGCAGTCTAGAGAATGTCATGTGGGAAGGCAGTGGATGGAAGAAAGTCGGCTTGCATGAGTTGGTTTTGAATAACAAGGTCAAGATCCATTACATGAAGGCGATCGGGAAAACGCATCCGGATAAGGTAAGATTTCTCCTTTTCTTTCGTCCGTTTAATTGCACTGGGCGTGAAATGTTCATGACTTTTTCGATGCGAGATGTGCTAATGAGGTACAGTTACCACAAGATGCCTCGACCGAGGTCAAGATGATCGCAGCTCTGGTCTTTGCCGCGCTGAATGAGAGCTGGGACTCATTCAAAAAGCAGAACGGAATGTAGATACCCGCTTGGGCAAAGATAAAAATATCAGATACCACCACCCCACAACGGATTCCCAAGTAGGAGTTGACAAGTGGCTCCACCTCTTTCCATGCTCTTCTTCCCAAGCGGAATGATTCCCCAAACCCACTCGATGACATCCTATGCTCTCCCTCGCTCTCGCCATTCGTTTCAAGTCCCCGGTTCTCTGCATGAGCGAGGCGGATGCTTCCGTGAGGCCATTCCTATCGTTTCGCTAGTTGTTGTCATTACTCCTACGATTGTCATTTAATTTTTTTTCGTCGTCGAGGCTTGAAGATAAAAGAGGAGCGATTCCACTTAGTCCTCGCTCCGACTCCTCGAGGCTGTGAGAATGCGCGAGTGCGAAACAAATGGGCGAGAAGTCTCAGGTACCAACAGAAAGACGACCAATTGATTAGTGTTCAGCTCATGCCACATGTCGAATAAGACAGCCTCGTTCAGTAGCTAAGGTAATGACAGCGTCCTTTTTAAGCCACCCAAGACTTTGTTTACGTCAAAGGAGATCGACTAGGAAGTTTCTAGTCTTTTGCTTCGCATGCCATTTCATTCTCCTTTTCCAACTGACTTGGTAGAATCGAGAAGCTTCCTTTCATCAACCAGTCCCTGAATCGAGTAAGTCTTAACAAACACCTGATCTGACGTGCGTTTATCTCACGGTTGGACAGCTCGCTGCATTCAGCATGGCCACGCCAAAGTTCAAGTACAACCACTGCAAATCGAAGACAGAGGTCCCATACTCGTTGCCGGCCTACTGTGCAACCAAGCATCATGGTTCAATTTCACTTCAGAGCGAAAACGGGCATCTCTCTCTACGCACCTGTCCTTTTGTTCGATCGATAATTTAATGCATCATGTTGCACTGCATATCAGAGAGGGGCTGTATTCTATCGAGAGCTTATATGCTGGTGCGTGCTCTCTGACGGTTTGTGTGTAAGAGTTCGTTCAGGGACAACGGCAGATTTTCAAGTGATATGAGGGCTGTTTTGGACCAATCGAGGCCTGGTTATACGATTTTGGAGCTCAAGGATTATGCGGAGGAGTCATCTTCGAGAGAGGAAGACGGGATGGATTTTCAAGGGAAATAGGGAGGGCTGCCAGCCAGCCCTCGTTCTCGTCTGGCAAGTGTGGGAACTTGAAAGTATATCAGTACAGTGGCTTTTTGACTTGCTGATCTGCACACGTTCTCACAGACAAACTCTAATGAGCTCAACTCATGAGCAACCAAGAGAGTGTCGTTGTCACCCGCGTCGCTGCGAGATTTCACTTTTCTTTGTATTTGTGATTTATTTTGGCCTTGATTTCAACTCTTTTTTGTTTCTAGCTTACTAATGCGTTCAAATCCATCCTCGAGCTCTTGTTCCTATTTATGTGCACTTGTTCTCTAGAAGTTATGCCACCTCGGTGAATTTCTCTTTGTTCAATATTTGAGCCCGCAACCATCAGTACAATGCTTCAATCACGTGAAAATTGTTCTTTGTTTAGCGAGTAGCCTTATCAGGCGTCGAGAGCCATCCTATTGTGATGTTCTTTCATCTATCGCGGCCAAATAAGGGGCCCTACAATGTGGCAAAGAAGTACTGGGGAAAATAACAAAGCCAAGTGGAGGCAATTTAATGAGTGACGTGTGCTTCTTTGATGTCAAAAGTCCGTTCATTATTTCTATATATTAACAGACACCTGAAACTCTCTCTGCTCAGGAGTCGAGGATAATCGTTGAATTATCACCACTGCTATCTCTAAAAATACAGATCATCGTATTTTCAAGCATAGAGCTGCCAAGATGACGAAAAACAAAGCCGATCTCAGAAAGCTCTATAAACAAGGAGAACGGGATGCCGTTTTCAGCAAGCTCAAGCCAAAGCCAGGAGAATCCGATCTGAGCAATTTCAGAAAGGGCCTTAGGGTCAGCAATGCTCAAATGGAACTCATCGAGGAACTAGTCAAAGTCGCATTCGAAGAGTCGAGCTTGGCAGACTACGATGATCTAGGGGATCCTGTAGCTCTCACTGTATTGTTCAAAGCCATAGTCGAACCTGTAGAGTGGCTTTCGGAACACCTACCAGAAGTTCCAACTTGGTTCACCACGTTGTGGTGCGAGCATATCATTAAAATAATTTGGAAAAGCAAACTAGCCAAACTTGCTTCACAGAACGTCAATACTCGCGGTGGCGAGAAACCTCGGAGTGTCGTTTCTGCCAGACCCTTACTCAGCGAAGATATTTCTCCACGGTCAAACAGCCCCAAAACTCACATCCCATTTAAAGATATGATATGTCGGATCGAATTGCTCAACCAGAAAGATGAGAAGGCTCAACAGGTTGCTGATCTCCCCGTCAAACGATGTCTTCTTCCAGGAAGTCCCGCCGACGAATTTTCGAGTTATTCATATCTCATCTTTATCGGCGAGTTCGAACGTGTTCTCAATCGAGATGCTAGCCTGCCGCTTGTTAAGCTTCGTCGTGGAACTGTCGGGTATACCAACGAAGAAGATCGCTTCAGGTCCATAGCGAGCCAGGAAGGATTTGAAAGGGCGCTGGAACATCTGTATAAGTCGCATGGAGACAAGACTGTACTGGAATTCATTCATCGCAAAGAGAGCGCCTCTGAGAGAGGCGCTAGACTGGACGCATGCATATCTGGGGCCACTTCGCCGGGCTCCCCTGGTATTGCAACCCAACTTCGTGTGTCAGTTGAGCAGATACATAGGGGGAGATTAGGAGCGTCAAGTTCCAGGTGGATGTCACCACCCCCAAGTCCTGCTCCGATGGTACCGCTTCCGCCTCTTCCCACTGGCCCTACCGCTCAACAAATAGCAGACTTGAGTTTCGGCGAACGAGCACGACAAAAGAAGACTCGGAGTTCGCCAGATACAACAGCAGCAGAACAAGCCAGAAGAAGCGCAATTGAAACCATCAATGTGGGTGCAAGATCAACAGTCTCAGATACGAATAAACCACTTCCATTGATACCTGGCGGAAAGGCACGATTTTCTGACAAGGCACTGGAAATATTACACGCTCCAGAGTTTGCCACCCTACGGGCACCAGCGGCTACGAAGAAGCTCCAAAATGCAACCTCCTCACGCCCAGAAGCAACTTCAGCAACTACCAAATCGCCAGCAACCAAAACACGGGCCAAATCTTCGCCCAAATCGGAGCCAGTAGCAAAAAAGCCATTTTTGAGAAAAGGGGGTGGACTGAGTCCACCTCTGCCAGCTACCCCGGCAACTCGAATTTCAAAACCACCGCGAACGCACAACCCTCCGCCAGTCTCCAAACAAGCCAAGAAGGCATGGCAAATAGGCAACCAAGATAATCCAACCCCTGATCGCCTTCCGGTCAAGAATCCAAACAATCTTGGGCCGAAAAGTTCTCCTCCCAGGAAAGTAGACATCAAGCGGGGTGGAACTAGCAGATTTAGGCAACCTGGTCCCTCTTATGATGGTTCCAAAGGCGAAGACGAACGCCTAAATACGTCCTTTCACGGTCCATTCTTGAGACCAGTCGAAGCCAAAAGGACCCCAAAAGTCGTAACTCCACAAGCCGGACCATCTAGAATGCCCAGTCGTAGGGTAGAGCGAGAAGGATGGGATACTCTCACGAATCCTGAAGACCACACTCGCCGATCTCCATTAAAGCCTAAAAAGCTATCTATCGTGGGAGCCGCAATTACTGGGGCGAAGAAGCGAGTCTCGCAGTTGTTGACACCCAAGTTGCCTAGACCGCCAGCTACAGGGGATTTTGCGAGCGATGTTGAGGAGATTATTGACCAGCAACCGGAGCCTCGACGCTCGCTGACACCTCCTGGACCAGACAATCCCCGGAAATCTACTTCTTCAAGCCCTGCGCGCATTGCGACTACGATCAAAGACACTAAAGTCGTTGTCGAGCCGGCTAAAAAGAAAACGTTCGGTCTTGTGAAAGGTCCCAATCCACGCCTTTCGTCAAAGATTGATCGGTTTGATGCTCAGGACAAGCGATACCCAGGTCTATATACCGAAGAGAAGAGACTCACGTACAGACGAGGCGGTGATGAGTATGTAGACTCTCCAGCTGAGCTTTGCAAGCCAATCGAGAAGAGCCTGGGGGCGCAGGAGATTGACGAGGGGGAATCCTGTGATGACGAGGAGTCAAAGACCCCTGGAGACTACATGGTTGAGCAGTAAGTACTCGTTTGAACAATCTTAGATGCTGAATAATACTGATATTTTCCAGATTCCAAAAGATGCAGAATCTTCCTGAATTGACCCAGATGTATAGTCATGTAGACAACCCTATTCCGGTGTTGAATGGGCCATGGGAAGCATGTTGCGAGCTCTTCCAGATAAACCCAACCAAAACATCCGTGGACCAAAGAGTGACGATCGCGGGTCTCAAAACTCCAATCTACCAGTACCAAGCTTATGGTGTATATTGGCAAATGAAGAACTCCAGAACAATCGGTGGAGGGTTTGTTGCTGACGAGATGGGACTTGGCAAAACACTTTCGTTCCTCGCTTACATTGTTGTTGAGCGACAGCTCGCCTTCCTCTGGGAACAGGTTGAGAAATCCAGAAAGCAGAGTGACCCCAAGGATAGAACACATTTGCAGCCCGGAGAAGCTGGACCGAAGGCTGTATGTCCAAGACAGGGGTATTTGGGCCCAGGCTGGATCGCTTGTCCTTGTGCTTCGCCAATCACGGCCGCACTCAGTGCCAAGCCTGGTGTTCGATTGGCAATTGTTCCCCCTTCTTTGGTTCCAACGTGGGTGGAGCAATGGGATACTCACGTGGATGTCATGGAAAAGATGCTGCAGATGTCGCTGGTCATCGCACATGACGGAACTAATATGCAGACTGTCGATGGGAAGCTGGATACTCGCGATGGACGGCACTCTGCGGTTGTGAGAAGAGTCCAAGCCAACAGGATCAACTTCAGACAATCGGCACGCAATAGCCATGGCCATTTCTATCCTGATCAAGCTCAAGTCGGCCAAGAACGAATCCTAGTTGTCACGACTAGGGATCATTACAACAAGACTTGGGCTACGAAGTTCGAATACAAGACTCAGGTTATGCCAGAAGACAAGAACGGTGTCGAGGATCTGTACAAGGGTAAAACCCCAGGTGTGGTCTATGGTATCGCGATGATTGATGAATGCCATGAAGAGTGGCAGAGGAACAAAGGCAGCTCAGGAATCCTCGCCGGGCTCCCCAGATCTGGTCGACCATTCGTCTGGGGATACTCCGGAACACCGCTCACAGCAACACCAAGATCTATCGAAGGTATTCTGTGGGCTATTGAAAGCCTCTGGCCAAAGCGCGACCGCACTGATAAAACCACGACTGGTCTTGAACAAGAGCAAGATTCCGAGCTGTGGAGGTACTGCTGGAAGACACTCAACAATATCTGCCTAGAGTTCGAGCACGAAGTCAAGACAGGTACTGGAAACCAGATCATTTTCCAAGATTTCTACCTGCGCTTCAAGCCTTTCCTCACGATGCTGATGATCAGACGAACCACAGATACGGCTTGGTTCGGACATCCTCTGATCAAACTCAAGCCGCACGTCCACCAAGACGTCATCCTCGCACACAATCCCGAGTACGACAACAAGATCGATCAATTCCGATGGCTCATCGATTCTGAGATCGAAGACAGACTCGGTGAACTCAGAAAAGAGTGGAAGAGTGGAAACCCTACAACCACCGAGAAGATGCCGGTCAAGTTCTCCTTTAACACCGAGGCAAGACTTAGGTATAAGCAGCGAATGTTTGCCACTTTCCCTTACCTTTCGGTTCTGGGGGCGACACATCACCCTGATCATCTTGACTTGACGGTCGAGGAGCTGAAGAAATTCAGGGGGGTTGATGAGAAGCGTAATCCATACTATAAACATCTGAAGATCATGACGGAGAAGAGCCCGAAGATGATGTGGCTGTACAACTTCATCACCGAGTTGGACAAGACAAGAGACGTGAATGGCGAGGAACAGAAGGTTATTATCATGAGCGAGTTCACCCAAGTCGCTTTCGTCATCAAACTGGTAAGTTTGAAACACTCATTTATTACAACTTATGGAGCGTTGACTGACATATTCTAGTGGATCGAGAAACATATCAGGGGGAAATCTGGCCGTGTAGGTATTGTCTACGCCGGCCAACGGCCACGCGACCGTAAAGCGATTATCGAAGCCTTCACCGACGCGAAAGACCACAAGAAAGAGCGCAAGCAAAAAGCCAACTACCAGTTCCTCATCGGTACAACACGCATCATCGGTGCAGGTCTACAGTTGACTCGATCGTGTAATGTGGTGATGATGGAGCCTGACTACGAGTTCCACCGCGAGTTGCAGGGTTACGCGCGAGTCCATCGTATCGGACAGAGGAATCCGGAGTCTCGCTCGTATAGGTTGATCGATTCTTCAGATCAACTAGAACAGTCTATTATCGAGAGGCAGGAGGCTAGAGGCCAATACCCTGGTAGGCCCGATAAGGTCGAAGGCGATGATGTCGAGCAGATTGAGGATATTGCTAGGGAGCAAAGCAGAGCTGTGCTGTACGATGGGGATATGGATGAAGAGACGGGGGCTCTTCTGGAGCAGTTTACTGAGCCTGGTGGGAACTTGAATGATGATTTCCCAGTTCCTTTGAGGCTCAACCATGACAAGCCGCGACCAGGTTCGCCGCCATTTGATTTGTACAGCGGTGATTAGCCTTCAGTTCGGATTTTTGTTTTGTGTATTGGCGCTCACGGTTTTGGATAACACTGGGAACTGGAGAGTTTCGGAGTCGTTGCACAGACTATGTAGATAATGATAATAAATTAATTGCAATCACACTTGCCAGAGATATCAATCAACGTGAGCCTCGGCTAAAAAGGGGGCGGGTATTGATGGACCCCTATCCAAGTTTTACTACATAAATAACAACAGTGAAATATGACGTTGCCTCATAAAAGCGTTCCAAAACCTTCCTTGGTTCGTTTGGTATTTATGCATGGAAACCTGTTAGTAGAAACTATGTATTCACCCTTTAGTTCACTACATCTCTATCTTGATATTGTGGTATATTCATTACAGAATACAGAAGCACATGATAAAAGATTGTTCCAGTGTCGTCTGGAAGGGAGGATAATAGAGCTTCCTACCCCTCGCGGGGCTCATCTGCTCTGCCGAGAATCCCGAGCATCAATCTCAACTGCAGCATAAGATACGTCGCCGACAGCTACTGCCAACTCCTCTCTTCAGAAGCGTCTCGATTTGAAAAGGGAGCGAGAGAAACGCGACGCTGAAGACAAGGTAGCTGGGGAGGCAGCTAAGGAGGCAGACGCCGCTGTTCGTGCTCAACCTCTACCCCAATCTCCCCAGAAGTTGAAGCCCCCTCGGACCTGTTCTATGCTAATGGCCATCATAACAGAAGAACGATGCCACTGGCCAAACATGGGACACTGGAGAGCCTGCATGCAACCCCTGGGGGCCCATTTGCTGGCCTTGGTTGTGATCTGTGATCGTGGTCAACTTTTGCCCCATCAGTTGCTTTGCAGATCGGATAATGCATGTTTTGGGGGGAGTGAGATCATCTGGCTTTCACATATCTGGTTCGCGTGCGAAAGTAGCTTGACGATCAAACTATTATCGGGCGTGGGAGAGTTCTCAGTATACAGACTTTATCTTGTCTTTTGCAGACTCCTTGTCAAATAAAATCACCAGATCCCTGGGTTCATACGTAGTGTGCTTTGGTCATGATGCCTTCTCCAGCTCCTTCTTCCACCTTCCACAAAGTCCTCGTATTGACCACATTTCTGATGGATGCCAGTTGCCGTTGCGTACTCTCCAACGCACACTGGTTCATTCGCGTCTTCGTAAAGCTCCCCCCCCTATTGATCTGTGACCGTCTACCCTGATCTGTATTTATCTGTTCGTAAGGAAGCTGGCGATCCATGCGACCGTTTTCTCGTCCACTCTTGGTAGCTCCTTTGATTTCTTGACTGATAGAGATGGCTTGGCTTGATGCCGCCGCCCGTTGTTTTCACATCATTCTAGACTGATGTGAGAGCTAGGATGATGGCGTTGTAATCGGGGGGCGCTTTCAATCTTGGTGAGGATGGCACTTATAGCTGCGATCCTGGTCTGGTCTTGACGAGTGGATAGGGGGAAGGGGAGGGTACGTGGTAGCATGCTCCTTGGGCCACGCAGCTGCTTTTAGCCACGCCACTGATGTCGCACTGGGCGAGGCGCAAGAGCTTGGGCTTTGCAATTGAATCAAGGCAGGGCTGCTAGCTGTGATTGTTGATTGTGGGAGTTAATTTCTTCGATCCTTGGATGACCAAACATGTAATGCCCAAGGCACCAAAAGGCTCAAGCCATGGAATAGGGGACCTCGCCAGACTGCTCTTGACCAGACAGATTACTCTCAACCAGATTACTCTCAACCAGATTACTCTCAACCAGATTACTCTCAACCAGATTACTCTCTCGGATTATGAACACCAACGCACTTATCGACCTTATCCACGAGGCGCAGGGCCAGCTTTGGGTCGATAGGGTGAATGAGGCCCATCGATTAGGCCGTCTCTGCCCATGGGTATCAACTTTCCACCCTAACAAGCTTCCTTGTCAACTTGATGGTACCTTTTACCACGGCTCATTTAACGCTGGTGTTAAGATGATCTTTAGCGATCATACTGCTTGGATGGTTCGTTTCCCTCGTGTGGGCAATGTTTGCGACGACTATAGCGACGAGAAGGTGGCTATGGAGGTTACGGCCTTAACTCTTATTTACGACAAGACTACTATTCCGGTCCCGAGAATCCGGGCGTGGGGTTCCGCGGCCAGTAACTTGCTCGGTTTAGGTCCATTTATTATGATGGACTTTATCAATGGTGTGAGCTTGAGCGACCTACTCCGGGATCCTAACGCCGAGGAGCCTACAAGGCTTATAAAGGAGGATATTAGTGATAATGATCTTGAAATCATTTATAGGCAGTTGGCCATCTATCTGCTTCAGCTTTTTCAACTCGATTTTAATCAGATCGGGAGCTTACCGTCGCAAAAAGCTGAAGCTGCATCAACACCGAAACGCCCGTTGACATTCAAGGCACATGGTATCTTACAAAATGGAGGAGTTGACACCTTTGGTACGGTATATAGCTTCCCTCTTCCCTCTTCGCTTCTTCTCCCTAATGCCTTAATCGAGTGCGTTTACTAAGTGATATCTAGGTGACCGCGGCCAAGGCTTTACGACCACAACTGAATATTTTCAGTATGTTATTGAGCAGGACTGGAAGCAACTTATCCACCAACCAAATTCGATCGTTGGCTTTTATAATGCCAAAGCCAGGTATTTAGCGTTTAAAATCTTGAAAGCTATAGTACCTGACTTGGTTAACGCTCAATACAACGATTGCAAGTTCAAACTGATTTGCGATGATCTCGGACTAGCAAACCTAATCGTTCGAGGTAAGGAAGACCTTACTATTGTGGGAGTTGTTGACCTTGAGTGGTCCTACATCGGGCCTGCCCAGCTATTTGGCTCGGCGCCGTGGTGGCTTCTCCAAGACAGACCTGTCAATAGCGAATGGGACTACAATGGCGATAAGCCGCCTAAGATTGCTGCCCGGTACTTTAAATACCTAAAGATCTTCATACGCATCTTAGAGGAAGAAGAAAGAAAGATGCCTGGGCACGAAGAGAAAGAGCTCTCTAATCTCGTCAAGTGGTCACAAGCTTCCGGAGCTATGTGGCTACATATGCTTCTCTCATCCGGCTTTAACGACCATCGTAGGTTTCCTTTTGCGCAATTGCGCCAGCATGTGGGGGTTAGTGAGTGGGCGAAGCGTGAGAGGGAATTTAAGAATACGGAAGTGCTCGAAGCATTCGCAACGCTGAAAATGGAAGAGTTGGACAAGTATGATGAAGCTTTGGAAAGGATGGAGAAGGAAAAGGCGCTGGTGGATAGTGGGAAGATGACGAAGGAGGAATTCATTGCTAATGCTTTGAAAGGACCAGGCCGTCCTTATTCATCGTCCATAGTCAATGGCGAGTTGAGAAATGATGAGGCATTGTTTTCTGGGTTGGCCGCTTAGCTCGGCTTACGAGTTGCAGAGTTAAGAGCAGGTGCTACATCAGTTCAGTCTGGAACAATTGGAACCGATGAGAATGGATATGGAGATAAGGGGGAGCATATGAAGGAAGGCCAGAGAAGATTCGGGTACCTGAAGGAAATTAAGTCTCATCTTTAGGTTCTAGGTGGGCGGATGGGGTGATGTGGTTTTTTGGGTTCTTTGTACGGGATGAAAATAGCAGAAACTCCTTTTGCTTTGGTATTCTTCTTGATAGTCGTTACATTCACA
The DNA here is from genome assembly GCA_020726505.1 of Leptodontidium sp. MPI-SDFR-AT-0119. Taxonomy (NCBI): domain Eukaryota; kingdom Fungi; phylum Ascomycota; class Leotiomycetes; order Helotiales; family Leptodontidiaceae; genus Leptodontidium; species Leptodontidium sp. MPI-SDFR-AT-0119. The sequence goes on along the minus strand of JAHLEZ010000004.1, from coordinate 2,940,437 downwards.
CAAAACCGAAGCCAGAGATAGCCAGATAAGATACACAAGTATCAGCCGGCGAGCTCGAGAAAGAAATCTCAATGCCGTGGATGATGGTAAACCCTCACATCAACCCTATCGTCACATCACCCTTAACCCGCGCATACAGATCGACCTTTCAAAATCTTGTCAGCCATTTTCCCTCTAAAACTTCACCAATCCACACTCTCCCACTCCCAAAACAAGAAATAACTTACCTCAACCTCAACCTCTAGATCTAGCTCAATCTTAATACTCAAACTACTACCCCCACAGGCTTGTACGGACGGTCCTTGATCCTCGACTCGCGGATGGCAGCCGGTCTGTACCCTTCCGCTCGAGGTGGTAGCATGTACTGTCTGCTCTCGGCGCCGTATTGTGGTTGTTGGACGGCAGCGGCGGCGGAATTTTGTGCCACGATTTGTTGGTCTTGTTCTTCGTTGTAGGGGGATTCGACTGTTGCCTGTTGGGTTTGTTCTTGGGTTGCCATTTTGAGAGTTCGTTGATTGAAGTTGGGATGGATAGGTAGGAGTTGGCCTGGCTGTGGGATTTGTTAGATCTCTTCTGCATTTGGGTTTGTTGGAAAGATAAACGAAACAGGAGAAACGAGTCCAGGAAGGACGAGAGGAAAGAATATCAAATAATGGAATCTGCATACCTTCTCCTTTCTACTTCACTAAATCAGCAATACCAAAAGTAACGCAGCAAAAGCAGTCATAAAGACTGCGAATTTTCCTACTTACTCCAAGCCCCCAACAGGGCAAACACAGTATTTATAACTGCCCCCCCATCACCCACCCTCACCTTTCTGGAGTTCAATTCCCCATCTCTCATTTCTTGATTCTTCTCCTCCGCAGCAACAAGGTGGAGCACGAAACATAGCCAACGTCATCTCATCCTGTTGCGCCGTTCGCGAAATTCGAGATACAGCGGAAGTGGAGGTCTGAGATGCGTGGGGTTGTGGGTCGCTGATGCCCTAAAACCGGATAACGGGTGTGAAGCGTTCAGGGATTGTCGATGCGCCTAGGATGGGAAGCATGGATTTGTGATGGGGACCTGGGAATCGAGATCCTTGAGATGCTTGAGATGGGACAGTTTTGATGGGGAAGATGACATCAATTTGGATTTGGGAAGTATGAAGGAAAGGGAGGAAGGGAGGGGTGGGGTATCTCAAGACTACAGATAAAAACAAACGAAAATAAATGGAGGGAAAAGAGACAAGGTGAAAGACTTTTTATTTCTTGCATGACAGCCGCATTGCCGTCTTCATATCGTTTGATGTCGTGAACTCTCTCCGCGCCTTGCCCTGCGCTTGGAGTTCAATAGAATGTCACTCTCGCGAACTGATGTGAAAGTAGAATATAAGTCTGCATCCCGCGGACATATGGTGCCGCAAACTCCCCATTTCCCAAATAAAAACTCCGTCCATGTCATCATAAGTCATCATTCATCTCGCTCCTCCGAGTGCGCTCTCTCAACCGCATCGCGGTTCTGGTCAATGAACTCTTCACACAACTTGTGGAAGTGTTTAGCTCCAGACAGCTCAGCACGATCTCGGACGTCAACGACATTATCCAAATCGATGAATCGTCGTCCAGCCGCCAGCAATCTTGCTTCAGATTGAGAAAGCAGCGACGGGATAATCCAGTAATCGGCGCCTTTGCACAGATTCAAAAGCATATCCAGCTTCGAGGCCTTCTTGGTGTCATCGTCGGTATCAAGCACCTCCATTTCCTTCCAGTTGATAGGTTCTTCGTAAGCGTAGTTAATCATGGCTTCGAGTGTGCGGTATGAAAGGAAAGCATCGGGATCGGTGACTTCATCGAACACGATGGTCGGAGGAACTGTCCAGCCCCCTCCAAATTGACTGGCACAGTGGTCTGACACAGCAGCGAGCACGAATCTGTGTGCCTGGATTGTTCTACCCTGAGACTGATAAGTAATGTCCAACATCTTTCCTGCCTGTCTGAGCTGGCGCGCGGAAGCGGCAATGGAGTAGCCCTCTGGTGCAGGTGGTTGTGTAATCGTTGGGTAAGTGATGGATTTGCAACCCAAAGCTCGAAGCAGCTTCTCGTAGACCATCAATCCCGGTCTGACAGCCTTGATTGGACCAGAATCGACGGAGCTGGATAAGACAAGCTGATCGATGCTTTGCCAGGACGATTGTAGATCCTCCATCAAGATACTATGGTGATTCCATTCGCTCATGTTCAGCCACACGACGTTGTCCGCAAGATCGAATGTTGCCAAGCTCTCATCCACCCGATCTTGCAGATATTGGTATGTCTTTTTGAGGTCTTCTAAGAAATCTTGAACCTGGTGTGACTTTAAACGTTGGGACATGGCCTTCAGAGTCTGCAAGTGTCTCCAGACCACGGCCACCCGCGGCTTCCCACCTCCAACCATGTTACTGAAAGCCTCCGGCGTCGGTTCGTGTATTGCGAAGGGAACTTGGCTCCAACAAACAGGAATATGTCCCCGTGAAATGATTTCGGAGAGGCATTGAATAGGCTTTCCCTTCGCAACTTCTGTCATACTGCCTCGGCAATATTCGGACTCGCCGTTGAAATTGGTCCTAGACTGGAACACTTGCAGCTGTGCAATAGCTTGCCAGTCACCAAGACTGAATTGCGCCAGACGTTGGTTAGTGGTCGTCATCGGGGCCAAAACGTCTACAACGTCTGTGCTGTAGGTGGGATCTGATACCCTGCTTTGGTTTGCACGAGAAGCCATGACCTGAAGACATTCACGGTACTGACGCGGCACGATAAAGCCATTGGTATCCTGCTGCAGACCACACCGCAACCACAGGATACGATAGGACTGGAGCTCTATGTGGATGAACCGTGTACTGACTTCAAGTGTGAACGCAGCCTTGAACAGCTTATTCTGGTGATCGAAAAGCTCGGATACTTTCTTTAACATTTGATTTCCATCAGCAGCAAACTTCGCATTTCTCAAAACATCGAATCTTAATAGCTGAGAAGTTGCAATTGCGTCGATGAGTGATTTGTATTGAGGCCAATAACCATGTCCGACATTTGGCGGAATAGGCAAGACGTAGTCTTTCAACAGAACATCGGCTGCGACCTTCTGTACTCCGAGCATTGCGATGCAAGAAGCATTGCGAGGCGATGTTGCGAGGAATTGAGGGTCGATGAATTGACTACTATGCTTCATCCAAGGCATTATCAAAGACGGAGAAGTTGCCCACAGAGCAGTACTCGCCGGGATCAACTGAGCTGCTGGGGTTTTGACGAAGCTTGGCCATAGCGGAAGCAGCTTTAAGTTACTAGCTAGCCTTGAGACTTCCTGGAATGACACAGAAACATGATCTACAACGAGACCTCGTAGCACCTAGGTAGCATGTAATCAGCTACTGTTCTGTTGGGTTGAGAAAAAAGAACAAGACTGACAGAATGTTACTAAAAACTTACCTCCACGTTTGTTTTATCAAGGTGATTCCCGATGAATGCTCCAATACCTGCGGGATGCCCAAGAGTAACCAAGGCTCGAACGAATCTGCAGAATGATGAAACGTTATCCAGAGACTTTTCTTCTTGCGAAAGGGACTTTGGGATCATTGTTGAGTTGACATGGTATATACCTGGGATCCGCTCGCAAAGTTGTTTATGTTCTGGAATCGCAGGTCTTACAACTGCTGGGAGTGAATCGAATTTTTTGGGCGTGATGTACCCATCAAAACCGTCGCAATTTGTTTTGTACAACTTCGCATTGAAGCTGCCTATCTGGGGATATACAAAGTCGTGACCGCGGGAAGTGTTCCAGTATTTCCAGAAGTCTATGAGCCATTGATCGATGGTTGTACTGGGATTCTGGATATCAGGTCTCAAGTTTAGCAGCTTTTCAACGTGACAAAGTTGGAGCCGTTGTAAGTTGAATTTCCCCTTTGCGAGAAGAGCGTCAAGCTGAGAGCCAGCAGGTGGGAAAACTAATTTTTCGGATGCAAAATTGAATAGCTGCAACTCTTGGTACGATACCAAGTAGTAAGTGGTAACTTGGTTCTGTTCAAGAAGCTTCAATGTGCCCAGAGTTTTGTCCGCCAACGGGAGGATTTGGCAGCCATCTAAATGTTTGGCTTCGTCAATTGTAAGATTGGGCGGGGCGAGGAGATCGAAAATATCACCCCACACCTTTGGATTCGCCTTCATAGCATCGAGGAGCTTGGGGCCGCAATTGTTCGACTTGAGTAAGTCTCTGAGAGTTGGTCCTTCGACTTGCCTCAGGCGGACACTTAGCGCCTCGACCTGCTTCGAGTTCGGACTGGGATTGAGCAGTTTAGCCAGTGATTTCGGAATGTCTCGGACGAGGTCAACCCCAAGCGACACCAGAAGTGGCAGAATTCTTTCTGATAGCTGCTTTGGCAAGAAGTCGAATACAGCTTCATCAAGCGCCACAGCCTCTTGTTGTGCGTCAATTGGGTAGTGTGCTTTTGGGAAAATTGGAAGGGAGCAACTGGGCAGCTCCTTCCAGAAGCCTTCAAACACCTGGCGGCCAAAGCTCTTCAGGGGAGGGTCATCCTGTGGCCAGAAAATAAAAGCATCCTGGTGAATTTGTTGAACAAGGTTGCCGAGGAATCTGAGGTATAGCTTCGGAAGAGCATCTTGCAGGAGGTGCCGGTTTGACTCTGCCCCAGGTGATGTGGTGCCATACTCCTCGAGAGCGATCGTTTTACGATCCCCAGACAACGAGAAAGATGCATGGACATGAACTGGAAGATCAGAGGCTATCGGAAGGGGGAGGGTATTGAACATCCGCGGCCCAATAGTGGTTACAGGAAGGCCGCCGACATCTCCCTTGAGAACTGAGTTAATCAGCGCCGCCATTCCACACTCAACGTTCTTTGCGGCTCTTTTAGAAGTTGCTGGAAGCAATGCGACTTTAGAAGACAGATCCTGAATACAAACCTGCCAGCTGTCTGTCCCAGTCGTTGGTTCGCTGTCAAACTCTTTGTGCTTGATGAAGGTACAATCGACAGCCTGCGAAATTGGCAAATCGCTACCACGTAGCCTCCGCAAAGGACCATCACCATGGATCGACCATCCTGAGTGCGGCTTTCCGTAGACACTGAATTCGATAGACTTAATACGTCGCAAAAATAGAAGAGACGACCGCGCCTCGTCGAAGTACGTATTCATGAGTCTGCAGATCTCATTGGAATTCAGCTCTCTCTTGCTTGTCCGTAACGATCCCTTTGACGACAGCGTCACAAGCGGAAATCGGAATATCGTTCCAGGAAAGTGATCGAGCTCGAGTGCATAACCAAAGGACCCAATGAATGGAACCAGCTGATCGGGACAAGCTTCTCGGACTCTGGAGAGCTTAAGTTTCATGCCTGGCTTGCGTCTTCCCTTAGATGGGTTCAATGGGAGCACCTCTTGTTGAGGACTAGAGAACAGCGATTAGCATTCTGGTAGAAACCTGTTTTGAGATGGATACAAACTCGAGGATAAGTAAAAATTCCCCAGATAAAATCATTGGGTAGTCCGTGAAGTGAAACATAGTCTGGGAGCCTCGTCCAAATTGACCAATGCTTCCCTTCTCTTGCATTTTGCTGCCCTCACCAACATTCTTGAAGCCATCGAAGTCTTTGTCACTGAAAACTAGAAAGAGAGGTTGTTAGCTGGGAATCTGGGTCTGTACGCATAGTAGGACCTACCTCCGTCATTGAAAGACAGAAGGGAAGGCCCTTGAAGTTCCTTCATTTGTGGTGTGATCAACGTTCGAGTCGGATGACGTCTATCATCGAGTACCCAGCTGATCTTTGAAGCACCATCAGTATCATCAGCATTTGCAAGATACTCTCTAAAAGTTGTTTCGATCGGGTATCTTTCTAGCGTGTCAGATATCCTAGTTATTGCATTCTCCTGCTGGTCAAACTCGTCGTCATCGTCGTCATCAATCTCGAGAATCCCTTTCAATCTTCGGGCACTGAGATTGTCAATCTTGAGGCGCTTGATGGTAGTAACAGGGATGTCTGGGTGGGTTAATATAACATCTTGTTTAGATCGTAGGCCTCCAAGGTCGTTGTAATAGATTTCTCCGATCCCATAAAACTTCCCAGAAGCTCCAAGGATCTTTAACCCATGAAGAGAATCTCTTGGGAATGAGGATGCCAGTTTGAGAATCTCGATGCAAACTCCAACATCGTGCTCGTCTAGCTCACCCTTAGCTTCCAAGACTTCCTGCAGCTTCATCAAATCAGCCGGCTGTGGTTCCTCGCGGACACCGAGGTGGATCAATAACTTCTCATGCTCACGCCAGAAGCTATCATCAACGTTAGCTAGATATGGCTGGAGACGATTACATCCCTGAGATCGAAGACGAGCCGGGCGAAAGGCCTGCGAGGGTTCAACAAAGAAGTCGCTTCGGACGACAATGCATTGAAGGCTCTTCAATTCCACTGATAAACAATCAATGAGATTATTCTTATCGATGTACGAGAGAACTGCGTCAACAACTCGTCGATCCAGCTTTGAGATACCGTATGTCAGTTGTGGAAGTAACACTGACGAAGGGATAATGCTGTGCCACCCGAGTCTGGCCTGCCACTCTTCGGTCAAAGTAGCGCCCAGGATTGGCATTAGAGACCCCACAAGCAGTCGGTCCTTCAGCCCCCGGCATTGCGATGACGTCTTGAATGATTCCGCCCCATGTATATCAGTGGTTGGAAGCCAAGGGAGGCAACGAACTTCCGAATTTTCATGGCTGTCTGAAGAATTTGACCATCTGCAGGAGGAATTCAGGAGCAAGATGGCTCTTTTCTTTACTTCAGTGGGAGGGTAGTCGCCACTAGCATAGCTTTGGACTCGATGGCGCACCACCGCTTCATCGATAGATGTCTTGACGCCGCACCCTATCAAAGCTACCCGAAACTTCCGGAAGAAACATTCCTTGGGAACGATTTCTTCGTACTCGAAGCACAGTTGGGCCAGCTCTGCTACACTTGGATCGATGAGATCAGGACCACATGCAAATCTATAAATCGAGTCGTCATCGAGTCCCATCTTCGTTACAGGAACGAATGGTATGGTCTGAAGCGTCGACTGGGTTTCGAGTGAAAGCGACGAGAAATTTCCAAGGATATATGCTGATATTTGCTCCCTGCAAGAGCTGCTCCAAATGCCAGAGGTTCCATCCTTCCAGGCAGGAATGATGTGATCCTGAATAACATCAACTGATCGGAGACAATTGGCGAGCTTCCAACTTGTAAGGATTTGATGTTGAGGGTTTGGCGGGGTTGCAATCAAGAACTGAACTCCAGGGATTGTGGGAACTCGAGTAGTGTCATCGAGAAGGCCGACTGATTTGGCGCAGCTGCTCAGACTAGTCCAGGTCAAAGTTGAGGATCTATCAAAGGTTAGCATAGACACCTTGGGGGGTTCTGAGTAACTCACAGAGAATCGACTTTCGCCTCCCATGTCAGCTTCTGGAATATTTCAAGATTACTGATCAGTTGCGTAGCGATAGCGAGCTTTCCGGGTGCCAACGGCTCAGATAATCTGCTTGTGATTGCTTTAGCAATGTCATGTCTCTCCTCGTCGTCCAGTTTTCCAACAGCCGGTAATGTCTGGCACAACCATTGAAGAAAAACTACGAGATCCGTTGCATCCTCCACTTTCATCTCAGCTTTTGCCGCACGGATCTGTTTCAAAATGAATGAAGAGCCTCGTCCTAGCGTTTCTTTCTCTGTACGGAGAAGTGGTAGTGATTTAATGGACAATTTAGCGTCAATTCTTCGCATCAGATCTCCAGCCAAGCCAACGGGAGGAAAATACACTTTCGAAGCGACATCTTGTGGTATGAGCCTACGATGGAGACCGTTGCTGAGTGGAAGGAGCCACAACGACTTGATGTTCTCGTTTTGGATGCTAAGGTTTCGATCCGAGATCCACGCCAGCACATTTCTACTGAATGCACTGGATTCAGCATCTAGCTCGGCCATATCTCGAGTGACACAAAGCTTCTTGAAGGCCGTCCGCATACAATATTCTCGCAGAGACTCAGCCGAGCGGTATTGAATTGAAGGGTGTAAGGTAGAAGAGCCACATCTTTGCTTTAAGGCCTTCTGTGTTTGGATAGAAAGACGTTGGATAGCTAGATTTCGGCCGTTCTGTTTGTTGAAGAGGGATCTGTCGAGCTCATCACGGTAAACAAATGCCTGAATTCCATTCAAAGCTCGAAATTTTGTATCTTCAAACGGGAAAATTTTCAGGTCTCCATAATCACCGAGCCCAGGGCTAGACAGCACATAGTCTAGTAGGGTGGTTTTTGTCTTGTCGCTTAGTGTCGAGACGACTTCCCGCTTGGAGTTTAGGAAGGCGCACACGTTCTCGGGGGATATGCACTGAGATCCGAAAACTCGTTTTGCATGATTCTGGAGGAATTTCGGAACATAGACAACTGGAACGTTGGCTTCTCGAAGTGCTTCCTTTAATGCCGCTGTTTCAGATCCAAGTGCCAGGAGGCCAGTCTTTGCGTCCACATAGCCAGTATCTGTAGGCCACAGAGCAAGACACTCCTTCTGGATGATCTCAACAACCCGGTCCACAGAATCACTCAATGGTTCTTGTTTGTTATCCATGAGCTTCGGCCACTTCTCAAATGCAGACTGAAGGGGGTAGAGTTCTGCCAGAGCAGAAAGAAGCTTAACCCAAGCAACTGACGCTCCTTCCTTGAGCAGCCAGTCATTCCATTTTCCAGGGTCCTGATTTTGAGTGCTCTGGTCGTTTCGGCGATGCAAATTAGCACGGTCGGGGGTCAAGCTGAATAGAGCATGAATATGGATTGGCTGGACAGTGTGGACTGGCAAAGGCAATACAGTGAACAGTGAGCACTGTGCATTGTTGGTTGATGCTACCGGGAGCTGAGCAGCGATAGCGACCCAGGGAATCAATTGTTGGTCGTTGGCCCATGTTCTTAGGCTAACGCTCATAGTATCTTGGATGCTGTGCTGAATCATGAAGTTTGTCGTCGTGGATTTCCCATTCGAAGTGTATCGGACCCCTGAACGAAAATTGTGATGAAAGGAAAAGGTAGGTGATTTCAGAGCAGACTTGACGGCATTGTTGATTTGGGTTTTGTGGCTAGAGTTTGTTTAGAAGTTAGTCCTTCTCTGCGGCTGAAAAGTACTTACGTTTGAATATTTTCATCTCCAATCATTTCAATTTCAAGAGATCTTCGAGCCCATGTGATGACGAGCTTAGTGACATTTCGCATAAACAACAAGCCATTGGTCCCAAATTCAATGGCGAATTTGCTAAGCACATCTTGTATCTCGGCGGTCGTGGTAGCGAGGGGAGAGATATCACTCTTGAGTGTTTGAGCTGCGTTGCGAAATGGAATGCGAATCACGGTGCCATTTAATGGCTGATCGACACGGTCCATGACAGATTGGTAGGTCGCCATTTGATTCTTGATTGCTGGATCTTCGGAATCTTTGACAAAGTCGTAGACAGGGCCGCCATCGGACCATTCTTGATGAGGATCCAGGATAAGAAGTCGCTCGCGAGAGATAATTGAGGGGGAGTCCGTCCAGTTGTAGACAGAATTGAAGCCGCGCCCAAATCTGCCGGTGGTGGCACCATCGTTTAGCTTCAGCGAATCTCCCAAACGTGACAAGCTTTCGAAGTCTTTATCCAAGAAAACAGCATTGTTGAAGGACAGTAGGGCTGGACCTTGATACTGTGCCAGGCTGGGACTGATCAGATTCTCTGTGGGGTGAGTTCTGTCATCAAGAACGAATCGCTGCAGGTCAAGTCAGTCCAGAAGTTCTGAAGGGTGGGGATTGATAACATACCACTTCGGTCGCACCCGCATCATCTGCATTTTGCAGCAATTCGCGGATCACAGTACCACCGGCAGGGTAGTCTCTGCATATGTTCTTGAGGGCAGTTGTCAGGCGCTGCTTCTGAGCGTTGCTTCCGATAGGCTGAGGAGCCATCTCGTCCTCTCGAAGGTGAGAGCAGTGGCTGTCGGTGTGTATGCTCCGTGATCAAAGAGGATCTCTAGGAAGAAGACATGGTATCCGTGAGGTGAGTTCTGTTGTTTGAGTCCCCTGTCAAGGGTGAGAGCAGTGTTTGCTAGTGACTGGAGGTGATCTGGAGACTCGGCGTGTTGCTGATGGAGCAATATCTTGCGAAGGGGGAGGTGAGAGCAAAGATATGAAAGGGATATGAGAGTTGCAAGTACAAAGTGAGAGTAAGGGGCAGGAATATAAGAGCAGAATGAGGTGAGAGAGAGAGCTGAAGGTGGTCAACGAGGTCGCGGCAAGAAAGTGATGGAATTGACGAGCACTGAGCAGTCTGTTACCAGAAACCTGAGTTGCAAGAAGGCAAGTGAGATCTCAAGAGACCATGGCGGAAGGAAAGAAATGGAGGTTGTTTGTTTGAGGTTGAAGGAGTGGAAGAAGAAGAGGAAAGACGAAGAAGGAAGGTCAAGGTAGGTACCTAGGTAGGGTAGGTAGCCGCAGGCGCAGGCGCAGCGCAGCCTCGCCTTATCTTAAGCGAGATAAGGAGCCAATACTACAGTACAGTGCGAGCAAAATACCAGAGTAGCGCCTTGGCGCTCCTTCAAAAACTAGGCTGCTAGGTTCAGCCTCAGGAGAAGGGAAAGCCTTATCTTCCTTCCAGCTACTATCCATTTAATGCAATTTCTTGTCTGAGATGGGTTTCTTTTTACATTCAATATTTCTATTTAGATCCAACTATGGGAATAGAGCCACGATACAGCTAGTACAGGCAAAAGGATATCCTTCTTCTACTGGAACCAATCGGATGAGAGCACTCCCTCCGCAGCCAGCATACGGCACGCCTGCTGAGGCTCGGCTGCATCTTTCCGGGGATCAACTTCCTCATGATTCGAAGATTGCCAGATGTACTTCCACATCTGCTCTTCATATCCATAATGCATGTATTGTCACTTCAAGATCCTATCCTCGGACACTCTTTGAGCTCAGTGGGTTGTGGAGCCGCATGGTGCTCTGAAGTTCCTCCATGCGACCCAAGGCTGCACGATATTCCCTGTCACGCACCACATGCGTGCGAGAGTATCATTCAAGTCCGCGACAATATACGAATTGAAGACTTTCCCCCGTCCACCACACAATGTCTCCCGATACGAGCGGTCGTGGAGAAGTGCTAGACATGCAAATGCATTCAAGTGCCGGAGATCTGTGATGACCTTGAAGACGCGCCAAAAATTCATCCTCTGCTGTAGATTGGGATATTTAAGAAACATTCTGTTTCCTCTATTGGATTTTGAATATGCCCTCGACGTTGGATTGCTTTGATATTTGGCCTTTTTAATGTGATGTTGACATCACGGACCTGGACCCACATCCCAAGCGAGAAATGTGAATTGAATTGTTTGGTGAAATATTGAATGCCTTCCACAATCAAAATCTTATCCTCCATCCAGTCAGTAAAGTCAGCGCACCAAGAAATATCGAGGTTGTCAGTACGATTATACGATCTTCAGACTAGAATAGGTTTCTGCGGGACAATCGTTGCGAAGCCAATCTAGTTTTTGACTCAACAGGATTCGAGCCCATGGTTCTACACCAACCCCATTCCTACCCTCTATCATCCTTACAAACTCCCCGCCAACTCATCTCCCTAAGGGCCCACTTATATACACCTTATCTAAACTACATTTCAAATAAGACCATGCCGAGGGGTTGCATCCAAATTGCTGAACCACAGGGCTACTGGAAGCCGCTGGTCCATTCGCCCACCCATTATCCGCCCAAGCCCCACAGGTCGTGGGAAAACCAACACAGCTATAACAGGTGCGCTTCGTAACAATCCCCCAGCCCATCCTATGTCTTCCCCAAACCTGCGCGGTATCGCCTGCAGCGAAGTCGCAGCTGAACGAGAAGTTCACCTGATGCTCCCAAGTCATCGAAAAGGAGAATGAAGCACTCAAGACGGACCATGGATCTCTTAAGCTTGGACTAAAGGAAGGATATTCGTTAATCTTTTAAAGGAGTTGTGTGCTTTGGTCAGATTGGAAAATGAACTAACAACTTACCCCCCATCATAACTATGCCCGATAGAATCTCCTTCAGTGTAGGTTAGGTATCCACCAGAACTGCTAGCGTTCGAAGATTGACAAGGTGTCATGGCATGCCATGGTCCACACTCACTATAATATCCCCAAGTTAGCCATCTTCTCGAAGCAGGAACAGCTATCATACTGAGGAGGTCTATACTTACAGCATGTACCCCTCGGCTCCCCCATTGGTCATAAGCGAAACACTGCGGTACTTGTCTTGCGACCAAGCTAGTATTCAGTGGCGACAAAGCGTCATTCAGGTAGATCATGATATCCTGGCCAAACTCAGATTCAAATGCCTGTGTGACGAAGTTGTGTTGTTCAGCAGAGGTAGTAATTTTGTCGGCTAGCCAGGTCGACAGGACGTTGGCACGGATTTCGTCCTCGGAGAGAAGAAAGCTCTCGTCATCTCCGGTGGTTACATCTAGACACTAAAAAGAAATGAGCGGGGGAAAAAGAATTCAAGGCGAGTCAGACTTTGTTGGTATCTAGAGGGTAAGACAGCGATTTGGAGGTAGATCACTAACCAATATGGAGAGGGAATGGGGTTGACTTACACCCCCGCTTACATGCTTACTAGCAGGTGCAAGGCGGCGTTCTAAGTCATTTTGAAATCAAATTGCTTTTGTTCTATCGACTACGCCCAAATGCCCTGGGCAAGTACCTGGGTATATGTACGCTAGGTCATGCCCTTGCCAAGCTGTGCGCCACGATCTATCGCTCGTATGAGAAGCGAGGCTCTCCGAGGAACAAAACTTCAACAAATCGCTTCTCCAATGTCGAGTATTCGAGTGATTTTGGCTGCGGTATTTTCCTTCCGGTATTGAGGTATTCCACCACAACTCTGCACCAACTTCACTTCTTCTCCTCCCCATCCTTAACAACCAAATCCTTCAGTCCCTCAGCAAGAGCCTTCGCATCAACAAGATCATCCACCGCCTCTCCATCCCCCTCGCCCATGTCTTCATCCGCATCTGCACTTCCCTCTCCAGCACCTCCACCGAGACCTTCCTCCAGCCCCTCTCCACCTTCCTTCAACACCCACTCCACAACTTCCCGCTTATCGTTCAACTCTGCCTCGTATACCGCATCGTGACCTTTCTGGTTTGTGATAGTAGGGTCGGAACCTTCATCGAGCAGAACCTTCACAGCTTCCAAGTGTCCATTCAGAGCTGCCCAGTGTAAGGCTGTGTTTCCGGCTGCGTTTTGAGCGTTGAGTATTGAGAGCATGGTTGGATTTTGAGGAGAGGAGCCGCTGAGGGCTTTGCAGAGGTCGAGTAAGATAGCTACGAGGTGAATGTTAGTATTATACACACAGCCTCCACGACAACATCCCCTCTCTACATCCCACCACAACTCTTACTGCCAATCTTCCCTGCCTGCACTCTCTCTTCCCATCGTACAACATCCGCTTAACCCCATAACCCCCCGAACCCGCAGAAACATTATCCACTCACTATGATGTCCATTTGCAGCCGCCATATGCAGTATTCCATTTCCACTCTCCGAATCCCTCGCGCTCCTCACCAACTCCACAACATCAACCTTCTCCCTCTTACACAGCTCCTCTTTCAAAGCATCGAATTCCCCCTTCTCACCAACCCTCGCAAAGTATAACAAATCGTCGATCTCGTCCTCCGAGAGCGTGGGCGCCATCTTGTTGTTTCGTTTGTAGATTTGCGTTTCGCTCTCTGGATGGCGGGGTAAGTTTTATGCAGATATAAATAAATTTATTTCTTATCGCGAGGCAGGAAGCGCGATAGTGTGTGCCAAGACTCAGGGGAAGGACTAGTGGTGTCACGTGTGTAACTCTAATTTGAGGACTTAGACATCATTCCCAACCTCTCCTCTTCATTTCTGGACATCTCCTCCGGAATATCTCAAGATTCTTCTCTTGGGTAAAGAAGTTCGAGGGGAACAGACATGATGTCACGCCCACGTATTCGCCTTGAAGACAGCCAGGACTTGCTCCAACATGCGGGGGAGGAGGTTGGGAGACGAGCCAACAAGATGTGGCATGGCTTCACAGATTGGGCTCTCCAGGACAATATCCTGGAAGTTGCTGTTGGTTTGATGTAAGTTTCTTTTCAGAAATCCTCCGATTGAGTATAAGAGGGGCAAAAATACTGATATCCTGTGGCATAGCATCGCAGCAGCATTCACAACTGTAGTGACGTCCTTCGTCTCGGATATCCTACTTCCACCCCTCTCCTTACTTCCGTTCATCAATCGGAATATGGATGAGAAGTTTGCTATTCTGAGAAGGGGTCCTGGATATAACGAGACCGATGGAATTGGATACAACACTTTGCAGCAAGCTGCCGATGATGGAGCTGTGGTCCTCGCGTATGGGTCGGTCTTCCCCTCTTGATGATCTGTGGACTCCCAACAGCTACATCTCAGTATTACTGACACTGCATAGATCATTCTTCAATAAAATTATCAATTTCATGGGTATGGGTTTGGCTCTCTATGTCATTGCCAATATCTACGATACGATGAGCAGTGAATCGATCATTAAGACCACCGTCAAATGCCGGTATTGCCGGAAGCGAATCAGTTCAAAGGTATTATTTCCTATTTCCAATTATGTACACACCGTTACTTACATATACCAGGCAAAACGCTGCATCAATTGCACGAGTTGGCAAGATGGACGGGAGGATACGATGGATTAAAATGTCTGCATGTCGCCACGAATGGGCTCCAACTGCGTCTTTTAGGATACCCAAGGTATTCAACGGTATGAGTACCCGTTTCTACAATGATAATGTGCAATTCTTGTTTTTAAATCACATACGAATGCGAAGTCTACCTGCCATCGTTGCCACATATTTTGCATTTGAATCTGCTTGCTGTTCTGAATCTCCGTCAAAGAAGGGTTGCTCTTGCCAATTGACTAAATCCAATATTTACTCGTAGTCATGCTGTTTCATCACGTTTTATTTGTCCTCCAACCCAGTGGTGAATGAATCATTCTGCATTGCAGAGACAAACGTTCAAAATATTTTGTCCACCATTCTGCTCCTGACAGGTCAACCACAGCCCACCCTATTAATCCTTGACCTATTGGCTTTGCGTTAATATCTTGCCCGTGATTTTTTGTTCTATCCTGCATTTGGTTCTATTAGACTCAATGCCGGGCATTGTTCTGTGACTTGGGATTCATATCTCAGAGCAGCTTCTTCTACCCTTGCCGCCCCAATCAAAACAGCTCAATCTACCCATGGCATTACTCCCTAGTGCTGCACAAATGCACTCCCAGGTTTATCAAACCCAACTATTTGGAAGCAAAAATCTGTAAACCCAGGACCCACTTCATGACAAAGCATTCCTTTAAAGCAACCTGGTTCCCTACCTTGGACAGAATGCATTACTAAATCTCGCCTGATATTTTTGATGTTCTCTGTAGTTTAAATTAGCATCATGATACTCAGACTCTGTTGTAACGTTTTCTCGCTTATTTCGAATCAATAAGTGAGTGCGCTCTGCTTCAACTTCAACACTTCTTCAAACAGCATCCTATGTTTCTCTCTTTAGGAGTATCAGAGCAGCCAGTTGATTGAATACCTTGCATGGCTGTTGATTCCAATCATTTTCCCTTGTTCAGGCTAACTTTTGACCTCCTCCAGCAGCACCACACATCTGCACACAACATGACAGACCAATCCCACAGTTTATGATCGAAATGATAAAGGACTGGTCATCATTATTTAGTCTGTAACAGATCGATGGTGGTCATTGGTCTATGATGACCTAAGATTGAGCCGTTTGAAATCGTTCATCTTATTGACTTTCTTTGCAATCTCAACAAACACTTCGAAGATGTAAGTACTGTGCCCTTCCTATCAGCGTTCCAAGAGCTATACTTGCCTTTACAATATCCAATCAAGTTTGTTGCTTCTGCCCAGTACATCATTGTTTCTCACTCGCCGGTTCTTCCCTTCTGAACCTTGTCATCACCTGTCAAGCTGTCAAGCAGTCCACCCACGAGGCGCAATTGCTAACAATCCAGGGTAGAGATAAAGGTTCTTGCTTCCTCGCGCGCCCTTCTAGTTGTTGACATGATACTGTGTCCCATCATGGTTTCCTGTCAGACTATCGTGTCAGGCCGAAGCTCATGACACCTTCTCAGCGAAACCAAGTAAGTCACTATCTCTCCTTCATCCCTCCCGCCGTCTCAGAAGTCCTTTCTGTCTCTTCCTGCTGCTTCCCATGGCCTCTCCAAGTCCCCTCAACTTCCCTGAAGTCCCCCCTTGTTTTCCACATCACCCATCTTGCCCACCCACCCCTTCTTCGAAACATCTAGCTCTGTCCTCCTCGAAAAGCATAGTCGTCTGGCCAATGAGGACCCCCAAGGCTAACTTCCAGCCTTGTTTATCAATAGAAGCCCTACCCCAACGCCCCAATCACGCTCGCCCGCTAGCTCCACACACTTTTGAGGCCATTTCCAAAATATATTTTCCTACGCCAGCCTCGACCTCCTCCATTACAACCACCAACTACCACCATCTACATTGCAACCTGCGCTCTGCAGGACCACCAGCACAATAGCCAAGCTCTAGACTTGATTGGGATCTTCTTTTGCTCTTCTGCTCTGTTCTTCTGCATCTTTGCGGGTATGTTTTGCCTCTGAGGCGCTTCGACATCCTCCTTGCTCAACGTACCAAACGTCACAACCACAATTCCACAGCCGCTCTTTCGCAAGAGAATTACATTCCTCTACTGGCACCCTGCTTTTAGACCCCTCTTTCTCTTGCATTTTCGCGTTCTGCCAAAGATCGTGGGCTCTTTTTGCTTTGCGAGATCTTGGGCCTCGACATCCTCCTTCCACAGCTGTGCAACACTCTCGCAATACTCATTGAGTATTAAAATTCATCGAGTGGCAAAACTTCTCTACTTTCACTGTCCGCTACAAAATACTACAAAATTCTGCGGCTTGCTTTGCGTCCAGAGCTCTCAATCTCCTCCAGCCACAGCACGGCGACGAAAATAAAACGCATTCTACAATCCACAGATAGGCAGGACACGATTACTTTGTTCTCCATTGGCGGCCAACTTTCTGGTAAGTCTATCCATCCAATGTGTTTAATTGAGTATGAAGTACAAGGATACTTCAAACAGTCGTCATCCTGCCAACTCCCTCATCTAAGTTCCATCTTAACCTCCATATAACTCTACTAACCTTTACTCACAGACTGATCAGTGAATAATCCATTACTGGATCCTATCTGGAATTGCGCGCATCAAATACCAAAACTTTCTTCTTCATCATGGACGATTTACCGCCTACCATCAACCTGAAATCAGCTTCCCCAGCTGCAGGTGGTATCCTACCAGCAGGTGGACCTCCTGGTTGTGTGGCCTTGCTGCCTCAGGCCTTACAAAACAATGGCCAGCTGCAAGCGAGCAGCGCTAGTACTTCTACTCGCCCAGGACTGAGAATCAGCTGTGCCTCGTGTCGTAGAGCACACCAGAGATGCGATCTTTCTGACACCCAGAATCCTTGCTCTCGCTGTGAAAAACTTCGTCGTCCTTGCATCGCACCAGCACCAGCACTAGGAGTACGACCATCCACCCAGCAACCACAACCCTCCATTCGTACGATGGCTCCTCTCCTCGGACGTACCGCACAAGAGCAGGCCGACTTCGAGTCGCGCAACCGTTTTGACAACTCCGACTCCGAGTCCGATGGAGAGTCAGAGGGTCGCATCCAGTTGTCTCTGCGGGGATCTTGGGCAGCAGAGGAGACGGGGCCTGGATCTATGATGGATCCTCGGTTCCAAATTCCAGCAGGGGAGACTCGCACAATTGGAGATGTCATCCTTGCAGAGTCAAAGAGAAAGCAGCAAGCTGCTGAGTACCCCGCCGAAGAACCCGCACCACGAGCCGCGCCGCGCACTGAAGCCGAGATTGCAGCCGACGAGAAGGTTCTCTTGGAGGATCTCGAGCAGGTGCTCAACAAGTATCTTCCCCCAGTCCAAGTTGCGCAACTCATGGAAGATGATCCTACCACACTCCCCGACTGGACTGGTGGCCCTAATGCTACCGTCATACCCTCCAGCTCCACCCCCCTCACCGAAGTTCAGCTCGCCGCGCAAGAGGCTATCAGCAAGAATAAGAATAGACGCCGCCCCAAGAAGAAAGCAAAGTCTGTCGAAGATACTGAAATCATCTCCATTGGAGAGTCGGACGATCCATCCTCCTCGGCTCCCGCCATCTCAAGTGCAGCTACCTCCTTCCAAAGCCTGACCATCGAAGATGACGCTGACGATGAGATTGAGACATCCACCGCTGCTTCAACTCCTGCCAGCAGAATCCTTCCACCAAAGGTTGGAGGTGAAAGTGTCATCACGGCCAAGCCTTCTCGTAAGAAGGGCAAAAAGAAGAATGGCCGCAAGGCTCAGAAGACTTCCGCGGAGCAAGACGATGGATACCTCTCCGACCAAGGCATGCGTCACTACGAAGACCAACCTTTCCTCCTGTGCTGCCAACAGATGCGAGTCACACACCCAGTTACCAACGAGAACAATGGAAAGTTCATGGATCTCGCAAAGCGTATCGCCGGAAAATTCCCCGACCAGCTTGTGGTCCAAGCCAAGAACCAGTACGGAGTTGTCTGGTGCGACTTTCCCATCGTCTTTGGTCTAGCATACCACCACAAGCCTTCTGACACTCGCGGAATCAACTGGTATGGTACCGATGACTGGTTGAGCGGAGAGATCACAGAGATTCTTGTGCAGGCTCCAGAGGTTGTTACTAGGACCGAGGCCCCGACCATTGAGGGCGAGTGTCTTGTTCGCCAACCCCATGGTACTGAATTCGCTTGTTACGGCCACACCGACCACACCTTCAACCTGTTTGAAGCCCAGTGGCAGGCACAGGGAGAGGGCAAACGCCGCGAGGCTATCCGAAAGCTTTGCGAGTTTACCGAGCAGGACTTCGCCACCTTCCTTCGCCTGGATCGTATCAAGAGAGGTATGAACTTGTAGTGGGAGCGAGGGTGAGAGATGGAGGATAGATACGCGGCTTGGAGAGTCTTGGCTTGATCAGATCCGGATGGAAGGAAGGATATCTGATCGCTCGTGACGATCTGGACCATGCATACACATTTCTGCGACTGGTGGGGGGATTTATTTGCTGCTTGGAGAGTCTACACACATCAGATGGGGACGGAAGTAAGGAAGTCTGATCACTCGTGACGATCCAGGGTTACGCATTCACATCCTGCGCTTTATTACATTGGGGGACGAAAAGGATTTTCCAGCCGTACATGAGCAGACGTGCAGACGAACCTCGCAACGTATCCAGGAGGGCTGGATGAGGGGCTGACGAGCCAGAAAATAATGGGAACGCTTGCAACGGACGTGGGGCGGCCACGTTGGATGTATGTCCGATGACATATCCAGATTGTTTTGTATGATACCACCGTTTCTGTAGGATATGAGAAAACATCAAACGAATTCTGTGCCTCTTCTTGATTGTGATTGCTGATAACTGAAGCGGTCAAATTGGCAGGAACGATCTTGGGAACTGGAAAGTTTTGCCTTCTCAGCTTTTCCTTCGTTCTTGCCTTCATTTCAATGGTGTGTGTAAGCTGTAAATTCCATTTCCTTCTCACTTCGCGTCCCTTTGTCTTTTCCAAGTCCAGCGTCAGCATCATCACCGCCATATTTGCATTACCGATACAATGTCATCCTCTGTTCCAGGAAACCCACCAACAGCCATCGAAAATCCCCAAGAAAACGCTATCAATCATTCTCCTTCATCTGTTCCTCTGAACCAAGTTCCATTCAACCGTCCAGCACCATTGTTACAAGCGTCGCATCGCCCAGAATACGAACCTCCATTTGGTCCACCGACCCACGATCCTGCGATTCCTGACGATGGGGCGATTTCTGCAAGGATGGAATCTGGGATGTTGAGTCCAGAAACTTCACAAGACACTCCTGATTTTGAACTGTTGGTCCCAGGCATATTGGAGGCAGAAGGCAGGCAAGGCAAATCTATAGGGGCACTTTCAAAGGACCCGGGCCAGCATGGATATCAGCAGGCGTCCGCTACTACAGCTCATTATAAATCTTCCGTTCCAGCACAGCAAGCAATGTCTCCGATGCAACCTCCTACGATGAGCCAAGCCATGCCAGCAAGGATCATTGGTATCCATACCTTCGGACACCCAGCTCACTGTTGCGGATTCGACGCTCTCTCGCAAGTATCGGGACTTTCGGGAATTCGTTTCAGACTGCTTCTCTTGGCGGCAAATCTATCTCAGTGGACCCAATTCGAAGCGCTTGATGTCAAGAAAATTTCTCTACCACTGTCTCCAGGACAATGGATCTATGAGGTCGACCAGTTTTATCGAACAAGAGATCCTATGGCACCAGTTCCCTGGGAGTTCAAAGATCGAAGATACTTCTACGGAGGAGCCCTGGGGTCAGCCCCTCATGTTTTGTTTAACAGCCAACTACACAGATGGTTCAAAGGCGGTCTTTTCTTATATAGAGAGGCGCTAATAATAAGATGCGAAATCTTTGGGCACGCTCAGATGTGCATTAAGGTTTGGATGAGTGACGAAGACCTGTCAAGATGCGCTGTATGGCTTAGTGCATGATTAGTTAGAAGCAGTCAGTGAGAAATATGGTCAAAATGGAGGAGGCTCAATTGTCAATTCGGTGACGTGAAATAAATCTAAGAAGGCAGTTGACCACCAGACTAACGGTATTTCATTTCTTTTGGACCCAGTATTATTTGGATTTAGTATAGTAGGGCCCCCGAGAGTCGACACACAAAGTGCCTTAACATTAACATTTACATATCTTATATCAGTGCTGGAGAAAGGAGCTTTCCTGGTCGTAGTAGCTTACTAATACACATGTGTGAGATTGTAGTAATCACCCCGCCATTTGACGAAAGCATATGACTTGATCAGTTTGCCTCACAAAGTTAGATTGATTACTCACCAGACCGTACATCCCCCTCCGAACCAGGACCGCTGTCCAATCGAATCAAATTCAAGTGGACCGACTCATTAAAAATCTCCAACCAGGCACTTGGAGCAGCCGATTCTATGATAATCCCTAGTATAGGCTATCTCTCATATCCGAATCCCCGCCGCAGCCCTCCTCTTTTTATATAAACCCGCACAACTGAGGTGCTTCTCACAATATGATCGACCTAGTTGACTCTATACTCAACCATGGCCAATATTCCGCTTCCAACAAAGCTCATCGCAGGCGTCACTGTCCCTGATACGCCGCTCATCACAAAAGCACTTGAGTTTGCACGTGACAATACAAGCACTTTAGCCTACAACCACGTCGTCCGCTCATGGCTTTTCGGGACTTTCATTGCTGATCGAATTCCTCATTTACAAGGACGAGACAACGAACTTCACGCCATCACGGCAATCCTCCACGACCTCGGTTGGTCTACCAACGCCGACTTGGTCTCGAAAGATAAGCGCTTTGAGGTGGATAGTGCGAACGCAACAAGAGAGTTTCTAAGGCGTGAAGGGAAGAAGGAGGAATGGGACGAACGGCGTCTACAACTTGCTTGGGATGCTGTTGCTCTTCATACCACGGGTTCTATTGCCAGGCACAAGGAGATCGAAGTCCAAGCCTGCTTGTTTGGAATAGGAACTGATTTCGCTGGCGTGGGAGGGTCTCCAGGTGGTGTATTGACGCAGGAGGTATGGGATGAGGTTGTCAAAGAGTATCCTCGTTTAGGCCTCTCGAACGGTGTGAAGGAGATTCTGTGCGGTTTCTGTATGACGAAACCGGAAACGACCTATGATACCTTCATGGCGGATTTCGGAGCGAAATTTGTAGAAGGGTACAATGAAGAGGGGTATCGGGTAATGGATAGAATTTTGGCTGCGAGGGATTGATTTGGCGACCTTTGTTTAGGGGGTTTGAGAACGACGGTTTGTAGATAATAAGCGAAGAGATTTCAAACAAATGCGGATTGACTTTTCCAGGATTTTACAATCTAGTTAAATAACGTGAAATACTATACAAGTTGACATCATCTCGACTAGCCGGCCTATAGATGACCTAATCGTGCGCGATAGTATAACGGGGAACGGGATCTGGGTCGCTCAACGCTCAACTCCTGGGTCCTTTTCCGTGGTTTGATATACCGCTGCATGGAGGATAGCCGTACTGTAATCCTACACCGTCACGACCACCAATTGTCGCCGTTCCAAAATACTGACTGTCACAGAAAACCTGAACCGATGGGAAAGTACGTATTTGTTCAACACGCAAAAGGGCGGGACTAATTAATAAATCTCGGTAGCCTAGCCAACAACCAAACATCCATCTCAATCCTCGTCATATTTATCACACGCAGCAATAGCAAGGTAAAGACACAGCCAAAGTCGGCGACGAGGTTGTCATACGTCGTCTCGGACTTCAAAGCACACAGCCCGCACATGATCTGGAGAAACTGGTCCGAAAAGCCAGCGCGGGGAAAGGCCTGGATCACCTCTTTGTACTCGTCGACGGTGATCAGCTCTCCAGGATAGTCGGGCCCGAAGAAGTCAGCCATAACGCCGATGTGCGCAATGGCGACCTCGGGTTCTTTGTGCAACGCAAAGGAGCCCGTGGCGTGCAGCGCAATGGCATCCTACATGAGCTGAACGCGGTGCTGGTCCCAGCCGCCCGCCGCCGGCTCCCCCTTCTCCTCCAGGTAGGTGCGGGCCATGTTGGCGCCGTCGACCTCGAAGAGCTTGTCCTTGGACAACAAGGACTTGTCCGTGGCCCAGCCTAAGTCGTGCATGATGTTGGAGTACACGATGAGCTCGATATCGAGCGGTTTGGCATCGCGGTGCGGGAGCTTGCGCTAGACCAGAACGGCAAAGTATGCGCTGCAAACGCAATAGTTGACGGTGATGGGGCTGGTGATCTTCTTGAGGTGCTCCAAGGCACCGAGGATGAGAGGCGTCTGGGGCAAGCGGATGTCGCTCCTAGGCAGGTCAGGCAGAGGGGAACTCGACGACAACATATTTGACAAAAGACGAGCTGGAATAGAATATAAAAGATGAAGTCTTTCTCGGGATGTGCGCTTTGAGAACGACCACGGCTGGATGAAGAAAGACGGTGGAGTGTTTGAAGGTTCTGCTCTTGTTAGATTTCGTCTCAAACCACCTACTTTTACTTCTAACAGATCACACTCGAACTCCTGTACAGACCAAGGGGTGGCAGAGAAGGAACTCAGACCGTGGCGATTAGTAGAAAAGACTAATCAATAGGGAAAATGAGAGTGGCCAGTTCCTTTCTGGTCGAGTATTATTTCTTCCAGAGCCCAAGTATATCCGGGGTCTCATTCATGTATATCCGAACGGATTAGCGATCACTACCGATTAATACACGGCAATTTTTCTAGCACAGCTTAAAGCACAGTAAGGACAGTTGGCTTACTGCATCGGATTTTATCGGTGCCACTTGGAGAGGGGTTTCCCACACAGAATTCCATTCATGCTGCCTATTGTTAACAATAGGTGCTTTGCACCAGTGTTAGTATCGTACACGCGAGTTTGGCCACAAGGACACAGAGAGTGCAAAGAAGTGCGTGGAGGTTATTTAGGAGGCAATCCTCGGATAAAGACTTAAAGTACATCAAATCAAATTTGAAGGCAATGCAGGTTCTCGCAATTGAATATTTGAGACGATATGAACGAACAGAGATTATTTCTAGATAACCACAAGGATTTCCTAGCTTTTAAGTCTTGACCGCGCCCTTCAACAAAGTTAATAAAGCATCAGCAAAGACCTCCGAATCAACCATATACGAGATATGGCCCCCAGGAAGTCTCACCACCTCCTTCCCAACCTTTCCAGCAAGCAACGCTATTGGCGCAACTCCAGGCCCATCCCCAGACGTGCTCCCTGCGACCGGGACATATTTCGCCTTCTCGGCTACGATACGTTCCACATCCAGCACGGCAGAAGTATACTGCCTCAGCTCAAACTCGAACCAATACATCGAGTTCGCGCGGATCTCGTCCCCGCGCGTGGTATCCATGCAGAACCTCATCCTCGCACCGTCCTCACCTGCTGATAGTCCGCCCGAGAAAACCTCCATGGCAGCCTGCACACCCTGCGCGCGATATAGCGTGTAAATGTGCTCGACGAGGCCAGCGGCTTGAATACGAAGTTCCTCGGGCAGGAGCGCGAAGGCTGGCGGCTCGTGTGCGACGAGAGCGCGGACACGTTCTGGGTGCTGGATCAGGAGCTGTGTGGCGACGATGGCGCCAGACGACGTGCCGAAGACGTAGGCTGGCTCGGGGGAGAGGTGTGCCAGCAAGGCGCTGGCATCATCTGCGTCGATGGAGAGCCGGTTGGTGAAGTCTTGAGCTCCGAGGAGGTGGCTTTGAGAAAAGCCGCGGCGGTCGTAGCATACCACGGTAAAATGGCGCGAGAGGTATTGAGCGACATCATGAAAGACGGATCCTCGACCATCTGCCCCTGGGATAAGGAGTAGAGGAGGCCCGCTGCCGAAGGTATCATAATGCAGCTTTACACTCTTGAGGTCTAGAACAGGCATGATGGGGAATGAGGAAGTGAAGACTGATTGAGTGAATAGGTAATTATCGCAGTGGGAGGTTGTGAGGTAGTGTAAGTAGTGTCATAGGGAGGATGAGGATGAGGATGAGGACGAAGCAAAACTGTGCCATCGAGCTTTATTTTATACCCAGCCAAGCACTACTCGCACCTGCCTACCTTACCTACCTTACGTAGCTACGTATGTATAGATAAAACCGACTACAGCGAGGCTCGGGGAGATCGGGTGAGTTGAATGATCTTGGCTTGATGGGAGAGGAGAGAGTTGAAATGACGCGACGTTGCTACCCAAACAAAGTACCTACTCAGGTAGTACTGCTGGAGGACGGGTCCGAGTCGAGTGGAGTCGAGTCGTCCACGCTCGCATCCCGATCCCGATCCCGATCCCGGATTGGCACTGTAATACTAACAGCGTGCTGGCAATCCAGCTCAGGATTCCCGTCTTTCGTTGAAGTCCATGTCATGTTTACCCTATAATTTTCTTGCTGAGGCGAAGGGTCAACCTCGGCTCTTGAAGCGGAATGGGGCACTTAATGGAACCCGAGCCAAATTGGGTAGAATCCGAGATCACAAACGGGTCCGTTAATTGCCGTTAATTGCCACGACGGAAACGGAAAACACGATCCGCCTCCCCGGCTTAGGTAATTATGAGAACCCCGAAGCTACCTACCTGCCTTGCCTTGGCACCTACGTAGCGAACTCACGATGCCCTCACTCGGGGGATTAAGGTAAGGTACGGATCCGTGTACTCAACGGTTGCATTTTCAGAAATTTGCACCATCAGAATCACCCCCGCCTCCGTTCTGGATCATCTTAGTACTGTCCAGTTCAATCCACCTGATTACGGGAACAATGGCACGACGAATCTGCTTTGGGCTTTAGATATAATAATAAATGCGTCTCACATTTACATGAATGTTTTTTCCTGTTCATGCTGTGATCCTAACTAAAAATCGAGGACAAACACGTTACGATGGCAGATCAACCACGGAAACGTGGCGTTGGGCTGCGGCCCCCAGGCATGACAGTCGAGAATTGCCCCATTGCAAGCGACTATTTGCTTGTCGGCACGAAATCGTCGCTCGCCATTACTTCTGATTCCTTAGTCATTCATGGTACGTCGAGAATGAATATTTTTTTAAGCTACGTTGCTGTACTAAAATTGATGAGAGAAGGTGGTGGGGGTACTGACACCCCTTCCATCGATCATGCTCGGCAGACCCTGCCCAATAAAAAAGAAGAAAAAAAACCAACACTCCTGTGCCTTCAATTCCTGGGACGGGCCATTCTTTTCGCTGATCAAGGAACTTGAAGTTCGCCTCGCAAAGACAGTTGCTAAGTATGTGACAGAATCTTCGCCCTATAGGAACCGCTGCTGTGATTGGGTGAATCATGTGATCTCGCTTAGGTTCTTTACATGCACAAGGAGCCTCCAAGCTTCCTGATCTTGCTGACTCGTGTGCTGGATAACCGAGCCCCGTACAGTCCTCTATCTCCGTGCTACTTCTACACGGGAAGATGCCGTGCGATAGCTCCGTGCCTTTATAGAAATATCTCGGAGTAAGCTCAAATATTAACATACATCCAAACCATAGGCATTGATCGTTCCCAAAAGCATTGATAGCGGATTCTTAGCGAAGTAGTATTTCATTGACGCACGGCTCGATTCTCGGAGCAAAGCGCATCGTGGATATTTCTGAGGAGAGGTTTGCGAATCTGGTTTGATATTTAATGAAAAGTGGTGGAAGTTTTCACACGATCGATAGGAATTAAAGGGTGTGTTCAACGACCATGCAAACCGATTTCTCTCACAGAAAAGAACTATTCCAAGGTGCTTGTGGGCTGCTCAGAGACCCCGTTAACTTATATTACCGAGCTACCTATGTTCTATGTACAAAATTGTATGCAACAGAGATTTAGGTAGGAATGAAAAGAATAGCATACAGACGTGTGAAAAGCTCTAGGGATGGAGAGATGACCGTAAAACAATGCTTCCAACTCTGCAAAGAGACACCTGCTCAGTTTTCCAACACCAATTCTTGCACAATATCCTTCTAATATAAAAACCGGTTTTGGTCCATCTACACTATACAGAAATTCTATGCAAAATTCTATTAATAAAAAACAAGACTGTAAGGAGATCAACAAGGGTTGCAGAAAATTCCGAGACACGAAAGAAAAAATGCCACAAATGTAAATCCAGCCCAGAAGCTGCGCTTCCGTCTTCTCTGCTGGCCCTCGGCGGCCGTTCCAGGCGTAAACATCTGTAGCCTAACAGATGCTGAACTAGAACTTCTTCATAGGGTTGAGGCCGACGGCCGAGAATCTTGCTAGGAGGGCAAAGGTCGATCCAGCGAAGCACATGACTCCAGCAAAAACCTTGACACCAGTAAAGCCACCATTCTCCTGGGATACAATGGCCCCGCCAATGGGACTCGTGGTCAGAGCGGCAATGGACATCACGGCGAAAAGTAGACCCTGTCGAATGCCGATCTTGTGGATAGGGGAAATTTGGGCTACAAGTGCTGGGCCTAAAGAGATGAAGGCGCCGGAGGTGAACCCGAAGAACCCAGCAAACAGCATGAGTCCAACATTGCTGGAGGCTGGGATCCAAAGGGACAGGATGAGAATTGCGGTAAGAAAAGCAACTATGACGAAGATGTTATATCGTCCCAATCTGTCTGAAAGTATACCGGGGATGATTCGGCCAAACAAGCTAGAGAACAAAGGCGTAAGTATATATCATATCCTGGTAAATCCGCTGTAGATTTAAACGTTTCAGCACTGGATAATTACGCACCTTGCCGCGTTTAATATGGGAATTAAGTAGTTGGCCAAGCTCGGCGACATGCCTCCAGCGATTGCCTGGACGATCAGGTAGTTGATAGGGATGAATAAACCAAATACAAACAAGAAGTTTCCTGCAGCTGTGAGAACGTAAGTCCTTTCCGTAAGAGGTGAGAAGAACTCTTTCAAAGTCATGGGTGGCTGCGGATGAGGTGGTGTACGCGTTTTCACTGTTAGATTGGCGATAATGAGCAACCCAAGGATCATGAAGGCGGCGATTCTCATAGACCATGCAAAGCCGACCTTAGGAATTAGGTGGTTGATCATGATAGGAAAGATGACTCCGCCTACGCTCGAGCCGCTCATTGTAATCCCAAAGGCAAGACCGCGTTTGTGATGGAACCATGTAGCAACAGCACTGAGGGCTTTAAGGGCAAATTCGAAGTCAGCAATCAACTCCTTCTTTCTGCAGTAAACATCACACCCGAGAAGACAAATAGTCGGCGCCACGCTTACAGGGTGTGAAAACAGCAGACGCCCCGATGGCACTAACTACTCCCTGTGTTAGGAGGAACTGGTAATATTTATGCGAAATGGACGCCATCATCAACCCAAAGACGTGGGCTAACGTTCCGAAGAGCAAGATGTATCGAGGTCCGTATCTGTCATAGAGCTTCCCCACGACAGGTCCCTAAGAAGGTAATCAGTCTTGGTGCACCTTCAATTTCTCCTGCGCCGAAGAGGAGGCAAAAAAGAAGGACGTGCCATGAACAGCATGAAGAATATTTCCAGAGATGTGATCCAAGATATGGTGCTTGAGGAGTAGTTCTTTAACTGATGTGTTTCGTAGTAGGCTTGAAATACCCCAATGCCTTTGTTCGTGACAGAACAGTCAGTCGGTGATCGAAAGAAGATAGCACTGGACCAGGTAGAATGCTCACTATTGATCCATCCGTAACAACAGAATGAACAACACCATGCCCCTAATACGACCGTCCAGGCTTGGAAGCCTCCTTCAGGCGGGTTGTCAGGGCTAGGTCGCTCTTTGTTCTCCACGGCACCTCCCTGACACTCGACATCTCGACCAACACCACCAGAAGTGATAGGCAAAGCCATATTAGAAGTCGAGGAATTGGCCGACATACTCTCGTTCCTGGGAGTTCTTGACTGGCTTCGCTCTAGCATCGTTCTCTCGTTATCCTGTATGATCAAAGTCATTGGAAGAAGGAACTGTCGTGCGGGTACTGGCTTGTTAATGATGCTGAAATTTTGTAGAAAAACAAATATCTTCGAACGTTCATCAATCTTCTTCACTATAAGGGAAAGGGGGTCTGGTATCGGCGCTGTTAAAACCGTCGGATCCGCAACAAACGAAGCGGATCCGAGTTGCAGCGCCGTGGTATCCATACCGTTCCTACATCTTATCAGTTTAATCTGATAAATCAGAGACCGATGTCAGTAGAGCAATCTCTAACCGCAACGGTCCGCAGATGCCGCAATTGTGACCCATAGCGAGTCTAGTCAAGGGTACACAGTTCTGTGGATAGAGTTTGATCGTACGACCTGGAAAGGGTAGAACCGCGAAAAGACTAGACTAGGATGAACAGCACCAAGTCCGCAACGGCATATTGGCGACAGCTGGAATGATTTATAAGGCGAATTCACCGAGGTGGAACCTCCCACTTTCGGAGTTAAGAAAACCCTTCTCGGGCTATTGAAATTCTCATGTCCGCCATCTCCGAGAGGCTGGTTGAATGATGATTTACTCATCCACATTCGACTCACAAAGTTCACCTATCTACTCACACTGCGTCTGGCGAGAAGCAGGCTCCACATGAAAAGAGCTGTCGTCCATCCGAGGGCAAAGGTAATCTCCATGAAGTGAGTAGCGCCTCGCGCGATGGGGTCTTGTCCGTTAGGGATGGTGTTTAAACAATAACTGTAGCATGGGACACCGTGCTTGATCTAGCTGGCAGGTGTAGCGTTGTCCGGCAATGAATATAGCATCTCCCGTCCACCTGGCTTCTCGTGTATATTGAGGGCCGTATGGAACTGCGGGGTTAGCAGTATCTTCAGACTGACTGTGAAAGAAGGCCGATCCTGTCTCTAAGTGCAACTTAATAATAGCATCCAAAGTTTCGTTGTTACTCGTTCGGATATATAAGGCGGTTTGAGAGAGAATTCTGAACTTTGCAATGGTGTTCCCCGTAGCTAGCAAAGAGCTTGCCTTCGTTTGTGTTGATGCCAATGATAAGCGGAACTTTGACAAAATTACCCTCAGCTAGAGCGACGGAGTTGTACTTAGGCATTAGGGCACTATCAACTATAGTGAGAAATAAGAACAATGAAAAAGCGGTATTCAGGATCTTGAAAGGAGCAGCACGGAGACAAGCAAGGGGTCCTAAGTCATGGTGCAACTCGTGGCTTCCAAAATAGTCTGATAGCTCACCTCGGATGCCTCTACTATTGGAAAAGGTCCGACGAATCATGGCCCACCACTTTGACAGATGGCAGTAGAAAAAAGTCTGTCATCACATGGCCTCTGTAAGCGAGCAAGTGGAAACCAATGGATATGAATCTCACTGATTCCTTAAAAAGATCCACTCTGGATCGATCGCCACTAAATGCCTCGAGGTTCTCATGGATCTATTCTAGAGCAAGTCTCTGATCACGGAGTGACAAATTAGTTATTCCTTGGCTCCGGACGTCATCCCAAGCGATGAGACCCCAGCCTTGCAGAGGATAATTCGTGATGACCATTATTGACGGCTCACTCAGGACAGAGTTCTAGAGCAAATAGGACGTATTATAGCTGCAATCGGAGCTTCTACCCTCTTGAAATCCTCCTCTATATATGGAGATCATGATAGGGAGCTCGTCCTTCTTTTCGGTTCCTGGAGGTTGGATGACGTTGCTGGTAAGGCAATCTCCACTTTGAGTGTAGGTTATGTCTAGAGGGTCCTAGCGGGGTGGTCAGAGGGTATTGGATATACATAATACTATACTCGGTCTCATTTAGAGGACTGTCCAAAATCTGGTTGACAGATTGCGGCAAGTTGAAGCGCAAGTCGCTGATAGGCGGCTGGACAAAGGGAATGCCCAAGAATTGGTCTTGCTACTAATAACCGACATGTTTACCCATAAATATGCCATTTCTGACTCTAACGGTGACTTCCTTTCTGCGGGTGGTGCCAGCAAGGACTGCAGTGAAGGCAAGAGAGAATGTAAAGGGGAGTAGAAGATAACAAAATGTAGCACTTAAGTGTCACTTGGCTAAGCTCTGTAACAGAACTTGCCCAAGCAACGAGTGATGATCATGTACATCCAGCTGCCGCAGTCTCTAATTGAGCTCTAGAGTTATTCCCAATTACGCACTTGATACGGTATTTTGCCAATTTTTGTCACACAGTCTCGGATGCAATTGATCAAAAGACGTCAATTGGTGCCACGAATATCACAAGTGTGACCGCAAGACAAGCAATTATCAAGCTGAAAGCGGCCGGGGTAGCACATTGATGAAGAATCCTTGTGGGAGATAGGGAACCATGGGAAATGGCATAAGTCTGGTTCAATCAGCACCCAGCTTCGCGATCTCCTGCTACCTTTTCTTTGTGGAATTCACGTTTTTGATATGTTGTTTCAATCAGACCTTCGATAAATCAGTGCAATTCTTTCAATACGATTCTATATTTGTTCTCGTGAGCAATGGCTAGGTCCACCAGATCGAGTATGAAAGAATCGGATATAGATGCCATAACCGCTCTTCCTAGCATGCCGACAACTCTTGGCCCATTTTCTAATTTACACGCAATCGATGTAAGAGTTCTCATGCTACCAACCATCTGGATAACATCATATCTAATGCGAACAGGAATCCTCAATGTCATCCTCTCGGTCACAAGACGGTGCGAGAAGGACTCGCAGCAAATTGTTCTCCGAAGCTTACGATGAAATCGAATACTTAATCGAGGAGATAGCTCCATATGACAATGCAGATATCGTCAAGCCGTGGCAGCGGAAATTGATACTCTACCAGCCGATCACTGGAGTTCTCGTCTTAGCAGCCCTATGTTGTCTACTACGGCTATCGAGATCGCGTTCCTTGCCTCAGGAGCTATCCGTGACAAACTAAAAGAACGGAGTCCAAAATTGCGTGCTGGACTCTTGGTGAGGTTGAAGTTGATGGGATGGAACTGTCGCGTATACTTCCACCTCATTTTTTATTGGGTTTCTCGGCGCTGGGGGGGGTTGATTGGTGGAGGGCTTGGAAAATAAAACAGGACGCGAACGATGTTGTTCCAGCGTTGAGACATCTGCTTGTTTACTCGATGTTGCCTCCGGGTTGGTGGCTTATGCTGGCGTCGGCATATATGGTTCCTGTTGGCTACGTGCTCTTCCCTCCCTCGGTGCCGGATCGCGAGGATCTGTGGGATTTTGACCCAAAGACCGGGGTTGGGTATCCTAAAGTCAAGGAGATGAAGCCGGTCTGGGGTATTTTATCATTTGTTCGCGAATCGTATGGGTGTTGACAATTCTTTATTGTCTTGTTCTTTTTGTTGGCACCTTCATTTATTAGACATCTGGGTACCATTTTCAACTGCAGGAACAATACATGGGCTTGAATTTCAACCTCTAATTAGAAGAATTAGTCAACACTTTCAATGGACTGGGATTCTAAAGGTAGAGTATAGGGATAGTAGCTACTTCATAATGAAAATCACTGTAACAGGGGGGCTTTTCAAAGCGCCGCAGACTGGCTTCGCTAAAAACAAAACAACTCGAAAATTGAAAAGGGGCCACCCGATCACGTGTCTCTCACGTTGAATCAATTGAAAGGACCGTCAATGAGACTTTAACCACCCAATAGCTCTCAATAGAGGAAATATTCTGACAATAACATTGAACGTCACAGGAATTATGTGCGACATCTTATCAATTCAGTCACGTGGCGGCTATTGAAATCGCCCACAAGCTTCACCGCCGCTCTTTTCTTCCTCCGCAGCCCTCTGTACAAAACCACACGATGCTACGCATAAACTACTATATCTCGGGGCATGGCTACGGCCATGCAACGCGTTCCGCGCAACTGATATCCGCTCTGCTGTCCTCGTCGCCAACAACACACGTGACAATCATCACGACAGCACCAACATATCTCTTCCCTACCTCCTCACGCGTATCCTTCATATCGCAAGAAGTGGATTCTGCGATCATTCAGCCACAGCCCTATACCATCGATGCAGCGACTAGCTTCGCGAATCTGGCTGCTTTCCTGGCCACAGCCGAGACGCAAGAATGGCAGGCGAAAATGGATGCGATCCTGGAGGAAACAGAATGCAATCTCGTATTGGCCGATGCACCGTACCCAATCGCATGGGCAGGTGCAAAGACACGAGGCATAAAATCTCTCCTGGTCTCGAATTTTACATTCGATGCGATCTTCGAAAAATTATTGACCTATCTTCCTGCGTCAGAGAGAGATGCAGAGAGGGAGATGGTGGACAAGATCGAGAAGTTGTATGCAGGATATGACTATGCGGTACGGTTACCGGGTTATATCCCATTTCCATTCGCGGAGAATTATTGGAGCCAGGAGGATAGAGAGAGGAGACTAATAGATGTGCCTCTTGTTTTTCGACCAGCGAGGAAAGTGAGGGAAGAGGTACTCGAGGGCTTGGGCGTTCCGAGGGAGATGTTTGGGTGGAGAGTGTTGTTGGTGCAGTTCGGTGGACAGGCACTAGAGGAGAGTGGCGGCAAGAAGGTTCCGAACTTGCCAAAGGGTTGGATTTGTTTATCTTCCGAGGATGTGGATGATGAGAGGTTCTTCAAGTTCCCCAAAGATGTTTATTCACCGGATTTGGTCGGGGTGGCAGACGTCGTGCTGGGAAAAATCGGTGAGTTTGACATCTCGGGGTGTGGTAATGATGAACTGACTTGCCCAGGATACGGTACCGTTTCAGAATGTGTTGGTATGAACAAAGCGCTTGTCTACGTACTTCGTCCAATGTTCGCCGAGGAACCAGGATTACTACAGTACATGAGAGAGAATGGGACATGTGAAGAGATCTCCGTGGCGGAATATGAGGCTGGAAATTGGGCGAGCACGATTGAAAGAGCAGTCAAGGTTCAAGAAGGAAGTGAAAGGGTCAAAATAGACGAAGGGAGTTCGATGGTTGCGAGAATGGTTGAAACACTTGCGAGAGACATGTGAATGATATAGATGCGTTGCTTTACTAGAAGGCCCGAAATAAAGCTAGACTTGGTGATAGATCAGGGGTGTTAATTAGCTCCACCTTTCAACGAGGTACCAGAGTACTTGAAACTATCATGTTTTGTTGGAGCGCCCATCCCTTTTGTCATTCTGAGAAAAAAATCTATATTGCAGTACACAAAACAAAATAAATATTCCATTTGCCTCTATCTCCCCAAGCTTCGTATCGATTTCAGCACCACACCACAACAAATTTGCTCGTAACCAAGTACATGTGAATATGACAAAGACAGCCCAATCAGATCCCTTACTTCTTTTTATTCTTTCGCGAGAAGAATCCACCTTCCTTCTTATCCTCTGGCTCAGGATTTTGCTTCCTCAAATGCTGCTTAGGATGATACCCTTGGGAGATGTCATTCATGGTTGCCACTGGCTTTTGCCCCATACTCATAGTCCGATTGTACTGGTCACTTTCGAAAGATGCCCTACTAGGCTGGCTATTTTGGTAGATTTGCTGCTTAGGTGATGGCCTGCTTGGCACAGGCGGTGCCTGCTGGGATTGCTGGGATTGCTGGTATTGCTGAGATTGCCGTGATTGCTGTGATTGTTGAGATTGCTGAGATTGCGATGGTGAGTGTTGCTGATAGACTACGTTCCCTACATAGCCGGGCCCAGGATGAGCCTGTTGGTGTGGATTGGGCGTATGGTGTCGAGATGGGTTGTTCATGGTAGGTTGAAGATTAGGTGCTTGATAGTGAGCGGGTTGAGATGGTGTTTGTGGACGGCGGCTCGAGTTTGACCTTCTTGGAGTTTGCGCTTGTGCCGGGGCTGGAGGAGGGTGGCGCTCAGTCGAGTCGAGCTCTTGGATCCTGTCTGGGTAATGCTCGAAGTCTGTTGGTCCAGCATTCCATGGTGCGTTTGGACCTGGAACTGGTTCAAGTGTGCTCTCGTCGGACTCAATTGAGACTGCATCGGCCGGGACGGCTTTTTTGACAGTTTTGGGAGATGCGACACTTTGGTCATACACCGATGGTTTGGCACTTTCGGGTGGGCGTAAAAGAGACGTCCCCTTTTCAACATCATCTGTATCCGGCTGTAGTCCCAGCTCCTCTGGATCAATATGAAGTTCCTCCATGATATCTTTCTCCTCGACATCTCTCAGCTGCATGCTATTCGGGTGTTTCTTCAGGTGTTTTTCCAACGCTGTAGCGGATGGGAAGTCGATATCGAAGTGTTTTGCATGACATGGTAGGCACTTGTAAGCTGCTCGGCGATCCACGAATGATGGACAAGAGACAACGTGAGAAGCTGCCAGAAGGCGTGTAGAGACCGCTGTCTTGCCAGAGCTTCGCATTCTGTAATCGCCAACTTCCAAGCTGCAGTACTTGCAAGTGAAGCCAAGTACGAACAATGTTGGATCACAAGCCAAAGCTGCGCCATCGAGATAATCATCTGATTGAAGCAAGAGTGCTCCGTAGCAAAACTTTCGCGGCCATCCTGCTGCATCTAGTTCAGCATGTGGATCGTGTCCTTTGTCGAAGATACGGCCGAGTAATGGGCTTGACGTCGTGCGTTGCGCAAAGCTATGCATGGCCTTTTCCAAGTCCCTCTGGATTCCATCTGCATATACTCGGATCGAATGGAAGACCTCCACACTGCTCTGGAACTTTGGAGACTGATTTGGGAGACTTTGAAGATATTTTATGAGGTACTGCTGCTTGCCCAAAATCTTCTTGAAGTCCTGTTGAATAGTTTCTGGGGACAAAGCGTGAGCATGCTAAGTTTCGAAGGGGAAAGTGGAAGGATACTTACTGTCATCGGTCCTTGTGAAACGTCCCCCAACCGAATCTAAGAGCTGATTGTACTGAGCTTGCACTTTTGATGGGCTAGATTCAAGCTCTTTCGATAACTTCTCCTCTTGACGTTTGGTGTCTTTACTAACCGCTAGAGCTGCTTTGTGCTCGCGGTAAGTAGACCATGTCTCATAGGTCTCAATGCAGCCTTTGACAACCATACACACCCCTCCAACAATTGCTAAAATACTTGCGGGATCCATATTCTCAGCACCGTGGGTTGGCAAAATAGGAAGAACTGAATTGAATAAATCGTCGATACCGACATGGAAGACTATATTTTCGACATCCACGATTTGAAAGCATCAGGCTGTGATGGCATCGGCGATGCATTATGAATCATTGAGAATGGCGGGTTTGGCTGAAATTTGGGCTGAAAGCTGAACGCTGAACGCTTTTTTGAAAATGAGGCGCTTGGTTGAGGTCCTGCAATTCGTCCAACAGACCCCGAACATGACGCCCGAGCGCCTTGTACTTTTGCCAGCAAAGACACGCATTTCATGGCTTGCAGAAAACAAAGTTTGACCTGGTGAAGAATGTCATCAGGCTGAGGCTGAGATGTTTTGTTGGTAAGGTGTAGTACGTGGCACCTCGCTTGAAAACCGCGGGTTGCATCTCCACGATACCACCACGACACTCGGTGACCAACAATCAGCTACGCGTGCTTGAAAGGCTCTCAATATGTGGCTGATAGGGCTTAAATTTACCCTATTCTTGAGCAAGGCGCTTCTGGTCGGTGTCGGGCTGGAAAATGAGGCTGTCGCTCAGCCGCACTGCCCTTCGCAGCATGCCTTCCCCCTCCAAAGTCTTCTTTCTCACCACACAAGAGCTAAATATATTGAAAGTCTTCACATATATATGTAACTTAGCGGCTCTTGAATTTCAATCCTCTTTCCCGAGTTGTCAAAGTCACATTCTTGAAGAAAATTCCACCTCCGCACTCAGCGGCCAAAAACCAGCAACATGTCATCCGGATTGATTGTCGACGATCCAGTTTCCCCAGGGCGATCGTATCGGCATCGAAACGGGACGCACGCAGCGCCAACACGATCCAAGAAGAAGAATGCATTTTTGCATGCCGATGACCCGAAGCACCTCGAGCTG
Organism: Leptodontidium sp. MPI-SDFR-AT-0119; assembly: GCA_020726505.1. Lineage (NCBI taxonomy): Eukaryota > Fungi > Ascomycota > Leotiomycetes > Helotiales > Leptodontidiaceae > Leptodontidium > Leptodontidium sp. MPI-SDFR-AT-0119. The sequence goes on along the minus strand of JAHLEZ010000004.1, from coordinate 2,903,832 downwards.
CTGAACACCCTGCTCGAACTCCAGGCACTCGACATTGAGAGCCATTTCGACCTTCCCCAAATCATCGTATGCGGATCGCAGTCATCGGGAAAGAGCTCTGTTCTTGAGGCCATCACCGAGATACCTTTCCCACGAAGCGAGAACACCTGCACGCGATTTGTGACAAAGGTCACTCTGCGAACCCATCCGAAGAACATCGTTGAGGTCAGAATCGAACAAGCAGCAGGCTCTCAAACATCCGTCCCTCGCTTCCCTCCCATCACGAACCTAGAAAATCTGTCGAGAGAGCTCCAGGATCAGTTCGAGAAGGCCTCGAGTGCCATCCTGGGTGCCCAACAGCAAACCAAATTCTCTCGAGATATTTTGAGCATTACCATATCTGGACCCGATCGACCAATTCTACAGATCTTGGATCTTCCGGGGTTGATCTATCACGATGCCTCGGACAAGAAGAATATCCAGCTGGTGCGAGATATTGTGGAGTCCGAGATGAAGAAGTCGAACTCCACGATATTGGCCGTTGTCCCAGCAAACATAGACTTCAAGAATCAGGGAGTACTCGCGCTTTGTGAGGAGCACGATAACAAAGGAGAGAGAACGGTTGGAATCATCACACGACCTGACATGGTTCAGAGGACGCAGGCCGAAACTTGCGTTGCAATTGCTCAGGGGCGGCGGGAGGATGAAGTGAGTGTCAAGCACGATTGGCATGTACTCCGCAATCGAAGTTCGGACGAGTTGAGAGGCAACACAACCATTGAAGAAAGGGATGCCATGGAAAGAGACCTTCTCAGCAGAGAGCCGTGGGTTCAGCTTGGGCCAGAGAATCTGGGCGTCGACACCTTACGAACTCGTCTTCGCACAATCCTATTCGGAGCAGCCGGCCGGGAATTCCCCATCCTGGCAGCAAAGACAAAAGTTCAATTGGAACAACTTGCTGCTGAACGTAGGCGCCTCGGAGGAGACAACAGGACGGAGAAGGAAAAGCAGGACGTCTTCTACGCTGCCACGAGATCTCTCATCACACGAACCGAATTCTATGTCGAGGGCGTCACCCGAGAAGATACAAGTGAGCTGGGTTCCGCTCATGCTATTAATTTGCGATCCAGGATCGTCGAGCAGAGTGAGCTATTCCGCGATCGAATGTTCAAGGAAGGACACTCGTATACTAGTCAACTTGAACTCTCTGGAATCAACCCAGACGCAGATCTTCGTTCGATCGCAATCGAGTGTCGAGTATCTGCCATGGAAAAACTGGAGCCAGCTTCCAAATCATCTGAAGCCGAGATACAAGAGGCCAAGAAGTTCCTCAATGAGAAGCGTGGAATGGAGCTGCCAGGAACTTTCGACCCACGAAACATCAACGACTTTTTCTGGAAGCAATCCAAGAACTGGCATCAGATCGCCGAAGAGCATATCGGGAAGACTTTCGAGCATTGTGAGCTTTACTTCAAGCACGCTACTCTGATGGCATTTGCTCCGGAGGCACTCAACGACAACAAGCCCACGTTCGGGAACCACGAGATTGTTGCCGACCGAGTCTTCAAGCTGATCTGCAAGGGGTTGGAGACCATGAAGATGGACGCTAAAGCAGAGCTAACAAAAATTGAAATCGACCGAACGAAATCCCAGCTGAATTTCAACCCAAAGTACTTGGCAGAGTACAGACAGCAAAGAAATGCGAGGAATGCTGCCAGAGCCATCAATGCAGTCGTGAAGGATGCGGTCTTGCAAAATACGGATGCCAAACGACCGCCACCTGAGCTGAATCCCAATACGCTCGCAGAACTGCAAAACCGGCACACTCAGAACGATAGGACGGAGGAAGAGGCTGATGACTTTCTGAGATCCGCTTGGATTCACTACCGGGTATGAAACTCTGTTTCTTACGCTTTTCCCAGGCCCAGCTAACAGCTTGAATAGTTCATGAGAGACTGCTATATCGCGAACGTCTTGACTCAGGTCGTTGAGAGGCATTTTATGCGACGCCTTAGCGAACTCATTCCTGATGTTCGGAACATCGAAGCGAAAGACTTCCAAAGACTTGTCGAAGAAGATAGAGATCTCGAGCGAAAGAAGGATGAGCTGAAGCGGAAGAATGACGTGCTTAAGAAATGCTTGGAGATTTTGGAGCGGTCGGGGTGGGCGTGAATAGATAGACTTGGTGCTTGGGTGCGTTGCTGTGTGGACGAGTGCCTGTAGAAGAAGTGGTTTGATAGATTTAGTCTGTATTTCGGGTGTATTTGTCTGGAATTTCACGTACTTTACTGCGATATTCCCAGTTGTCGTCATTCATATCAAATCCCGGCTCTTGCCATCAAATGCCAATGTACTCGGCAATGCTGCAACGTTTCCCGCTTAGACTCGATGTGGTGGGAAGAAACACATGGACCATGGAGGGGAGGAAGTCCGAGGCTGATACCCCATCCAGTCTTCGGCTTTGGAATAGGATGCGGGTGATTGGGAGAATAGTGAAGAGGAGAGAACTTCATGAGGGCTAATGTAATGAAAGTGAATATTAAAGGTTTCCTGCTAGAGAAGTACCCCGCCGCATACACACAAGCCTCGCCATTCTCATCTGTTTTCGTAGCCAAGCCCCCACTACGCTACGAGCGTCAACCCATCCACTTCCCACCCCTGACCTATAGATCGTATGAAATAGAAAATATAAACCCACCTGAACCAGTATTCACCCACCCGCCCCCATTCTCGCTCCTGAACAACAAAAGAGAACACCAACAACCATTTCGCCTGACACCAGCACATTACATCACATCACAAACCCACTAAACCTCTCCCTCGCACGCTCCCTCCCCTTCCTATCCCTCCTCTCCTCCGCTACCCTCCCCGCAAGAACCCTCTCCCGCTCAGGACTACACTTCAAGAAGCCATCCTGATCATAAAGGCCCAAACTCTCCGGCCTTCCCTTTCCCATCCCATTCCCCCCATCAAAACCACCAACCCTCCCCCTATCACCCTTCTCCATCAACCTAACCCCCGCCAAGCCCAGCCCACTAACCATTCGCTTTGGCGGCGTGACCGGCGACGGATGTTCCATCTTACTCTCGCGGCGGGTGACTTGCGTGGTGGGTTTAGGCATAGTTTCTGACCAGCGAGTGTGGTGTCCTTCATTGCCGCTTTTCTCGCCTAGGACTGGAGATTGAGTACTTCCTTTTTCAGGGTGGTCATTCTCGATGCTCTTAAGTACTGTTCCTTCGTCGCCGAGTCGGAGTCCCGATCCTGATCCTGATCCCGAGAGTGAGAATGAGATCGGGGCTTTAGATCGTGGGCGCGGAGGTGTAACGCCTACACTTCCCTCGCGACTTAAAGTTGGGAATCTCAAACCGACGTTTAAACCCTCACCACGCACAACAGCGTTTGTGCCAGTAGCAGGACTATCGCCCTCGTCTACTCGTTCTAGCTCATCAATCATACCTGCACCCTCTAACTCCTCTGTTCTTCGCTTGCGGCGCTCTTTATGGATACGATGACTATCTCGAATCTCAGGCCGAGTGTGGCATGTTTGACGGGGTCTCTCACGGGCGCGATGGCGTGCTGAAGATGGATTGGAAGATATGGAAGGCTGGCCGAGAGAGAGGTAGTGTCGTGAGCCTCGGCTGCGGCCACGTTCTTCGACGCTGGTGTTGAAGTCGAGGGTTTTGGTACTGGTATTGCTGCTGACGATATCTTCGATAACGCTGATATCAAGTCCCAGACAGATTCCAAGCCCGGTGCTTGTTGATGTAGATGGTGATTCTGATTCTACCGGCATGGTAGGTGAATCGAAACTCGTGATGGAATTGCAACTCCCTGCTGACACCTCGCTGTTCATACGTCGCAGCATGGAGATGGTGCTTAACATCGATTCGCACCGTGGCGGACTAAGCGTCGCTCGAGTATGTTTTCCAGGCTCGGAAAGTGGACCTGTGAGATGGCTTGGGATGGTGAGGATTGGTGGCGCGGGCATTACGGCGCTGGAGTAGAGACCGTTCAATGTTGACGTTATGTTTGGGAGCGGCCGTGAGGTTGGGCGAGGTGTGAGGATTGTGGGTGGTGGGATTACTGCTGGCAAGACATCAATAGGGAGAGGTGGGAATGACAGAAGTCGCTCTTGTAGGTATTGCTGTGATTGATGGGTTGGAAAGAGAGCTAGGTCTGCGGAGTAGTTGCGTCCGTGACGGCGGGACTTGAGTACGCTTGGTGAGGGCTGGAGAGAAGTTGAAACTCTGGGTTTGAAGAATTCGTCCTCCGAGTTGGAGTCCTTCTCTGTGTAATAGTTGCAGACTGAGAGAGTTGGCGAATATCCGATGTCACTCATGTTCGCCGATCCTAACGTTGGCGAATTATCCTCTGAACGACTTGACAGTACTGGGACAATGAGTGTCGGGTTGAACGTGGCGATACTGGGTGGTCGCAGAGTAGCCCTTCGACTGGAAGGGGATTTGGTTGGACTTTGATCTTGAGAAATTTCGACGCTGAGAAATGAAGAGAATCTCAGGGCGTTGAGCTTCAAGGGCGAGGCTTCTTCTGGTTCCTCCGGCACGATGTCAACTGTGCTTGCTGGTCGAGAGAGGTTAGACATGCGAATGACATTTGATCGTTTGTGGCCCTTCCTTCTCGAGCTCGATCGCTTGGGACTTGTTTGCGTAGCCCGGGTTTGCATGGCTTCTTGTGGGAACCATTGGAACGGATTGGGTTCCAATGTTGTGGGCGGCTCGGGAAGTTGTCTCTTGGTCGGTGATTGAGCATTTCCAGACACATCCCTCAGAGGAGAACAGAAGCTTGCTGGTCGATCAAGCGTTGCTTCTTGACCAAAGGTTGCTTTTCGGAAGTACATGGGCCGTGGTCCTTGGATTTGAGGGCTAGGCATCATCGGCTTGGAACTCCTGACAGACGAATAGAATGGATCGCCGGATAAAGATATGCGCTGTAGAGGCGAGAGTATCTTGCTGTTAACTGTATCCTGAGGACCAGTGGCGAATAGAGATGCTCGACTGTCTTGGTGTATCAGAGCCGAGATATCCTTCGCTCCGCTCGAAGCTTGAGTCATTGGATTCTTGTGCGCTGACCGAGATGGACTTTGGCTGGGTGATGTGAGGGGTGCTGGTATGAGTATATCAGGAGTGTCGCTCACGCACAGGCTATCCTTAGATTCAACCGATTCTGTAGGAGATTTTGGTTTGATGGGAGAGGGTATGATGGATGTTCGCTGATGTTTCTTCTTCGGACTTGGCGTTTGAGCATATACATTATAGATCGAACTTCCAACAGACTCAACATTTTCTTGATCAATTAATCCCTCTCGTCTTTCAGCAGCTTTCCTCATTGGCGGTGTCGGGAGTCTCTCGGACGGAGGCAATCCGGGAAATCGACCAAGAGTACTCAAAGTCCGTGTCATCGAGTTCCGTTGAGCTGCTTTCAGGCGTTGCGACGTTGATCTCAATATCGTCGACAGTTGGTTTTCTGAAGTAGACCGGCGATGAACCTTCCTGTACGGCATAATATCCATGGAGTATGGATCTCGCGTGGGAGAGGCTGACTTTGAACTGTCCTGAGAGTTCTTCCTGCCAAGTATTGAAGTTGTTCGTTTTGGCCATTTTGGATCCTGGACTACATATCCAGGAGGGGCGACTGGACTCAGTGTCATAGTTGTTTGCCCGGGTAGAAATCCTAAGGGTTTGCTGGACATCAATGGCCACGAGTCCCTCACACTCGATGCCCCGAAGAATCCCCTTTGAGATATAGATTTAGATTTTGCGAGGGGTGGCTTTTGTAAGCCATCTTGCTTGACCCATTCCTCGCGATCGTCATCCTCCGACAGAGGCAGGAAGGGATTGAAAGATAATCGTCGTCCCATGTTGATTTCGGGCGGCCTCGTTGATCGAAGAGCTGTCTTCAGATCCATATCCACGTTCCCATCTTCGTCCGCGTCCGAGAATTGCTTCTTTTCTCGTCGATGCTTTTTCTTGACATGGATGATGCCGATGGCGACCAGAATGGCGAAGAGTAGAAGCGCTCCTCCAACAGCAATCCCCAATATCGCTCCCAGTGAAAGAGTTGTTGATCCAACAGGAAACTGGGTGCTCAGATCCCGTTTCCATATCCTCCTTCTCTCTGCCATCGCTGATACCTTCATCGTGACCATCAGTCTCCTCAACCAGAAGATGTCGATATCGACCTGATCCAGTGATGTCGGGGATCGCGGTCAATCCAATCTTTCACGCGTCGTGCGACGGTGTTTCAACCCTGAGATGGTGTTGCCGTAACCGTGTAGAAGTCGTCACGATGTCAACTAAGAAGTATGACAAACAGAAAGATTCCAAATACAATGCAACGCGTATCAGTAAAGACAGGAATGGTTCTTTGGCAGAGCAACCGAGGGGTTTAGATAGGAAACAAAAAGCAGAATAGACGAGCGGAAGGAAAAGGGCTGAAGAAGTAACATGACGAAATTGTTTGTGTATGGAATGCAATTCCATACGAGAACGCATTCCTTACCTGCACCTTATAAAAGAGGTTATTCGCCTTGTATTGACGGCATGGACGTGGGTGGCAAATAGGAACACTTGTTATCAGGGGACGTCGTCTATTCCTTTGGCATTGGAATGTAATGTCTCGTGTCAAGAGCCTTGCCCCGAGGGATATCTATCAGCTGGGAGGGGTTCTGTTGGGATCAAATGGGAAATCTGGCAAATGAATGGATGGAGTTGAATAGAGGTAATCGATGCATGAACGTGTGTTTCTTCTGCGCATAATGGCGGATGGGTTAGTGTGATGTGGTTGAACAAAAGAAATATATCCACTGATGGTTGAGAGATGGTGTTCGGAAGGTGCTCAGGCCAGAGGGAAATAAATAGGGGAACCGAGAAATACTAGCGCCGCAGTAAACACGGGGAGAAGGTTAACCGAGCACCAAAGGAAACTAAAGGTTCTTGCTTCTCTGCCCCTGATCTTCCTCTCCTTGCTCGGGTGTTTTGTTTACGCACTGTTTACCCTCTTGCTCAGTTACCCACAGCCTCAATGACCTCATATATCCCTACTAAGTTCGCAGCTAAGAAACTTCATCATATCCCTGCTCCCTTCTGTGCCTCATTTCCATGACTTTCTCCCGCAGCTTCCCCTGCACGACCTGAGTCAAGTAGCCCGCTCCTGGATCCCCTGCCTCTGCTTCTCCTGCCCCTCCTTACCCCTCCACCAAGCTTTCACTTCCACGTCTCCCCTTTTCCCCCATTGGATAGCTTCAATGACAGCACGCGGTCTCTTTGACCAGATGCACCGAGAGTAGCAGCGAATAGAGTCGGATGGCACGACCTTGTCGGTTCCGACTCATGAAGCTTCCGACATCAAGTCGGACCGTTGCTATTCAAGGGCGTGCAGAGCGGAACTATATCTACTCCTGCCCTTGCCCCTCATTCAAAAGGGAGCTCTTCCCCTCTTCCATTGAACCCTTACTTCTCTAGACAGCTTCATCCTCATCTCCCAGAGCCAACCCCTCCAAACCCAAACACACACCCAAACCGAAATCCTGCTCCCCAAGTCAACAACATGGACGGAGCTATCACAGCCACTGGGTCTTTCGCCCACAACAACACCACAGCACCAGTCTCTGATCGTGTCCTCCCCCTCTTCTCCCTCAAAGGCCGAACAGCTATCGTCTCAGGCGCAGGCGCAGGAATCGGACTTGCAGTCGCTCACGCCCTCGCAGAAGCAGGAGCCAACGTAGCAATCTGGTACAACAGCAATAAGAAGGCCATTGCCGAGGCAGAGAACATCGAGAAGACGTACGGTGTAAAGGGTAAGTAAGCAGTTTCTTTACCCTCCATCCCTCCAACTCCATCTCCATCTTCCCCTGGCCCTGGCCCTGGACTAAACGAGGGGTGGTCGCAAATAGAAGCGCCCCCTCATGATTGGAGCGCATAGCTAACACTCCTCCTCCACCTCCTACAGCCAAAGCATACCAAGTAAACGTAACATCCTACGACGCCGTATCCGCGGCCATCGAGACCGCAATCCGCGACTTCAACGGCCGTCTCGACATCTTCATTGCCAATTCCGGCATCCCATGGACACAAGGCGCAGCTATCAAAGGCGAATTGGACCATTACCGTAAAGTCGTCTCGACGGATTTGGATGGCACGTTCTACTGCGCGAGAGTCGCTGCTATACATTGGAGACGTCAGAAGAAGGAACAGACGACTATTGATGGCAAACCTTTGGAGCCTGTGTTCCGAGAGGGCAGTTTCGTGGCGACGGCTAGTATGAGTGGACATATTGTGAACATCCCACAATTGCAAGCTACGTATAACGCTGCTAAGGCGGGAGTTATCCATCTCTGTAAGTGCCTCTTCCTTCTCCACTCCACTCCACTCTCCTACAAGCCACAATTTTTGAAGGAGTCGAATTCTGATAAAAGCCCAGGCAAATCCCTCGCTGTCGAATGGGTGGGTTTCGCGCGCGCAAACACCATCTCGCCAGGATATATCGCGACCGAGATCTCGGACTTCGTTCCGAAAGAGACAAAGAGTATCTGGAAGGATAAGATCCCCATGGGGAGAGAAGGCGAGGCGAATGAGTTGAAGGGCGCTTTCTTGTATCTCGCTAGTGATGCGGCGAGTTATACGACTGGGACGGATATCATTGTTGATGGAGGGTATTGCTTGCCTTAGGAGGTTTGTGACGGGTAGTTTTTCTGGGGTGTGAGGAGTATTTAGATGGAATAGAAGGGGAGACAGTTAAGGATCATGTTACTCCCTGGTTCTCCTGCGGATGTCAAAATTCTTGCTTGGAGTGTTCCACTTCCAAAGTCAAAACTGCCTGCTCCGCCACCAACTGTCAAGTCTGACTGTTCTTCCAATTCGCACCGTTTGAAGATACCCCTCACTCATGCCGCGGATTTGGGGACGTGCCGCGGGGTTATTCGCCCCTTCGCCACTGAGTAAGGCTAAGTCAACTTCTTTCTCGCCGTCACAACACTGGAACTCTGCTCCGTTTGTACATGACACAATCTCCAGTGCCCTGCTTCATCTGCCTCTCCGATTTCATCTGCCTCTCCGTTCCGTCCCTTCTCTACCCGTTGTATAAAATCTCCAATCCATAGGATAGGAAATCGACCTCCGTCTCCTATTCGACCTTCCCCATAGCATTGGTTCCAGTCGTCTACTGATGGGGTGGCAAGATGAGCGGGACTTGCATTGTTGATTATTTAGCCGAAAACACAATACAACATGACACAACAGATCAGAGCAGAGGAGCAGAGCAGAGGAGCAGAGCAGCAGAGCTTGAGTTGATTTTTGATTTATAGTTACAAGGAAGGAATGGACTGATGAATGGGAAAATGAATGAGTAAAGAAGTTTGAAAATCAGACGCAGAATAGGAGGTAGAGGGAGACACCGGACATACTACAAAGTGAACAAGAATGTCTCCACGACCAAGCCCATACTGATGTGTATGGGTTTTTTTCTACTTATTTGTCTACTTCTTTCTTGTTACATACAGGCAAGCTTTTCTATTTCAGGTTCCCCACTTTGATTCTCTCATTTTGCTTGACGAAACACATTGACCTTTTTTATTAATTCAATATTCATGCATTCATGCCTATATCCTTCTGCGCTCTGAAAGTGAATCTATTTACAATACAAAACCAACCAATCTCAACTACTCCGCACCCTACTGGCTTATTGTTCCCTTTCATTGCACGCATCACACGCAGTCCTCGCTAGTGAATCCCCCCTTCCAAATGCTAAAAGCCCCAATCAAATCCCAAACAAGCCATCCAAGTCTATGCTCATTCACCCCACCGGCACCGACAAAGGAAATTAAGAGCCCCTCGGGTAATCAGTGCGATAGCGCGGATCTCAATAACAAGATGGGACGAACGACGACGAGGCTGGCAGCGAGAGCTTAGCGAGTGCGAGTATACATATAAATATCTCATGATAGAGCACCACGCCGAAGTTTGATTTCGAGATAACGACATGACGACTTAGTACACAAAATTACAGCTCTAGCGCAGGACGTGAGATATTTCGCACTTGATTTTGAGACAAGGGTTTTGAGGTATGTGGATTGGGTGAGGGCTTTGAGATGCTATTGTCCTATATTGTCTTTTTTTTTTTTTGGGGGGGGGGGGGGGGGGGGGGGGGGGGTTGCCCTCGATCTATTTTGGTTGTAGATGGAAACTGAACTGGAATCGACGCGTTGTGCTGGAGATCGAGATCTCGTTGTAGTGACTTGTCTTCGAGTTCTTAGAGTTTCTCGATCAAGATCTCGTAAGGAATTGGTTTGTCCAAAGACTAACACGAGTTTGTAGTGCCGTTCGTTCATTTCTGCATACTCAGTGGATGCTTCGTCGTGAGGATCTTCGATCTCATTTCAGCACACTTCGTTGTCCTCGGGTAAGTCTCTCCACCTCCAATCCTTATTGCATCTCGATCCACCCCCTCTCCCGAGACCAAGCTAACGTAACACAGCAACCATGGCTTCACCCGTTAACCTCCTCCTTGCTATCCTGGCTTTCCTCTCCCTCGGTTCCCTGGTAGCAGCCGAAGATTCCACCGCCGCTGGCCCCTTCCCCAAGCGCGGTCTTGCTTTCAACAATCCATCTCGCAATTACATCCAGCACTGGACACAACCCGGCTCGCAGGTCAACTGGGCATACAATTGGAATTCGGTTATGGATATCGACTTTCCTTGGGGCCTTGAATTTGTACCAATGTTATGGGGCGATCGTCCGGAGCATACGACCAATGTAAGTCATCTCAGTCCACTTGAAAAATCTAGAGATGTGATAGAGATGTGGTGCTAACGAGAGACCTGAACAGTGGTTTAACAATGTAAACAACGCACTCTCCCGCGGCTCCGGCCATATTCTCGCCTTCAACGAGCCTGATGCTTGTGGTGGTGGACAAGCCTGTATGAGCTCTCAACATGCTGTTGATGCTTATCGCAAATATATTATGATTTTCGTCGGACGCGCGGCTCTTGGTGCCCCAGCTGTTACCAACGGCCCTGGTGGCCTCACATGGCTTCGAGAGTTTCTACATCTCTGTACTGGGTGCGAAATCCATTTTGTTCCTATTCACTGGTACGACTCTGCTACCAATGTTGCTTACTTCACCAACTATGTGCAAGAGGCCCATAACGCCGCGGGTGGCAGACAGATCTGGTTGACTGAGGTATGTAACCAAATACAATTCAATCCAAGATAACATCTGATCTCGAGTTCTTGACTGACTGAGTGGTGTTAGTTCAACGGCTCTGGAAACATTGACCAACAAGCCCAATTCATGCGCACCGTCATGCCTTGGCTCGACGCCCAATCCTATGTCTTCCGCTATGCCTGGCAGTGGTGCGATCCATACTTCACAGGTGGTACCATCGTTCGGATTGATGGATATCCATCTGATCTGGGTGGACTTTATGCCTATACACCGTACTAGATTTTGAGCTCCTTTCTTCCAGGCTGGGTTCCTGCGTTGTTTCCTGCTGGTCGTGGGCATTGATTGTCTTGATTGCTAGCTGGGTTGGACTGGTGACTCCGGTGGGAATAGTCTGGTCTTTTCTTTTCGGCTTTTGCGTTTGCAGTTGCGGTTGTTACTGGGGTGGCGGGTTCTGGGCGGTTGTCTCCTCCTTAATGTGGCTGGTCTGGATATCTGCGCCTGCGTTGATGGGTAGAGAGCATTTGCTCGCAGTTGGCCTGCGAATGCCTCCCTGGGCATGCAAATGAGACATGACGATCATAAACTTGAGGTGCAATGAATATTTTGATCTGTGACATGCAGAGGTAGGATGATGCAGGGATGGTAAAAGCATGCGAAGTTAAAGCGAAAGAAAGCAGAAGCACTAAGAGCGAATTGAACAGTACAATGCTTCATAAAACAAGAAATAATTAAGTTTTCAGACAACTAAGCAAAGGACATTAACATAGCCTCAATATCTGGCGAATTTTGCAGTCAATTGATCTGCGATAGCTAGTCAGGTTGGCATAGCTCTGGGGGGGATCCTTCTCGGGGCATTGGTAAGTGAGCGTCGAGTATCTTGTGTTGTGGACCCAAATATTCTGTAAAATATGATCAATGCCGAACCATTCATCTGGAAAGCTGCCTCAAGGGGCATTTATTAGTTCAAGGTGATTATGTTGATCGATGAGCTGTGAGTGGAAGAGAATTGTGGAGCGCGAGGTGCTTTGTTTACGGTACGCGTGCCGGCAAATCTTCGGCAGTCCACGGCTAGCTATCAGCCTTCTCCACTCTTGATCTCCAACTTTTCGAAAGCCGTTCCATCCCGTCAAAGAACGACGTCAAGGTGCGTCCAGTGCTTTTTGCTGTCTGTGAATAGCTTCATTTCTACGATTGAAGTTACAGGCTTACTTCGCTGATGGATTGAGACTGCTAGACTACAAGGCAGCAGGGTACCATACTTTGCAAGTTCCCAGCAAACTCAATTACTCGCCCCAGGACGACGCGACTCCCTGGACAGCCTCGCCAGGATGAAGTTTGCCAAAGAGCTGGAACAGGATCTTGTCCCAGGTCAGCCCCTATTGGGCTGCAGATGTGCCTGTGCCTGCGAAAACAAATACTGACAAACAAACACACAGAATGGCGTATCAAATACCTCGATTACAAGGCTGGGAAGAAGTATGTCAAGGCTGTTGCACGAGCACAAACACGCATGAATGCGACCCCTCGAACACCCGCCCAGCCCAACCTTGGCCCTCGAAACCACAGCTTGTATGGAGCAACATCCCCAGTTACCACTCGGAACAGACCTTCCTCTGCAATACAACGGTACGATGGCGCGAACGATGGTCCAACTGAGGCTCTGCGAACTTCCCCTGCCCCTCTGGCAGCCGATTCAAGACCTCAATCCGATAGTTCGGACGAAGGCCCATACGCACCCTTGAAGAAGACTCCTCCCATGCCCATACCTGCACGTCACGACGCTCCTATAGACGACGGGACTTATGGAAGCTTTGTGCCAACACCTCCAGCAAGACCGAGGCCGAATTTCGAGCTTCCTGATCCTGCGTTGGAACCAACTCCTGAGCAGAGAGGAACCTTTACTCCAAGGGGCGTCTTGAGTCGGAATCCTTCTGGACGAGCTGCATCTGTGTCTGTTCCTCATAATGCGTACGAAGTTGGACGGACGTTGACACCACCACACCGAAATACCTTCGCGAGTTTAAAGAATCGGATGCCACCAAGTGGGAGTGTACGGCCATTTATACGTCGAGTTTTCTCTGTTGGAACTCCTTTGGAACCTGCACAAAGCAGGAAACTCGATGTGGATCTTATTGCGATTGATCAAGTCAAGAAGAGACAGAAGGACTTCTTCAAATTCATGGACAAGGAATTGGAGAAGGTTGAGACATTCTACAAGGCGAAAGAGGATGAAGCGGGTGCTAGATTGAAGATATTGCGCGAGCAACTCCATGAGATGCGGAATCGGAGAATTGAGGAGGTAGCTGCAGCCCAGCATGCCAAGGAGGTTCGACGAAGGGAGGAGAGTAAGATCTTTGACTTTCAGGGAGGCCGCTCAAATGGACAGTCAAAGAAAGATGACGACTACCGTCCAAACTCCCGCGACAAGCTCAATACCTGGCTCGACCCATTTGAAAAGGCTTTCGGAACTGCCAAGGCGAAAGTTACAGGTCCTCATCCTGGAGGGAACTCCAAAGCTTTGCAGAATATGGCTGAGTCTCCAGAGCTCAGAGCAAAGGCCCAAGCGGATCAAAATCGACAAGCGGACGAAGGCAGAGATTACGTCAGGCGTCCTCATTACCACGACGACGTCCCGTACAGAACTGCAAAGAGGAAGTTGAAGCTTGCACTGCAGGAATTCTATCGAGGCATGGAACTGCTCAAGTCTTATGCTTTACTCAATCGTACTGCGTTCCGTAAGATCAACAAGAAGTATGACAAAGCAATCGATGCTCATCCACCACTGCAGTTCATGTCAGAGAAGGTCAACAAAGCTTGGTTTGTCAACAGCGATGTTCTCGATTCTCACCTGCATGCTGTCGAAGATTTATACGCCAGATACTTCGAGAGAGGCAATCACAAGATCGCAACTGGGAAGCTCAGAAGCTCCACAGGTAGAAGGAAGGATCAGTCTGCAAGTGCATTCCGCAATGGTGTTCTGATTGGCATCGGAGCAGTGTTCTCTATCCAGGGCACAATCTACGGATCTGATCTGCTTTACCATCCAGATCCTGTCATTCGACTTCAGACATCCTATCTACTGCAAATATACGGAGGTTATTTCCTCGCGCTGTATCTGTTCTCCTGGTTCTGCTTGGACTGCAGCATCTGGACCCGCAACAAGATCAACTACCAATTCGTCTTCGAATTTGATCCTCGGCATAACCTGGACTGGCAGCAACTATCCGAATTTCCTTCATTCCTGATCCTCGTATGGGGACTATTTGTGTGGCTTAATTTCTCGAGGTATGGGGCACCCGAGATGTACATATACTATCCAGTAATCTTGATATTCGCCACTGTGGTTTTGATCTTCTTCCCCGGACCGTACATTTTTCACCGGAGTCGGAGATGGTTTGTCTATTCGCATGTATGTTGTCCTCCCTCTACTCATAATTTAAAACTAATTGTTATAGTGGCGTTTACTTTTGGCTGGATTATACCCTGTGGAGTTTCGCGATTTCTTTTTGGGTGACATGTACTGCTCTTTGACATACTTCATGAGTGTAAGTCTCCGCATTCTTTCGACGGCAAAGTCTAATTCCGCAATAGAACATAGAACTCTTTTTCTGCCTCTATGCAAACTACTGGAACAATCCAGCGCAATGCAACTCAACGCACTCTAGACTTCTGGGTTTTTTCTCGACCCTTCCTGGTATTTGGCGAGCTCTTCAATGTCTTCGGCGTTATTACGATACTCGGAATGTCTTCCCACATCTTATCAACTGTGGGAAGTATGCTATGACCATAATATACTACGTTGCTTTGAGCATCTACCGCATTGATCATGGAAATGGTCAACTGGCTGTTTTCGTCACGTTTGCGACGATCAATGCCATCTACTGCTGTAAGTTCGCTTTTTCCGTCGTGCGATCTCAACTAATAGTTTCAGCTATCTGGGATCTACTGATGGATTGGTCTCTTCTCCAACCCCAAGCATCAAAGAGATTCCTTCGCGATGTTAGGGGGTACAAGAATCCATACTACTACTACGCTGCCATGATTCTCGATCCGATCTTCCGATTCAATTGGATCTTCTACGCAATCTACACCCACGACCTCCAGCACAGCACGTTCGTATCGTTCCTAGTCGCCTTCTCAGAAGTGACACGACGAGGAGTCTGGGTCCTCTTCCGAGTTGAAAACGAGCACTGTTCGAACGTCGCTCGCAATAAAGCATCTCGAGACGTACCACTTCCCTACTCCATCGCCTCCGACTCGGAAGAAGAATTCGAGCGTCCTCAAGAAACCGCTTCCCCCGAAGCACATCCCTCTCAAGGGTCACCCACTTTGTCTCGACGTCGCAGCCGTATCGGCACTGCTCTCGAGGAACAAGAATCAGGCACGTCGTCCATACGTCGTCGCACTATGACACGCACCTTCACTCGAATAGTGGCGGATGCTCATACGCAGGACTTCGAGAAGAAGAGAAAGCCTGGTGCGGGAGACAGCGATAATCTTAAGAATCGGAAGAGAGATGGTGAGGATGAAGATGGTGATGAGCCAGCTGGTAGCAGTGATGATGACGATGACGATGATACACAAGATGTGCTCGATGCTGAAGCTTTATTGAGAGAGAGGAGGAGAGGCAGCAAGCAGGGTGAAGGGTCTGGATAAACTTGGATTGTAGATGCTTCGGTGGTTGTGTCATTTAATTCCACTATACATATGCGGATATGAACGAATAATTGAATACATCCCGAGACACAGAAATTATCCGAAACTGAGCTGATCTTTGGCAGAAGACAATATTACACTTTCCAACCATCACTTCCAGCCCCATCAATACTCCCCAGATAGCATCACCGACCCATAAAAATCACTTCCAAATTTAAGAATAGGTTCCCAACCAGCCCTCCGTTTCCTTCGTTCTTTACCTTTCACCTTCCATTCAGCTAATCAATCGGCTACTGACTTCAAAATCTCGATTCTCCAGGTCCGATATTGATACCCAAGAGGAAGTGAATGAAGCCCATCATCACCCCATTCAAGCCTTTCTGTCATTCACCTTCTCTTCCTCCGATTCCTTATTTCGGCATCGCTACAGAACGCGTTCTGATTCTACATCTAACGCCCGACTCACGCGCTATCCTCGTTGTTTCGTTCATCCTCGACATCGCGCCGAATAGAAACGCAATTACGATCTTGATTTCATTTTGATTGAAACACCGTTTTTAAGCCGCAAGCAATACTTGCGAAACAGCAACCTCCAAACTACATCATTCCAGGCCATACCTCATCGCGCTCACGCGCTCCTCGCCACTCAAAATCAACACAGCAAACAACGCCTCCAACCCTACAATAATACTCCTACCTCAGCAATCATGCCGCGCTACAAAGCACCCAGCGATCGTGGAGGGGAATATCCTTCTGGTGCTTCAACAATCGATATCGACTTGCCTCCTCCTTCGATATTCTTCAAGAAGAAGAATGGTGCTGGGAAGGGGTTTGGGAAGAAGGCGAAGAGTAAGTAATATTCTTTCATTCCAATATTGCAACCTCTTTTCTTCATTTCACTCTTAGAAACTCTTCAGAAGCAAACAAGTCTAACGCTCACGCAGCTCCTCCCCTCCCTCCAATTCCACCACCACGTCTCCCACCTCAAATGTCCCTCCTCCAGCCCTACCCACCACACACCTTCCAACTTCCAATCCTCTGCTGCGACTACGCCAAGAAAGCACACTCGCCACTCGACTCCACGGAACTATGCCATATCACGAGCGAAGCTATCACGCCTCTCCTCAATAACTTCCTCGCCTTAGGACGGGAAACAGCATACGGTCGTATCCTCGACACGACGACGACGGTGGAGGCTGAGAATAGATTCATGGTCGTGATTCAGAAAGTCGAAACGTGGGAGAGGGATATGGGTCCGCCGAGGTATTTCGTGCCTGCTGTTTTCGAGGGGGTTGTTGATGGAGATGGAGATTGGGGAATGTTGAGAAAGGGAGAGGGATATGGCAAGGGGAAGGGCAGAGGAAAGGAGGCAAAAGCATCAGAAGATATCAAACACCACACCCTCCTCACAGACCACAACTTCACTCGGTCCCTGATCGAAATGGAAGATGCCCTCGACGAAACAGTCCTCCTCTCATCGCCGCGCACACGGGCTCTCACGCCGCAATTCGCGCGCACGAATCCCTGGTCTGAAGACCCTCTGGAGCAGGCAGCTGCGAGGGAGAAGGTGCTGTGGGAGCAGGGCCAATTGGGGTTTAGGGAGTGGGTTGTTACTGATGGTCGGGAGGATGGGGAGGAGGGGCTTGATGGAGGTGGTGGGAATGGGAATGGGATGGGGAATGTGGGCGTTTTGAGTGATTGGTTGCATGTCGAGGGGAGGAGGGGAAGGTTGGGTGTTAGGTGTTTAGAGTGTGAGATTGAGTGGGTGGTTAGTGTTAGGGAGCGGGGGTTGACGATTTGATTTTCTTGGGGGGAGGGATTTGAATATGAGCGTGCGAGGGGCACTATGGGAGAAAACGGATTCCATGAGTGGATAGATGGGTAGATGGTGAGTGAAGTTGCGTATTTGAGGTATAAAAGCAGTGATTTTTTGAGTCTTTCGAATGGAGCCCACGCGAAGATTGTCAATTGATTAGGTAGGCTTTTGTTGCGTCCCTATATCTGTGCTCCTGCAATAACAGAGACAGGTCGATGGCACATCAGTCAATACTTTTTAATAAAGCCACTCCCAAATCATTGTTTACTTTTAGAAAATTCAAACCCACACAACGATAGCCGAGAAGGGACCGAGAGACTTCAATTCAACGAGACAATTTTAAGTCGGCTTTTTTCTATTTTGTCTATTCACCATTTACTTTGCTACTTTGCTTTATAACTAGCCATTCAATACATTAAAAACGAGTGTTACCTCTCCCTCACTCTCTCATCTCCATTCTTCAACCAACACCCATTAGAGCTTTGATCAACAATGCTCTATTGGATGACTCAATTATCGTCATTGTTGTCGTCATTTCCGTCGTTTTTTTCCGTCGTTATTATTATTCTTGCTTGTACTGTTGGTACATCCATTGGCCGCCTGCAAATGTAGCTTTAGCTTCATCCCTGTAAAGGGGACGCAGAGGGAAGAGAAGTGAAGAAAAGAAAAGAAAAAGGGTGAAGGGACATACAGCTTTAGCATTCTTCTGGTTCTGTGCGATTCCACCAGAAAACATTGTGTCCAGCTTAGCGAATGCCTTGTCATCCGTCTTTGCATTGCCAGTTAAGCCCTGAACGGTCTTGAGTTCTGTTGCTTGAGCTTTGGCGACCTGTTTTTACGTCTCATCAGCTCTGATTCTCACTACCAACTCAAATCTCACCACAAAGCATGGAAAGAACAAAGGGAAAGAATAACTCACAGTAGCTAACCCATCACTAGCCGCGTTTCCATTCGCAAGATCCTGATTCTTCTTCCGTTGAGTAATTCCCTTGTTGACAATATCGACGAACTTGCTCTGCGCGGCATCGAAATCGGATTGGTCTACGTTGCCGGCATCGACCATCTTCTGAACGACTTTCAGTTGTGCTTGTTCTTGTTTCTGAATATCGATGTTCTTGTTGATTCCAGCGACGAGTTTGTCCGTGTTGCTGTCGCATGATGTTGCGCGGTTGGTGAGGGGGAGTGTGGGGAAGGATAGGACAGATGTGAAGAGCAGGGTGAGGGCGAGGAGGGTGCGGAGGTTGGACATTTTGATGGAAGGCTCGATTGATGATTAGAAGTTGATTTGTTGAAGTTGACTAGAGAGATTGTAGAAGAGAAGAGTGAAGACGAGATGAGATGAGGCTGGAGCTGATTAGAAAAAGTGAATGCTGATGAAGACAGAAAGCCCCAACCTCGAGCGACGGGCTTCAACTTTATATCGCATCTCCATCTCTTCGTCTTCCAAATTTCTATTCAAGAAAGTATATTCCCTCTTGCGACGAATACGGTCATCACGGAATCCGAAATCTTCAGTGAAGTATCGTCGGATAAGTGATCAGATAGCCCTATGCCGAAGTCTTCGTTCCCCGCCCAATAAACACTTTGGTCGAGAAACACAGAGACAAAGATTCGATTGGGCACATCACCAACTGACTTTCGCCTTGAATTCATGCCCATCTATCTGATCACGCATCTAGATCTCGGATCCGCTAGAAACACTAGAAACATCTTGCTTACCATATCATCAGACAACATCGTCCTCTCTCTGTTCTCCATCCTCCAGCGTCTAACCCAGCTCTTTAGGCTTTCGGGACTTTCCAACAACTTTGTTCAGGTAGCCATCTAATCACACAGCGCCCTCACACTTTAAAGTTAAGCTCGTCTCGCTCTCTCGTTCGCTTGTTGGGAATAGGAAACGAAACATGTCTTGTATCGCTCAACTGAGTGAGCGACCGCCTCGGATGATTTAATCCATTTGATAGGTAGATGGATCGGGTGACGATGATCTCCGTCTCATCAAGCTTTTAAGGCGCCGCCGCCCTTGCGTTCATGTTTGGGAGTTCGTATGGTGTGTGAAACCTGGGCGTGAGCTTGCCTTTCTTGGCTCTACTAGGCTGGTTGGCGGTGATCTCCTGGTTTGCCTGAGGTCGTCGAAGTTTCGTGGATTCAGATCTCAGAGAGTATGATAAGTTGTTGTGAGAGATGGACGGCTTGATTTCAATTTTCGATTCAGCCATTTTTATATTGAGAAGAGTTCATCATGTAAAGTGAAAAGTTATCCCACTATCAGCACCAAGTGTCAAGACTCGCAGCCCAAGACCTCCCCCGCAGCTAGAAAGCGCATAGAATACGCCACCAAACCAAGAAACAAAACAAAACTGAACCAGGTAAACATACTTTCCCAAAATAATATGCTTAAGCTTAAGGGTCGATGCGAAAACCTTGTCACCGCATACCTGAGTTTGCATTGACGATCTCAGGCATCGAAATGCCGGATTGTGTTACAAGCTCTCACAAGGTATTGTGCAGCCCCAGATGGTGCAACGACAATCCGAAAGCAACCCGAGATCATGATCATATCAGCCGAACTAGAGAAAGAGAACAAGGGGCATTTGACCAAAACGTCGGCTTTTAGTTTCTCTGGAGTGCGAAGCGGGGATTCGTGGGTTGTAATTTAACTTTGGCAAGCCGATCAATTCGGGGTCGGGGATGTTTGGGGTAGGCTCACTAACTTCGTAAGCTGAAGGGGGTTTCGCTTGGCTATGATGCCTGGGGCGATCGTTTTTGTTTGGATGACTCGTGAATTGTTTGAACGATTCTCTTGGGATATTGGGTTCGAGTGTAATTGTGATCAGATTCACAAGAGTTCTCTTCGAACAATCTGTCTGTTGATGTTTAATGTACTTGGAAAAACAACCCGCTGTTGATGTCGCCTGCTGCTCCTCTGCTGCTTGTGTCTCGAGTTGCTTCGTTCTCTTCTCTGGAATCTATATTCATGTTCTAGGCAGGGAGTTGATCGATTTCCTCTCGAAAAAATTTACGAACACATCTACAAGCCGTATACAGTTTTGATAACAACTTTGAATACATTTTTGGGTCCAACACTGGCACCCTCATTATCTTACAATGACTTGGACGATCCATCGCGCGACGAAACAGCCAAACTTCATGGCCAACTGACCCAAATATTCAGCAAACTTCTCACAACCTGATCTCTGTCTCCCCTAAACCCTTCTTAAAGAACGCACAAATCTCTTCACCGCACTCAACACTGCGCATTTCCTGTCCCACAGTATTCCCATCCTTCAGCCCAGGCCCACCAACATTTCTATTCAAATCATCAAGCAGCTCTTGCACCATCTCCATCATGGTCCCCGACCCTTTCTTTCCACCATAACTTTCTTGATAACTCGTTGCTAGGTCTTCGATGAAGTACATCCCGCCAGGCTTGACAATCGGGAAGAGTTTGTTGAGAGACGTGATCTGCTGGTTCATGAAGTGTCCTCCATCGTCGATAATGATATCGAATCCACCGCCAGACGCTGAGATGAATGTCTCGAGAAATTCCGTGTCAGCTTGATCGCCTGTGAAAACTTTTACGTTCTTCATATCTTGGGACCACTTCTCGACGCAGGCTCGGTCGTATTCAATGTAGTACTTTTGGTTCCGTCAGCTCATCTCCACGATGGAGAGGTTGTTTTTGCTTACCATGTCAACGTTGGGAAGAAACTCTAGCCATGTATAGTAAGACTTCCCAGGTCCGTAAGCCATGTTGCAACCCAGTCCGATCTCCAACATCTTCAGAGGCTTATGTCGAATAGGATCCAGATATTTTTCATACACTGTAAAGATTTGTCAGAATATATGTTTCCAAATGAAGAAAAAGAAACAACGCACTGTAGTTATAGTGATGTGGATTAACTTTGTCAGTTCCATGTTTCGTCGCAATTTCTAGAAAAGACAATCGATGTTCGGCAAGCTCTGGCACGTCTATTTCAGACGTACTCGCGTTATCCTCGAGAACCACTGTTTCTTGGTCATCGAGTTGTGACCGATACAAGTTGTCGTGAGATTGGAGATTCCATAAAGTAGTGAAGAGAAACAGAATTCCAATGACTGCACAAGCTGAAACAGGAATCCGGAATATTCCTGACATCTCGACGGAATGTTGGTACGAAGCACGAATTTCGAGCAATTTCTCTCCTTTCTAGATCTTCTCAGAGACAAAAAAGTCGAATGTAAAATTGCGAAAAGTGCGAAGTCATGAGCTGAGAATAAAATGTAAATCTTTCCCGACTGTGATCTGTAGGCTTTCATCTCATTACTGCGTAACCTCACCTCGTTACGACCTGCATCGCAGGCTGACCACGCATTACAATTCATATGGGTTTTCAGTGTCACTCATTGAAAATGTACGTCGCACTTCTTTCAGCCTCAATCGAAGAAGTAGTCATCGGCAAAGAAAAACACGCCGTGGGTTCTCTCCGCGGTGTAAGCATCCGCAACTCGTTTAGCTTTGGCGACTTAGTAGAGGACTGATTTGGTGCTGGATGGTACTAGAAGTAGACCTTGACATTCCAAGTTCCGATTCGAAGTTTTAAAAAATTTGTCCCCTCTCTCAATCTCCAAGAATTTGCTCATCAGCCAATACTCTTACCCCCGTACTTTCTTCCACTGTTCCACTTTCAAACAAGAGACTCGGGGACGTAACCATCGGACATCATTGGTTCTCTCGTTTGTAGATCGTATTTGAACCCCGCTGAAGAGTTCTTGGCGAGGCTTGAACCGAACCCCTGGAGTTCTTTGATTTCGGCGTGGTCCTGGCAGGCTAAAGTGTGAATGGCTGCAGAGGACAGAGTACGTACATGAAGGATTAATGCGGCGCAGGGCTGGCCCTTCGTATAACCCCAGAAAAGGAAACATATTCCGAGCGCGTGCTCGTGGGCCATCCGCAGTCAGTTTCATTATGTTGCATTGTGGTGATCTGTCCACAGTCTTGTGTACGAGTTTTCAGTAGCTGATAGATGTCAGGTTCATGTTACGTCGCCTAGAATAACACATATTGACTGCTACAGGGTTATCCAGGAGCTCTTGGCGGAGGATCGTGAATACACAGCCCTCTTGAATGATGCCAAGAGGCTTCCGTGTTCTGTTGGACTGTGCAACCATGCCGACAGCAGTCGTACAGTTAGGTCTGCACGTATTAATTATCCGGCTGGGAGGCCTAGCCTTGCCAGTGATCAGTTCATCCTCGACGTCTGCCTAGACATTACTTTTCTTCTCAGTCTCTTCGACAAGACAACTGACACTTGGCAGAAGAACTCAAGATGCAGTTCTATCAAGGGAACTTTCTATGCTTTGCATTTTTAAACGCTCTCTTGGGTTATCGAGAGTACAGCCACGTCGTGGTGATCCCCGCGCAGAAACCGAAATCGCCCGCAGAAGGATTCAAGAGAGAGAAGGCGAGGGGGCGGTTGAAGCAGTTCAAGAGGAATTTTATTCCAATTTATCTAGCAGTCAATGGAGCGGACTGGCTTCAAGTGAGTTGAAATCCTTCTTTTTGCAGCAAGTAAATAACGTGATAGGGACCATACATTTATCCGCTCTACAAAGGTGCGTTGAAGCCTTGCGGTTTTTTCTGATAAGGGTCTAATTCTGGATCAGACGAAAAGGGCCTTACGGAAGAAAGAGTCGCAACTTTATTTATGACCGGCTTCATATCTGCCGCAGTCACAGCTTTGTTCGCTGGCAAGCTTGCCGATATTTACGGTCGAAGGCTAGCCTGCCTCACATTCTGCGTTCTTTATTCGCTCTCATGTCTCTCACTCTTGACAGACAATCTACCGATTCTCTTCATCGGCCGAGCTCTTGGTGGAATGAGCACTACGTTAATGTACAGCGTCTTCGAGAGTTGGATGGTCACTGAGTTCAACAAAGGCTTTCCTGATGAACCTGGGTCTACGCTGAGCGGGATTTTCAGCACAATGACGACATTAAATACTGTTGTTGCTATCGGTGCAGGAATTGTTGCAGAATCGGCGACGGATTTGATAGGCACACAAAAGGCACCATTTATGGTCGCTGTCGTGGTGTTGATGGCTTCCTTTGTGGCAGTTCGTCGCTTCTGGGTAGGTCAATCCAAGGCTTCGATTCCATGTGAAGCTGATTATTTCCAGGGCGAAAACTACGGAGAGAGAATCGCGGAAAATTCTCCTATTCTTGACTCTGAGAAATTGTTGGCGATGAAGCCTCCTCGGAATTCTATGAGAGTGTTGCTTCGGGGTAACTCTCCCGAGCACATTGATTTTTATCCGAGACTAACGCATGGTCAGACAAGCAATTACGTGCCCTAGGAATTACGACCTGTTTCTTCGAAGGCTCAATGTACATTTTTATATTTTTCAAGTTTCCAGCGCTGAAATTAGCGCATCAACTTTCGGGCGTTCAAGGAGGTTTGTGCCCGAAGCACACGCGGGAAGCACCACTAACACATCGCAGAACTGCCCTTCGGACTCATATTCGCCATCTTGATGTCATCCATGATGCTTGGATCTCTCCTATACAACTATATCACCACACATTACCCACAACTTCCACCCGCCAAGATGCTCATCACTCTGCTGTTCGCTGCAAGCGCCTCCCTGTTTATACCAGTTCTATGCCGGGATGAACGAGTTACGTTCTGGTGTTTCTGTCTCTTTGAAATCTGCTGTGGTGTCTACTTTCCATTAATGGCTTATCAAAAGGGTAAGATGATCGATGACAGCGTGAGAGCAAATGTTTATGGGTTGATGAGGATACCACTGAACGTTTTCGTGGTATTGGTGCTGAGCACAACAAAAGATGGTGGGTACTCCAGAAACCGGAAGTGCACTTTTACTGACAGAGACAGGGTTCCACCATCGGGATTTGGTCTTCACGACTTGCAGTGCTTTGCTTCTGCTTGCTGTTGTGGTGAATGGATGACTAGGGGTTTAATCTCTGTCCATAATTTCTAGAAAGCACTTTCGTCCAAGGCTTCCCCCAATGTGCCACCCCATGAAGAAATCATTGGCTCCAGGTGCTAAAGCTGAAAGTCTTTCCTTTCCGAAATTGAAAGCTTTAGTCGAAAGACCGGAACTAGAGGAGAGCACATGCAGGATTGATTTTTCCGCCCCAAGGAACAGCTGTTTTGTTTCTAGGCTGTGCTCGCACCACATTCGCCAACGTATGGGCAGACTAGAGTTCAAGGTTTTATGGATTCATGGACGCTAATCGCTCACTTAAAGATCATACAGTAAATATTAGATACCCTTCTAAGCGAAAACAGATGGTCAGGATGTGGTTGCATGCGTACCTTTCGGAATGATTCTAATCTGAATTTACCCCGGGTTTTGGCAATAGTATTTGAGGATCACTTTTCGAATCGCTGCTTTGGAGTTTCTGATTAGAGGGAAAGACACATGTAGCAATTCTAGGCTGACATAGTATAGAGATTTGAAATCTGTTTCTAGCCCTGAGTCTCTAGTCGTTTCTATTGGCAGTATTTGATAAAAATATTACCCCGCCAAATTACCCCGCACCTCTCTCGGCCCCATGTAAACACGACTTCCTTCTCCTTTCAAACTTTCTCGGTCTCTACAAATGTCTTCCAAACCTCCTCTATATCATTTCCATAGATCCAAGAAAGCTGACCTTCACCTCCGAAAGAAGCAACTCTAGCTTTCAAGCTGTCATGAAGACTCTGGTTAGGGTTCGCTGCTTTTAAGCTTTGAATCTTTTGTTTTTGCTGGTCCAGATGTTCGTACCTAATGTGCGAGTTAGCCATGATTTAGAGATCATTTTGGTGTCGTTACATTCGAAGATAATATGGCGATCTGATAGAGTCGAAGATCTCCAGTGCGGCTGCTACTCCGCCAGTTGACCTGGTGTGTTCAATGGCTCTTGCGAGTATCCAGCCATCCTGGAGAGCAAACGCTGCTCCAGAACCAAACGCCCCTTTTCATTCCCTGTCAGCGTATTTAACATAAACATGGAGTATTTTAGTTTGTACCTGAAAGCGGATGGCTGGCATCTCCGATCAAGACTACCTTCCCTTCCCAACCAGTCAACTTCTCCAGTCTCGGGCCTGCAAATGCAGAGAACTCTTTCCACTGCCCCTCTGGTACTTTCGACAAAACGTCTCGTACTCTCGGGTCGTAATTCTAATAAATTAAGTCATGCATGTCTTTGGATGATCTCGAAGCTGGATACTAACTGTAAAGAAGGATTCGACTCTTTCTTTCGTCGCTGGCACTCCCCAACTGAATCGTTTTCCGATGGCTGTGGATGGATCGATAACACTTCGAGCTGCGATCTCAAATTTTTGATCTTCCTCTGAAGTCCCTGCTGGATTATCTACTGGGGATCCGTAGAAATGCCCCGCTGGTCCATGCCACCAGGTGTTGACTCCACGTATACCAGAGATTTGGGCCACAGAGCTTGCCGGGATTAGGACTCGGAAAATGGTGGTTCCTGATCAAAGTTAGTAATTTAGATCGTACCTCAAACAGTGATTGTTTCTTACCTGTAAATTGGATAGTGTGGTCTGGGAAGATGTGTTCTCTGACTACCTGATGTGGCGGATTAGCATTGTTGTTTTGCATCCAAACGAAGTATACGAACAGATCGAATTCCATCGCCTCCAACAACTAAATCTGCAATCGCCTCTGTTCCATCATCGAACCTCAGCTTGACCCCTGCATCGAGATTTTCAAGTGATGAGAGGCGCTTGTTAAGTTTGATGATACCATCAGGGACTGTGGACTTCAACGCTGCTTGGAGTCTCGTCCGTCTGACTCGCTGAGGCTGATATCTAGCGAGAGGCTTTTGAGCCCCAGTCGTCTTCAATATGTCCCCTGTAACTCCATTTCTGAAAATTTGAGTGAGCACAAGTCTTTGCATTCAGCAGGAGGGGGAATCTACAAATGGATAACCTCAGTTGTCGAATGTCCGTCTACTTTGTCTGCAGCTCCAAGAAGTTCGAGAACCCTCCAGCAATTAAAGCCTATTTGAATGCCTGCGCCAATCTCTCGAAGTTCTCTCGCCTGCTCGTAGACAGTGACTTCGACATTTGGGAGTGCTGAGAGTGCGATTGCGCTACCGAGACCGCCAGGCCCGCCACCGATGATGGCAATGCGAAGGAGAGGATGTGCTGCAGATGGCATAATTAATATTGACAAGAGAGATTAAAACTGAAGCTATCCAGATCAAGTTCCTCATGATAGAAACTGTCGTCCATGTTATGTTTAGGCCAGTCACGTGGATGACGTGCTTTTGGAAATTCAAGGCGTGACCGATAGTGCTGATAAATGCTGATGGAGCAATTCATGTCAGTGTGGCACGATTTGGAGGATATCAAGTCATCATAAACTCCGAGTGAAGTGATTTCTTTGAGCCTGGAGATGAAATATATTGGCCCGGCACGTGCAGGCTCAACCCCTTTCAGTGTCGCTTAATCTCCTTCACTGTAAATACTAGAAAATGAAAGCACGGGGATTGCCTAGACCAAGAGGTCACGCATTTCTTGACAGCATTAAGATGACCTGCATGGACCCGGAAGGGACAGACAGAGGAAGGCTTCGCAGCGCTTACTTATCCCTCGCTTCGGCTTGCATTTTCCAAAGATGGGGTTTTGGGCAGGGTGATGCGGTACTCTCTTTAGAACCAATGGAAACTTGAAAGTTTATTAAGCCATCGGCCAAGTTTTCCGAAGATAAGAAGATCTAGAGCATGAATCCCGCTACTCAATGCGATACCAGATATCAGGTGATAAAGAGCATTGCGTTGTGTCTCCTTGAGCCTTTTAATAACACTACTTTGGTTACTGGGTGGAGAAGCCTGCTTCCCTTCTTACCGGAAAATTGGTATAGTATTCATGTCGCCTTTATTTGGAGTTTCAACTTACTTGTTCGTCGTTTTGGCAGGCATCGTCCACTTTTGCATACTAATCATGAAGGTCGAGCCTAGCGATCCAGTATCAGGAGAGACGCCAACAAGATGTCCAAGGTAGCAAGAATGGGCCTTAGTAGTCGAACATTTCTCTTTCCTTATCTTCAGATCATGCTACTGGTCTATAAATGTGATGTTCTGCTATGAGTCAAAGACGATGAAGTAATCGTTGTTTTCATCTGAGTAGAATATGGAGTCAAAGGCGCCAGAGAACACCACGTCCATCACCAGTGACGACCCCATCGACAGTACTGATGGCGAAATCGTCGTTCGTGGCGGATCTGGTCACTGGTCGGAGACAGTGGTTGAATAATCCGAGCGAAGATTGGGAGAAAACAACGTTCAGACGAATTAAAAATGTATTGGTTGGTTAATGGAAGAAAGTATTGCAACAGTGACTACTGCGAGGACCCTTCCAAGGTTGTGCAGGATGCAAGAATCACAGGAGTACGGGGTAATTTTGGCGGGGTAGTTTAGCGAATTTATGTCTGCGAAGGTTTTCCTCGTTGGCTACCTACCTTAGAGAGTATAGATCGGTCAATCAGCGTTTGAAACACACTAAGCAACGTTCTTTGAAGAAGCTACCGGTTCTCATTGCTGTACGAGAAAGTGCCTTCTTAGGGTAATTCGGTTCGGCTGTAAGAATCCAAATTTGTTCCCAAGCTGATGCAGTTGAAGGATTCACTTGGAGCGGATTTGAAACAAAGGGGACTGTGGTTTACATGAATAAACGGCAGGTTTTGGATAAACTAATCCACAACAGTATCAGGATGTTGAATCCTGACGCAGGAACATGAATGAGTGACTCTGCGATGTGCATCGAAAAAATAAAAGCCTCGCGAGAAACACGGGCTTGCAAAGCTGCGACTGCAATCTCCTAGTAGTCATCGCCGCGACTGATGACTTCTTTTCCACCGCTGTGAAGTAAAATCGTCTATAGTGTATGATTAGTTTCTGAACTAAATTGTAGAAGAGGGGGTAAGGAGAAGGTATCTAACATGTTCAAACTGTGCGGTGTATGAGCCCTTGATATCAGCAAGTTGGCCGTACTGCTCAATGATACCTTGATCAATCAAGTGCCTCATCTAAGGAGTTGAGTTAGCGTTTGAACCACTAAGTAAGCTTCAGGCACTAACTCCAAGATGGTAGCTCTTCACACCGAGACGTTCGAGATACCGACGGTTGAATACAATTGTGCCGAAATTAGCGTCGATGGTCTTGAGAAGAGACTTGGCAGAAGCAAGACGAAGATTGGCAGCCGAGACGTTTTCATTTCTTCCATAACCATAGACAGCATTCTGTTCAAGATCAAACAATGGACCGAATAAAGGGTGTAGAGTTTGCAGGCTCACCCCATCATCTCGAGTATATCCTTTACCAGTACTACCGAAAGTCTCGATGGCGAAGACGTCCCCTTCCTCCATTTTCTGAGAGCTGTTATTCTTGACGAAAGGGACTTGTTTGTCCCCGTGGATGTGGTATCGTAGGATATTGTGACCGGTAAGACTTCGAATGGCCTTCACTGGGTAAAGCTTTCCATCGAGCTCGACTTCGTAGCTTTCCATAACTTCCTGGATTGCGGCTCCGATCTCCTTCATCCTTGCATCGACTCCAGCATGCTATCATGAGTTTTAGCTTCGAATTTCTCGCTTTGCGCTTCCATATTTTGAGCAACCTACCTGGATACCCGTATTCGTCGCGGCTTTTACAGCAGCAAGGAGATTATCATACTTGTGGTCAAAGGCAATTGTAAAAGCCGAATCAACAATGCGACCGTTGATATGAACACCAAAATCGACTTTGAGTACATCGTTCTTGTCAAGAAGAACCTCTTTATCGCCGGGATTGGGGGTGTAATGGGCTGTCTCATGGTTTCGGCAAAGACCTGTGGGAAATCCCAGGCTCGCTTTCAGGCCATCACCTGGCTCGAGTCCTGGATGGCCGGAAAGTGCACGAACGCTGTCTTCAATCCCTTCGGCGATAGAGAGTAGGCTTGCTCCAGGTTTGATGAGTTCCTTCTGCGCATAGTGGCGGACTTGACGATGGATTTCAGCAGCCTGACGATAATCGGGAAGGAAGTCGGGATCCCAGAGACGAGAATTGTATCGGTTCTCTTCGTCGGTCTCACGAGACAGGTTCTCATACGGGATGAGCTCTCCTTTTGGATACTCGACTGGGAACAGGGACGACAGCAGGACCCGTGGAGGGTTGGTTTGCTTCAGCTCGGTGGCTGTCAGACTGCCATGCTTGGTCTTCTTCTTCTTGGATCTCTTGCGTTTCTTTTTCTTATCTGAGGGCATGTGTGAGCTTTGTCTTCCGTGGCTCTGTTCGGGCGGTGAGAATTACCAGCATTAGACGCGATGTTCATCCTAGCTTCCCCTTTCGCGTTGTCGTCGTCGTCGTCATCTTCGTCACTGACAATGCCTTGATCCAAATCTGCTGATCCAGAGCCATTCTTGGAGGCTTTCGGGTCAGGATTAGCTGGCTTGAGTCCACCCGAGTTGGACGCTTGGTAGGATTAGCTGATGATTATCTGGCTTGAGAAGTGGAACTTATACCATCGGGAGTCTGCTGGTGATCTTCGGGAGTTTTTGATCCCATGTTGAGTTCATAGAGCGCAGTGTGAGCAGGACCTAGAAATTTGATGTTGTCTTGAAAAGAACAGCTGGTTGAAGTTATGGAGTGAACTGCTTGGCGCGGCCGCTTCTGGCGAGCGCCTTGTGGTTGACATCTGGCTAGACAGATTTGGGATTAGCGCTTCGCTAAACCTCTCTGTGTCAACAACACAACTTCAGCAGTTCAGCTTCTGGGCATGGTTAGCTTGTGTATATTGTGATGGTACTGCATCTGGTCAGTCGGTGGGTGCAATTGAGGACTCAGTTACAACTCTTAAAGTACCAATTAAGGTTGATCGAGAACGAAACTAGGGCATCCTCGTACTACGAAGGTATTGGAGTTTGCGTAAACCCCGCATTTCAGCCACATCTTGTCTGGTTGGTGGTGATGGTTGGAGGGGAAATTGTGTTCTAGATTCAGCCATATCTTGCAGCTCGATAGATTGGCTCCTCCATCTACTCATAGCGACGACGATTAACGTCCGCCAATTTTTATTTTTTTTGGGCTAATGCAGGTTTATATATCAGGTAAACAATCATCCCTAAATTGCTTTTAAGAAATCAATGTATGTATGAATGTTTAGAACGATTAAAGAGGGAAGCTCTAAACGATCCCGTTTATCTCACTTTGATTAACGGGAAATAAAGTACAAGTTCCGAATCGTTTACGCAATTGTAAGTCGAAGCTTCTGAACCCGAAATTTCGTAAAATGGACACCAGTATGTTATTGCCAAAAATAGGACCATTATACAGAATTTAAGAGACATGTAAAGGTAATTGAAGAAAAACAAGCTTTGATTTCAAGAAAGAAGATAGTATACTAATGTCAGAGTATACGATGGAAATGTTTCATGTTTGGTTCGCTCTAGATATTATTAGCCACCAGAAGACGATTCATGCCAGTGCCCCTATCCTCGCTGCCTGATCTTTCTTGCATGAGTGCCTACACCACATTGAGTGATTCATTGGCGTTTATACCCGAGATTCTCCCGGTTGATAGCTGCCAAGCGATGCTTCCAAAAGTCCCCAAGTATCGGAGATTCGTTTAAAGTTAATGATGTTACAGATTTGGTATTCGAAAAACAAACGTACCTGCATTCAGCTCCGGTCCATCAGGGTCTCCAAAGTGCGCCCCGTTTCCAAGGGAGATCCGCGATCGTCGCTGCCCCAGGAACATCAGACGATGGATGGGCTTGGAAAGAGCTTAGATATGAGCTTATCAATGCACATGCATGGGGTGCACTATCAATTTTTCTTCTTCTGAACTTTCGGCCTTTGCGCAGTAGGATAAGGCTAAGCTGGTTGCAATCGGCACAAGGTCGGTGGTGGAGTATCGTATTCCGATAGAGAGAGAGATATGGCGATACAATGAGGCGACGGGAGCAAACCGACTTGGTGGTTTCGCGTGAAACACATGTGATAATTGGGGAACCGTAAGATATTTGTTGAAATAGCATGTACTACAATTTATTCTAGTCTCACAACTCCCTGATGGTTCCAACTCTTCGAATCTTGAAATTTGGTAAATCATCCCACGGATCTGAACCCTCCCAACCATTTCTTGCTGCCCCAGGCCCCCGAGTAACAGGCGGCATACCCTCATACATTGCTGGAAACGGAAGGCTGAGCAAGAAAGAATCCGGTTGGGTGACTTGCTTGACTGGTTCTAACAATTCTGCAGCACTGTCTTGATTGAAGGCAACCCACTCCCTAGTAACATAGAGCTTTACATGAAGTCGACGCAGTCCAGTCATCGCCGACATGATACGCCATATGTTCCGCCATACTTCTTGGCGTTTACGTAACGACTTCAAATCTTCATCGGAACAACACTCCAGCCAGTAGGACATATCGACAGGAGGAGGGCCGTAAAAAGTCCAGTAAAACCGTAGGGTGCGGATGGTGGCGAGACGCTCGGGCAGCAGGTAAGTGGGAGGTATTCCATAGTTGCTGGATTGGAGATGGTGAAAGTGTTTGAGGAGTAGTGGATATCGATAGCTTCTGTATAACTGTGGTACGAATGTGTTAGTAATTGGAATGTAAAAGGCAATAGAGCATTGGGGTCCTTCGTGAGACTTACACCTGTCTACATGTTGTCAAGAGACGCAATGGCCTTCCCGCCTCTGCTGTCAATGGAGGCCGGTGGTTTCCATTTTCGTCTGGTATCCATTCACCGCCGCGGCGAGCACATTGTCCATCACACGTGCATGGGTCAGCTGACGTGCAGTGAACACAGCCCAAACGATCCCAAACAATCTCAAGATGGAGCGTATAACCTCCTAGAATAAGGGACCATATTTTCTGACGGATCTCCAGCGGCAGAAGCTTGATGAGATGCGCTTGGGGTTGAGCTTGAGGCGCCGATACATAATCGAGAGAAGGGATAGCGCTGTGTGATTGTGAAGCAGGAAACAGACACGGAGATGAAGGCCGTGTTATCGGGAGACGGTCGGGATAAAGACGTGGAGGTGGTAAATCGTAGTCGTAGTCGTCGGGTCGGCGTCTTCGTTTTGGTTTTAAGCTAGGGAAGAGAGAGGTGAGCCAACGGGGCCAAAGATTCGGAAAAAAAGGTATGGCCTCCCATGATTTGGCTGCTGGTTGATGTGGGACGGATTATTCCCATTTGAACCTTCAAATGTGTCTGGTGGAGATGGATCGTGACATAACGAGATAGAAGAAAAAAGAACTCAGACTGTTCTGTCAATCGTACTGATGGAATTGAAAAGATCCGAAGGGCGCTAGCTAACGCAGGGACGGAGCATGGGCCAACAACGGGTGTCTTCCGAAATGCACATCAGTAACCGACTCAGAATACCGGGGGCGGGGGCTGGAATGCTACCCATGCAGCTGTACATGAAGTTTATTGGTGACCTCACTTGCCCTCTGGAGCACGTTTCTGGCACCTAGTTACAAAAGTTCCCGTTCCTTTGAGCTCCAGACAAGCTTCATTCGACAGCTCAAGCTATTCGCATACGCCTCTGCCCCATTTTCTTTTATTGCATTGCATACCGCCTGTGGGTATTGATTGATATTTCAGCCGGAACATCAGCGATAGTCTCCCCATAGCCTTGTCTCCGTTCGTGGTTAGAAGACCTGTGTGTATGTATCAAATTTCTCTTCAAGACAATTTCTATTCTGAACCATGCAGCATCCCGGAAGCAGCCTCGGGCGAATTGCTGAGGATATCATGATTGTCGAGACCTTCGAAGATAAGTAGCTTTTCGCTCCTTATATTGATAGTGACCTCCAAAAACTGCCTGGAGTCCTTCAAACAAAGATCGATGATGATTCGAGCCCTTCCATTCTCGCTCTGCTTCTTGACTCTCCTTGCCCAAGGAGATGGTGCACTGCTCAGCTCTCGCCCAAGTGCAACCCTGAAAGGAAACTCATACCACACTAGAAACAAACAGATGAACATCATCTGCGGCTATAATTTGAACTAATCTCCTTATAAAAAAGAGCTTTGTGAATATCAAAGAGTTTTGTTGACAAGAACTGGATAAACATGGAAACCTTGCAATACTATCAACACTTCTTCCCAGTTGGCCTAGAAGAAAAAGTTTCCAGAAAGAGACCACCTTACCAATTGAATGCCCCATCCAAAGCCAGCTCTCCTAGATGAAAGCGAGCGAGCTCCAGATCTCCCGGTTTGGCCTTCCCTGATCTGCAAATAGCGATATCAACCGCAAAGCGGTACGTAGCAGCACGAAGCTCTTTTTTGGACAAAGCCGAGACAACTCTACCATCAGGAAGTTTCTTGATGATCCTATCGCCGCCCCCTTGTGACGTGACTGGTCTGACGAGTGAAGCAAATACTTCCTCTGGGAAGGTTTCTAGCTTCTGTAGTACCGCTTTGTCAACAATGATGTCGATCCAGAACACAAACGAAGAACTCCCTAATATCACGGCAAATGTCGATGTGCCGTCTTCATACACCAGCGCTGCAAGTTCGTCGCTTTTGTAGAACGATTTCAAAATTTCTCCTTCGCTGCTGTTAGGTGACCATGATGCATCCGACAGAGGAGCGTACCTTCGGCGAGCAGTAAAGGGAGGTTCCCATGGCGTGGAGAGTTTGACGATAACGCACTGCGGCCTGCTGAAGACCGGAGCCGGCTTAGATATCTCGGCGAGAATAGTCCTCGGTACTAAGTCAACCCCGCGTGTGGAATCGTAACGTTCCAATTTACCGTGCCGAATCCAACCCCTGGCTGGAAGGTCGAGATACTCCGCTGCCGTGGAAATTACTATTCCTACATACCGGCACTCCAGGTTGCCTTTTCCAGATTTCCAAGAACAGTTCAAAGGCGCGATGAAGGACCTCCTAGGTTCGCTATTGAAAACAAGTGCCCCTTTTTTGGAACTATCGTCGCGTTTTTCTTCGAGGAGCAGCTCTAGTCGTAGGCCATGATTTGTCATTGAGTAGGGCGGGCGTACGTTATCAAAGTCGGTCCTAACAATATCTCCAGAAAATTGGAATTGCCGCGGTGATGTAGCAAGGAGACCTGTGGTGACATTCGATCTTCCTTCCCAAGCAAATATAGACTCGTCGTCGCTTTGACTTATGATTTCCATCTGGAGCCTGTGGAATGCGTTTGTACCTTCGCCGTAGAGCGGGGGCATATGGACGCCAAAGATCCCGAGTAGACAGTAAGCCTGATCTTCGATCCTAGTGGTCTGTCTCAAGGAAGCCCAACACATCTTCTGTGCGATCGAAGCTTCTGCATAATTGAGCAAGTGGGAAATACCAGTGATGAATTTGATGAGAGGTGCCAAGCTAGACTTCGTTCCGATCTCTTGCCAGTTGATGTCGTAGAACTCTACCCACTGAGGAGCTAACAGTTCTTGTAAAGTCCAACCTCTCGTAAACCATGCACTTCTTGCGAAATCCTTCTCTAAGGTATACCTGTTTCCCTTCTTGAAGTTCACGTCGGATAGGTAGGCATAGCATACTTCTGCGCGACGATACCATTCAAACATGGAGTTAATAGCCTCCGAGAGCTCGGCACTGCTCGTCTTGTCAATACAACAAGAATCAATCCACTATACGATGTGTTAGATTCTTTGCAAGAGATCGATTGACGGAGCATACACAATATCTCCAACCATCTTTTGAAGCTTGCCTACAGCATCCCTCAACTTTAGCCCAGCCGCTCATTTCTGGCCCTCGGCCAGCCTGTAGGTCTTGGAACGTGACTTCTCCATCCTCCTTCCATCGATGAGATAGAATGGCATATCGAGGGATTTG
Organism: Leptodontidium sp. MPI-SDFR-AT-0119; assembly: GCA_020726505.1. Classification (NCBI taxonomy): domain Eukaryota; kingdom Fungi; phylum Ascomycota; class Leotiomycetes; order Helotiales; family Leptodontidiaceae; genus Leptodontidium; species Leptodontidium sp. MPI-SDFR-AT-0119. The sequence goes on along the minus strand of JAHLEZ010000004.1, from coordinate 2,868,388 downwards.
CTTCTCGTAGAATTCTCGCAGCTCATATGTTGAGCTGTCAATCAGCCGCATAATGAGGGAATTAGAGGGATGTCGGCTTCTGCGTCTGATTCTTGCTTTCTGACTTGTGATTGTGACAACTTGCAGTTGGGACTTCTAGGGGACTATTGGTGTTTCGTCTGCTCCGGTCAACTTCAGGTGGTCAACATTCAAATGCTGTTGTTGTAAGCGCTGCATGGTGGCGCTCTTGGCACTGCATCCGACCTAATTTGGTTCTGCCAAGACCTACCGCTTTAAAGGAGCATCTTCTCCTTTGATTTTCCTCGTGTAGTTTAGTGTACAAAGAATCGCACTCAATTCTAACCCAATGGCTCGTAGAGATCAGTCTATTCACACATCACAAATCCCTTGTGGTATCTTCATACCACGCTCTTCTTATGTTAGAACATTCTCACCTTAATTGTAAATATACTTCACTCTCATGCTAAAGCAATTCTCTCCCTATTGCGCTCGCGTGGGCCGCTATAAAGCCAAACCCAAGAGTACTTAGAAACTTAATCACCTTCTCCCCTTTGTAAAGTGAATCATAGTTGGTATGAGAGACAGAATCGGAGGCGCTCGGGCCGCGAAACACAGACTCACAGTACGCACCGCCATTTTCTGGTCGTGACTAAGTGTGAGACCTTGTCAGATTGCCATCGAGTGCTTGAAAAGCTAACGAATAAAGGGCTAGGAGTTCTAAAATCGAAAGCGTTACACTGAATAGTCGAATGAATGAATTCAATGGAGTAGCCATGCTGCACAGTAGGATGACAAGGAAGACTCGAAGGTAGACACAGCCTTAAGAGGAGCTCATACAAAATTTCGGCAGTAACAAAGGCAGGATGAATTGAACATCGCCAAACAGGCCCCAAGAATCAATACACATTACTTTGACAATTATAAGAAGAATGACTACGAATCTGTATATTTCCTCCTGCCCTTCACACTTCCTCTTGTCGTCACTCCCCTTTCTGGCCTTCCATGAAGCCGGGGGCTGCCATGTCAGTTGGGTTTACCAATGAACTGTCCAAGCCTAGAAACCCAGGCACGATCATAAAAGAATAGAAGAAACAAGAAATATAAGAGCGTGGCGTGGCGTGGCGCGGCTCTCTCAATCTAGCTCCTAACCGTTGGCAGCCCAGCAGTTTAGCCCGAAAGCTTCGCAGCATCTACGGAATCCATTCACACCAGGGATACAGCACTTCCCACCAAGTCAATTCAATTCAATTCAATTCATGGCAACCCAGAAACACAAAAGGCAGTGCAAGTGACAGGTGAACATATGTATAGATCGGCGACGTTCTTCATGAACCCTGTACCAGCGCACAGCTGGCAAGAGCGCGCATCATCCTTGGTCTGCGGATCGCTCTTGCAGCTCATGATCCGTTCTGGAAAACCACCGCATTGGGCGTGGGCTCGTTGGGCCAACCTGTTTTTGTCAGTAAATGAGCGATACATAGGTAATGTCATGGCGGGGAGGAGGAGGAGGAGGAGGAGGAGGAGGAGATTAAGATACGTACAAACCGAAAAAGCCACATTGACGAATAGAAGTTTCATGATGAGGGAGGAAGAAGTCGAGGGTTTGAAGAAGAAGGTAAAGTGAGGATGGTGGAGCAGGTAGGTGATGCTGAACCAGACTCGGGTGGGTGGTCGTATACCCATATATAATATTCTCAGGTACTCTAACATGAACCTCATCTAACGAAGCTGTTATGAACAACTTTTTCTAAAGTGAATTGAATGCTGTCCCTTTGTGCCAAGATTACACGTTATGCGCTGAATGACGAGAACATGTAGTCTGTGAAGGGAGCTCCGAGAGTGTATTTCATAGCATGATTCGGATGTTGTGTGTTAACGCGAAATGTTGTAGGGATACTAAGGGGAAGCTGCGTATTCGTATTTAACTTCATCTCTTCAACCTTCCATCAAACACTTCCGATACGTTGAAACTTGCCGTCTTGATTGTGGGAGAATGTACCTACCTGTATCTCGGAATATCGGGAGAGACTGTGCCCTTATTTCGGAACCCCCGGGAGCTCCAAAAAATAACTCTACGTAGCCCTACCTACTATTCATATCTTGAAGTTGCAGAGCCGAATGAGCTACGTCCGTATGTTGACGCTATTCGGAAAGTGGAATTTGTCGAGTTCGTTTATTAGAGGTTGAAGAATTGAGGAAGTCTCGGAAGTGACCCCGCCACCCCTGAATCCAACCCCTCCAACCAGAAGAGGAGTGGTGTCTTGGCGCGTCATTACGAAGCCAGGAAGCCACGCAGGAAAGGCGCAACTTGCGTGACTGTAACCCCGCTATTCCGACATTCAATTGAAATGATGGAATTGCAAACCCAAGACGAGTATAAAGGCTCGACCTCTCGCGATCTCACTTGAGCTTCATGAAGAAGTGTCCAGTATAAACGAACATACATCAATCATCTTTGGGTTTACGAATCGACATCAACCAAATACCTGCCAACCAAAATCTGGACAACATGGCGCAACCCAAGAAGGAGAATCTCTTGATACTTGGAGGAACCGGCTATATCGGCTCTTATATCGTCGATCAGATTGTCAAGGCGAAGGATTCTTTTGGGCACATTGCCATTTTCACGTCACCGAAGACCGCAGAGACCAAGTCAGAGCTGTTGGATAGCTTGAGGGCCAAAGGAGTGGGGGTTATTGTTGGGAATGTCCAGAAACCAGAAGACTTGCTCAAAGCTTTCCATGGTTAGCTTGCAGAATTCTTTGGAAGTATCAAAAATGATACTGACGATTTCCTCACCAGGTGTCGATACGGTTATCAGCGCAGTCGGTCGAATGGCAATTGGCGAACAAGTCGAATGGGTCAAGCTCGCCGAGCAAGCTCCTACAGTCAAGCGCTTCTTCCCCTCTGAATACGGAACAGATATTGAATATGGTCCTGAATCTGCGAATGAAGCACCTCATCAGCAGAAGCTCAAGGTCAGAGCTGCATTGAAGGGGAGTTCTGGATTGGACTATACATATGTGGTTACTGGGCCCTATGCAGATGTGGGAGGATATCTTGGTACAGCTCCGTATGGTCCACAGATTGGGTCGTTCGACGTGAAGGAAAAGAAGGCCGTTCTCATTGGAGATGGTAAAGGGAAGGTCAGCTTAACGACACCAGACGAGTAAGTCCGCTCCAGTCACTGCTTCGGTCCCAGGAACTAAATGTGCATAGCGTAGGAAGATTTGTCGTAAAGGCATTGCTCCACCCAGAAGCTTCTCGTAACCGTGCTCTCAAAGTCAATTCTTTCACCACTACACCCGCCGAAATCGTCGCCGAGTTCGAGAAACAGACTGGAGACAAATGGAGTGTATCATACACAACTCCCGAGAAAGTCCGGGAGCTGGAGAAGGAAGCATATGCCAACAAGAACCCCGCAGCGACTGTCTTCACTTTGAAGAGAATTTGGGGTGAGGGCGGAACGTTGTATGAGAAGCGAGATAATTATTTGATTGATGCGGAGGATACGGAGACTTTGGAGGATGCTATTAAAACAACTATTGCGGCTCAGCTGGTGTCGTAGTTAACTATGGGATACGAGTCAAAGATCTCAGAGCTAGTAGGAGTTCTCAAGTGTGAGAAGCCATCGACATGTCCCAGGTGCAGGTGGACTGCAGCCGACATTGAACAATGGAACAGGGCATTGTGCAACAGTCTGAAAAGCGGACGTCGAGATTTTCGCAGCGCCCGTGAGGTCCCCGCGGTCTGATCTAATTCTATCAATTATTGTGTGTGATCAGCTGTTGCTCGCCGTCTTGAAACTGTACCGATCCTTTCCATCTCATTTGATCTCGGCTCGGGATATCCGAGAGCTATTGTTGATGAACGTTGAAGAACAACCATCAATCTCGACCCGCAAGTATCACTTTTCTAATTACATTATCGCCAGCAAAGACGAGAAGTCGCCTACACCGCTTTTCATCATCATGTGTCAAAATTTCAGCGGCTTCAATCCGCTTTTCAATAACAGGAATTTCACGATCTGCAGCATATCGGAAATGCCGCCGCCTCCACACCCCGCAGAAGGGTCAAATCCCATCATCACCAATGGTCTCCAAGTCTCCAAGGATACGAAACCCCATTATTAAGCAACTAAATAGCAATCAAATGTCCTTGATTGGCGAAATGCGATTGAGTTCTTTCCCCTTTGTTGCTAGTCGATATCAGATGCGGCTTTCGTCGGCATACAAATCTGACGCACTTGGCACCTTCCCAAACATTACTGGGTCAGTTGATTAGAGCTGAAGCGCGATGATATAAAGATTTCTTGTCCGACATGAAAAGATTCTTGACTCTCTATTTCTTGACGTTCCTATGCAAAATATATCTTATCAAGGTTGTGTAATTTATCCTGCTTTTTGAGCGACGCGGGGACAAAGACGACGCAAGATGTTGTTATTCAGTAACGAAAGCGGCCTCTTTGGCTTGCTCACGAAATTGTCCGTATGGACTGCACTTCTATCCATTGCATATGTATGCACTCAATTATATCTTCTGAACCCTCATCTAACTCGATCCAGCTCATCGTCCTAACAATCTACCGCTTAACATTCCATCCGCTGGCGAAATATCCAGGACCTTTCTTCGCCAAGATCACAGACTGGTACTCCGTGTATCACGCATCGAAAGGAGACCGCCATCTCGAGTTCTGGAGATGCCACGAGACGTACGGACCAGTCGTCCGATTTGGGCCCAACAGCCTCTCGATTAACACCAACTCGGCGTTGAAGGCCATCTACGGCCACAAAGCCAATGTCAAGAAATCCCAATTCTACTCCGTCTTCCCACCCACGAAAGACACGTTCAACACCCATAGCTCCATCGATAAGGCCAGTCATGCTCGCAAACGCAGAGTTCTCTCCCATGCTTTCTCGGACGGTGCGATCAAGAGCATGGAGAAGTACATCCTAGCCAATGTGCGGACGTTCTGCTCCAAACTCGACGCCAAGCCAGCTTTGGTTGAAAAGGCAAGAGTGACGGGACAGTGGAGCGTTGCTCAGAATATGGCAGACTGGGCTAATTACTTGACGTTTGATGTCATGGGAGATTTGTGTTTCGGGAAGGCTTTTGAGATGTTGGAGCATGAAGAGAATCGTCATGTCATCGATCTCATTGGAAATGCAGCACACATGCATTTGATTGTATGTCAACACCCCTTTATGTTTTTGAGAGACCGAAACTAATGAAAACTTTAGCTCGGCACCAACCCTAGCATCAAAACACTCGGTTTGAACAAAGTCCTCTTCAGCAAAATCTACAACATGAGAATGCAGTATATGGCGTACAGCAAGGCGCAAGCAGCGGAAAGAAGCAAAGTTGGACTCGACACTGACCGGAAAGACTTCTTCTACTACCTCCTCAACGCCCGCGATCCCGAGACTGGGAAAGGGTTTACCGGACCTGAACTGTGGGGCGAGAGTAACCTTCTAATCATCGCCGGCTCAGACACAACTTCGACAGCGCTCGCCTCCGCATTCTTCTATCTGGTACACAATCCTTCCACATTAGAAAAACTGTGCGAGGAAGTTCGATCAACATTCTCAGATCTCGAGGAGATCCATTCTGGTCCTATATTAAATTCATGCGCCTACCTCCGTGCTGTTATCGATGAAGCCATGCGCCTTTCGCCGCCTGTTGGTGGTATCTTACCTCGCGAGGTGATGGCCGGAGGCATCGATATCGACGGCATGCACATCCCGGCGGGGGTAGTAGTTGGAACACCACATTACGCACTCCACCACAACCCCACTTACTACCCTGCACCATTCACGTTCAATCCATCCCGTTGGATAGCCGACTCATCTCCTTCAGTGAGCAAAGATAGTGTTGCGGTGGCGCAATCAGCCTTCTGCCCCTTCAGTGTCGGACCCAGAGGGTGTATTGGAAAGGGGCTCGCTTATGCCGAATTGATGACTAGCTTGGCGAGGACGGTGTTTATGTATGATATGAAATTGGCTGAGGGAACGAGTGTTGGCGAAGGACGGCCGGAACTGGAGTGGGGGAGACAAAGGAAGGAAGAGTATCAATTGAAAGACTCATTTACGAGTCTGAAGGACGGTCCATATGTACAGTTTCGAGAGAGGGAGTGAGGACTGGATGGTACAAATTGCATAAGTGACTGGTGTTTTGGCAAAAGGCGCAAATTGGGTAAACAAATTGTCGTTTAGAACAACCAACAATATCAAATTGAAGAAGAAAAAGTTAACCCTCATCCCACGATTTCCTTGAACCTCACTGGCAACCCATGCCGCGGTCTCAAAGTCACCCAGCCACTCATATCCTTCTCCAAACCAGGATACTCAAGCTCAACTTCAAACCTCCCAAACCAAGCAGCTACCAAACACAAGAGCTCAGATCTGGAAAAATCTTTCCCGATACAACTCCTCGGCCCATGCAAGAATGTCAGATTAGCAAAATTATTGACAGCGCCTCCCGAGTTCGCGTTGCCTTCGCCAAGCCAGCGATCAGGATTGAATTCTAGTGCATCTTCGCCCCAGAAGTCTTTGCTGGCATTGATCGCCCATGCCGCTATTATTATCGGGGTGCCTTTTGGAACGGGCTGGCCTTGGATGGTAGTGTCGCGAGTGGGGACGCGGATTGACAGCGGCACTGATGGCATTATCCGGAGGACCTCATTGCAGACCGCATTGAGGTACGGGAGATGGTCGATCTCCAGTGCGTCGACTGAGGATTTCAAAACACCATCAACGCCCAACTTACTCCGTATCTCGTCTCTGAGCCGTCTTTGGATATCAGGGTGCTTGCACAGGAGATAAGTCGTCCATGTCAGAGCCGAAGCTGTCGTCTCGTGTCCCGCAGCGAGGAATGTCATGATTTGGTTAGCTAGCTCGTCGTCTGTCAGATCCCCGGATTCCATAGCTACGGATATGATATCGAGACCCATATGCTGTCCTTTCTCCGCCATGGATCGTTTGTTGCGGATGAGATCATATGCTATGCCCCTAATGGTCATGATATTGCCCTTCAGATTTGGGAAAACTCGCTTGATCAGCGGGAGAATATATTCGAAGGGGATGGAAACTCCGATGTTGATCCAGCGGAACAGAGGTGGTTCAGTCATGAAGAGGTCGTGATAGGTGGCGTAGAGTTCGCCTTGGGGGTTCTCGATAGCGTTGAATTCGAATCCCATCCCTGCCACGCCGATGATGTCGAGTGTGACTCTGCTTGCCCAGTCGTAGGTGTTTTGAACGTTCGAGGGCTTCTCGCCTGGTATATCTGGCTTATTCAAGGCGGCGGCAAGGGCATCGGTTGATTTGGTGGCTTTCTCCCAGAATATTGGGTACAGATCTTTGATGTGTCTGAATGCGAAAGCTGGCATGAGGATCTTACGTTGGCGCTGCACATACACGATTAGTTACCATCAATCCAATGCAATAGAACTGAAATCCATATCGTACCTTGTGATTTGCTCCATTCGCAACGAGAATACCATCTCCAAGCATTTTGCGGAACGCGAACGAGGCTTGTTCGGGCTTGATGAAGTCGTAGCTGTTGGTGACGAGCACTTCACGCAATGCCTCTGTGGAAGTCAAGAAGATCCGTTCCTGGTTGAAGAGAACTCGGAAACGCATCATGCCTTGGTTGGGCACCTCTGATATCCATCTTCGGTAGGGTTCTCCGTTGTGGTTTTTACGTATTTGTGAGGCGTGGGCCCATAACCACCCTGCACCCTGAATAGGTAAGTAAGTATGTTTACTTCACAAGACCTGGCGGTATAACTTGCCTTGGGTTCGGGCAGGTGCCGCAGGGGACTGAAGTAGAAGGGATACACATATAGCTTGAAGATGGCTAATATTGCCAGGAAACACAAGTAAAAAGCTCCTCCAGTGAGGGCAAGTGAAGAGTCTGCAAAATAAGTTCCACTATTTCGGAGAGCAAAGTAAATAAGAACCAGAGGAAGTCCGAGGACTAAGAAATGGCTTGTTGACATTTCGGCAGCAATCTGGAGATAGGAACAAGTCTGTGTAGAGTTCAAGTTAGAGAGGGTGTTTGCTGGAGGACAGCCAGATTCATGTTATCTAAATAGCAGAAACATCGGGCTCGAAACAATCCGATGCCGAGGTTTCTTCTGACATTCTGAGCCAAATTAGCATCTCGCTAACGACGGTTCCCCTTAGTGGTTGTTTGTTTCAACGTTGAGCTTTGATTCCTTTGCAAAACAACTCTAGGAGGCGAGCCATTTCCGGGACAGGACTAGTCTCGCTAGTCGGTGCGGACTCTCGGACTCCTGGGATGATTGTTGACCCGCGAGAGCGGACATGTGTGAGGACTGGGTTGCATTACGACATGTTTTTATGGCACATGGGGGAAAATGACGTGGCAGATGTGCTCGGCTATGATCTATGAGAAGTTTAATTAGTTGCTTGCAAAAGTACATGTGATATAATCGCTGGCATGCGAGGGGTGGCTCAAGCATTTCACTTCGTCCAGCTTTACTTGATTACTTTGCGTCCTTTATACTTCCCAAGAATATAAACTGGGTGAATTCTCTCGATTGAAGTCTCTTGAAATATCGAGCTTGTCAAAGGGGAAGCCTTCATTTGCGATGAATTCTTCAAGCGATGACAGCTGAAGAGGTAATTTGGCAGCTGTCATTCCTTTCCCAAGCAATAATGTGCAAGTACAGCATCTAAGGGGATTCTGCACAACGTCTACATTGGAAAGGGTTTATTAAAACGTACTTTCAAGGTCATCATTCAAAGTTTTGTTCGTCAATTAGGGTCTTGAACTGGCAGCAACTAACGAGAATATTCTTTGGCTCCAAATGCTGCCACTCAAGTTCGTTTTTGCTTCAGTCGAATTAACAAAACTCTCTCCAACTATCTTGTCAAAATATCACAGGTCGGGGGCATACAGTCTCTTCATTGCTCTCGTCTCATTCGCAGCCTGCCAACTCTTTCCCCAATCTCCTCCACAATCTTCCACTCTTCCTCACTCCAACTCCCCCTTTTGTCCACCCATCCATTCACAATTCCCTTCAAGTCCATCATGGCACCCTCGCTTTGCCTCTCCTTCTCCAATCTCACTGGCACATTTGCCCTCGTCACATCCCTCAAATTCCAAACTTCGACATCTAGCCCGAATTTCGCACGTATCAACTCCGCACACCGTCTCACATCCCGAGAGCCCGTACCGCCAGTCTTATCCACAGTCTCTGTCTCCGAGCTCACCCATACGCCTGTTCCGTTTTGCCGATATATCGCCCTGAGTTGTCGGGCGAATTGTTTCTCGGTGAGCCTAGTGGGGGCGAGAGGAGGCTCGTACGGTGTGGCTTTGGAGTGATGGTGTCCGAGTGCCCATTTGCTGACCGGTCGAAACATGACGGCGACGATGGCCATGGACATGACGAGGTAGATGAACGACAAGAGTGGTACGGAACCGACACTTTTGGAGCTCAAGCGTGTCACTGTTTTGAAAGTAGTGGAGTTGCTAGAAGGTGACAGCACAACGACGAGGCGGGAGTCATTGGAGGCGACTTGGAAGTTGTTTGTCTGCTCGAGTTTCCATATCGAATGTGTGTCATAAATTGCTTGGGCTGCTTGGACAGCTTCTGACATCGCTCTGGTAAAATTTGGCATCTTCGTTCAAGTCCAGCTGTGGTTGAGATGCTGAATTTACCTTTCCTCGAGCCGCTAGTGCAGGTTAATTGCTGATCGTCGAGCTACGGCTGTCCCAGTTTTGTTAATCAAAATGAGAATTTGTGTCCCAAAGTCAGCGCCACACAGCAGGCTCAATCCGGAACGTAAGTTACGTGAAAGAGGGTTGAGAGTTTGGACCGAGAAAAATTACTGAAGCATCTTGGAATACATCAATTTTCACGGCCATGTTCTGGTTCCTTGTCAGGCTGTGCAGACGGGATGTCACCCGATGGTTAGCTTTAATGCATACTCCAAGCAAGCCACATTGCCCAAGGCTGATTCTGCTCCCCAGTCGGACACATGGCTGCATTCTTTGAGAACCGTGGTGTTTTGTGGCGTGAGGCCGCTTTAAAGAGGGGATTTGGTGGCTGTGGGGCTGAACGGTGTGCTGATTTGGTTGAGATTGTCGGTGAGAAGTGGGTGATATCTAGAATGACGGCTTGGAGCCGGAAATACCACGAGGGCAAGAAAATTGGTATTGAGAGACTGAATATTTGCCATCGGGACCTCAAATATATTCGAGACATGATGGCAAATTTAGACGTTATGGCAAAGGAGGGTGGGATTTTAGCGGCCCTAGTGAATAGAATTCTTCATTTATACAACTTTGGTTCAGCAATCTTCTGTTTGTTGAAAAGTACCGTTACCTGGTACGTATTGTTCTCGAACAACTCCAATTCAAGCTGCATTTTAGCCGAGAAATAGGGAGTTCCTCGAGCGCCCCCTCTGACTTGAGTGAAATTCCCTACAACGTTACTCAGGTCATAGGAAATGACATCAGATCTTGCTCCACCTACAAGTATTGTCAGTTACAAATCAAAGTCCATTGAGGGTCGTTCATACCGCTGTGGATCTCATCTCGAGACTGAGGCGCGTATTCATCACTGTACCGAATGATGGTTGTCCTAAAGACTCTTTCCTCATCAGGGCCAAACTTCCTGCAAATATCCATGGATACCTTCTTCGGACCAGACGGTAGCGTGTCACCTTTCCGTATCAACCATGTCATCTGCCTTCTTGCCTTTTTCTCGCCGTCAAATGGGTCGTAGTATGCGTCTTGCTCTTTATGACGGAATGAAGTGAAGGGCTGAGAAGTGGATACACCATAGTGGCAGAGACTTTGACGGAGAGTCTGAGGTCGACTATTTTGTTCTAGACCTTTTTGAACCGCACCTCGTACAACTGAGAGCCAGGGATCCTTTGCCACCCGGGGCTCGATTCGTCTGTGATAGGCATACTCCATGATCTGCTCCTGCAGATACGGTGATTCTCCGAATCCTCCTGAGAGAATAATATCCTATTGAGCCATCAGTACTTGAGCTACAACGATAGAGACTAAAGAAAATTACCTTCACACTGTACCTCGCCATTTGTACCTGGTTGATTTGCCTCGCGACTAAATCAAGAATCTGGCCAACAATAGGATTGAAGATGAGTGCCAAGTCTTTGCTGAACACAGTCAGTATCACGTATCACCAGAGTATTTCTTTTCTTACTCAGTTATTCTGATTTCCCCGTCCAAAATACCGTTCGATCGATCTTCTGGGATGTCTTCTAGGATACGAGGCAGTGCGATAACTCTGACACCTCGAGTTCCATCAAATTGTCGTTTGACATGCTCGAACGCCGTCATGAGTTGTTGCATATCTTTCGAAATGGTGTTGTGTGCTCCAATGGCGCTTTCAGCCGACGTGGTGATGAGTTTCGCATAATTCTCACTCCCAATCTTGCCCTGCAGCCAGACTTGAAAAGCTGTGTCTAGGTGAGAAGCACCGTAGTTACCGCCTGGGAAAAGTCAGAATATTGCAGATTTTGATTCATGGGAACTATACCAGTTGCATATCCCACTTCTTGTAATACCAGAGGTCTTACTTCCTTGATTCGGTAGGAGATCAGATCCTTTTCAGATCAGCACTGTTGTCTGATTATCGGCGAAGAAGATTCTCTTACCACCGTGCCACCACCACAATCGCAGACTACGAAACAGTCGCCTGCCTGAACAACTGTCAGCAACAACCGAAATCAGAAAATACACCGAACTTACCCTAAAAACGTTTTCTCCATCAAAGTCTCGCACGACAGCAAGAGCGGCTGCCTCTGGCTCGGACATCAAGATGGTTTGTCGTAGACGAGCAAAGTCCAGATTTTCTTTGTCGAACCCCGCCTGCCTAAAGGCTCTCAACGTTCGTTCTTTGGCTCCCTCGGACCATTTCTTTTCGGCTGTCAATGAATCTTCCATCACTCACTGATTGGAAACTTACGACAGGCACAGTAACAACCAAATCAATTGGCGTCAGTGCAACATAAACGGGGTCATATTGTCTCTTCAAGTAACCCACGAGATGCTCTCGGATCTTTGTCAAGTAATCCGCTACAACAGCTTCTGGGTCTTTGCTATAAGTGACAGCTAGACCATTATGACACTCGATTTTGCTGATATCGAGAGTTTCCAAGGCTTTTACGGCTTCAAGAACCTTCTTGAGCTCATCTACCTTATTTTGATCTTCAAGCTGCAGCTTCGTAAGTTCTAGCCTGGCTGTATCTGTACTGATGTCGAAACCCCATTGACGCTCGCTATTGGCCCCTATATCATAGGAAATCTGGCTGGGAACTTTGTCGTCATCTGCAATGTTGACCCCTATTCCAGGCCACTCTCTCACTATTTCAATCTCTCTGTCTAGCACATTACCGTCCGCGTCAAAAGTGACATCTCTGAATGCGGCACCTGTGTTATTCCATTAGCGAAATTCAGGAAAGTCAGGTGCAAACACTGAGATTGTAATATACCGGTATAGGTAGTCCCATAATCGATGCCAATAACAAGACAATTGACTGGAACAGCCATGTCGACCTGAATGTTTCAATCGACGAGGTATTCTCAGGCCGTAGAGCTGGTAATGAGGGCCCATGGATGAAGTCGACGAAGTTTGGGAGCAGGCTCTGGCGAGCATGTCCCCAGCCTCATCCAAGAAGCAGTATGGCTGTCCCAACCAGATGCCCATGTCTTTCCCTCGCTTCTGGTGAAACATAGCAATGCCCGAGATAGCTTGGAAAGCATCTTGTTTCCACCAATGCTTCTCAATCTGCCTTGTTAGGTCCGGTGACCAAACTTGGTGGCTTGCATGTGTCTTGCGACTGCACAGTTTGGGGAGATTGCATGACAAGTACCACCTCATGCCGCAGGAGCTGAAGGTGACCCTGCTCATCCACTTCTCGAAAGGCGCAGCCTTGTGCGTGAGATCTACTGTTCTCAATGGCTAGCAGTCCCTGTGAATAAGTGCGGTTACTTCCTTTCACCCGTACCGACAATGAAATGGACAATGAGCAAAGCGAGGATTCGAAATTCATCTCAATGACAGGGTGAGCCTCAGTTCCTGTGTGTGGTTGACTGAGAATTGACGAGATTAGCAGAGATGCTCCAGAAACTCGGCACTCGGCATCCCAGACGCCTCGAACAGCAGAACAGCCTCAACAACAAGGCGCGATCCAAATTAGACGTGTCCCTGTGCCTGAACGACGTACTCAGAACCCCATTACTAGTCAAACTATGGGAGGTTGTCAGTCAGCACCTGAAAGATCTACGTCGAGCGGAGGACAAAATGATTCAAGTCCAATTCATGCCATTCCGGAGCTGCCACGAAAGAAATTGTCTCTGGGTACTCTTCGAAAGGGATACACGCACCACGAAGAAAGACCAAGCTTCCAAGAGAGACATGCTAGCGTGATTGCCTATGTGCAGAGACTGGAGGAAGATAGGCAAAACTATGAGAACCAACTTCGCCGTCCGAAACATAACCAGGAAGAAATAGACAATATCTTCTCGAGTGTTTTGGGATCTGTGGCCAACTGGAACCCATATGATCAGTCTGCGAGAAGGGAACCGCCAGAGCCACATATAATTCCGGAGTACATTCAGATGCTCCAGAAAAAATTGGACGAGCAATGTCGTTATTCCAGCGCCCTGACGACAAGTATCGCAGAGTTGAAAGCCGATATGGGAGGACTTCGGGGTGATGTCAATGCCAAGACAGCAGACATTGTTCGACTGGAGAAAAAGAACATCGAAGATGCTAGGACATGCGAAGCCAAGATTGCACGGAACACCGCCAGTCACAAGGTTGAAATTTCTCGAATAGAGAGTAGTTACTCCAACACGCTACAAGATCTCGAAAAGGCTCATTCAGCAAAGGTCCAGCAAATGCAACGACAGTTTGATGACACTTCGCGCAACGCGAGGGACGAGCACAACGCCGAGAAGTCACGACTGCAGAATGCCTTGTTGACCACTGTCGATGGGTTCAAACCAATGGCGGATAGGATATGTAGACAGCAGCTGGAGGATTTGAGAGGCAGCATTCACGCACTGGTGTTTGGACTCGACAATCTTGGACAAGAGGATCCTGGACCACTGCGGAGCCAAATAGCCATGATACGAAATCCCCAGAACAAAGATTACAAAAACGCCCTTGAAGGTTGCTTCTGGAGTATCATATTCAGAGGAATGTTTGCTACGCCTTTTTGCTCTTTGGGGGAATACGGCGACGCCTTTATGGACACATGGACAGGGCTCTTTGGCAAGGGTAAGTGCCGTAGACATTTTGGTACTTATCATAGTGACTGACTTCAAGATGTAGGGATATCATACCAATGGCCTGAAGCAGACACTCGCTCTGAGACTTGGAGATACGTCACCTTGGAAGCTATTGAGCAAGATCTCAAGAGTAGCAGACCTTCGAATCTCAAATCGAGTTACGAAGCAAATCGACAATCTGTAATCAGCAGTCTATCAAGCTTGTACTCGCAAGTATCTCCCGAAAACAAGTCGCGGGAGATACGGGATGTCGTGGACAAGGCTTGTCAACTCGCCCTCGCCTTTGGGAAACAAAGATGCCGGCTCCAGGTTCTGGCGCCGCAACCCGGTGACCCAATAGATGCAAGAGATGAAGATGCATATTTCAGTTTGAATCACTCTAGCGATAGGGTGATTCCTGAGGTGCAATTGGTTGTAAAACCTGGGTTGCTGAAGGTCGGCGACGGCAGGGGTGGATCGTTTGGAAGCTCTGTAAACATGTCTCCTTCCGCTGTGTATCTCAAGATAGTTGCAAATTAAACTCTCGGTAACAATAGTTTCAACAGCCACTTAATGTTCTGATTGAAACACAATTGCGGGTGATTGGGGCAAGATACATGGCAGACTTCAAGAACGCAAACTTGTGTGGGCTGTAAGCCTAGCTGAGAAGCAATTTATCAGAACTAATGCAGCCTTTGGCTTCGTGTGACAATTAGGGAAAGAAGTGCAGATTTCCATGCGCCACAAATGCAGAAATGCCGATTCTGCGGTAAGTGCTGTGACCAGTTGCATACCGAATGCAAATAAAAGTTGAGAGCCTCACTGGCGAATGGCAAAGAGAGCCCAGCTGGGAGCTTAGATTGCATGGACCTGCTCCCATCATCGTCACATAGTAATTTCTGCAGCCACGTATTTCTTGCCAGGCAGCGGTTCAGCCAGCAGTTCCGCCTCCGTTTGTTTTGCACCTCGGCCAGCCCCTCAGCCAGCACCATCGTGTACCCACTTGGCAATTTTCCGAACACTAAACAGTAATTCTCATCCTTTCAGATTCGCAAATAGCACCAGCTTCGGAAAAAAGATGAAGGGATTGTGGGACATAGACGTCCATTTGAGCGGCGACTCCTTCAAAGGAAGCCCTTTACTTTCCCGCTTGATCATCAACATCATCTTCGTTCCTGCTCTTCTCTGGGTGATCTCCAGACAACCTGGAAAAACAAGGACTCAGTTCGATTCCATTATATACGGCACTTACTTGTTCTTACTGTAAGAAGAAGAAGAAAGACCAGACCCCAATGCCGACGACATACAAGCTAATGCCACTTGACACACAGATGGTCCATTCTCACTATTATCGACATTTTCCTCCGCGAGACGCAGACCTCAGTCAAGTATGGCTACATACTTTTCGGGTTCTTCATTGAGGGCATCAAAGTCGGGTCAGACATCCTGATGATCACCGGAGCCCACAGGGTCCTCACAGCGCAGGTCTACCAGTGTCACAAAACCCAGCGACTCAAGGCACGAGTATGGCTGTACACCGGGGAATTCTTCATTCTCCTCATCCAAATAATAGCCCTCTATTATCTGGGTAGTCTCTTTGCCCACGAGGTTCTTTGGCTGGGAATTGCAAACACAAGTGCTGTGGACGCGGTGGCGGGACGACAGGACAGTCTACAATCTGCATTCTTTGCTCTTCAGTGGATACTGGCACTGATGCTGCTCTGTGGATCTCTTATATTGGCTTGGATTGAGGACCAGGACGATTTATTGGTATATACATTGCCCCAAATATTCGACGTGCAACTGCTGACAAGCTTTTAGGCATCACTGAAAGAAATGGTCCTCGTAGAAGCAACATTTTCTCTCTGGGTTCGAACTTTAACCGAGCTGATCGTGAGCACACGTTATCGACCTCTTCCGGATGGAAACGCCTCTGCGCGAGATGCTGTGTATGGGATTTGCACAATCTTTTTTCTCTGGTTGATTCGACGTGGAGCTAGTGAAATGATAAACCAAAGCATTGGAGTTGATCCACTTCCCGGGAAGATAGAGGAGGAGACTCGAGCAAACATTTTGGAGTCTGTACGTGCCGCTTCGAGAGAGGGAAACGGTCCGCCTGCTCTCAGAGACATTTTAGCAAGAATCAAGCGGGACCCTCGACCTGCTCTGTCGCCTGCTACAAAAACAGAGCTTGGCGATATGTCTGAGAAAGAAGCAAAAGCTTTGAGAGCGGAGCATGGACGGTACATAGACTCCCTGATAACTAGGTATGGACATATGGGGCTGGTGCAGGAAGTTGAAGTCTCCGACTCGGAGAGACCTGGATGATGGTAATTATTGAATTGGAAAACCGATATGTAGCAAAATGTGACTACAGATAGATACACCTTGAAAATTGAAAAGACGTTTGAAGACGCTGCCCAAATATTTTCTCTGGCGGGGATATCGAACGCTGAAGCCAAGATATGTCAGCACGTACCAACGTGACAGAGCTATGGGGGGCATGGAAACTACAAAAAGCATTCGCCTGCCGTGAACATTGCATTTTCAATCTTTGATACATCTGCAACGACGAAGACCCGAAATATGGACATTAGAAAGGCGTTTGTTACCGGCCGCCGCGAGCCTAGCAAGGGCATTGCAAGAGGGTAGCATCCACAATTCCACGCTGTTCAAGATGTTTTTACTAACAATGAGACATACAGGTCAAATAGACGGAGCAGATACTCAGACCTCGACTTCGAGTCATCTGAGGCCACTGCTCCCAAGACGGCAGCGCCAGACATGGAACTCATCAGCATACTTTTGGACAACATCGAAACCTCACCGCCAGGCATCACAAACCGTCTGCTTCTCATGCATCACTACAAACAAGCAGGCTGGCATGATGCAGCTGTGGACGTGGCACGCGGGATACTCCATCTCGAGCCTTCTCACGGCGAGGCTCGGCAGTTAGTGAAGAGCCACACTCGGAACCAAAGTGCACAATCCCAGCCAGTTTATACAAATGGAGCCTGTGAACGGGTTACAGAACGCCCTCGACATTCAATCACACAGCTGCCTCCACCGAAAACGACGGCAGAACGACATGCATTGGAACGTGAACTTGTGGAAGGGTTTGAGCGGCTGCAAGCCAGAGCCAAGACAATACTCCGAGAGACAAGACAAGTGCGGGATATGCAGCAAGAAGCTGGGGTGACTGCAGTTCGTTCAGATAACCACTTGCAAGACCTCAAGGCTTTGGTGGATGGCCGCATTAGCGCCGTGGTTTCCGTGAGAGCACCACTCAGTGCCAGAGCTATCGCTCGTGTCATGGAAGCAGATTTGGGTAGAGCCTTGGATGTTGCCGTGGCAGATCTTGCAGATTTCGTACGCTGGAAGCGGGCGTCGGGAGGACCTTCTGCATCAGACAATGATGCGGTTCGAGATGGCCTTGCTAGAAGGGTTCGAGCTATTGTGGCAGCCTTGCCAGACACACCAGATGACCTTCAGCAGCATCCGGTCACTGCACTCATGCACGTCGAGCACGAAGAATTGGAACGCAAGTACATCAACGACGAGACAATGTACGGGGATGCGGTTACGGACATTTCTAGAGCCAGCTTCTGGGTGACTGAAGACGGCTATGCGTGGGACATGGGGGAGCTCTCGACTGCTCTCAAGTCCAACAAAGGCGTGATGCGGAATCCGCTCTCCCATCAAATGTTCTCGACAAACGATGTCAGGTCAATTTTGAGACACCCGCTGGGACAGGGACTGGGTGCTCTGCAGATGGAACAGAGCAGGCTCTCCCAGGGAGTTAGGCCGTCCACAATTGACAAGCTCGAGCGTTTATCAGGCGTTCTCCTAGCAGACGACAGCGAGGATCAGATGGCAAGCCGACAGATGATAGATGAGTTTCTGGCGTATCAAGCCACATTGCCTTGCTCCGAACAGCAAGCTCTGGACGAGCTCAGAGTGCCAGCAAGAGACAGCCATACAGGGCAGTCTTTCGACTGCACAATTGGGGAAGCTGTTCGTGATGCTCAAGCCAACAAAGTATGTTTACACAAGACGGGTGATTTGATTGGGCAGGCAGCCCAATATCTTCGACAAAGCAGCACCATGGGGCGTACTTAAGCGAGGAGATATATTGGATATTTTCTTGTGGAGATGTCTAGGCGTCGAGGAAGCTCACCAAGAGGTTCAGCCTCATCAGACGAGGAAAGTCTAGCTGCATAAATAAAGGTTACACAGCCAAGGAGCTACTCAACTAAAGATGCAATTTCAATCCAATGAAAAAATGACAACAATCTGTCCACGCTCTAGTGGCTTCCGCGTTTTCATGGCAAAAAGATAAAGTTCGAGCGCTGTGATTTGCGGCTGAGCCATGCTCTTGAGGCCTTGGAGAAACTCTGAAATTTTGGCGGACTAATTCCTTGCTGAATTGAGGCTCGGTAAAATAGGCCTCACTGCAGAGTGGGTGCATTGCCTACCCCTGTTCAAAGCCTGGGATTTTCAGGTGCTAGAAAGACTACGCCTTATGCAAATGGAGAGGTCATGATTTCAGAAGCCACGGGACGAGACTGAATGTACCGAAATCTCACACAACAGAGCGTCGGAGAATTGGGTCTCTGGCCCAGGAAGAAGGATACGGATGGTTTGCAGACCCAGGATATAAACTGCATATGTAGCGAAGATGGGACAAGCACAAAGCACGTGGTTTAAGGAACTTGTCGAGCTCACCCGGAAGCATGAGGCCGGCTCGAGTTCAGCTCTCGAGGATGATGTCCTACAAGCAAAGCTTCAACAGAAAGCCAATGTGTACCTCCGACGGAAGAAACGAAGTATTTCGGCTGGAAATATCGACGCCCATCTCGGTCTCCTAGTCAAGGCACACCCCGACAAGCACGTTGCACTTGTAGCATGTGCACATGTACTGTCAAGAGACGCAGTCCGGGACATACTTCAGAATGAGTTGCAAGTCCATCGAAAGGAGCATAGCGATGTTGCTCGGTACATGCAAACCATTTTGACCATCGCAAAGGCGAATCCGAGGGCTGTCGATCAGGACGAGGTGCAATGCGCGAATGCACTTCTCCAGTTGTGTTCTCCAGATATATCGTCCATAGGACGACATATTTTGACGCTGACCACGATATTAACCGCCGGAGCCGAGGGGAATATCCTATCCTCACCGGTCGTGAACTCCGTACCCACGGCAGCTTGCCAACTTCTGGTACAGGAGCTAGAGGTTCTGAAGACGGCATGCGACTGGACCCGCGCGTTTGCGGTATCGGGATGGCTGGCAGCAGTCCCTGGAATATATCCTACCACAGAAAACTTCCTCAACTGCTCGTTCCCAGACTGGCAGACCTGGGCTTTTTGGAGGCCAGACACAAGCAGGCTGGTGTTGTGGAGGCAGCTGGACCCAGAACAGCGGGAGTACTTGAGGCCTATTCTGGTACTCGAAGGACCAGATTTTCTATCGAAGAGAAACGGTACTTTGCGAGAAGCTCTTGTACCAGTACATCATCCGCTAGAGGGCCATTATGTCTCCCACATGAAGTTCCGCGTTAATCTTGAAAATGGAACCGCAGGTGAAGCCCAGGCGAAAGTCAACCAGGTCCTCGAAATACTTGACCAAGCATGTTCAACTTTTCAAAGTACTTTACCTCTGTTGATACATATCGCTAGCCAGCACGGTTTTGATGAAGAAAATTTGCGCATCTTGACTCAAGTCAACAATTCTAGAGATCCCGCAGTGGCTACTGGGGTCATTTCTTTGATAGAAGAACCAGGAAACGCAAGCCAACCGAGCATTATCAAGAAATTGTTGCAAGCTTTGGAACCAGTATCTTGTCAAGGTCTTCGTGATGTCCTCGCTCCAAGAATTGTCGCTGTTGTCGAGGCAGCGATACTAAGGTTGCAATGGAAGCTCTCTTCGCAGCTTGAGAGTGGGCAAGCCATCGATGGAGTCGCCAGGACACTAAGTTCCCTTGGCAATTCGTTGCAGGGCTCGTCATGGCTGGTTCCCTTTCTCAGTGACCACTTCCAATCAATCATGGGTCACTGGCCAACTAGAGAAGATGTTGATGCATTGTTGCAGCTGCGGCTCGACGCTCACGGGTTTGGAGGCAGAGTAAAGTCAACATTAGTGGAAAGTATCGACCAGTTCGTCTCTGCCCGTCTCATGGGGCGAGGGATTATCGAAGAAGGGGCTGAGAATCATGTATATGCTTTGATCCAATTCTGGCAGGAGACAAATGACACAGATCTTCGCTCGGCAGCACTCGCAATCGCAGAATGCTCCGAAATCCCTGTCGACCTTCGTGGTCCTTGCTTGGAAAATCTTTGCAAAATGACGCAGAGTTTCGTCAATCATGTCATTACGTTGGTCAAGAAAGAATCAGACATGGCGTGTATAAACATGGTAGAGAGCTTGATGTCGAGGCGGATTGATGATGGTACTCGAGCTTGCTGGCGAGAGCTCTTGGAGTGGGCAATCGACCGGCGAAAGGACACGATGTTGAATTTTGCGCTAATGCACTTCAGCGTGAAGTCTTGGTTTGAGTTCCTTGAGAAGATGCGGATCTTGTTTGGTAGCAGGTTGCGTGTTTCAGAGCTCGAAAACGATATCTTCAATCAAGTGTTGCATTCGTGGACGGATCGCCTCTCTGGAAAATATGCGACTGTGCTCACAGAACTGGAAGGGAAAATGGGTAGCAGAGCAGCCATGAAGTGGATCTTGACGGGTTGGAATGAGAAGGCAGCTATATTGCCCTTGCTCAAATTCCTGAAGTCATCGGCAGCCGCTGATGTTCAATCCATAGTTCAAAGTGTCCTGGTCCGGACGAGTCCGAGTGGAAGCAATGCGGAAATGATCTTCAAAACCATATCTCTAATTCCTAGAGCAACCAAGAACGGCTTGGATATTTGTGGTCGAATGGTCGATCTCTGGAATCAAGGGGCTGGTCAAATCGTACAGGGGATGTTGGCTTGCTGGCTTCAAATCGAAGTGAGCCAAACTGACATCGATTTACTCCAGGATGTGGCCAAGATAATGGAGTCAGAGACAAAGGGGAGTCGAGGGTCACCAAATCCAATACAGGATCTCCAAGCAGCGTCGGACTTTCTAGACGGAGTATATGAGGACCTAATCCAAGAGGCATTGCGTCTTGAGAGTATGAGAGTAGCTCTCAAAGGCCATGACGCGAAGGCGACTTCCACCCTGCTACTTAGTCTCGGTATGGAAGATCCTTCGGCACTCGAGGATGCAATGGCCCATGTTCCTGACGAACTCATCGATGTTATCGAGAAACTGGGTCCTGGTGAATTCGAGCTATCATTCCCCTTGACCGATTGGAAACCACTTCGAAGAATAGGATCAGGGGTTGGGATTGCCCAAGCTATAATACTTCGTCTTTACCTTGATGGTGATGAGGGCGTGAGTTATTGCATCCATCTTAGCCCGGAGACCGCCTCCACGGTTTCACGATCTCGAGAAACTTGTCTAAAGCATGGTGGGCATCACGGCTGGTTGACTGGTCTTGGGACTTCGGCACCAGATCAACCGTTCTGTTTTGGGCGGACAAACCGTACCTTGTACCAGCTTTCCCGGGATGTCTGGAGACACTTGATCGAGGGATTCATCTCGTTGGAAGTAACGTACAACTTCGTCGTCACAGCACTCGCCAACCTGTCCTCTCGCTGCGTAGTATGTGGTAGCACGTTGGCAACAGAGCTTCTCAGGTCGACTACCTGTCAGAAATCATGCAGTTTCATGCTCCGAAAATCGAGTCTGGAGGTCCGACTAGCTGACCTACGCCACGATCCGATGGTTGTGACTCTGTTATTTGCAGCGATACACGCCGTTGTCGGCTTCCCCAACAAAATTCGAGATCATGGTTTACTGCCTGGGTACCCTCTAAGCAACGCAGCGACACTTCGAATAATGGAAGAGCTCCCTGCACCAACCACGCTACAATCCGTTCCTGATTTGACAGCTTGTGTGCGAGCCATCGACGCAGACGCCGAGCTTCTCATGTCCTGGATGTGTACAACCTACCGCGGATTCCTGACTCTGGCCACAGGAGCCTTGAAAGTTCCCAGTATGCCCAGCGTGTATCAATATGTGCTGGCCAGCGCCTCCCCAGAGAAAGAGGCTGCTTTCAAGTCCCATCCCGGCTCATCGTCAAGTGAAGTTGTATTCCACGGCACATCCTTCGATCGTTTGTATTCCATCCTGCGGGACGGTTTGCGAATAATGAGCACAGGACCGCTGAGGAAGCATGGCGCATCGTATGGGACTGGAATATATGTTGCGGATGATCCGAGAACAGCTTGGTCGTATGCTACACAGCGTCAACACAGAGAAGGATCTGGACGGCTGGCGAATGAACTAATAAATACTCGTGTCTTGCTCGGATGCGAGATGGTGAGGCCTAGTGGAACTGCTGCAGCGAGAGGCATTCATGTTGTCGCCGACGAGTCCCAATTAATGGTGAGGTATATCTTCATCTGCCCTGCAGCGACGGCATTGCCCCTTGCAGCGCACATTGTTCCTGCTATGAAAAGCACCTTTCACTCTTTGCGTGCTGGGTCGGCATAGCATAGATAGAGGATTTGTGGTTCAAAGTATCGATGTACAGGTTGGCGGAAGGGAACATCATCAATCGAAGTCGCGATGTGGAAACAGCCTCGGCTACAATATATGCGATCACGTGACGGGTACAAAAATCACAACCTACCTTACTTTGCAATATCACGTTCCCACCTAAAACGACTTATCGCATGGGAGTGCATTCCTAAAATGACATATGAATACTGTTTTAGCGAGTTAAGCTTCCTGCGTCATCCTTGAATGTCTCCTTTTACCATGACGCTCGCCAAATTCTACCCAGGTACCTCGCCTTCTCCAGATCATAAGCGAAAAGTAAACATTGCAGTCAAAACTATCAGGTAGATCACTCATGAGAGCCATCGCTGTCCCTCAAAAGTTGCGCGTGGAAAGTCCGATTACATCGGTCGTCACAAAGTCATAGAGCACTTGTGCAGGACTGGTTTGAACAGC
The DNA here is from genome assembly GCA_020726505.1 of Leptodontidium sp. MPI-SDFR-AT-0119. Classification (NCBI taxonomy): domain Eukaryota; kingdom Fungi; phylum Ascomycota; class Leotiomycetes; order Helotiales; family Leptodontidiaceae; genus Leptodontidium; species Leptodontidium sp. MPI-SDFR-AT-0119. The sequence goes on along the minus strand of JAHLEZ010000004.1, from coordinate 2,845,062 downwards.
CGCAGGACAACCAACCAAGAGAATTGAACACATTTCACTTGCAATCTCAGCAAAACCAGAAACCGTAGACGGTACCTGGGCATTTCTGGGAACCGAAGAAACTTAAACTGCTCATGAACTTACTTATTTCCACACCGATCCTCCATAGTCGGTGAGTTGGTTTCTCTGCCGCTTGTAGCAAGCTTCGCGCGATATGCTGCAGCCTGTCAGCATCCGTCACCGATCACCTAATTCGGAATTGAAGCCACATCGACAATTATCCATGACACTCTTAATCAGGACAACATCGAAACTTATACTTATATGCTACAACTACCTCAGGTCTAGATACACATAATCTTAACCTCAAGAACTTCCACACTCTCAATTTCCTCAAATAAAGTATTCTTCACTTCACCACACTGCAACTTCAAACCAGAACGAAACCACCAACCAAACCAAACCCATCCAAATTCCCATCATGGATATAAACGACATGGACCAAGGCCTCCTAACCCGCAACCCCTCAATGACACGCGAGGAGTTCTCCGAGCACTGGTATACCAAACACGCACCCCTCGTTATTCCAATGTTTCTGTATCTAGGCGTGCAGCATTATCAACAAGTACCTCCCCTTTCCCCTCCCCCTCCCCTCTCTCCTAAACACCTTTCCCACCCACCAACCCCCCCACCTAACGCACCACAGATCCACCCCCCCTTCACCCCCCTCACCCCCAATCCCAACCCCAACCTCGACCTCCTATCCTTCGACGGCATAGCCGGTCTCCCCTCGCCCTCAGCCCTCTCCGCCATTGCGAGCGGGGCAGGGATGCCGAAATGGGTACAAGCATACTACGACGAAGTAGTGAAGGTGGACGAAAGAAGGTTTCTGGTCAGTGAGGCGCTGGAGCATATTGTGAGGATGCCGCCGCGGACTGTGCAGGGGACGGTGAGGGTTGTGATTCAAGAGGGGAAGGCGTTGGTTGAGGTTCCTGAGGGGGTTTGGGCTGTTTGGAGGGAGTATGAGGGGAGGGGGAGGGAGGAAGAGGGTAAAGGGGAAAAGGAAAGTAGTGAGAGTTGTTGAGAGAGAGTCCAAGGGTGTGAAATAGGGACTTGAGATAAACCTAGTGTTTACAGTTGGTCTTTTTATTTTAATTTTTTTACTTGGAAAAAAAACAAATAATTTGTGGGTAGTTCGAGAATGAAATAAACGACGAGGATACGAGAGACACTCACCGACCAATCCTAAGTAAACCCGCACAAGAACTGGAAGGAGCTGTGCAAGTATCAAAGATTCAAAACAAACTGTCACGTGTGTATATATTACAAGCTACACGACTCTTCTCTATTCCCTTCTGCTATCCTAAAATTCAATCGTCCAGTCCTCACCAATGACAACCTTCGGCGATTTTACCACAGCCCAGGCGGCCGTCCCGCCCTCAGAAGCATGGAACTCAAGCACACTCTCTTCCTTGCCAACCTTGACACTGCTCTTTCCAGCCCATTCGGCTGGAGCACCAACAATCATTATCTTCTCCACGCCGACACTCTTCATGCTCTTGACGTATTTATCCGTCAGCTTGCCCTTCGTGCCAATGTCTTTGCTCTCTAGCACACCAGCAGCAAATGAGAACTCGCGGTGGATGTAAGCGCCTTGCTGATAGTCGAAGGTCTCGCCATCATCAACGTAAAGCGAGCCCTTGGCTTGTCCAGCCTTGTTGAGCACAATTACGAGCGTGTAAGGATCCCATTTCATGAGACCGCTTGAGCGACGTGGGCGATCTTTGCGAGGGATGATATGGCCACCTTGCATGAGAAGAGGGATCTTCTCCAGCGGTGCGGCGATTGAGTGTTTGCCATGGCCGGAATACGTCTGGTAGGTGAAGTAATCGTAGTAGATCTCATCGTCGGCGAGATAGATCTCAACGTTGTTGGCGTCCTTCGTGACGACAGGTTTGGCTAGGAGACCAGTTTCGCCGACAAAGAACTGGTCGTCAATGGCGAATCCCGACTCGTCGGATGGGTACTCGAAGTAGTTGGGCCTGAGGATTGGCGTGCCATCAACACTTGCTTCATGGAAAGCGGTGTACCAGGCTGGGAGAAGTGCGTATCGAAGACGAAGAGCTTGGGTGATAATGCCAGTGTATGGTTCGCCAGCGAGATATGGCTCTCGGCGCCTGGTGTCGATGTGTGCGTGACCACGGAAGAATGGGTAGAAAGCACCAGATTGGTACCAGCGAGTCAAAAGATCCTTGTCTGGGTTACCAAAGAACCCTCCAACATCGGCGCCAGCGAATGGATAACCAGCAATACCATTGTTGATGATCATAGGGAAAGCAGCGGCAAGATGCTCCCAGCTGGCTTGATTGTCACCAGTCCACATGGCACCAAGACGTTGGGAACCAGCGTAGAAAGATCTGGTCAGAACGAATGGTCTTCGAATCTCTCCCTTCTTGCGCTCAAGCAAGGCTTGGTAGGTAGCGTTGTGGAATGTCATGCCGTTGATGTTGTGAACGTCACGATGTTCCCAATTGCCGTGGTGAAGGTTGTCCTTGGGCATGGTGGTCTCAGGTCCGTTGAATACGGAGGGCTCGTTCATATCGTTCCAGATGAAGAGGTTGGCAGCAGATCCCTTGAAAGCATCATACTTGAAGAGACCGGTCCACCACTTAATCGCTGCCGGGTTGAAACAATCGACCCAGTGAGAAGATCCTGGCCAACACCATCCATCGTAAATACTGCCATCCTTGTTGTGAACTGCGACATCCTTCTTCTTCAGCTCCTCGACAACGTGATATCCAGCCTTGTTTTTGATGTGGGGATCAATGATGGCCACAAGCTTTCTCTTCGACTCGTCCAGTTGTTTGAGCATTCCCAGTGGATTTGTGAAGGTAAGTGGATCCCAAGTGAAGTATTGCTTGTCATCAGTATACTCAATATCGAGCCAGATGATGTCGTAAGGAATTTGATGCTTGGACATTTTGCGATCTACCTCCTTGACATCCTCATCACTGTTGTAGTTCCAACGGCATTGATGGTAAGCAATGGAAAACTCCTGTGGGAGTTGGGTGAAACCAGTGAGTTCTCCATATGCCTTGGTGACGTCCTTTGCGGTAGGGCCCAGGAAGACGAAGACGTCAATGAGACCACTCTCGGAGAACCAGTGAGTTTTGGTGTTCGTTTTTGAGCCAATACCAAGACTCAATGGGTTGTGGGCCTCCTTCTCCTTGATGATATCCACCCAGGTTTCGGCAGCATTCAGCCAGAAAACACCAACGGTCGAATCCTTCTTGTGGGCGTGCATGAATGGAATGGCTCCATAGAGGGTCATAGGACTATCCATGATGTACTCGAAAACATCGGCATTATACAATCGATATGGCTCTTCGTGATTGCCACTACCTCCCCGAGTCTCCTTCAAGGATAGTTGTCCAGCATGTTCAGGAATGCCATACACATGTTCATAGCCAGGGAATGTAATGTCGAGAGCAACACTCTCTGGACCTCTTGGCTTAGTATCTGTGTTTCCACCGAAAGACTCATCCCACCAGGTACTTTCGTCTTCACCTGCTGGGACCACTGGCGCTTCTTCCCCTTCTTTGACTTCTGGTGCTGGGTTATCAACCTTTGGCCTCCAATGGTCCATATTGAAAAGTCCGCGATCGTTGAATTTGACTTGTGTGGCATCATCTCTCTTGAAGTCAATTCCAAATGGAGCGTATGTTATCACAGCCTCGAACTTATTGTCTGGACCATACTTGACAACAGTTTTATCTCGGAACATGGATATCGAAGCAGTTGAACTCAAATCCAAGCCGCCCACAATAGCCCAGGATTCAGCCTCATTGTATCTCTCCTTTCGGGCCTTGCTATCATGTCGTAATGTGATCTCCCCTTTCTGACGCTTTTCCTCATCGACAGTCAATCTCGCAGATCCAGACTCGAGGAACGAAATGGTGAGTGGTAACCGGACCGTCTCGCCATTAGAATTGATCGACTTGAGAAGCGTTCCTTGCAATTGGCCTTCGTTCCAGCTCAAAGACTGAGGGTTTATCCGGTAGGGAGCTTCCCATTGTGTGCCCAGTCCCGCCGCCTTGTCTGCGTATTGTCGATTCCGTTTGCAAAAGCCAGATTGATCGCAGGTCTTGAAATTTTCATGCTTGACAGACACTTAAGGTTGTGTTAGTATATTATGGCGATTGGAGAAGGTTGTGCGTACCTGCTGGTGTGAATAGAGAAAAGGCTGAAGTGAGAACAAGTAAAGCTGTCCAGTTCTGGGACAGCCCCGTAGAACTGCGCATTGTGGAAATGCAAAATAATTGACAGGTTTAATGTTCCCAGAACAATATGGAGAGAAGATCCAGCTACTGCCGTCGCCTGCTCTGGAGTGGTGTTGTGTGTGAAGAGGGATGAAGGTTGGAATGGAAGTCTGGATAATGAAGCTCGAGTATGGCTCCGTAGTGAAGTGAGTGGCTGCTGTGGCCCAGCTGTGACGAACCAATGACCTCGATCCCTGTCAGTGCTGCGAAACAGCCCCGAGCTTGGCGGGAGCTCGACGGGAGGACCTCGGGAAATATAGTGAGTGCCTGACATTCTCCTTGTTGCCTCGTCTACCAGGCACCAAAGTGCCAAGCGCCCGCCAAGTACGCCCCACTACCCCTCCATCAAAAAACCTCCAACTCACCACCCAGAACGCACGATGAGCGAAGAACAACACACCAGCACCAGCAAAGATCCCGAGATATTTAAACACTTGAGCCCCAAGACTCAAGGTTTCCTCCGAGCATCTGCAAATACACGAGAAGAACGAGCCAGACTCAACGACGACATTATGTCTACCGAACAGACGTAAGTTGTTTCCCCCGCTATGCTGTGTGTTGAGGGGAGGGGGAGCTTTTCTGGCGGTGAAAGATTGATACATTGATTAACCTTGTGTATAGCTTCATTGCTATCAAGCCCGATGGCGTCCAGGTATGCCACTGCAGATATCGGATGGAATGCAATAAGGATTATATATTGATTGATATATAGCGTGGACTCATTGGCCCTATCATCTCTCGATTCGAGGCTCGTGGGTATGTTAACCTCCTGGATATCCATTCGTTGAACCTCTACTTACACAACAACACAGATACAAGCTTGCCGCTATCAAGTTGATGACTGCCAGCCAAGAGCACCTCGAGAAGCACTGTACGCTAACATCACCCTAAAATAATATGTACAATTGCTAACCACCATCCTCTCCAGACGAGGATCTCTCCTCCAAGCCATTCTTCCCAGGACTCATCAAGTGTATGCCCATAATCACACCTCCACGCTCGACATCATAAATCTAACAACATCTAGATATGGGAAGCGGACCAATCTGCGCCATGGTTTGGGAAGGTCGTGATGCCGTCAAGACCGGCCGTGGTACGTCTTCTCTCCACTCTCCTACATTCTTCCCAACTCAACCCCCTATCACCCAATCCCATCCGCTCTAAATATTTCACTACTAACAACCCCCACCCAGTCCTCCTCGGTGCCACCAACCCCCTCGCCTCCGCCCCAGGTACCATCCGTGGTGACTACGCCATCGACGTCGGACGCAACGTCTGCCACGGTTCCGACAGCGTCGAGAACGCCAAGAAGGAGATCGCCCTCTGGTTCAAGGAGGGTGAGGTCCAATCATGGAAGTCCGCTCAACACGACTGGGTTTACGAGAAGTAGATTTCGGTCTATTGATCTATGAAACCCCTTCTAGAATGGGTTTGCAATTGTTGGATGTCGAATATCTGATGATGGATGGCAACACAAACGCATGCATGCCTACCTAAATAGGAAAAAAGTTGTCGTTGAATGAAATGATGAAATGGAAATGAATAACTTAAAGAATTGGTGCTATTTCCTCGAATATGTTGTGCAATCGGTTTGTGTGCTTGCGGGCTCTCTTCCAGTCAAGTCTTTGCTCGTAATGTTCACAGTGACAACTCGCACAGCCCTCGGAAACAGAAAACTCGTTCTCTCTCGTAGCAAGGATCCCTCCTTCGAAATCAGCATCAGCCAGCGCCTTGGCTTCCACATCCCTCGTTCTATTCCTTCTCGTCCATATGTACTGTACAGTAGGTCTTCTACTTGTGTATCCGTACAATCCACCTATTTCCTACCGGGTTTTTGCCCGTCTCCTCTGGTGGGACTCGCCCACTTTGCCTTCGACCTTTTCATATAATAGTTATGTTCCCGGCAGAAGGTATATTTCCCCTTGGCTGGCCTCCGTCCTTAGTTATTGTCCATCCCTGCCTCCTTCCCATCAACTTCCTTTCTTCCCCCTCGCCTTTCCAATCCCAATAACACCACCACCCGTAGCCCCCGTGCCCGCAGCACCACTCATCCCTCCAACACCACCACCTCCTCCCCTATGCTCCCATCTTCCCATATTCCCAGCACTCACTCCTCCACCACCTCCCCTCCCCCACCACCTCCCCTCCCCCTCCACCTAACCAACCTGCCAAACCTCCCCAACACAGCCCTCGCAAACCACGGCGCACCCCAAACACTAACCAGCACTCGAACAGGCAGCAACACCTTCGTAATCGCATACGCCGTCGCGACCTCGACTAGGATCCTCGTGCCGCGCTCGCTCGCTTGCCATTTCCCCTGTACTTGCACATATTCCTCGACTTGTGGGTCAGAGCCTCCTACACTTTCTTCTCTTGCCGGAGGACTTTTAGAAGCGGTAGAGTGCGAGTTCGCAATGTTTCCCGTTGCGGGAATTATACCCGTATCAGGAGCAGGAGTAGGAGTAGGCCCAAAACCAAACAACCCCCTCCGTCCAAAATACCTCCCGAACCTCTCTACGCCCTCATTCACCCATCTACCCTGTACCCACGTCTCGGGCAGCCAGCCTGCGTAGTGGAACGTCGTTGCTAGGCCTACCAGGGGCACGATGGCTGTGATCTCGTGTAGGATCAGGAAGGATGTTAGGTGGGAGATTGGGGCGGTACGGAGGGCTGTTGTGTAAGGGTGGAGGAAGCGTGGGAGGCGGGTGAGGATACGGTCGATTCTGTTGCGGGGGGTGGTTGTGCTGGAGGAGGAGGAGGAGGAGGCATATCGTGGGGTTTGTTGGGAGGCGTTTGGACGTGGAGGGGGGCGTTGGCGGGAGGTGCGGAGGAGGGGAGGGAGGGGTCGTCGAAGGAGGTGGCGGAGGGACATTGTTGCTTGGTTGTGTGGTTTGTGGATGGATTTCTACCTACCCATTGTTGCTGGTGAGGGCGAAATGTCTGGTCGGGTTGAGTATTGTGTTGGTAGGGAGGTGTACAAATTGAGAGAGGGTAAGAATGCTTAAAGTGAGACGCGATTTGGGAAAGCTGTTCGCGATGGCAGGGGACAAGGGTGGGACCTCGGCCGGAGATTTCTCCCCTTTCCGTCTCTCGGCTGGCTTCCTTCTGTTTACTTTTATATTTTCATGATTCTGACGCCTTGCTCGCCAGAATTTCATAGTTAGGCAATTTTGGTTTAGGCATATGAGTATTTAAGTATGGATTATTGTTGCACTTGTAACCTGGTCGGAAACGAACCCTGAAGAGACATAGCTTTTTTTTGCAACGAATATGCAAGTCTATATCGACACCTGTCTATTCATTCCTCCAAGAATGATGTAAAGAGCTATCAAAGCTAACACAGTATCCTTTCCTCAGTGACGCATATCAACTATTCACACCTATCACATACCCATCAACCTCTCGTCAAGCCACTCCCTCAACCTCTCCCCATTGCCCAGAATCTGAATCTCGGCCTTAACATTCAACAGCAGCATAACTTGCAACTCTCTCCTCCACTCAGTATCCTTCTCTTCATCCCATCCCAACATTCTCAACGCAATCCTCCTATCCCTCGCCGTCAATTTCAACATTCCTCTCGCATCAGCTCCTTTGCCGAGAAAATCACGACTGCGTACACCGAGCCATTGGACAGATGGGACTGCAAGGTTGAGTTCGTGAGACAGAGCTTGAGAGCCGTGTTTGTAGGTTGACATGATACCAAGTCCGTCGGGATCGAAGTCTACAAGAGCGAAGATTGGGATAGTGGGGTGGTAGGTTGATAGGAGGTGAAGGAATTGGCGGGATTGGATGTCTGGGTAGCCTTTTGCCTGGTGATGTCTTCAGATTGGGCCTTGTGAATAAGAAGGGGATAGCTTACGGTGATAATAATCCCTCTCCCGGCTTGGGAGTCGTTCCAATATTGATTTGTTGCTAAAGTGCGGAAGGTTGCCTTTGACATTAGTGGGAATTGTGGGAGGAAGTCTAGAGCTTACCTCTTTCTCGACTACGAGAATCCACTTAACGTCTAGAAATTGAATGGTCTCGATGTCATTTGGATTGGGGATCAGAAGCCCCTGCTTAAAGATGAGCGAGCAGCATCATGTTCGGCAGAACGGAAACGTACTTCGGGCTCGAGAGTGAAATCGATGACAGAAGTATCTCTCCTGGTCAAACGAAAAGATCCAGCGACCAAACCTTTGGCAGCAGCGACCTGTGAACCTTTAGCAGTGACTAGACGAGGACGGTATAAGAACATACAATGTTCAGTGCATCTCTCCCAACACCAAATGTGTGAGCTATATCATCAACATATCGATCTACAACTTCTTGTTTCATGAAGAGTTCTGGTTCTCGATAGTAGATGTCTCTGTGGTGTGTTAGTGAGATATTAAATAACAATCAGTGATGGGCTCTTTCGCAGGGTAGGAAGCAAGAGAGTGTTTTGCTGAGGCCGTCCTTCCTCTTTATTGTGAAGCCAACCTTTTGGTGGTGACGATGCCAGTAACGAGAGCCTCATGGGACAACTCAAGGATTCGAAGCAGAGCAGCTGTCAAGTCAGTGAAGTGCTTCCCAAACGGACCATCACTTACTGAATTTCCAAGCTTCTCTTTGATTCCTGCTCGGGAAAGTGATTTTTATCGTTCTCCTCCTGGTACCGTCCCCTCCATCGTCTTCAACCTTAGCCTTAGATTTAGACCTACTCTTAAGCTCTATCACAAGCTCCTTCCCGTCTTCCAAGATGCAGTCTGCGATAGACTCGAAGATGTCCTCAATTTTGGAGATGACAGCTCCGACTTGGTTGAGATTGATATTGCGTCTGACTTGCACCAATGCATCAGAGTTGCCATAGTCAGATATGTTGTCTGCTGGGGTAAGTGTACTGTGTGTTGAGTCTGAGAGCAAAGTACCTGGAGACCCTGTACCAGGAGGGTCATCTTGAAGGTATCCTGACAGGAGATCAAGATCCATGGCAGCCACAAGTATGAAACTTTATGCCTTTGATCTTGAGCATGCATAGAATGAGTCGTCATAGCACAATGTCAAGATTCTCAAGGAGTCGTGAAGCTGTGGATGAATGTGAGTGAGTGAACAACGGGAGAGGATTAGCCCGTCTTGGCGTGTCCCTGCCAAGCTTCAGCACGACCACTGACCAATCAGCTGCTTCTGTTCCTGGATTCTGCTCGGTTAAGCCCGCATCTGGCAAATGTCGACGCCGCATTTTCCGACCCCTCCAGATGAAAGGGGAGCTTGAGCTTCTCCCGTGTTGATATCCAACTCGACCCTCATCACCGCCGTCTTACATTCAACTCGGGCACTACTTGTCAGACCTACAAGTAGCCAGCTGCACCTCCTTGGGCCTGGTACTCTCTTCTTGCCTGGCCTCCCTAAGGACACGCGGGACAAGGACCAGAGTCCAACATGACTTCCGCGAAAGGGGTAGTAACTCCTGTCAACGGACATGCGAAGCCAACGATCACTGTGACAGCGCGGGAGAAGAGGTCAATTGACTCAACGGAAGACGAAGTTATACCCGCGAAGCGTCCCAGGTTGTCAGAGAGGACAGATTACACGAAGTGGCGCCTGTTGGACGAAAAGGGCAGACAGACATGGCACTATCTGAACGATGAGGAAGCTAAAGATTGGCCTCAATCAGATGCAGACAAGTGGTTTCTAGGTCTGCCATTGGTACATACCTCTCTCTGGCCTCGTTGATACACGCTGACTTTACCAGAACTTCCCCGACCTACCTACTGCGAAGACTCCCCTCGACACCGTCAAGAATGGCCTCGAATTCTACCAGCATTTGCAGCTTGAGCCCGGTAATTGGGGTTGCGAATATGGTGGACCTATGTTCCTCTTGCCGGGAGTTGTTATTGCGTGGCATGTCACTGAAACAGAGATCCCAGATCACATCGCTACGGAAATGAAGAACTATCTATTCGCAAGGGCGCATCCCGAAGATGGAGGCTGGGGACTGCACATCGAAGGAGAGAGCACTGTCTTTGGAACTGCAATGAATTATACCTCCTTGCGCATCTTAGGAGTCAGTGAAGAGGATCCACGTATGATTAAAGCAAGGGGAACCTTGCACAAACTCGGTGGTGCAAAGGCTGGTCCTCACTGGGCGAAGTTCTGGCTCAGTATCCTCGGGGTTTGCAAATGGGAGATTGTCAATCCCTTACCGCCGGAGTTCTGGCTTCTCCCAGACTGGGTTCCTTTTGCCCCTTGGCGCTGGTGGATTCACATGCGAATGGTCTTCCTTGCAATGTCTTTCGTCTGGTCCAGACGCTGGTCTTGCCCAGAGACAGACCTCATCCGATCACTCCGACAAGAGCTGTTTGTAGAGCCATACGAGTCCATCGACTTCGCAGCTCATCGAAATACCATTGCCGAGACAGACAACTATCATCCGAAATCGTGGTTACTGAAAGCCGCGTTTTGGGTCATTGAAAAGGTTCATGTTCCATTCACCAGGACCAATAGTCTGGCCAAGAAAGCCGAAGACTGGGTATGGAAGCTCATTCAGATGGAGGACAAGAACACGGATTATGCTGACCTCGCACCTGTTAATGCTGCAATGAACCTTGTTGTCTGTTTCATCAAAGAAGGGCCAAATTCATACTCGGTGAAACGCCATCGTGATCGAATGGCTGACAATCTCTGGGTTAAGAATGAAGGTATGTTGGTCAACGGCACCAATGGAGTCCAGTGCTGGGATACTGCGTTTTCAATCCAGGCCGTGATGGATGCTGGATTAGCCGAAGATCCAAAATGGAGGCCCATGCTCACCCGGGCTTTGGAGTTTCTGGACGATCAACAGATGCGAGAGAATGTCGATGATCAAGCTCTCTGCTATAGACAACAACGAAAGGGCGGGTGGGCATTCAGCAATAAGGATCAAGGATATGCTGTCAGTGACTGTATATCCGAGGCTCTCAAGGCAGTCTTACTTCTGCAACGAACTCCAGGATACCCAATCTTACTCGACGACCAACGAATCTACGACGCCATCGACACGCTTCTGACTTACCAGAACGCATCCGGTGGATGTGCATCATATGAACCCACTCGAGGCTCAGAACGCCTTGAAATTCTCAATGCTGCCGAAGTTTTCGGCAGGATTATGATTGAATACGACTACCCAGAATGCACAACCGCCGTTGTTACAGCACTTTCCCTCTTCACGAAACACTACCCAGATTACCGGACCGCCGATATCAAACTCTTCAAGAGCAGAGCAGTGCAATATATCAAGAATGCTCAGTACCCTGACGGCAGCTGGTATGGAAGTTGGGCCATCTGCTTCACGTATGCTGGTATGTTTGCATTAGAGAGCCTGGCGAGCATTGGGGAGTATTATGAGAACAGCACATTCTCACGAGCTGGTTGCGATTTCCTCCTATCGAAGCAGAGGGAGGATGGCGGTTGGTCCGAAAGCTATCGCGTAAGTCCTCATCACCGACCAGTCCCAACTTCGAATCGATGTTCAAGATGCTAATATTCCGCAGTCCTGTGAGACAGTAACCTACATTGAGCACCCGGCAGGCTCGCAAGTCGTTATGACAGCATGGGCCATCATCGGCCTCCTAGAAGCACAATACCCAGATCGCGCGCCTATCGAGAAGGGTCTCAAGCTCATCATGAGCAGACAGCAGCCTAATGGAGAGTGGTTGCAAGAAGCTATTGAGGGGGTTTTCAACAAAAGCTGTATGATCTCGTACCCGAATTACAAGTTCATCTTCCCGATGAAGGCGTTGGGTATGTTTGCTAAGAGGTATGGGGACGTGGAGTTGCTATAGGTGGGAAATGATTCATGATAGAGAGGGTTGAACTTCTAATCAGTAATTTTAATGTAATGAATTGCAGAAGACAAATCCCTGACCCTGTTGTCAAGTGTATGGTATGGTGCAGTACAATAAATCTTTTTGAGGCCTCTTTTTCGGCCAACAGCTAAGTACTGGAAAGAAATACTCGGGCTAACATTCATCAAGTTCATAATTGTAGAAACGCTTCTCAGACAAGACAACTTCTAGCACTAACTCCGCCAATGCACAGCTTCAATTTCACCAAATAACGTTGAGCCGCCCATGTTGTGCCCCGACCTATTCACATAACACCCGACTCCCTCGACTTCTCCATGGGAAGTCAGCTCTGGGCGCGGCTCCCCAGTAACAGCGCCGCCACCATCATCCGTCAAGAGGCCTCTATTCCTGAACGAAAGGCGAAGAATCGGATTGTCCGGCTCCGCTGGTGGTGAGATTTCCCGTTGCTCTGCGGCTGGAGGATGTGCAATGAGAGACACCGCGTGGCCTTCCCCTATGGCCGATGGAATCGTCCCTTCATGAATACGACGTCTCTGCATTTCGTCGTCCCATTCCTCCACCGATGCGAGTCTTCCACTACCATACCTCTCGTCCCATCTGCGCTGGCGCTTCAACTCTTGTGTCTCTGAAGTAGGCTCGAATTGAACAGGAGAAGGGGGTATCGAATAACCACTGACGTCCGGCCGAGAATCTTCAGGACTCGCTACATTCCCCGAGGAAGAAGGCGTGCGTCCCATGACTTTCTTTGCTTTTTGCACGAGTTTCTCCACGGATATCGCATACCACGGCTTATAGCCCATACCCATACACTCCGACTTCTCCTCGTCATCAGCTCTCCCGGCCTCGGAAAACGAATTGGCGTATTCATGATAGATGTTGTTATCCAGCACGAAATCAATGCCTAGAACAACAGGCAAACAACAAGTTGGCAAGACGTCGAAGACGATCGGTACGAGTTTACCCCCCGGCAGCAAAATCTGCGTGTGTACCTGCCCAACCGTCGCCTCGTCTGGCCCAGCTGGGAAAGTAATCCAGCCTAAGTTTTCCCTCTCTGTCTGTATATGCAAGCCTTGTTCAAGTGCCCACTCGGCACTCATGACGTTCCTCCTCGATCCCGTATCCGGCAACGCCGCGAAAGGAATCCGACGGTCGTCTCCCATTATGCCATGGAATCTCTGTGTCGTCTCGCCAATGCGGTAGAAAGCCCATAGATTCTTAGCCGGGAAGAGACAGCGTTTGAAACGATGAATGTACTTCTCCATCGTCTGTGTCGCTTTGAGGAATGGCCTTCCGAGCAGGATGTCAAAGCAGAAGCTTTTCACTACATGTGCGAGCACCTGTACGATCTCTTTCGGTCGATCAGGGAACGAGACGGCGATTCGAACTGTGCCTATTGAAGTCATGATCCCTTGGTTACCGAGACGCATGAGTTTTTTGGACGGTTGGATCTCCCACCCCATTTCGTGGCAGCGAGTCGCTGAGACTATTGTCTCTTCTGAACCGGTGTCGCCTATTCCTGGGACGACCTGGCCGTCGATGAGGACGCGGAGACCACGCGAGATGGTGTGTAGCTCGCCGTGCACGAACCTGTTGGTTACCACGTCCCATGTACGCCACATCAACATGTGCTCGGAGTTTGGACAGGAAAGACCTCTTTCGGCGCAGGACTCGCATACCAAGTAGCCAGCTCCAAGGCAGCTGCTGCAGTGATAGTGAGTGTTTCCCAAGTCATCGTTGCATGAATGGCAGTACGGAGCTCTCCAACTCGGTGGATTACTGGTATTCAAAATGCTGGCACTGAAAATTCCAGCATTATTGTTCTCCCAAGTATCATCAATGCTGTCATCTTGACCTCCGCTTCTTCCAGCATCATTTGGAAGATCACCAGCGATGATTCCGGGCAATTCGGCGCCTGGGATAGTAGTACGATCTCTCAAATCCGAGTCGTTCGGGGCCTGAGCTGCATAATTTGCCGGTAATTCTTTCTTCGGCGGGGCTATGTCTCTGGCGATAAATTCTGCGATGTCCTTGAGAGAAGAAATCCATGGAGTACGAATGGCTGAGTAGGATTGAGGTTAGGGGTTGTCCGATGGTCCACGAGTTTGTTGATAAGTAGTAATGTATGGTGGGGAAGCCAAAGAAGGAAGTGTTGTTATATTCGCCTGGTGTCCATCTTCTTTGTTGTACCGTCGTGCCAAAGAAGGTCCTTCAGGCAAGAAACCATTCTCTGCGTTGTTGTCTATCGCCATCGCCATTGTTGGAACTATTCCTCGCTTATCGAGTGATGACGGGACTCAGTCAAAGAAAGATGTCTAAACGAATAAATAGAGTAGAAATGACTATGCAGATCAACAGTCAGGAGATGGTTAATATTTGGATAACAAGCTAACAGAAGAGGAAGAATTCTTGGAGGGTTCATAGATTTAAACCTCTTGTGAGACTGTGGGAGCCTTACAGCTGCGCCTTTAATATGGTGGTGGCTGTTACCGTACCGTACGTGGCCCAATGAAACGGTTTATGGGACACGCCCGACTATTACGGAGGCAGGTAAACCTCTCCACCCGTGTGTGAGGAACCTACAGAGTTGCAAGCTTCAGTACAAGTCATAATTACGGGGAAAGGAATTCATTATTAGATTGTCAATTTTTGCTGCTTGAAGAAACATCATGGACAGCCCGGGCGAATCTTTTGCAACGGAGTCTCGCCATCTGGAAGGTTTTCCCAGCCTTGCGCTCTTCATCAGCAAGGATGCAGACGCCTCTATTTTTCGGAGTTTCGGCGAGCTAGGGGCAAGAAATCTTCTATACTTGCAAAGTCATCTGAACGAGCTGGACATTCAGCTCAAGAGACTAGATCGAGAGGATTTCGATAACAGGTCTCGGATTGCCGGGCTCAAAATCTCAGCTCGTGAGTATCGCTGTTTGAAGACTGCTGGGGGAATTTGCGAGAACACTGGAACTCACGAAGAAAATGCTTCCGGAGCAAATGTTGGAGCTACGACGCAGATTTCGGACAGGGAGTCATATTTCCAGAAGCGCTTGCGGTTACATGGCGAGATCAAAGATGCTTTGAAAGAATACCGCAAGTCTTGAATATCATCCCATCATCTTAAGCTGCGCATGTGCTGACAGATTTTCAGGTGAAGCGTTGATTCAAGAACATCAAATTAGAAGCCTCAAGCCCCCTCCAAATAGGTCGCTATCAGCTTTCAAACATTTCTTCGCCCGCAAGGATGGTAACATACTTCTCGGCGACGACGAGAACCTCTTTGGAGACTTGGAGCACCCAACCGATCTCGTTTCTCTAAACACCTCTGAAGACGATCGTCTGAATCGGTTCTTGAGATACACATGCGGGTACTGCTTTCGAGTAAGTAGATTCCATTCTCCAAATTCGATCAAGTACCATGTCGGCTTATATCCCAAAACAGGACAGAAGACGCAAACCATACCCAGATCTCGACATTTTCTACTACTCAGACAGAGCAATTCACTTAACAGGCTACATCATAGCCACGATTCTCAGCGGCATTCTCTTGGTGGGAGCGATGCTCTGTCTATCACTTGCTTGTTTACGCTCGGGACTGGGGATTGAGATTGGGCATGGTGGCTTTGTTTACTTCTCTGTTCGCGATTATCGTAGGTCTTTTGACAAATGCGAGGAGAGCCGAGCTGTTTGGGTCGACGGCTGCGTATGCGGCGGTGTTGGTGGTGTATGTTAGCGGGAGTTTGGGACCGCCTGGGCCAACTGGCGCCGATGGGAGTAATATGACTTGAATTCTGCCATAGATGGTAGCTCTGGCGGGGAAGATATCAAGCAAGCCATTACATGCTTAATTACAATGTCGCCGCTTTATTTGCTTCCATTATAAATCCCACCCGACCTTTTCTCCGTCATATCACCCGTTCACTCTTCTATTCCTTCTCATTCTTCTCAAATTCAATACCCACACCAGTGCTGTCCACACTTGAGCAGCCATAAAATAAAGCTGCAGAACACTCAAGATAAAATGAGCTATTCGAAAGGAAATGCTGCCTTCGTCGCCCCCTTTCTGAGAGAGGACTGCCACGCCGAGCGTTGTGAAAATGAGGTTTTGTGTGAAGGCTGAGGATCTGTTTTCTTGAATTGGCTGCAAGAACTAGGAGAGAGGGGAAGAGAGCACAAGCTGACTCCTGGGGTTGATCTTTTGTTTCGAAGTGAAGTGGTTGGGAAGTTACTTACGAGTTTCTGTTAAAGAAATGATGGAGTGGCAGGATGATCGAGATGATGAGGAATTCGATGTCCCTGTGAAAACCTCGTCAGTATTTATTGTAATTTGGAGGTCCGAGAAGCCTTGGGATTAGAAATAACTCACCACGGAATCCAGATGTACGCCCATGTAAACACCAAGCAAGCAGACACAATGATAAGCAAGTTCCCTCTCAGGTTCGCCTTCAGATCCGCCCTCCCTATATTCCCCTCCACTGCGTCCTGCCTGGCAAAAATATATTTCGGCACTTTTCGCCACAGTGATGGCTTCATATTTGTGTCCAACTCGCCTTTGGCCTCGAGGAGATCTATATCTTCGCGTAAAGCTCGCCAGTCACTAGCCAAGTTCCGGGCCAAAGTATTGCTTGTTGGATCGAGGAGTATATTGAGCAGAACACAACTGATGCAGAAACGGCCGAATGAGGACCAAGATAGGTGCGTTGGGGCATTGCGGGTGCTTGCGTGAAAAGTTGTTGCTTGGAGCAGGAGAGAGACGCCGGATGTGAGAAGTGCTTCTGGTGTGATGCAAGGTCTAGACTCTGAGGGGTTCTTGTTGGGGGTTTGGATATAGTACGGAAGGGACTTGAAGGTCTTAATTGGGGGTTTATAATGGAAGGTTTGATTATAAGGTAGGGGGTCATACAATACCATGGTCTCCTGAAAAGTCGATTGGATGGGTCATGCTTCCAAACGAAACTTTCGCTTCGAACCAGCTTGACAATAATAACAAAAGCCTTGGTTGATTTAGGGGCTTGATTCGGAATTTCGATTAGAGTTAGGGCACATTCCACTTGAATCTTACTGTGTTGCCTGAGACTGATGTGAGCATATCATAGTTTGTGGTGGCGTAAATGAGTACTCAACTTTCCTGCTTCATATCATGGAGCTGAATGGAATGTCAGACGTGATCATGTGACTGACGGCTCCACTTGGTCCAAGCGCCTGAGGCTGTTCTGTTAGGGCAAGGCTGAACTCGGTCAAAACCTATGACCTCGAGCGTCTACAACTTCTCGAACTTTCCCTTGAATCAAATTCGAATTGTGCTCGCACATATTCCACGTCTCAAACAACAACAAACAAAAGGAAACCACGCCTCCAACTCTCTCCCACAATTCTTCACACTGCAAACTAACAACAAAGCAGAGCATACCGTACCCCACCATGACTACAGAAGCAGGCAGAGGCCAAGAGGCCATGAAGGTCTCCGACTACCCTACCGCAATTCAGCATCTCACAGCTGCTCTCAGGACCTCGAAGTCTCCTCTCTGGCTCATCCAGCGCTCGACCGCCTACCAACGAACCGGCCAGCACGATCTCTCCCTCATCGACGCCGACAATGCCCTCCTTGCCAGCATGGATCGAGGCAAGCGGGATCTGATTGCAACCTCTTACTTTCGACGTGCAGTCGCTCTCCATGGACTGGGCAGATTTGGCGACGCCAGACTGTGCCTCACCTGGTGCCACAAGCGCAATGACAAGGAGAAGGGATTGACGATCTGGATGGCCAAGGTCAAGGGTGACTATGAGAAGGCTGGTGGTGATGATGCAGAGTGCAATAAGACTACCGTCAAGGAGGTCCCAGACAAGCCAGAGGAAGTTACAGCAGATGTTGCGCCAAAGGAGGAGGAGAAGGCTCCAGTAGCAAAGAAGGCTCCAGCTGTTGCTGTCACTCCAGTTGCACAGAAGCCAACACCCAAGGAGAAGATCAGAACCGAGTGGTACCAGTCTACTGCAACTGTTACAATCGAGGTCTTCGCCAAGGGGGTACCAAAGGAGAATGCAGAAGTCAAGATCGAAGAAGGCAGCGTAAGTTTGTTTGTTCGGTAGCTCTACGAATATGCTAACATTTTCTAGCTTGATGTCAGCTTCCCAATTGCTTCCTCCGATAGCACCTACGACTATACCCTCTCTCCCCTCTTCTCCAAGATCGACGCCTCGAAGAGCACTTTCCGAATTACCCCTCACAAGATCGAGATCGTCCTCCATAAGTCCCTCCCTGGTCTCAAATGGTCATCCCTCGAAGGCACCGAGCCAATCCCCTCCACCACCACCGAAGAGCCAGCTGCCAAAATCCCTGACGCAGTCCTCAAAGCCGATAAAGCCCCCTCGTACCCCACTTCCTCTAAGAGTGGTCCAAAGAACTGGGATACCGTCCTCCAGGACGAGAAGGAGGATGAAGGCGAGGAGGTCGACGATTTCTTCAAGAAGCTATACAAGAATGCAGACCCCGACACCAGGCGTGCCATGATGAAGAGTTACCAGGAGAGTAACGGTACTTCACTGTCCACTGTCTGGAGCGATGTTGGTAGCAAGACTTTCGAAACCACACCACCTGATGGAATGGAGGCTAAGAAGTGGAACTCTTAAGCGCACAAACAGATTTCTTGCAAGGAGATCGGTTTACTTGGCGTTTCTGGTTGTTCTCGGTTCTGGACGGGTGTAAGCGGCATTTTCATGGAGTTGAATGGAGTGCCTTGTCTTTGATCCACTTTTACAAATATCTCATGGCGACATATGGCGTACTAAAATTAAATCAATCGTCTACTTAAACTTTCCCCCCCTTTTGCCAATCTGAACTCAGGGTTTGCCATCTCGATATTTCTCTTTCGTGCCCAACGACTGTGGAGTCGCATATCTTGTCTGTCAGATCTGTACGGAATTGTAAGAAAGTGTCGTAGTAGAGACATGACAACACTCCAAACACGGAGTATTCCGTCTCGTGATTTGTTGCTCTATGTTTCGGGAGTATGCAGTATCTGATATCCAGTCTTTTGATATGTGAGGAGAGAAATGAGCACTGATGAAACACACAAAGGCAGCATGCCGTCCATCACTTCTCCCTGCTCCGTTTGCTTTTCGTTTCTTCACCCCTCTCTACTCCAGATCTCGCTCCTCCTCATACCTACCTCTTCTGACTTTTCACTCCACCCAAGCACGTATCGTCATCACTCCTTCATAGCAAGAACCAACAAGCTCAACAAATCCCAATATGGAGATGGATCTTCAACCCCAATCAGACTTCAGCGAGAGTTATCCTCCAACTCCAACAGCCACAACTTTCTCCCAGAGCAGAATCGATCGAGAAATCATCGTTGCAGATCCCAAGACTCCTGCAGGGCAGATTCCAGGTGCCGTTCTACTCGTCAAAAGTACACCAGTCCACGGCAATACATTGGCATCCAAGCGCAAGCTGGAAGTCGGCGAGTTGGTCAAGGTCGTCAAGCATATGGGTGCTTATTGCAGAGTGCGGCCGTTGAGGACGGGAGATGATGAGTGGACTGTGCATTGGAGTGTGTTTTTCCCGTTGGGAATTAGGACGCGCTGTTCGTGTGAGGAGGGGACTTGTCGGTGTGAGGTTGAGTGGGCGGGGAGATGTGTTGTGAGTTTTGTTGTTTTACTTTCCTTCTCTTCATTGCTTCAATTCTTCTCATCTGTTTGTCGTTCTTGTGGGGGTTTGGGGAAAGTATTGAAGCTGATTTATGGGGAATTTATAGCCTGAGAATGTTCCTGCTTGCGTCCAGCCATCATCTGAAAATATCAAACTCGCCTCCGAGGGACAAGAGCAAACCAAGCCTCCGGTTCTAGCTGCCGATCCACACACGCTCGAAGGCCAAACCACCGGTGCGATCCTCGTCATCAGGCACAAAGCATCAATTCCAAAGAAATATCAGAATTGTCCGGTCGAAGTTGGCGATTACATCCAGCTGTTAGAAGGACCCTCAAAGGATGCTGGCAAAGTCGTACCCGCCAAGAACTTGAGGACTGGAGTCGTTGGACATGTCACCTGGGGTGCGGTGTTTCCCCTCGAGGAGAGGGAGATGTGTCATTGTTTCAGGACAACGGGTTTTAGCAAGTGTCGGTGTGTTTACATTGACTTTGAAGCATCTCTGGTAAGTCTGCCGAGTCATTTCTGTGGCCTTGAAGACGCTTGCTGACTTTTAATTAATAGCATTTCGAGAAAAATACGACGTGAAAAATCTCCAGAGCTTCTCAGATGTTGTAAAGGAGATGTTCCAGGAGTGTGGATTTGATATGTAGACGGATGAAAGGGGACATGGGAATCGGAGTTGGGAAATAAGACTTGGGATCGTAGCAATTTATTCATGAAATATTTTGGTTCAGTTTCCACACGCCTCACATTTTTGGATCTACTTCTGTTTCGAAACTTTCATGCATCATTTCAAGAGCGGTGGACTTGAACGGAAACATGTTTGTTCCGCGACGTTATGCCTATTGCCAACCCTCCGTAAACATTTCCTCGCCCTCACTCTAACTAGCCACGAGACACCGACATAGGCGTTGTACTGCATACACTTCAAAATCTCCACAGCACCTAGCTACGAAAGAAATCCAGTGAGTCCAACCATTCCTGATCATCACGGTCTTGAACCTTGTCCCCTTCTCCAACACGCAAGGAAGGCTCACTCGCTCCAGATAATTGACCTCGCCGTGGTTGCGTATTCGCATTGATGTTTGGAGTGCTAGTGATAGTCTATCCAGTCGTTGTTTGTAGGAACGAGAGGGATGGAAGGGGTAGTATTATCTTATTCTGTGTACCGTTGTCCCAGAACAGTCTTTCGCTTCAATTCCAATCTCCGAGCGAGGAAATAGCATCGCCGTCGGTGCGACTTTGTGTTTCGCAGTGGCGATAATCTCAACCTCGCAACTCGTACCAGAATGAGAGGTGACCTTGACTAAGTATCCCACACCTTGTTTCTAACTATTTTCTGATCCTGGCGCTGGCGAGTGCTTGACGACGAGGATGGACCCGATTTCGTAGCTTGCGTTGCTGTTTGGGTTGGTATTGCTTGGAGGCCTGGTGGAAAGCTTAGCTCCTTTGAAGTCGATGTTTTGTATATCGAGAGTGAGAGTATTGGTGTAGCTGGGTACAACTGACGTTGGTGATAGAGGGCGGCTGTTGGGATATCCGGAGAGAGTTCCAAGGTCGATGTTCAGGTATTTGTCTGTCATGATAGTGTGTGCTATCTTCAATAATAGAGCACTGATAATTCAGTTTGACATGAGGTTCGAGCTTTGATGTTGGATAAAAGTCCCGGCAGAAGTAGAAATAGCAGGGAGCCCAAAAAGCAGGAGACAAACAAACACTCACCACAGTACGGCTTGCTACATCACTCTTCATTTTTCTATTTGCTTAAACTGTCTCACACTATCTCTACCGTTTCATGCTTTGGACATTTGAAGCCTTCAAGGCGGAGTATACATGAAGCCTGCTCTCTACAGGTTGCCAAGGTGCAGAGCAACCTTCAATCCTCCCAACCTTCAATCCTCCTCGCTTAAAGCTTCAGCAGTGGAAAGCTCGAAGTATTCTCAAGCATCGCCAACCACTTCTCTTCTGGTCTTTGAGGAACGACTCCTGGAAAGTGTTTGTTGCCATAAGACTCGGGAACGAGCGTCTTTCCCGCCTCTTAAATGACCTGGTGCGAGCTTCCGAGCTGAGAATTTACGTCTCCGTGCTATCTATGTCGTGTGTATGTAAAATTTATTGGCGTTCTCATATTTATCCAGTGGTCCTATACCCTGCCCCCGATTGTGCTCTAGATCTTGTCGAGCGTCTCGAAGTTGGTATTCCAGGAATAGTTTCCTCCCATACGTAGGAATATGAGTTCTTCAGTTACTGCAAGGTCAAGCAGTGCACTGTGCATAATAGTTAACTCGCTAAACTTCTTTAATCGAGATCGGCATAGGTCTTTTGTTGTAAGACCATGATCTGTAACATTAACCAAATGGAGATACTCGTCAGTAGCCGCCACTGACAGGCTCACATCCTGGATTCCTTCAATCATGGCTCTCTACGTCTTCAGATGGATCTCGAACGCGGGATAGGTACCCATTTCCGTAGACTTTCCATTGATGAGATAAGTGTAGCCAAGTTGGGCGTTCTTAGCAGCTAATTTCTGCAAGCAATCTCTCGTGGGCAATTTGTCGCGGTAATATCATTCCCTCCAATCGTCGCCTGTGGAGACCTGGGGAAATCGACACTGAGTATGGAGGGGTAGAAATGTGATAGGCCATCTCCGAGAAAATTGCCTATGAGAGACGGCTGAAAACTTTTGGAGTGGTAATCGAGTAGGCATGTGGTCACTACTTGAGGGCCTGGAGGGGGACAGTCAATGAAGATCCAAGTCGCATCCTTAAACTACCCCAACCGAGAATGATGGATCGTCCGTTGCTATGGTTGACCACTTACGGATAGTGAACTTGTACGCAAAGCAAAGCGTGAATATAGAAAACCTAAGCGAAACCAAAAGATTTTGTTGCACATCGCAGCTTTGTTTACTTTCAACAAGATGAGGTTATTTATCGAGGGGGGAAATGTGAAATGGAAAGAAAGGGGGGCAGAGGACAATAAATGAAATCAATGTTGCTGTGTGTTTTAACTGATAAAGGGTTGGTATCATGCGCTTTTCAGAAGAGATGGGAATAAGAAACATTGAGGGTCTCCTACAGATTTTCAATTCAATCCCGAGAAAGATTTTTTAAGTGACTAGTTCGCTTTTCTCAAGGAATTGTCGAAAAGTCATATCACATCCCTTTGAGCTGTCGTGGGGTGAGATGATAACGAAGTGTTTGACCATGATCCAAAGTCAGGATCAGCCTCGCACGTATATGACTGGGCCCATATGCCATTAAACTCTGTAATAAAAGCGTTCGGATGTTGTTTCCCATGAGACCTTCAATTCTGCCTCAGAATTCAAAGTAAACAAATAAGACTGGTTTAGCGAGGGCACGTCAACAAAAACTAAGCTGATCCATGATCCCATATCTGTGGCACGACGCCTAAGAAGCTATCGGGAGTAGTTATATTCTTTTGATTTTCAAGGACTCCTATGACTTGGCGTTGCAGGAAAATTTGTCATTGCTTCAAGGCAACGGGTTTCAGCTGTCGGTGTGTTTACATTGGCTTTGAAGAGTCCTGTGTTGTCAGTCTCCTCGCAGCCAAGTCGATAGGGAAGATATTAGAGTCTCTTCCCATCCACTCTTGATTAGCATCTTAAGCTCTCATATTACCCGCCAAAGAAGTAGCAGTAGCCTGCATCTCTTACTGCAAGTAAGAGAGCAATAGATAGAGAGCCGCAAATCCTAGTGCAGGAGATGCTAGTACGACGGAGGTTACTCGAGAACCCAGAGCGGAGGCGGGAGGCAGGAGTCCTTAAAAGGGTTTGCAGATGACTGAAACGAATAGGCCAGAACGCAATACTGCGGTAGCTTGTGGACGGCCACGTTCAACTGGTCGTCAGACCTCAAGCCTGGACATCACTGGTTCTGTTACTATCAATCACACTACCGAGCAACCCGAATGCATCATAGCCTGAGCTAATTGTCATGTTGAACTGTATCGAATACCATTGAGGAAGCATTTGAACTTCGTGCTTTCCATCGAGACGACTCAATCCTAATCCTCCCACGTCCCGGTACAATCTGTGCCCTCCGATAACATATAGAGCTATCTGACAAAGAAGAAACCTATGACCTTGATGTACTGTAGACTGGTACACAAATGGCTCCTTTTTATCATAACATTGCAACATAAGGCTCTCAAATCCCACTATCAAAGTCCCTGAAACTAGTAGTCTCACCCAGAGTTACTATACTCTAATATACCTGAATGTCTATAGGATTTAGTGCAAACCCGCTGATATTCTCCCAGTCGAAAGTAAGTAGATCTATTTGGCTAAGTTCCCCTATCTTATAATAATTAAGAGGATCTATAGCTAGGTATATCCCCTTTCCTCTGATTAATATCAGCAATAAACCTCTAATTCAAGTAAGTGTACCTTTCTGAAACTTGCAAATCTCTAAGTGATTCGCTATTATATCAAGCCTCTAAATATATCCACATCCACCGCAGACATATTTCTTAGAATAGTTCTGGTTCTTACAATGATGATTTATATCAGACTTCTCCCACAGCTAGCGATGCAATGTACGTATAGATAAGGGCGTCAGCTGTGATCGGCACGGCTTGCATCTTTGAGCTCGTGTTCTCGACCCCTCTCAAATATGGAGAAAGGGAATAGAGTTGGGCATCAAGCTGGAAACCCGTGAGAGAACTAATATGCTGTCTAAAGGCAGTACGGTGAGGGTGGTGCAGGGTGGGGCAGAAGTGAAACGAAAAGAGCTGACTGAGGATGTGAGGTTTGGAGAAGGAGAGGGCAGTTGGGGAAGGAAGATGTTGCTCGCCACTCTGACTTCCGGGGTATGGAGGGCATGCCTTCTCTACCTCTTGAAAGTGCTTTAAGGTAAGGGCCGTCCATGGGATTAATTTCGTCTCTAGCTCTGTGGCTTCATCACGCCAGGACACGTAGGTTTGGTCTCTAGGTCGGATTCTCGTTAGCAGAAGACAAAGGACTTAGTCAGTCCTTGGAATCACATCAAGAAATACATGTAAATAAAGCCGCCTCAAAATCGATTGCTAACGCTCCTGGTAAGAGAAGCCAAAAAGTGGGAGAAATCAATCGGCTGCCACCCCGCCCATTTCTCATTTCGGTGCACTGTTGAGCTTGCCTGCTGGCAACGGCTCAGAAGGTATGCTTGTGTCCGCTGTACTCTTGGATGTAAGCTTCAATCCAGGTCCCCACCGCTTCCCGAATTCCGAACCGGTCGAGCCCTCTACCCCGTCGCTTGGAACAGGTATGGTATTGCCTGACGGACTGCCCTCATTTCCACTATGTTCCCAACGGATACTTGACATATCCCGTGATAACTGCTGAACCGAGAGGTCACTGAGGTGGCCCCCGACCTGCCTCGTTCGCCACCCAAGCCCTCGGTTTGTCCCGTGAAGGATATTGCCGTCAGTTGATACCATGAATTGCACGGCGTCGCCCGTAGCATAGTTGTCAATGACGCTGGTATTTTCCTTCAGGTGTACTTCCGCTTTAGAGCAGATTTCTCTGCTCTTGCAAGTGGTCTCCCACTCTTCTTGCAGTCTTAACAAATCTGCAAGATCTTCCTCGGATGCCATCGCTATCTTCGATTTTGCGACAAGTTGATGGATTCGAGATTTCATATAACCCTCCAACTTAGTAGTCACAATATGAAGACTAGTCTTACATTCCTGCAGGCCCACGGTAGTAAGTCTCTCGGGCAAGTTGAGAGGTTGCTCATCCCCGAGCTGGATCTGATCAATGTGGCTGGACAGCTGGGCACAAATTTGAAGACACTTCTGAGCGCTCATTCGTTCCTCTTTTATGAGTCGCAATTCCGCCACATCAGCAGGGTTCTCTACCACCGTACGTGAGAATATGGTCTCGAGTTTCTCATCGATGTTTTGTAGGTGAGCCTCGAGGTCATCTGTAGTGGACTTCAATAGCTCTTGATAAGTCTCGAGACTATCGGCCGAAGCGGAGGATTTGCGACTAGATAAGTTTAGAGCAATTCCGTTGCGCAGAGGCACACATAAGCTTACAGATTTGCGTCTGTAAGCGCAATGACAATAGTAGATTTATATCCAGCCAGTAGTTGCCTGAAACCATCGATGTTGTCCCCCATGTACCTTAATTTTGCCCAGTCTCGAAAGCTCGTCCGGGTCGTCCCGGACCGGGACGAGCAACTCATGATTTCCTGCTCGAACTCTTTGCATGCATTACCGCATCGTAGCAAGGGAAGATCGAGAGCAGAAAGGTCCACATCGGTAGTGGCACTGACTGTCTCGGTGAGCGAGTTAAGAACCCCGCTCAAGGCCTCAAGCTCGTCTTTGAGATCACGTAACTGTTTGGGATGGAATTTGAAACTCTGGACAGTTTGGTACAGTGTGATACTAGCCTGGAAGGCAAAGCCAGCTAATGTCAGTAATCCAGAAGCTAAGCTTATCGGTTCTGCCATCGCGTCAATCGCTTCGATGCCAGGTAGGATAGTGAAGGTAGTCGAGGATAATGACGAGCGCCAGCGACATCGGGCGGGGTTGGCGTTTATAACCTTCGATGGCGAACTCCACGTGGGCGCGAGTCTGTCGACGCCAATTGGTCAGTAACAGAGGCCAGTTGGATCGTTGGATCACATCCTGGCGTCCACTAGGTGGCTCGGCTTCTCCTCGGTTCTTGAAGAATCCTTGCTAATTGCTTTGCTTTGACACTTGGCGCCTCGCTTCTGGAAGAATAAACGTACGTCCTCTGCATGATGCGTGGATTTTCACGCGAAGCGAATCAAAACGATACGGATGGAGGATGCATTGCACTAAGAGCTAACAGGACCTGTCTGTTATCGCGTTTAAAGTTGCCCGAAGTTAGCTTAAAAATATAAACTTAGTTCCAGTTTGAAGGAAGCTGTGGGTTGTAGAGTAGCTTTAGCTAGAAGAAAAGTAGTAAGGGCAGTAAGTAATTGTATTTTTTTATAATATCGGAATCGTAAAAATGTTAATAGTTCAAGCGTTGAATCAATCCATTTACAATTTTATAGGGCTAACTAAGACAAAGTCGTGACAGAAGATATGCCCCCCTCCCCACGCCAGCTGTCCCCAATTTGTCCCGGCTTATTATACGAGGAAGTTCAGTTTGAGTAGACTGATAGGCTCTTTACTAAAGTCCCTCTTTCTAGAGTCCGATGTTCCCAGCGAAAGATCAGTTGCATCATCAAAGGCCGAAGAGATGCTTCCAGTAGATGCGACCCTTTGGGGAATGGAATCTTGTTGCATATCGAGGCTCAATACGGCCCGGAGAACCTTGGATGTATATGCCGTGGATCACACTGGTTCGATGTGTAGAGTTAGCTGCCATAAATACGTCCGAAATCGAGTGATCATTGCTTTTCAGGAACACTAAGCTATTCTCCTAATTTCTGGTCAATTAGGAAGACGCGTCCCGTCCCGGCACCACTTCAGACTAATATGGGTTGCACTCCATCTTCGCCTCTCATAGGAGCTGTCGTTCGCTTATCCTCCCTGCATGGTCTAGACTAACGCTCCGCATCCCCTGTAGACCATCGATCACATCGATAAAGAGCATCTGTAGTATATTCGAACCCCTCGAGTGTTGCGGACACCTTCGTTACACTGTTAAATTGTGGTGTACCAATTACGAGATCACTCATCGACGCTGTCGCCCAAGGGTTCGCACAATTGAATACAAGTATATCCTGTTTTCCTTAGCCGATAACCAGCCGCTCATCTTTTCCAAACTAAGCGAAGATTGTGGTGATTGTCGTCCACCAGTAGTAATCTACCAGTCGTCGCTTGTGACACGAAAGTTTTGGTAACTACCCTCTAGCTCCATATTTGTCCTGGCTGACCTGTCAAATTTTTTTTTCCAGAATGCAGACTTGAAGAGTAGTGGAAGCGTCGAAGGTCATTCGTTTCCAGCATCAAAGACTTCGGGTGGCACAGTAGTTACTATTCAGAGGCGTGAAGAAGGTATTGAGGCTAATTCATAGGGAATGGATAGCCTAAGAATGTCCTTGTCTATGTCCCGCAACCAGCTGAAAACATCAAACCCTCGCCCGAGGAGCAGACTAAGCCCGTATCTAAAGAACAAGGGCAAATCAAGCTTCCGGTTCTAGCTGCCGACTTATACACGCTTAAAGGCCAAATCACCGGCGCGATCCTTCTTATTAAGCGCAAAGCATTAGTAGTTTTAAAGAAATATTAGAATTATGTAATCGAAGTTAGCGATTACATTAAATTATTAAAAGGACCTTTAAAAGATACTAATAAAGTAATACTAGCTAAGAACTTAAGAACTAGAGCAGTTAAACACATTACCTAAAATACGGTGTTTCCTCTCTAAGAGAGGGAGATGTGTTATTACTTTAGGGCAACGAGTTTTAGCGAGTATCAGTGTGTTTACATTAACTTTAAAGAATCTATAGTAAGTGTGCGAGTCATTTCTGTGACGTTCAAGACGAATGCTGACTTGCACTTAATAGCATTTTGAGAAAAATACGAGGTGAAAATCTCCAGAGCTTCTACGATGTTGTAAAGGAGATGCTCAGGAGTGTGGATTTAATATATAGACGGATGAAGCGGACACGGCAATGGGAGCTGGGAATTTAGACTTAGGATTAGAAATGTATTCATAAAATATCCTGGCTCGCCTTTCACACGTTTCACGTTTGTGAATCTTCTTCTGTTTCGAAACTTTCTTACACCTTTCAAACAACGGTAGACTTAAGCAAAAGCAGAATGTTGATTTCGCTGACCTATCGCAAACACACTGCGAACTTTTCCTCGCTCTTACTCCAAATGACTAACTAGCCACGAGACACTGACATAGGTACGGACATGGGACCATGATGGAATGGAGGATAAGTCAATTCATATGAACCTGGGGAGGAAAAGCTATTGAGAAAAACTATTGAGTAGCCTAAATATCCTGCATATCCGCCCAGAAAATATCCTGCAGCAACTCGTGCCTCTGTTACTTGTTTAACGTATCCTCATTGATTCCGTGCCCTGCTATCCTCAAATTCCAGCCCATTTTGACATAGCCCAACTCCTATTTCTCTGGCCTGCTCCACATCTCTGCCAGCACCACTCATTCACCCAAATGTGGAACAGGCGTATATCGTAAACTCATATCCACACCAATCTCTTTCAACAATAATTCACTTAACGAGCTTTTATCACTTAAATATATCCATTCGCCAGAACCTGTATCCTCCTTAGCATTGTGTCCCTCGCCCGGCATCACAAAGTCATAGCGCTTGGGTTCGGATAAAGGGGAGGAGAGCCAGATCTGTTTGTTGAGTGGCTGTTTGCTGATTACGTAGGTGCCATTGCGTGGGAAGGTCACTTTTAACACGCCAGCCTGTCCAAATTTAGCATTTGGTATATATTCTAGAAAGGTGGTAAGGAAGAAGGGGCAAAAGAGAATACAAACGCTATATTCGCTGTCAACATCCTCACCCTCATCCTGCAACTGCTCCAACTTCTCAGCCAGCGCATCCAAATACTGATCCGAAAGCTCGTTATACTGCTCAATGGTAATATCTGCCGGCGCTAATGATGCTGTGTTGTTGGCCTTAGGTTCTTTAGGCTGAGGATTCTCGGTTTCACGCGAGAGACCTTTGTGGAGGGTTCTGTTTGTTGTGAGAGACCTGTTGGTTTGTGCTGCAGCCCAGAAGGACACTCGGGGGATGATAGTAGGGAAGAATGACGGGCCGATTGGGCGTACGGCTAATGTTGAGATTCGTGCAGCGATACTCGGGCTGATTTGACGGTTTGCGCGCCGAGCGAGTTGAGTGAGGGTGTTGCTGGCCATGTCGCTGTCGCTGAATACGTGACTGGATTGGAGTACGATTAAGATAAATGATTGAATTGTTTCTGACTTGACGGTGCTTTCAAAGGGTTCCTGTGGGATGATCTGAGCTCAAGATCAAGTTCAAGCCAGCCTTACCCAATAATTCGCCTGTGTTCAATAATGTGATGCCTAAACCCACGCCGCTCTAGTGATACGACGAATAACATTGGATCATGGGAAAGGGACAGCAAGATGATCAACGCAATCCTGTATTTTCAATTACTCAGGCCAACCGCGCTTCACGAAATTGTACCCCTCCCTTTTCTATCCTGTCCCTCCCTATACGAATAACCAGGCATAGGAAACAACCATCCAACGCCTCACCCTCCACTATTTAGGGTCCGCCTCAATCTACGCCTGCTCCGACCTAAATTTACATACGCTACTAAAACGAACAGGAAGTCAGGCCAAAGTATTGCATGTCACACCATTAAATCTCCCCACCTTCACATGCTCCAACATCGCATTACTTCGCACTTCCGCAGCAGCCCTGGCAAATGCACCATTTTCCTTCAATCAGTACTCACACGCCATCTGATCGGACATAAACATAACGCAGCCCATGTGATTCCCTCGCTCCGAGCCCTACAAGCCAAGACTTCGCCCAACGCCTTTCCCCAGGCCGTCTTAGCTGGCTCAGCAGTTCTCCATGCAATGTTGTTCCCTCGACGGTTTTACGTGAGTCGAGTTATACCCGAATCGTGCAACCAAAGCCGAAACGAAGAACGAACGTCCGGCACCTTCGCACACCAATCGACTCCTTCCGATCAATTAATCGCATACGGAAGAGAAAGAGCAATTTCATAGGACGCCATCTTATCAAAACAATTCTCCGGACCTTTGGGTGGCATTCGTGGATTATGGTGATGATCTCAAGATCAGGTCATCATCAGGTGGCCAGTCTCATTTTCTGTGCTGAAGCCCCCGAGTCGCACGGCCACTTAAGAGGACTGTGCCAATGGGGAACTCATCCATGGCTCTGATGGTGTGTTCGTATCATGTCCATCTGTTTGCACCGTAGCTCAGCCAGCCCATTCCCGCTGAAAGTGTATTAATTTAATTCAACGCTTCCCCCGCATATTTATCATATTCTGCTCTCCAGATGTCAGGAACTATGCCGACCACCTTACGACCCCCCCTCGTGTCCTGACCGGAAGTTTCAGGCTCATCTCCCACACTCGCCTTGATCAGTGTCAAATGGCATTACACTTCGCCTCCAAGCCGCCTTTTCAAACCCGTCCATATAACTCAACACGCCCCTTTGAGTATTCAAGACCATTTAAACCACAATTCGTAAATCTAAGAAATATGGTTACTGCAATCCAGTCTCACCCTGGCCGTCTCGCCGATAAAGTCGCCGTCGTTACTGGCAGCTCAGCTGGCATCAGTCGTGCCATTACCCTTGCTTTCGCGAGAGAAGGAGCCAAGGTTGTTTGCTCGGATTTACAGCCGCTGGCTAAGATAGATGTCAAGGACGAGGCTCACGTAGCTACGCATGATATTATCACGAAGAATGGCGGGATTGGTGTATTCGTGAAGCCTAATGTTGAAGAGGCACATGGGGTAGAGGAATTAGTGCATGGGGCAGTTGAGATATTTGGGAGAATGGACATGTAAGTCTTTCGATTTTCTCTCTTCCCTTGACTTGCTACCTTATAAACTTTGTTCTGTGCAGATTCGTCAACAATGCAGGCATTGCTCCCGAAATCGAGATCTCGTCAGAATCTTCTGTCGGCAGGCCAATCCACCACATACTAAAGTAAGTAGGTTAAGGGGAGGTTTAGATAATACTTTATATTAATTTTAATCTCTACTTTTAAGCTTGTAAGAGTATACTTTTAAATATAATAACGAAAACATAAATAGATCTATCCTTAATAACGCTAAGAGGAAATATTATATATGGTTAGAGTTCTATGAAAGATAATATTAAAAGTCTGCCTTCGTTATTTATTACCCCAAACCTCTTAACTGCCTAAGTTAGATTTCCTAGCTCACTGTCTATCATTTCGTAGATCTTCTAATAACGTAATCGCTGCACCATTGCAAATCTGGGATCGCCGACCCAGCACCCCCACCACCCTAGAATTCGTCCAATTACAGGGCAGATGCTCTACCTGATCACTTGAGACAGGACCATTGCCATCAATTGCTTCAATTGATACAGTATATCACTTTACTTACGATTCTGCAGCCATCTGTTCCCCGTTCGAGCCAACTAGGTCACTCAGACATAGCAAACATGAACTAACCGTGGCGGTTCTGAAACTTGCTAGTTCTAAAGGAACGTCGGTTCTGTAAGCGGTTAGTTTTGACAAGGCCAAATACTGCACGAGAAACATCCATTGATAGTCCTTTGAGGACACCTAGCAACCTATCTAGCACTCCGCAGGCAAGCAGGCTATGCCTCCAGTCATCGTTAGCATTTAGCGGTTGTGGAGTGCTCGTCTGGTTCGGAAAACGCCATCAGAGGCACCACAGGCCAGCCGATTGTCTCGATTTCCAGATTCTTTTGCCACATATATTGGATCTTATCATGGATGACCGGGTAACCAAGAACCTTCCACAGCTTCGTCCGTAAAATAAACCAATCAGACTCGTAGTCGTCAAAGTCAAGCCCGGGCTCACTTAGTGACATCTCTTCATCAGCACCCATACTATCTCCTTCTGATTCTTCGTCCAAATCTGACATTGCTTCATCGGCATCCACACTGGCCCTATCTCTTTCTGATTCTTCGTTCAAATCAGCTTCCTGCTTATAGTAGACATCCGCTGGGCATGGCATTCCTCGAAGCTTTGGGAATATTCTGCGCCAGTCCGCAGCAATGCCCCGGATATTGTCCCACTGCATCGAGAATCGTGGATCCTCGAAGAATATTTCTGCGAAGTGCATAATCTCTAACTGCTGGAAAGGATGAGCTTCTGCCAACAGTGTGTGAGAGAGACATAATCGAGCCCGAGGTAGCGCAAGAATAGTTAGTTGCGGGCAGTGACGTGCGAGGTTTTGAAGACTTGCACCGTCCATCCGGAACCTCAAGCCAAGTTCAAAGTGCTCTAGGCGAGGTAAGGCACACAACAAATCTATACACAGGTTTTCTACCAGCTCTGGTTCCCTCCTGAAGCTTAAGTTCCTCACGCTAAACTTTTGTAAAAGCGGGCAACCACGGGCGATATCAAGGAGCGCTATTGCGTCACCAAGCTCGACGAAACCGATATCAATAGCCCGTAGATGTCGGCATTTCGCAATATTTTGGATATTCTGGCTAGTAATGGAGATCTCGGGCGCGAACCTATTCAGGCTAAGGATTTGAAGCTTCTCAAATTTTGGGAATTGCTCCAACCAATGTTGGTCCCCAACCCCCAGGGACAACAACTTCAGCATCGGCCATAGGTCTCCCTGCTCCTCGCCTCCCAACGTCGTAGATGCTGATCCTAAGAGGAGGGCACAACGGGGGATTTTCAACGCCAACGCCTTAAGATTTTCTTGTCTTCGAAGGGACGATAGGAGCTCCGTAGTGTCGGATTGGGTCAGGCCGTTAGCTCCGTTAGGTTCTTCAAGGTGGAAAAACTCTAAATCGCAACTTTTAAGCAATTGACAAAGCTTATTAATTTCTTGGAGTCTACTTGATCGGTAAATTGTGAGAGCTTTAAGGTTTAGGAACTTATCCTATTAAGGTCAGATATAGTAAAACCGCGTAGAAGATACGACTTACAGCAGAGGTGATCAGTTCTTGGGAATAATTAGAGCTAGCCATCAAAAGCCCACAGTAGTAGTCATCAATAGCCAAAAACTTAATTGTTCGAGGGAAAAGGAGGTCAGAAATGAGCGACCAATCTTGACCCTCGATCTCGAAAGGGATTGTGAGACTTGCAAGACCCTCTCCTTGCGGCCGTAGAAGGAGCTCGGCAGATTGATAATGGCGCATCGCGCGACACTTCTCGATGCAATGAAGCCTAACATCCGGATGTGCTGCTTCATCAATTGCTGGACTCTCTGGAGAAAGGAGAAGATGTTTCACAAAGCCAATATTTCGTCTAAAGCGCTCTCGTGATGCCACGAAGAGACAGTTAAGTGATCCAATGTCAGGCGTTCGGAACTGCATGTCATTCAGGGAGCCTTTGTAGAGCTTCTTCAAAGCTGCCACACTCCAAATGCCATTCACACAGGCACAACTCAAAAGATCCGGTACCATGTGAACATTGTCAACGACCATTCCAACAATTTCCGGGAGCAAAAGTGGATTTGAAACGTTTCGATCATAAATGGTAGTCATTTCGAATCGGGGACAAAAGAGATGAAACAGCAGCGGTGCCCCGCGCTCTCGAGAAAAGGCAGATCGTGGGCCTTAAGTACGAGCCGGAACTAACCAACACCGCTGCCAATGTGCACGTGCGGGCCACATCTACAGTACCGTAACGCCATGATGCCTCCCATTTGAGAAAACTGGAAAAGTGAGCCGAGCACTAAGGAAATCGAGCATCAGCACAGTTATCCCTAGCAAGAATGATACATAGACGGTTGAGCTGAGTCGTTTTCGCACGACACTCATTTCTCGAGAGGGCTGTGGAAAATTTTGGCGTTCTCGGCCGCGGACCAGCTTTATATTTTCAGTACGCACCACTCCGCGTTCGGGCCCAGAGGTCACACCCACGGCTTTGCTAACTATGCCTCTATACTCATCAAACACCCAACTACCTCAACAACCGAAGGGATGTCAATCCAATATACATTCCGATGCGAAGACTCTATACTCTCAACCACCTCCGTCAAACCTTCCTATTCGAAAAACCTCACGAACACCACGCTAGTCGCAGCCCGAAACCATTCCCCCTATATTCGGCCGGGTAGCCGAGAGAAGGTATGACAAGATGGTGGGGGAGGTTGATTAGCTGGACAATTGGGATTATATCAACAACATCAGGAGGTGGAGAGATTTGGGGTCGAAGTTATGGTAACAAACGCCTAAAGTGTGCTACATCACATACTGCATGAAGCAAACTCACGAGGGAGTATGCTTTCATGTTGTATCTAAGCGCATCCTTCCCGAAGTCAAAGAAGGGAACTCGGAAGATCGCGCGATATACAGTCGTATGGAATTCGGCCGCAATTTCGGAAGGACTCCCTTTGAATGGTGGCTGCCAGTCTGGGTCCCATGGAGACTCGCTATTTTCGAGTAGCATTTGGAGCTCTCGCCAGCCAAAGCTCATTGGCCTTAGAGACGACTGTCAGGTCTGAGGTTTTGGCACGCTGCTCCGCGGGGAGGTTCTGATATCTGCAATAGAGCTCGAAGAGCGTGTCAAGATCCGAACGCTCCTTCAAGCGATTCACCATGGTGGTTGCGTCCACACCAGGAATGAGCGAGCAGATCACTACCACTTTATCTGTGTTCTTAGTGGTCGATACCTTTCGCTGGGCTTCTGCTTACCACCACCTGGTTTCAAGGCCAGACGATCCTATTCCCATGAAGGACTGGTGCAAGGAATAGGCGCAGCGAACGAAGACAGATTAGGCTCCTAGAAGCACTCGGAGGGTGATATTGAGGGAGGATGGTTGAACTGCAGTCTCTCGCCGGGTTGTCACTTCTCGCAAGCCGGGTAAGGAACTAACTAAGAATCAAGAGAGTCTATTGGCTAGGATGGTCTACGAAGACAAGACCTAGACAGAGATAGGACGGTATTTCCTAGGCTACACACTGTAGTTAGTGAAGGAGAACTTCTTCACGAAGCAAGGGGGAAAGCCTCGAAAGCGGGGCCGAAAGCTTCGCGTGAGCAGTGTGGGTGCGTACATGGAAATGGGACAAGCTTTTATATAGTGTGAGCAAAGACTCCTTGAAGAATCTCCAAATTCAACAAAGAATCTAATACCGGTATGTTTCACCACTATCCAAGGACAGAAGCAAGGCCAATTTCTGAGCACAAGTGGTGCCGGCAATCAATAAACTCATCTAATTTTCTTTACATATTTGCTAAAATGATTATATGTTCTAATTCTATACATGTACCTCTCACTGTCACACCGTTCTAGAGAATGACCAGTTGAGAACCGTGAACTCAGCCCCAGATGTCTGGACAGAGAATGCGATTGCCAAGTCTATTCGCGTCCCCGCCTCTCATCCTTCTCACATTCCCCTCCTTATCAGCATCACTCCAAAATACCATATACAGAACCCCAGCCGACCACGAAGGTCCAGCATGACAAGTTTCCGTCCTGATAGGCCATACGTCCACAGTAGGCCTTCATCAAGCGATGTAGTTTTCCACTTTTGTTTCACCACCACCGGCCCCCAAGTCAAGTGGATCGTCATATGCTGGTACGATTCTGGCTACATCAAGTGGTCGATGTATATACAGTAATTAGAAGCGATCCCCCACTGTAGTTACATATAACAAACTCTTATTAGCATTCCCCAAACCTTTTGCAGCAAACAATACGCCGCACAATGCTGATGCGGAGTTTTTTGGATCCCAAACCCACGACCGGGGCTCCCTCCGGATTAATCACGTGACCTACCAATCCCGTGATCTTAGTTGTGGTTCTCTTCGGTCCAATGGCAGTCAAAGGCCTCGGATAGTGTATCTGGATCTTAGGATAGTGTGGTGTGCTTGTGACTCTTTTCTTAGGTACCAGGGGAGGTGGATCATCCGAGAATGCAGGACTAGAATTAGCCAACTACGATGGAAGTCCAGAAATGCTGCCTGGATTCAAGACATCATAGATGGAAGAATGAAATACGAATCAAGTCGCTCGCGAGTTGTA
Source organism: Leptodontidium sp. MPI-SDFR-AT-0119 (assembly GCA_020726505.1). Taxonomy (NCBI): domain Eukaryota; kingdom Fungi; phylum Ascomycota; class Leotiomycetes; order Helotiales; family Leptodontidiaceae; genus Leptodontidium; species Leptodontidium sp. MPI-SDFR-AT-0119. The sequence continues at coordinate 2,808,704 of JAHLEZ010000004.1, read as the reverse complement.
TAATATCACATCTCGTTTTGAATGTGCACCGGGATTGATGTTCCTCCCTGCAATACGCTCGGTGCACCCTCCCACAAGGCCCTAACCAATTACTCTTTTAAGGGCGCTATATAATTTGATTATGTGTTCTCCAATCTTTTGCAATGAACCTAATCATTGTGTGCCTTGATTTGTCCCATCCACGAACCTCAGCAGTTTCCAACACCCACGTTGAGTGGCACTTTACCGGCTACAAGCCTATCTAGATCGGCAGCGCTTCCCAGCCTCAGCACAAGCTCAGTACTGTTCACCAACACTATAGCACACCCAAAGCACTCATTGTGCTCTTTCCAAAGCCTCTAACCGTCTCGAAACAATTTTACTCCCCAAACTTCCCTCAGCACCCCCTTTCAGCACTTCATGCCCCTCACAGAGCTAATACCACTCTCCCCTTCCCTCCTCGTCATCTCCACGGTATCCCAATCCAGCACAATTAGCCCTCATTCTCTACATTCACATTTTCAAGGAATTGTCGAGAAGACATATCACATCCCGTTGAGCCGTGGTGGGGTGCACTAGGAACGAAGTGATTGGCCATGATCCAAATTCGGGATCAGCCTTGAATGTATATAACTGCGTTACTTAACCTAAACGTTCCGTTGATTTCTGCAATCAAAGTGATCCTTTGTTGTTGCGCGCAACGTATTCAATCGCGCATTAGACTTCGAAGTAAACAGATGCGACTAGCTTAGCGAGGTTCATCAACATTCGGCTGATTCATGGTCCCATTTCTGTGACACAATACCTAAGACATTTTAGAATGATTCAATTATTTTGATTTTCGAGGACTCATATAACTTCGCGTTCAAAATTGAACCCTCAATTAGTAGTCTTGCGTGATAAAATATCACATGATCATCCGCTCCTCGGAGCCTCGGTAAGTGCGAAAAAGGGAGGGGGAAGCCGAGATTCGCTTGGCTAACAATCCATTACAAACAAGTAACAAAAACGACTACTTCAACGCATCAACGATATTGAGGTACATTAACACAGAACGTTTTCCGTTTCGCCTTTGGTCAAGAAACACCTCCAAAATGCCGTCTCTGGAACTCCAAACCCGGAATGCACCCCCACCCTTGGAATCTTCACAACGGTCATCCTACGATGGTGAAAATCAACACGATATTGCCATAGTTGAGCAGAACCTCGCTCCAGCAGACGCTGGAATAGCAGCTTGGAGACTGTTAGTTGTCGCTTTCGTCTTCGAAGCTCTTTTATGGGGTCAGTTGAACCCAGATCTGACTTCTCTCTATCGATCTCGTGACGGTAGAGCTGACATTGATACATCAGGTTTCCCACTATCTTTTGGTGTGTTCCAGAACTACTACTCTCAGCAACCGCAATTCGCAAATAATCCGTTTATATCTATCGTTGGTACTGTTGCGTCTGGCATCTCGTACTTGGGTGCTCCCCTGATCATACCCGTGATCAAGCGGTACTCGAAATATCAAAGACATATGATCTGGATCGGATGTACGTCTACTCAGAAAATCTCTCTTAAATCAACCACATTTCATCACTCTTTGTGATCCATATAACTGACCGGGCTTCTGAAAATAGGGCCTCTCTGCATCCTCGGTCTCCTCGCCGGTTCATTCGCCAAAACCCTCCCCACTCTCATTTTCACGCAAGGCGTTATGTACGGGATCGGCTTCCTGATTTTCTACTACCCGATCATATCCTTCGTCAATGAATTCTGGATTGCCCGCCGCGGCATGGCCTACGGTATCCTCTGCGCTTCCTCCGGCGTATCAGGAATCGTGATGCCTTTTGCCGTCGAAGCTCTTCTCGCAAAATACGGATACCAAACCACTCTGCGCATCATAGCTATCGGACTTGTGGTTCTGACCGGCCCATTGATTCCGCTACTGAAGGGGAGATTACCGCCCAGTGAACATACAGCAGCGGGGAAGACAAACTGGCAAGCTCTACGATCGCCTGTTTTCTGGGTATACTGTTCCAGTAACATCGTGCAAGGACTAGGGTATTTCTTTCCCTCGCTGTACTTGCCATCATACGCAACAGCTATCGGACTCACAGCTACACAAGGCGCGCTTGTCCTCGCTCTCCTCAGCGTGTCGCAGGTCATCGGCCAATCCAGCTTTGGTTATCTATCGGACAAGCGTGTACCTCTCAACCTGCTCATCTTGATCTCCACGCTCATCTCAGGACTTGCAACTCTCGCGCTGTGGGGTCTAGCGCAGTCATTGACGGCGCTGATCATGTTTGCGTTGGTGTATGGGTTCTTTGGCGCGGGTTATGTGGCGATGTGGGCGCGGATGGGGAGTGCAGTCAGTGAGGAGCCGACGGCAGCGTTGGCGACGTTTAGCTTGTTCTGTTTTGGAAAGGGGGTAGGGAATGTAGCTGCGGGACCACTGAGTGCGGCGCTGATCAAGAAGGGGGTTGTGGTGGGAAGTTATGGCATCATGAGGTATAAATCTGTCATTGTGTTCACGGGGAGTTGTATGCTTGGCAGTGCAGTCAGTGTTGGAGCTTGGTGGGTGAAGGGGAAGTGGCCGAGAAACTTGTTGTGAGGTTTTGAAGACTTGAGAGGGGTTTTCATATCGTAGCGGGGGTACCTGTGAATGAGCAGATGAATAATCAGGGAAAGGAAGGATCGAGCGATCTGGAGATAAGACTAGGAGAGACCAAAAAAATGAATAGAACTGCATGATGAACGTGTTGATCTTCATATCTTGTCATATAAGTACAATGCCATATTTACATCCATTTCGTACAATTACTCATCTAATATCCCAAGGAGCCCTGCTCTGCCTTTTTACCAATCATTACACAAGCTAACTTCTTATCAAATCAGAGATGTATTCCAACTCCTCCCGAACCCAAAGTTCAGCGCCTGGATTGCTTTCTGACGACATCATCGTGATTTCCCCAGGAGCCCTCCTCTGCCTTCTTACCCATCGTTATACAAGCCAACTTCCCATCAAATCAGAGATGTATTCCAACTCCCACCCCCCCGAACCCAAAGTTCAGCGCCCGGATTGCTTTCCGGCATCATCGTGATTTATCAGAAAGCAGCCTTCTGAGTGAGAGCTACGTCTTCCTGGGCCGACGAGACGGCTTATTTTCCTCGCCCGTGTTGGAAGGGAGCAGGCTCAGTGAGGGTGCCAATATATCTCGAAGTAGTTCATGGCATTAGCTCCTGAAATGGACAGCATATGTTCTGTGGATCCATAATGCACGTCAATCGTAAGCCGTGCCGATAAACTTCCATAACTAAACTTCCTTGACCTCCTCAATCTTCACACCCACACCCTCAGAATATTCGGTAAACTTGATAGCATCTCGTAACTCCGGATATCTGGTCGAGAAGCCTCTATCCAAACTCCAATTATCGAGGATATTACAATGATCGTAAAAGTCCTTCGAGACAGTCACGCCATCTCTCCCCCAGCAAATCGCATCACCAATGCTTCTCTTCCAGTTACAATTGAGGTTTAGTATGAATGAGTGGATGAAATCCTCCGTGCAGTACTTCTCTTGGTTTGCGATGACAGCGTCTCGTAGTTTTGGTGACCCGAGCGCACATATCCAAACTTCATGAGGGATGGTGCGTTGTGAGAGGCAGGGAATCGAGTGAGAGGGGATTCTGGAGTAGGTTTCATAATCATTCGCAATTTGCCACTGGTACATTGGGTACATCCTGAAAGTTGAGCAGTTAGCAATACGGCCGTAGAATAGTTGAGCTGAAACTCAAACAAGTAATCTCGTGAAGGAGAATGGAAAGATCACGCAAGCGGAGCAACCAGATTGCTGCACAGTTGTTTACTTACACCAAAAGCGCCCCGAGCTTGTCGATGAATGTCCGGTAGGTTAATCTCTTGAGCAGGTCGCATATCACTCGCGATACGGTATGAGAGAGGTGCGTTAGCTGAGGGGCTATCAAAACATTGACATTTGGGTATTTCGGTCCAATAGTAACTGCCTTGCTGGCACCCCCAGCAGCGAGGCTTTTTTGCATTTCGATCAGACCATAGAGGATTTTGTCAACTGGAGTTTTCGGCTCTTTGACACGGAGTGGCAGCTCCCATGCATGCACTGTTGGCTGCTTTACGAACGATGTGGGTACGAAGTAAGGTTGTTGAGGGATAATACCAGGTGCAGAAGATCTCGGCGGAGGAGGATACGACACAGATATTGGCTGCCTCCTCCTGTTCGTCCTGTTGATGTTCGGTGCGCGAGGAAGAAGCACAATTCCAGCTTCAGGTGTCGAAATAGGGTAGTCGACAGGTTGAGATAATGGAACTTCTTCTGACTTGATGGCATGAGGTGTTGAGCGGTGGAGAGCTGGGTCTATTCTCGCCTGCGGCGATGTGGCAGGTATAGATGGTATATTTACAGCTAATGATCACGGTTAGTAAAGCAAAAACGAAAGACCAAATGAAAGAGGGGCATTTTTAGGAAATTAAATAATAGACAGAGCCTGATACGTACGAGGGCTGTTTGCGATATTTGCAAGAATGGCTTTCAGATTCCTCAATTCCTCTTCCAACTCCGCCGTTCTTCTTTCTGCCAGTTCAAGCTCCTCTTTGTGGGCCGACAGTTCCCTTACTCGTTCCTGTAAGCTTTCGATATAGTTTCGAGTCTTCTGCCTCAGCAATTGCTGAGACTTTCGATCAGCCGCTCGCTTTCTAGCAAGTTGTTCTGCATTCAACTTGTCCACACTGCGACTTGCTATCAAGGTCATCCATGTCAGCGGCAATGCCTCCAACCATATATTGAAGTGGGTCGCAGGGCGAAAGCAGGATCTTCATACATTTTGCTTTTTCAGACCCGCCCACGTTGCCCCCATCGTGCAAGGAATCTTGATGATCGTCCGCCATGTGCCCCCCAGCGGGGGTCGAGACCGAGGGTTTCTTGTTCAATCCAGAATGCGAATAAATTAGACCCTTCATACTCAGCGGATTTGCTTCAAGGTTGGATGAGACATTTGTCCCGGTGCAGCTGGTTTTGGATGGAATGGGCTCGAAGATAGATACAAGGGAGAAATTTCTGGATGTTGGAAATTAAAGCGCACAGGTCCCTATGTAAAATTCCCCGATAAAGTTTGAGCTAACTCGTTGAGGTTCGTCAGTTTGTTACACGTGCTGCCGAGTTAGATCTCCGAGTTGCTCTCCGATTTGCCATCAGGGCGATCAGCGACGTGCAATTGGATGGCCACGAACACTAGTAATTGTAACCTGGGAGCGATCATAGCATATGCGAGGAAAGCTGCAGCGGGGTAGAGTTCCAACGGTCTAGATTCGTCTCAAAAGTCATGGGATTACAGGGGACGAGTACGAAAGGGGGTTTGCAGTGGGTCTCGTCCAGCCTGGTATTTTCTTTCGCTACTTGTGGAAATTTGTGGGGAGGATTAGAGTATTCGACGTTAGTCTGTGGTTAATAGCACCTTGCTGCTGACAACGGTGGACGAGACCCACTGCAAACCCCCTTTCGTACCTTGTACCACCGTAGAGGCTGAAAGCCCCTGTAATCTAGGGTGGTAGTTGCTAAAGAGGCCTGTTAAGCACCTATCAATACCCGCTAAAGCTTCTACTGGTCGCTGTAGTTGCTCTGCCGATTACTACCAAGTATCCCATGGAGTGCTGCGACTACCGCATTTAGGCGAAACAGGGATTGTGACTAATTAAAGGGGTAGATTCTAGTCGCCTTTTGCTGCAACTAGTGCCTACAGGGGTTTCTTTAGGGTCAGGTGCACTAAACCAGCTTCTACAGGCTTCTAATTCAGCGCCTCGACTTTCGCTGTAGGGGCCGCTTACAGATGCTTCAGTTGCCCCACAAAAAGTGAGGAAATTGAGGGCTCAGCACTCTATGGGATAGTGGCTTACAGTACCTCAAGCCTGAATTTACAGCGTCGTTTAGCGGCTTTCAGCGCCTCACTCCACGGTAAGGAGGCCCTGCAAAGGCTTTGGGCCGAAGTACCCTGTAGTCCCGGGACTTTTGAGACGAATCTTCGTACTCGAGTATTCCCCACCTTCCTGCTCGGCCAAGAACAGCTACGGGAATCCAGTTATATGAAGCGATTCGGTGCTTTCCTGAGTCTGGAAGTTGGGGCACCAGTTGCGATTATCACAAGTTTTTTAGACCTCGAAACTAACTCGAGACTGAAGCCCATATGGGGGGTCCGGTTCAAATCCACAGAACAGAGACAATTGAGGTATGCCCCAAAACACCGATTTTGTCGATCAGTCCTAACCAACCATTTGTTCTATGAAATAGCTTTCTTAGTTTGCCCTGCAACTGCAAGTGCGCCGCTCATATCAGCTTGAGGCACGAGTAATATACATTGCCGTCTAGCATACACAGATCCATGCCAGATTCGAATAGCACGATTAAATCACGTCTGTGTCCGTCTGGAACCGTCAAGTTCCACATGCTCAGGGTTATTCAGTTCATGTACTGGGGGGTTTACTGTCTCTCCAGACAGCTCTTTTGACCTCGCATCAGGGAGCAGCACCACACCTGGTGATACAGATGGCTCCGCTTTTATCCCTGGCTGACTGAACGTAACTGGAACTCCTTGTGCCACTCGTTTCCTCTGCCGTTTCTTATAGAGAAACCATCCAATTGCCAATGCTACCAGTAGAATTACAACCAATGTAGCTAGGATAGCAATGGCAACAATTGCCCCAGTAGGAAGAGAACCTCCCCGAGACGAATCACTAATCACTTGTTATGGACAAACACAACCAAAATTTTGTCGCGAGGGGTACTGACCCTAAGTTCGAGGATGCGTTGCTGGGACTGGAATTGCCGCCGCCGTTGGTGCTGCTAGAATCTGTGCTGCTGGAGCCCTTTCCCGTCGTGACAGAAGAGACTTGTGTGGTTCTGGCTCCGGTGGCCTGCGGTCCCTATTCTCCTATATCAGGATCATGGAAGCACATCTGATCTTCAGAGACATATCATACCTTGGGCACCTCCAGACTAGTAGGAATCGGCAAGGTATTATTCAGGCAGCGATACCCTGAACTGAACGATCCAGCTCCCACAGCATCCGACAGGCAGCAAAATGCGGGCCCGGCGAAGCCAGGATCGTAGAGATCCCAGGAATTGTCTGCACATGCTGGCAACAAACCCACAGTAGATCTACAATCAGCATCTGCCCACATTCGCCAGATGATTAGCCAGTGCGCAACATGACATAACAACAGAACAGCCAAAAATGGCGAGGGGGTTGAGAGTGAGTATAGTAACGTACCGCTACTGGGGCAGCATATCGTTGGGTTGCCCGACAACAGGTCGCAAGAGTAGCCTGTGGGGCAGCAGCTCGAGGAGCCGCAGGTGGATGTGTCGGCTGGGCAAGGTCTCTGGTTGAGCGCATAGCCTCCAAAGGAGGACAGGCCGCGACGACTGAGGGTCGATGGCTTCTGCGCGTCTGTGGTTGGCATCTTGAGGGGGGCGGAAGTAGATTCGGAGTGTTTGACGAACGACACAACTACGAGGTAAAAGTAACAGAGAGAGATGGATCCTTCACCGCGACCTGACGAGATGCACCCAGGGCTGAGGCTGAGGCTGAGGCTGAATGTTTCAGCAGAACAACGGCCAATAGGAAGGAATAAGCCAAGTCAATCCTTCGAACTTCAGCCGAGGATAAGGTGTTTGACAGCTGATGAGTTAGCGATTCTACGTAGTAGTATCAATCGATAACGCCAATCCGTGAATCAAGTTTACAGAACCAACATTTGTTTCTTGATCCGATTTCCTTAATTGTCAATCTCCATGGTTCTGGATTGAAAGACTATTGTTCTGTGCGGGATCTCGAATCGAGGGGGCTGCGTTCCATTTCTCTTGGATGTGGAGTGCTACCAGTAAGATTGTGCCTGCTTTTCCAAATTTCTCTAAGGACTAATAAATCGTTCCAGGCCGACTTCACTCCGGATCTAGCTCAAATATGTAAAAAGTCCATGCTCTGTGTGAGTCCCATTCCCGCTGCAGGAGGCAACACCGATTGACTAGGAACTAGATGCCAATGTTGAGCTTGGAATCGTATTCATCCCATGAGGAAATGGCGTACGAAAACCTCTACCCAAGCTGCCCGCGCCCGAAGATATAAATTTCTGCCAGGCGGCGCCTATTTACAGCACATTTGCGAACTATATTCCCATCTAGCGACAACCTGAAATCGGATATGCAGCCTCCTCTTTTTGTCCCTCAAAGCCTAGATCAGTATCTGGACCCTGGAATGGTGAACGCGCATGCGTGCGACACGGATCAGGTTATGTATAGATATCAGAAGATGAGAGACCGGGAAACAAATCTTCATCATCAGATCCTCATTGTTGATAAGCTGTGGCTCGTTGCACTAGCACGTATATGCATACGCCCTACTATTCTGAACTTTCGCTGGAGCCTCGTTTCTTTTCTTCTTTAGTAAGAATTGCAAATAATTATCAGCCTTTGCCACAACTTTTATATTCGCGTCGCAGATTTTATGTCGATTTAATAAGGCCTAAATGCCCCATTTCTAGAGTTTAGTAATCTACAGAGTTGATTCGACGCCTGTGATGCGTTTAGCGCCAAGTCATGTTCACTTTTTCCAATGTCTCTTTTCTCCCCCACAATTGTCCCTCATAACCAACCTCAAATTTCGTTACAATTAAAGGCGTTAATCGATATTATAAACATTAGTAATAGCAAAAGCACTAAGACTAAACCAACCATCCGAACGATATTAAACGCCTGCCTTAGAATCATTGGAGAAACATCAGCTCCTTGACTAAAGTTAAATCACGCTTTCCAGCCATATGAAAAGCCCTATCTAGGAAAATAACTATTTAAGATATTGAAACTCGCTCACAGGAGTATCCGTGACCCCGCCCCCAAGTTAAGGGCCATTTTAATAGCGCAAGTACCTCGGAACGAGTCTAACGACGTTCAAAGCAATGCTTACGTGTTGTAGGATGCGGTAGCGAAGATATCAGATAGTAAGAAAGAGAAGAAAGGAACGATAACTATAGACAAGGCGACGAACTTGTTAGCTTAAGTAAGAAGAACCGAAAGTCCATTACTCAAGGGATATAGTTGGTAAAGAACTAGAAGGCGTTTAAGAGAGGCTAAACGCCGTTTCTGGATAAGGCCGAGTACTCTTTGTAAATTGGTGTAAGCTGCCGATTATAAAGGTTAGATATCGTTTATAGAGAAGCTAGACGCCCTTTCTAGATAGGGTTGAAATGCCAGTTAGACGACGTTTGTGGAAGAGTTGAACATACTCAAGACATGAAGGCCAAGTGGACCATGGGACGAAGTAGCATGCCTTCTGGTATATACGACCCATTTGCGAAACAGCGATTCACGAACATCCCCTTCCAGGGACGGTCTTTGCTTGCTACATCAGGACTTTGAACGACTTCATTTACAGAGATCAAGCGTGGGATTTGAAAGTTTCTTGCCTCGGGCATCCCCCATTCAAGTACCCTCATCCCCTTGCCACCTAACCTCATACTCATTCTCATTCTTAAAGCCTAATATCGCGCCTGTAATAGTGAATGAGGCAGTGTGGTCGTTCACGAGACTTCCAGATTAACTCTGAGCCACCAGCCTACAATAAAATCTAGTTCAAACCTGCAGATCGGACATTATATCAAAACACTGATCGACAAGATCAGTCCAAGTCAACAATTTGTTCATAAATAGCTTTCTTAATCTGCCCCGCAACTGCACTTGCGCCACTCATATCAGCTTGAGGCACGAGTAATAAGCAGCTTGGATGGTTCACCCAATGCCGTTAATCCCGGAGCCAAGAACGCCAGTACTGTAAAACGAGGGGTCCGTCCCACATCCTCACAGTGCGTCATTCGGCTTAAAGTCAAATGATTCCCTATTCACCTCGGCATTTAAAATACCCCCGAGTGATCCCTTGTTGAAGCATGAAGCGGCTACCGAACGTATATATCCCTCTGTGTAACATTCTTACACGATCTGAGCTTGAAAAGATATAAGAAACATGCCCTATCGTCTTCGACACATCAGTCTTGCCGTCAAACATCACAGGCCTTCTTCAAAGTCACCAGTCGCTACTTTCCTTTTCTAGACAATCTTTTGCAGCAGCAATCAAACACCAAGTAACTGAGACAGTGAGCCACCCACCATGAGCTGCCCTGTACGCAAGTACCCTCTTCGCCAGCCGAAGAATTATCGACCTCCCGTACCTAGGTGGCAACTTAGGCTTCCAGAGGATCTTGATCGTGTCTTCACTGCCTATGTCGGACTCCAACGACAAAAGGATGGCGATGACACTACCGTTGCCGCCGGAATAGCAACAAAATCTGTAGAAGCATGGCTAAAAGGCAACCCTCCAATGTCGCACGAGTGCTTCGAAGTCGTGGATGGAGATGATGAGCCTGGTACCCGAGTATGGGTATGCTATTACACGGATTCCGGTGTGTACGAGAAGGCAGTGCAAGCCCTCGACCTGTCGAAGATTTACGCATCACTTAGAGCACAAACCAAATTCATCGGTCTATGGTGTGAACGATTCTCAACCTCGAGATTCCTCTTGGAAACGAATTATTCCGGCCTTGATTACTTGCCTGGTCTCGCACGACTCCCTGGTACCACAACAGTCGAGCACACATACTCAGCATACTGGGGTGCTGCGCGAGATCGCATACCAGATTCCGGTGAAGACCTATTCGAGAAAGCTGCAGATGCAGTCGCTCCTGCAAAGACCCCAGCTGGATCAAGGGAGCATCTTTCAGGGAGCAATTATGAAAACATGGTCCACATTCGCTCTGGCCAATTTTGGGAGAACTGCAACGACGAAGAGACAGAGTCCTATGAGACAAAGCTAGAGCCAACGCTGAAAACTGGCCTTGGATACCTATGGGAGAACCCTCTCGACACTGGAACGATCGGGCTTCGATTTATGCGAAATACTCGTCCTGGAGAAGGAGTCTTGAAAGAGACATGTGGTGCGGGGTTCTTTCGCAGCCTGGGGGATCTGGAAAATTGGGCAGAGAAGCATCCATCTCATAAAGCGATTTACCTGGGTGCTATTAAGCACGCAAAGTTCTTTGGAGAGAGCCGGAAGTTCAGGACGTGGCATGAAGTTTCGGTGCTGAAAAGGGGAGATGCGACGTTTGAATACGTCAATTGCCTACCGCGAACAGGCGCAATCCGGTCCGTAAATCTTGAGAAAAAATACCTCTAGTTATATAATGTAAGGGGTCAGACCTCGAATAACTCTTCTTGTCACCTGGTTGCTTGATATGTTGAAAGTTGAGGATGAGCCGTACAGCGAGCCGCCGTCCTTTTATCGGGAGAGGGAAGGCTTGAAACTCAGTACTTTCGTACAAGAGGGATATTATCCCCATTAAGCCGCAGGCATCGTAGTCGCACAGCTAGCTTAAACGATACTGCCCCTTCTCGCTGACCATATAGGAGGCTTTAATTCCCCGAAGTAGACGAAAATAAAATGGATTCATACAGAGTCGGTTGACATTCCAGTGCATTCCTCGGCCAGATATCCCCTTACTCATGAATCAAACCATCAATTCTGAGGTGCAGATACTGGAAGCTGATTGTGGGAGAAACGACGTAAAACGGAAGTTGGTTGATCCCAGATGGAGCAATTGATCAACCTGCTGGCACTTCGCGTGCCCAAGCAAGGGCTCTGACACATTGAACATCAGATTCCCATGATCCCTGGCAGTTATTGGGATCTCATGCTGTGCAAAATCTCCCATTAGGTAACAATGAAGAATGTTGATGGCTTCAATTTAAGTAGGGCCGAAGGACTTGGAGGTGCATGGGTAAGATATCGCGGACAGCTGCCAGGAGTTGCAAGCAGCTCTCACCATTCGACGTGTCTCCCAATCGTTGAACTTGATTCAGCAACGGGAAATGAAGCCGAGAAATTAGTCAATTCGTGCTGTGAATGTCAATGAATGTACCATACCAGAACCATGGTGTCTGAATGCGTGGAGGGCATGCACAAAAATCAGCTACAATGGGGGAAGCGAGAATTGGCGAGGTGGAAAGGGGCTCAAGGCGATTACGAGTTAGTTATGTACAATTGGATCGCCTCCAACACCAGTAATTACAACCTGGGAGCTACCATGCTATCTACGAAAGATTTTGTGTGGTGGCGTTCCACCCGGTTCTCCCCACCTTCTCATTCTGCCAAGAATCGGCCCTCTGGAAATATCAAGCGATTCGACGCATCCCTGAGTCTGACTGTAATGAATGGTGAACAGGATAGTGTGGTTGTTCAATGAGATAGCTTTCTTAGTCTATTCTGCCAGTGCGCTGCTCAGATCCGCTGCCGTTGATCCGGCCAAGAACGCTGCTACCAGGAAGAAGCACAAGTCTAACTCATCACAGATATTTGCTTGTAATTTATACGTGGTATGAGCGGCGACTTAAGGGCATTCTAATCCCGATAATTTTTGTTTGAACTTCATAAACTTATTGCTGTTTAAAAGAAATGAATCAATTAAAGTAATTAAAAGCCAACTTTAATTTGGTGGTTCTGGACGTTTCTGTGATGGACGTGCTGTGAGGTCGGGATTTCGACTTGGCAGCCCAGCCACATGATTATGACTAGATATCTGTAGTACCAAGATGAGAATTTCTCCATAAGCAAAAACTCTCTGCTCGCACCTCAATCATTTAGGTCTACATCTGGTGAAAAGCTGAACAGTAACCTGGCTGTCCTCTTGCCTCCGTCTTCTATTCTACGAAGCAAAGATAACGAGGACGAGCACGAGGAGAAGGTAGAAAATCCCTCAGATCTGCAATTACTGGCAAACCTGCACTCACTAGTAAATCTGCTTCCTCATTTGTGATCGTAGATATACTAGCATTGTCTCTCGGTGGCTGAAGACTAGAAGACATGAGTGATGATATAAATTGACTTACTACTTAATTCGTGAGTATCCTACTTTCTTCTCTCCCAAGCGGTCAATACATCACAATGACAGCTATCAAAGAACACACACAACCAATATCATTGCTATGATCTCCTACTTCCAAGGTCGCCTCTAGAAATCGATAGTAAATTACGGATCCTCCTACAACGAGTCAGAATCTCAAGCGAAGATAACGACAACAATATCTACAAAGAGAGCCGCCGGCTACAGGAAGAGAAGGGCTATTATTTCTATAAGTATGTTGCATTGGTACTTCGCTTCTGGTTTTACTTTCTTGCGGAACTGGTTGGCTGTACATGAATGGAAGGGGATGATGCGATGCGAATACCGGTAGAGAGAATTCATGGACACGAAAATACCGCGGTTTAATGCGAAGAAACGATAGAGCAATGACATTAAGAAATACGGTAAGCGATCGAAGTCTGTCAGTTTACTTTATGGTGGACGTTGGGCCAGAATGTTTTGCAAGTTAAGCGAGCTCTCTATCCAGTTTCAGAATTGCCCAGATGGTCCATTTCCTCTTGTTTTCTCCCCTTCTCTTTCCTTTCTCTCAGTTTCCTCCGCATGTAATCTTTCTGCATTTTGTCGATATCTCGTTGGGTCCGCTGAATCTCGATTGACCGACCATTCTCTCAAAGTGTCAAAATCACGGCACGTGTGGTCGACCTGGAAGTCCGGCACTATTCTCCCTCCTTTGTAATCCCATTTGATGGGCGAAAGGGTCATATCGCCAGTGCACATGATTGACTGTCTCAGTGCGTCGAGACAATGGTCTATATGAGGGAACTCAATCGCGTCCGGTCTGTGCTCGTAGTGTGCGTGGTACTGAGGAAGATTTTGTCTTATCATGTTCTTCCAATCGTCAGAAAATCCTATATACCGTCGCAGGAACAAGCCCGGGAGTGGATGGCTTACCAGGCAGTGAAGGTCATGGAACACAGTTGGTCTGTGTATCTATGTTAGTTGGAATTCCGCACATTGCCGGGCGATTTATCTTACTCTGCCATGTAGAACTTCGTTTCGGGGTCCAAATACAAATCATCCCCAATCAGATGTACCTCATTCGGCGTAACGAATACATTTGCACCTAATACCTACTTGTCAGCTTCTGGTATCGTCAGGAGGATCGCAGTATGTTGATCTACCTCCTATGATGTGGTCCCAGGCGTCGTCCATTTCTTTACTCGGTTCCCCGACATATTGAAATGGGTCCGAGGAAATAGGACGGTAGAGCTCTTTCTTGTCGTTGTATCTGAGGCCAGCGGTAAATTGCACCCTATGAGTGTCCGCTGGAAGTTTGTTCTGCAAGGCCACTAGATAATGCCAATTCAGATTAACGGGGTGAATTCAAGTGGGAAGGGAGCACTGAGACGTACGGAGCTCTGTCTCGGACCAAAAGGGGGAGCCGTGGTTCGATGTGCCGCTTGTTAATCCAATGCCGAGGGCGAGCAGTGCCATGAAAGTGAGCGAGGAAATAACGACTGGGAGAATAGTATAGGGTCCAAATTTCGATCTTGACTTGCATGTGCAACGTGGCGGGCCATTTCTTCCAGTATGGAGATCGAGTTCGTCAAGGAGACTTTCTTGGGACCTCCAGCTATCATGATCTTTCTCCATTCTGGCACTGGACAATCCAAAAGTGTATAAAATGTTGGCTTTAATACTCCAGAGAAAGATCAAAGGGCTCTCTACCAAAAGTTGAACACTTTGGTGGCTGGTGCATACTGTACAATGCTTTGGGGAATCGCCGTTAATTATTGCCGTGAGGCTTTCGTCTGATCCACAGAATTAGTAATTGCCCTTGCATCGAATAAGAGGCGTGTTAGAAAGGACGATAGGAAGTCTCACGTAACGCCTCCTTGTAGTAAGCCATTTGTAGATATTACTACACCCCGCCCCGTACTTACCTCAACCACAAGTAATCTCGGGTAGACAGCCAATGGGCGACCCTTGATGTTTACTTTCAACGTCACCCAGGTATTGACCCACATAATCAGTCCTTCACGTAGCTGTAATCGGGTGATAAATTCTATTCAGAAATATGTCTTCTTTACTTTCGTGCGATTCTCTCTAGGCTTTACCAAATGGCATTCTGCATTCATAAGTGCAATTCGAGCTACCTCATTCAATCCTCCAGTTACTAGATCGTTATGAGTTCTCCCCGGCTGAAACCATCCTATCAACGGCTTGATGCCGAGAGCTCAGGTACTGGCCACGGCAATGACGGTGAAAAGGAAACGAGACATCAAAAACCTCACGGAAGTTCTTGGCGCATTTCCACTTGCATTGTCACAAGCATATTCGCAGCTGCAATAGTGGTCGTCCTCACCGCCCTCGTCGCCTACGGATTCACGTCTTCGAAAGCCGAAGAAGCTCGCCACAACTATTCCAACACCTGCGGAAATTCCAGCTCGGAAGCACTGTCTCTCGGGTGCTCTTTCAACCAATTGATGTGGACGTGGCATCCGAAACACTGCCCACTCTACGCGAACGATGAATATCTCGCCGCCGAGCCCGAGAACCCCTGGATTTTCTATACCGACCCGCACACGAGACAGATGGCGAGTGGGGACGATTGGGAGAGGATGTTGAACAATGAAGTTGGATTATTCAGTGAGAAGCGGGAACATGTGACACACTGTGTGTTCATGTACGTTGCCCTGTTTCAAATCTTCAGAGATGATGGGAGGCATACCGCAAAGCAAGTGGACGAGGAACATCTGCACCATTGCTCAATGATGATGTTGGAAATGTTGAGGAAGGACGAAACCTGGTTCGAGATTGACGTAGCTACGCCTCCAGTCTCATATTCTGAGACTTGCTAGTCAATGACATACAAATTTTTATGTGTGCAATAGGACATCAATGCATTCTGTCGGGTCTGTTCCTTCATGCCTTGCTGTATTTGACGCTATGCTCTTTTTCAAAAACGCAGTCAACAGAGCCCAGACGCTAGTCTTGACTCTCGTCCTGTAAGCTGTAGATTGTCTTTCCACTCATGTGTCAATTGCAGAGTGAGCGCAAGGAAGCTAGCACATGACTTTGGGACTGATGTATTCGTGCGAAACCCGAATCGATAAGTAGCTGACTTTGGGAGCATTCGGAAATTCATCTGCAGAGAGACAATGTCAACAGGAGGCGAGAGTGAATATCATACCTAGTGTAAGGAAAGCTCCAAGCCATCCGCATCGATAGCTTAGCCAGCAGTTCTTACTCTTCTCAAACTATGGTTTGAAGCCAGTGGAAAGAAGTTCTCAGAAGCTTAGAGCTGCGGAGGGTGCCTAGTGTTCCTCGATCGTCTCTTCTTCAATGCGACGTGGTAATAATGAGTGACATGTATTTCACGACATTAAAATAGGAATTTGAGCTTCATATGTTGATAGAAAGTCAATATTTATCTACAACAATGGCAAGAAGTCTCCTAAGCCTATCCCGCCGCCGGCGCAACACCGAGTGTCCCTAGACATTTAAACATCCAAACATCCAAACATCCAAATATCCAAACATCCAAACATCCAAACATCCAAACATCCAAACATCCAAACATCCAAACATTAATATCTCGGAATCAAGGCTCCGTGGCCGGTTTCTCAAATAATAGAGAGGTAGCACCGATGGGAACCGAAGTACGCCTTCACTGTTGTCTCAATTGATCCAGGTTCTCGTGATTGTGTGAGAAGATGAATGCAGTGTTGCAAGTGTGGTGTATTGCGGAAAATGTCGAGGACTCCGGTGAAAGGAGGCGCGATCGCCCGCGACGAGCCATTGAGTAGATAGCGGCAATGCTCGAAGTGTTCATGAAACGTTACGAACAGCCCCTCTGGATATGTGGATGTGTCGCCTTCCATAATGACTTCTTGATCCACTCGCCTCTTGCCCTGGATATCCTCAAAGAAACCGTAATCTCGGCCATCCATAAAATCGTGATACAGTACAGAATCAAAGCATGGCGAAGGGATCCAACCATTTGCCAGGAGATCAAAGTGGCAATTCTCCTGGCGTGCCAGTACCGGGTCCTCAGGGCAGGTAATGTACGGACCATGGAGTGGATCGTGAAATATCCGAGAGCGAACACTCCCTGCAGACGCTGTGACGGATTTGAAGTTGTTGTGTAAAGACCACTTTGCGAGGACGATGGCAAGAAATGTGAAAAGGTTGGCGAGCATAAAAATGACAAAGATTATTGCGTTTTTCTTGTTGCGTTGATGAAAGAAGGTGGGCTGCGACGACCCCCCAACTTCTGGTATCATGATGTATAATCAATAACCTTGAATATCATATACTGATGCAGAATCCAATAACTAAGAATCAAGATGGGGGAGCAGCTTTGAGTTTGAAGTACTTTTTCATGAAGACATTAGGTAGTATTTTGAAAATCAAAGTGGTTTAAGTAACGTAAGATATGGAGAGCAACGAAGCGTACCCAGTTAGTTGTCATGAATTTTCTTCCCCATTCCTCTGAAGTAAGCGGAACTATGACTGGTCTTGAGCGGATGCACAGAACTCGATTTGTATGGAGTACACGCACCACGTAATACAGTGGGATTATTTTGAACGACTTACGCAGCAGCTAAAATCCGTGCCTCTGGTGACCCTAGTTCCCGTAAGCGGCTGGGAAGCAATATGTAAACCCGTGCCGATAAGGCGATGCTACCCAGCGACAGGGGATGGAGGCATTTCAGGCCGAAGGTCACCGTCTTGCACATTGCTATCGGCGCATTCCTGACAGCGCAAAAACTTTCTACGCAAATTCTTTGAAGCGAAAATCTGCGAAAAGATCCCCAATCTGTGTTGAGTCTTCAGTTTCGCGACATGGTAGCTAGCACGCCGAAAAAGCCTCCCCAGGCGCCTCCGGTTTTTACGACGGATCCTCGCTCTATTCTAGATGATGCCAAACGATTGATCGAACAATCTCGCAAAGTTCAGGCCTCCGTTGTCGGAGAAGTCCACCCCTCCACTGCAACATTTGCAAATACTCTCCTCCCACTCGCCCAGGACGAGAATAACAGGCAGAAGGAAGCTCATGTTTTGGAGTTTTACCAACACGTCTCAGCAGATGGCGAGCTTCGCGCAGCATCTAGACGCGCTGAGGGTCTCGTCAAGGACTTTTCCATTGAGACAACAATGAGAGAAGATATCTTCAAACTCGTCAAAGCAGTGCTAGCGAAGAATGCAAAACTTGATCCACAATCTCGCCATTTTCTGGAGAAGGAGGAGAGGGTATGTCATATTTTGTCCCATGATCTCATTTACCCTGCACCAAAAGCTCAAATCCTTTATTCTCGACTCACCACCGTTGATTCATAGACAATACGAAATATACATGCTAATAGTACAATAGAGCTATATTCGAAATGGGCTGGGGCTGCCTATGGGCAGCGAGAGAGACCGCTTCAAGGAGATCCAAAGGCGACTTGGGCAGATCACTATCGAATTCCGCAAGAATTTAACTAGTGAGAAGGGAGGGGTCTGGTTTTCTGAAAAGGAGTTAGAAGGTGTTCCAAAAGACGATCTCTCAGGATTTGAGCATGGTGAAGCTGAACAGTCCGGCCAGATTCGAGTGACCTTTAAGTTCCCTGAGGTCTCTACAGTTCTTCAACACGCCACAAATGGCGACACCAGAAGGCAGCTTTTGATTGCCAACGCCAACAAGGTTACGCAGAACGTGCCTCTCCTCAAAGAAGCCTTAGTTCTTCGTGACGAAGCTGCTCGTTTACTCGGATATCAAAATCATGCGGCTTTTCGATTGGAAGAGAAAATGATCAAGTCTCCCGAAACTATCAATTCCTTCCTAGCGGACCTGAAATCAAAGCTAAAAGCCAGAGGTCTCAATGAAGTTGAGAAATTGAAGGAGATTAAGAGGATCGATATGGAGTGCCGAGGAGAGCCATTTGATGGACACTATTACATGTGGGACGACAAATTCTACCAGAGACTCATGTTGCAGAAGGAATTCTCATTTGACGTACAGAATGTCGCAGAATATTTCCCCTTGAATACCACCATTAAGCATATGCTTGAGATGTTTGAAAAGCTGTTTGGTATGGAATTCATTGCCATCGATGGCAAGGATCGAGACAAGCTAGCGGAAACTGGAAACGGGAACGATATTATTTGGCATCCGGATGTTCAGATGTTCTCTGCTTGGAACACAGGCAGTGATGAAGAATTTCTTGGCTATCTTTACCTTGATCTTCATCCTAGGCAAGATAAATTTGGACAAGCTGCCAATTTCAATCTGCGGCCGGTACGTGTTGAATACCAAGCTGATGACAAACACTAACAACTCCAGGGCTTCATTGACGCCGAGGGCCAGCGGAGTTATCCGGCGACAGCCTTAGTGTGCAATTTCTCCAAGCCAACTACCAAAAAACCTAGCCTACTCAAACATGACGAAGTTGTGGTGCTATTCCATGAGCTGGGCCACGGCATTCATGATCTCGTGGGCAGAACAAGATATGCGAGGTATCATGGTACCATGTGTGTCGTGGATTTCTGTGAAGCGCCTAGCCAGTTGCTCGAGAATTGGTGTTGGTCACCAGAGCCTTTGAAATCACTCAGCCAGCATTATTCTACACTCTCGCCAGAGTACTTCCAGGTATGGAAGGAAGGTCAAGCTGAGAACAACTCAGAATTTGCGCACTTACCAGAGAAGATCACGGATGATATAATAGCGAATTTGCTTCGAACCAAGAACGTTAATAGCGCTATCTTCACTCTGGTCACGCTGCATGCCGCTATCTTTGACATGACTGTCCATCAACTCGAATCCCCCGAGGCGGCGGCGAATTTGAATACTTCGAAAATTTGGAATACACTTCGAAGCAACATCATGCCGATAGACGGGCCTGATTCACAAGGTGACGGTGACGAGTGGGGGCACCATGAAGTGACATTTGGGCAACTACTTGGGGACTACGATGCAGGGATATATGGATATCTTTGGTAATTATTCTATTTAACCCCTTCTCACACCCCTCAGACAAAGACCAAACCGCTCTAATGTTTGCACCTTTGCATAGCTCGCAAATGTACTCATCAGACATTTTTCGCTCATTCTTTCAATCCAATCCAATGGACGCTACAGAGGGTCGTCGATACCGACGTATGGTGCTAGAAAATGGCGGTAGCAAAGATGAGATGAAGATGCTTGAAGACTACTTGGGTCGAGAGCCAAATCCGGAAGCTTTCTATCAGGAATTAGGGTTGTTCTGAAAATGCCTTGCCTGACCTACTTGCGTCTTCGGCCTGAAATGCTTCAACACTTAGTCTTTTATGTTCTACAAGATATGTCTAGGGGGTCTCATTTTGCTAGTACAACTGTACAGCGGTATAGTTAGCAAATTTGAGCTACCTGTGTTCGTTGATGCATGATTATCTTTTGACGTCATCTCATCTGTTCTGTCTCATCTCACTTGTGTAAGTGAGGGCCAATTAATGTTGCAACATTAAGGACATTGCAAATACTTTGCATGGAGTATGTGTATGTGGCTGCAAGTCCTGATGTCCCTTGCACCGTTACCAGATGACGGAGGAGCGCGATAGAAGGTGCTCCAGGCGATTTTGCTTTTTGACGTTTGAATTTTGTTTTAATTTTTTATGATGAGCTTTCTTGCTCATGCATCTACATCTGCACCATATTCCAGAAGCAGACGAATTATCCAATCGACCCCAGTTTCCACTGCTACATGAAGGGCAGTCTCCCCTAGAGCGTCCTTGCAATCAATATCGATCTCTGCATCCAGTAGCAATCTTAAAACCCTCTTGTTCTCACTTGCTATGGCATTGAACAATGCTGTCCGGCCCATACAATCTCTGGCATTTTGATTTCCTCCATCTAAGAACAGCTTGAGGATCTCCTCCCTGCCAGTGTCTACCGCCAAGTGTAGCGGAGTCTGTCCATTGGTGTCTTGCTTTCCAACGTAAGCTCCCTTATCCAACAACATCCTACAAACAGGCTCGTTCCCTGCCAACACTGCTCGATGCAACGCTGGCCGCACCGGCTTGAATACCGTTTCTGGTTCCAGACTCCCCTCTTCCCAATCTAATCCAAGATTCTGTTGAAATATTAGAGTTGGTTTTGACTCGGTAAAGAGATTGGTATCCAATTCGGACTGCATGGTCACCAGAATCTGGCCTGTGCACAACTCTTTTCGCCAGATGAAAATCTGAACGACTAAAAAGATGGGGGGACCCGGGGGGGGGGGGTTCTACTAACGTCATCAACTACGTTATTTTGGACGCAATTCAAATCCGAGCCACGCTGTTCTCCAGCGTCATTCCAAATTTGATCGCATGGAGAAGGGACCATCCCGACAGGAACACTCTTGTTGCTCGCCAGGGTGACCGGTGGTACTTTCGCAAGGTGGTTGACAGCTTTTTCCAGTGCCCGAAGGCGTTCTTTTTGATTGCGGCCTGGAAGAATGACTTGATGTTTCGGAGATGAGGGTGGATTTCACTTACGATAATTGCGCTGAGCTATCCGATTTTGCACTCGTTTGCGTTCTTTGGCCTCCATACCCCCGCGGTCACAGCTGTCTTCCAGAATTGAGTGGTCCCTCTCCATGGTATTTCGAATAGTAAGAGACGTGATAGATCACGAATGACCTCCGCGAAAGAGGGTGGGAGGCGGACGGGACGGGACGAGTGGCGCACGGAAGGCTTGAGCTGCACAAGTATTGGAGTATTGCAGATTTGTACGAAGGCAGGTAGCATTTCACTGGCATTTCGCAATGGGGCATTTCGCTTATTTAGAAGTTCTCCCGGCCGGATAAGAATATCTTCCCCTATTGGCCAGTGAGGAGGTTTGATGCAGACACTCAATTTTGGAAGCCAATCCTGAAGTATGAATGTAGATACCGAGGTGCCTTTGTAGGCAGTTGATGGTCGCTTAACACTGTAAAGCGATGATGATTGGATTCCGCCGCAGTGGTACGCCGCATCCACCAATGGTCAAGCTCCCGCCCAGTCTTCTTGGCCCTGCAGGATGAGCCTTGACATGTACAACAGTGGTACTCTACTGCAACGCCTGCCTCTTTTGCAATAGTGTACATGTATGTACATGTTTGGGGCCACGAAGGGCCAATTCTCCGCAGCGGAATATCCCTTATCTCTTCTTTTGCCATCTATCAAAACCAACAAAAGTGGACAGCGTTAGGCCGAAAGGGAGGGGCGTAAATGCCGCGGCAATGCAACCTAACAGGCTTTTCTATCTTTCAATTGGTCCACTGGTCGGCCCCCAAAGCATCGTATTACTGTACCTAATGCCTCATGCTATTCTATGACATGTATTACAGGCGGACAGCGTAATCTGATTACCGAATGAGAAGTTCTACTGTTTTTTTAGTCAGTCGTAGATAGAGTGACACAATTTGGATTCGAAGTTGTGGAAATATGTCACACAGCGAGTCTGTATCCTTTTATATAGAGTCAGAGCTAGTGAATTCCCTCTAAATACACTCTCAGGACCCCAGAGAACAGCAGTCACGACTCACGAATGACTGAAGTCTGAATGACTACCGACTTACCAATCGAAAAAGCCTTCATGTCGTCTAACAGCGAGTCGGAGCCCTTCTTGGAGGAGAACGAGGCTGTGAAAGCTCAAGCAGGGATGCGTGGTCTTGAATTGTGGCGTAGAGGAGGATGGTTGGAACAACAACGTCACTTTTCGCAGTCTATTGGATCTCATAGTCTGGTCTTCATCTTCACCTCCTTGTTTTGGGCATTCTATTTGCTTCTGTTGCCGATCTCCAACTCTACGTCGTACTTTTCCGGGCAGTCTGAAGGCAACAGTTCCATCATCCCAGGAGCAAACTTTGTCAATTGCGGAAGATCGGTGGAGGAAGCGGAAGCCCGGGGCTGTGAATATGATATATTGAGTAACCATTGGATACCCGGACAGTGTATCGATGAGTCTGCAATCAAGGAATATCAGTCGGATGGGTCTTGGTTCGGATACGCCGACGCGAACCATACCGAACTCTTGGACATCACCGCATTGGGACGAACACCGGTGTACTACACGAATGAGAGAGACCATATAATTCATTGCAGCTTCCTGTGGCGGAAACAATTCAAGGCGTTTATGGAGGGACGGAACTATTTGGACTCAATTGTTGTTGATGAAGAGCACACGATGCATTGCTCGGATTTTTTGGTCAAAATGTCAGAAAGGGGACCTGACTTCAGAACAATGCCGATCAAAGTTCATGTCGGGTTTGCTGGTTGTCATATCAGAAGCGGATTTGAATAAACGTGGGCGAATAATTGGAAGTTGGGAGTATACAGTAGCTGGAGATGATGATTCCAGTTGGACGTTGATGAGGGCGGTTTTCAAGACAAGCAAATCACAAAATCTGCGTTCTTGCCCAATGACCTGTGTGTAAGTCCAAAGTGAGCTACCAAAATTGGCATTGGTTTTTTATCGAGGTGGTGACACGATTGTCAAGTTGATAGAAAAGCTTGCTGTTGCAGTATCGAGTGAGGCTCGAGCCTACCAATCTTCGCCGGTCGGAGAGGCCACGAAACTCCCTTGGATTGACCTGCTCCTCCCTCCCATTCTCGCTCTCTTATGACTCCCATCGACTGCGTATCATTCGCTGTAATTGTAGTGTTGGACCCGATGCACGAATGCGACTCTTGCCGGCTATCTCTAATTAAAACTAGTTGCAATAGAAGATTTCAGCTTGCACCACATAAAGGTGAGAGTTCGACTTTGCTGGCCCCAAAATTCGCATCGAACAGCCGTTTGTGACAGAACGACGCTACACTCTATTCTCATAGGCTGCTAACTGCGATTATGTTCGTTTCAGTCAATAGGAGGAGACAACGTAGTGGTAGAGCAGACAAAAATGCTGTAGCAAAGAGCCTCTGCAATTTTATGTTGTTCCATGATGGCTTAACAACGTTGGGATGGCAGAAATCAAAGATCACAAAGTTCACACCACTTGAAGCTCTTGGACAGATCATATGCTGAATACTAAACTTCATTGACATTCAAAGCAGTATACTTTGAAGTCCAGACTAAGCTTTCTGTAACCTCAACATATATATACTTGTGATAACAACCAAATGAGTGATCCTTCCCCCACTAACAAGCATACCCTCCATAAACAAGATTCTCCTTCTGCCTTGACCAAGCACCCCCCCCCCCCCCCCCCCCCCCCCCCCCCAACAATGACCCATCAATAGCCTAGGCTGCCTAGCACTCGTGAATTTTCGATTCCAACAATATGCACTACGGAGAGAAAAAGTAGTGTTAGCTTGATTGAACTGGGTTTGGGCTATAAACCGTACCTGCGGCAGACGAGCTTCGGTGTCTAGTTGTCTTTGGGCTCAGGGGCTCTAGCTGCAATGCTTGACTCGTCCTTCTTGTACATCGTGGCATCTCGCTGGGGCTCCCTCTTCTCCACCTCGGCTTGGCCCTCCGAGTCCTCGGGAGCAGGAGCAGCAGCGCTTGACTCGTCCTTCTTGTACATGGTGGCATTGCGTTGCCTCTTGTACATCGTAGCATTTCGTTGCCTCTTGTACATCGTGGCATCTCGCTGGGGCTCCCTCTTGTCCACCTCTGCTTGACCCTCCGAGCCCACGAGAGCGCGAGCTGCAATATCCACCAAGTTGGCGGGTTCCGGCTCTGGGGCACGAGCAGCTACTCCCATTGCATCGGGGGTAAGTGGAAGTGGCGCTGCTACCGCAAGATTTGTCGCAGCAAGAAAGCTCACAAAAAGAGTGGAGGAGAATCGCATCTCGAAGTTTTCTTGGTTGGAATCGTTGGATGGAGGAGATTTTCTTGAATGGAGAAGATACACACAACAGCTTCCTTTGTGTTTAGTATTATATATCAGAAAACTCACTTGAACAGCATCGAGATCCTACGGCTTACTATGCGTATGACTCTGTCCAAGATAAGGTTGCATGTGGGGGGGGGGGGGGTCATTGGACAGTAATGGCCATTTTGAATCCGAGTATCCACGTTATATCCTGGATATAAGCTCTGGTGCCAATTTATTTCGGCATACGTGACATGATTGTACCTAATTTGAGGGGAAAAAAGAAATGAGGAATGACGCTCATTTACCATATTACCTCGTTCTGCGTCAACATGGCCCCACCCCTTACTGGTAATAAATTTCTGGTACAGTCATCGCTTACTGGTTCTATTCAATCGGACTGTGCCGCCGCAGCTACGAAATCTGAAACATCTCACCTCACTTGATGATAGTAATTCAATTACAAGATGAATCGGTTTTTAGCAATGCATTACGTCTCTGGAGAATAAAAAAACAATCATCAGCTCTTCAAATCTGGGAGTTTTTATTAGCATATCGCTTCTTGGGAGGCAGCAGAACAATGCCTGACAACAATACAAACTTTCATGCTTAAAGAAGAAATTCTATTGCATTCTCAGGGCCATTTCGATGAATACGAATGCCAATCAAGAACGAATATCGGAATGCATCAAACATTGGATTGTGAGAGTGTGCAGATGGAGACCCTGATTCCTGATCAACCACGGCCCTCGCCTCATTTCCGCACCACGGCAGGTTTGCAGGGTAAGATATCATAATTTTGAAGTAGAATTCACCTACTGACGTATGGTTTAGTTTACAGTTCATTTTTACCACGATGATCAGCCACGGAGTAGTAAGAGCAACCCCAATCACCAGCTTTGTTGCCATCGTAGTGGGATGCATATGTTGATCGTAACAGACCCATTTCCAGGATCTCCATTTCAGCCAAACCGAAATTGTAATCACGATATTGATGGGACCGATAGCTGGTGCGGCTTTCCAGCCATACTTCGGGACATGGAGCGACCAGATTACAACATCCTGGGGAAGGCGGAAGCCTTTCATCATTATTGGGGCTATGTTCATGGTGGCTTCAATGTTGATAATAGCATGGGCGGATGGGGTTGCGATTTTCCTGACTGGATCTATATCAGATACTGCTGACCGCTCAGTAGTAGTGGTGCTGAGCGTCTGTGCCGCCTATTTATTTTGGACTTCTGCTCAGGCTGTTCAAGTAGGGTTACGTGCTCTTATTTCTGATCAGTGTGATCCAACTGAGCATATACGAGCTAGTGCCTGGGCTGGCTCGTATAGCAACCTGGCTGCCGTATTGGGGAATCTCTCCGCCTGTATGAATGACCGATACAATTCTGGTCAATCAGCATTCAAGACTATGAGCCTATTGGCAGCTTTTCTGTTGACAACGACTTCTATTATCAGTTGTCTCACGACACAAGACCAAGCCCGTGCCAGAAAAGAGTTCAGACCAGCGAGTCTGTGGGTCAATGGCAAATTGCTTCTCTGCAGGTCCAGCCAGATACGAAATGTTTGCCTCGTACAGTTTTTTTGCATGGGGTAGTTGGTTTCCGTTCTTGTTCTATGTCAAAACGTGAGTAGCTCCCTCCCTTCTGGAACTGTGGAGTAAAGAACGCTTACTTGATAACAGCTATGTGAACAATCTCCGTGGGTGTTGAACTAGTGCTACAATCTCCAGAATCTCTGTTAATAGTACTAGGCAAATCAGAGCTACGAGCGGCAATCCCTGAGACCCCTGCAAGTCGTTTCGATTTTGATATAGGCTCCGCTACTCTGCTTAGCTACAGCATTGTTGCCTTGTGCATGGGAGTTCTACTGCCGAAACTGGTATCAAGTACCAAGGCCGTTAGCATTTGCGGTCTTTGGAAGGGGTCACTTGGCTTATTGAGCATTGCGATGCTGAGCACATTCCTGATTTCCTCCTCCATTGGCTCAGTGGCCCTCTTCAGCGTTGTGGGGTTCAGTGGCGCTGCCTCAGCATGGATACCATATGCTCTGCTTGGTGTCGAGTCGTCTAAGATGTCACGGCTGTGTGAGAAACCCAGGGGAGATAGTGGTGGCAGTGATAATGAGACAGGAGATGAATTTGATTCCAGGGATCATGATAAGGTGTCGAGCAGCTCGAGCCAACTGGGGATCGTCTATGGCATTCATAATTTCTTTGTCTGTCTACCCCAAATCTTCATGTGTTTTGGAGTTGGAATTGTGTCTCTCGCTCTCGATCTAACAGGCAAGGAAAAGGTTCAAGGGTCAGCTTTTGATTCGGTATGGGTTCTTCGTCTTGGAGGGGTGTTAGCTTTAGTAGCTACGTATCTCGCCACATGGGTAAAGGAGCCTTTTGAACCGAGGTCTTCTAGTAATGCTGTGGAATTTGATGAGTATGAAGTATAAAATTGGCTTCGATTGAAGCGCTTGAAGCGTACCCGAGTTGTGGAAGAAGTTGACACTGGAATTGAAAATTTATAGTACAGGGAAGCTCAAAATTGCCGTGATCTGCTTGTCTCATGATAGTCGCAGGGTAGCAGCCTTGGCTCCTTCTGGCAGGTGGGGTTCAGAATCAATTAGCACATGTTTATTTGACCTTAATAATACGAGCAAGGCCAGAACCGTGTCTTTAATTTCTTACCTTGAAAGTTCTTTTGATATTCTAGGCAAGCTTTATTTGATATATCAGTTTATTTCCATCCTAGAGTACTCCTACCATTCGAGGTATATTACACTTGATTCAGCAATAGAAAATCATGCCGAAAAATTAATTAATTTCGTGTTCTGGATCTTAGTGAATGTACCAGATCTGCGGTATCAGAATAAGTGGAGAGCATGCACAAAAATCTGCAACAATGCCGCAAGTGAGATTTGGCGAGAAGGAAAGGGGCTCACTAGCTTGCGGTGGTAACAAAATACAGAATTATGTTATTATTATTCGTTGACAAGAATTGAACGAGACAAAATGTACAGTCTCTCCGTAATTGTTATCACATCTTCCCCTTATCCTACATAACCAAGCTTCAAGTTCACATGACGACCAAAGCCGCAGAAAGAGCAGCAAAGACGAAACCCATGTTGACACCCATTTCAGCCACGCCACTGCCCGTCGGTGGAGCGGTGCTATTGTTACCACTTGGAACGTTCACGCCAGACCCGTTAGTCGATACATCGCTGTCGATGCTCCCATAGTTACACTTCCCTCCGTTCCAAGCAATATCATGAACCTATAACCAAAGCGTCAAAGGGTTGATGACAGTCTAGGGAGTGTAGTAGATGCGGCAGCTTGCAGGCTCGAAGACGAATTACAGTGGGATGCCAGCATCGTCTCCTGGTGGAATGTTGTCCCGCAAGTTTATACCATAGTTGGCGAGACTGTGGGGAGAGCCGAGAGGTAGGTTGACAAGTCCGGGGAGAGTGGCGTTAGCTTTGGCTGCGAGGTCATCTGAAATGTAGGGGCCAACGACAGGGCTATTTAGATAGGCTGTCTGGGTTGCAAAGTTGTTGAAGGTGTAGGCTTGAGCTCCCTTGGTACCGCCGATGGTGCATAGGACCCTCTTGTGGGCGACCGCCTACCACGATTGTCTTGACGTTTGCTTCGCGAGTGAGGAATTCGGTCAAGATGGAGCATGCGGAGGCGCAGATGCCATCAGTCAGCACGATGACATTTTCTGGAGTGAACAGCTGCGGCTCTGTTGCTGGCTCTGCGGGAGTTCCGTAAAGAACCAGACCACCTGTAGTTTCAGTGTAGAGCGTACTGTTTGTGGGGATTCTACCGCTGGCGGTAAAATTGTCCCCATTGTTCTCTACTGGGGGGTAATATGGATTATCGCCACTGGACCATCCGGTGTAATTTTGTAAATCCTCAGTCACCCAACTTCGATAGCTCCAGGGCGAGGTGAATACCCTAGCTTTAATGTTCTGGACGGTGTCGTTGTCACTCAAAGTGACTACGAGAGCTTCGTCTGGGACGGCAGCAAAGGCTTCTCCGTATATCTCTGCAGCCGGGTTACCACGCAGACGTGCCAGCCCATACGGTTCGATATTGGGGAAGATTCGTCGAAACTGGTGTACGTCAGTCGCGGAAAGTCGTAAGAATGATTGTAGACTTACAACTTCATTGGGAAGAATCGTGTTTCCACCACCATTGCCGCTCACATCGATAATCAGCTTCGTCTTGTTGTCGGCTCGAACTGCGGTAAGGAAGTCTCTTGTGGTGTTAACGAATGATTCAGTGGGGTCAATGTCTCCCTGGTTTGCCGTCTCATTGGCAAAGGTACCAATGCGAAGGATGGCTGTGTCTTCGTGTCCAGTGTTGTTCAGATAGTATCCGGCAACTTGATTGTTGGGGTCCTTGACAACAGGTAGAAATGGGTAACCTCTGAGTGTGGGTGCTGTTGTACCAAAAGTTGGGCTAGAAGTTGACGTTGGCGATGCGGAGGACGTGGTGGGACTTGGATTTGCTGGAGCAACACAAAAGTACTGCGTGAATGAATTCCCATCAACAATCGTAAGGTCCCAGGTCCCTGTCGGGATGAATTCTATGTTCTCAACCGAAAGTGTTGTGCCGTTAGAAAAGGTGATGTTCGTGAAATCGCCTGGGTATTGGTAGGTACTGAGAATCGAGAACAATCCATTGAAAGATCTGAAAATTGGTCAGCACTTGACTACATCCTTCTAGTTTCCCCACACTTACCCTGAGACCGGCCCTGAAGCATAATTCCACATAAGTCTGTTATAGTTCGCATCCGGATCGGATGTTAAGTCCTCAGCAGAAGTGTCTAGAACGGCACCAACGTCGTCGCCATTGATAGTTTCGACGCTTGACACCGAGAAATTGTTTGATGCAGCGTAGATATCATCTTTTGTGGATCAGCACAGAAGTAGGAAGTAGATTCATCTCCGTGTTACCTAGCAAATAGACTTTGGGGGCGGATGTGCCGTCCTCAGTAACAGAGACAAAGGGAAGGGGTTCAAGCCCTCTCTGAAAAGAGATCGTGCCAGATGTGCAAGTGGAAAGAAATGTATGCCCGTCCTTGACAGAGTATACCAGCTTGTTCAATGCGAGGTCAAACTCGTACTGACTGGTAAACTCGCCGGCTGCGGCTTTGCTCGCCATGTCATCCAAGCCTCCAAGAAGGTCAACAGCGGGATAGAAGTAGTCTGCTGAGGGATCTGCAAGAGTGAATTAGCACCGTCAGCGAAACAGGGTGGGATAAGAGAGCCATACTCTTCAGGTAAGCAATGGAAGATTGAAATTGGATATATTTCTTCAATTCCACGACGTAGCTTGCGGCAAGTTGGTTGTCTATTCCAGACGATTGAAGGCATGCGTATGCAAGAGATGGCTTCAAGAGAAAGTTCTTTGGCTCGTCTGAACATTATCAGCACAGGGACACAGAGATATCAAAGTGAGCCATACTGGATTTATCGCTGTAAAATTCATTGATTTGCTGGGTGATGATTCCGCATGGAGAGGTGCTATTGGATGCGTCGGTTGAGACAGGGACTGCGAGAGCGCCTGCGGCAGTCAAAGCTGTGGCGAGACCTATTTGGAAATGCATTTTGTGAACGGAAGGAGGAAAGGAAGAAATAAAATATAGAGAGAAAACAAAAGTTAACATCGAGCGCGATAGGTAAATAAATACTTCTCGCTTAAGCTCCCCGGCTGGAGCTCTTGAAGATCGCCCCTGCAGGAACGCCCGTTTTGGTAACCCGTGCTAGTACCATTGAAGTAGGTTACTACAAGGAATTGGAGAATTAGTGTAGGACTAGGGGAGGCTGAGAGCCAGTGTAGGATTCAAAACTGCCTACGAACGATTTCCTATTCGATCTTTGGGGTCTTTGCTGAGAAGACTGACCTCCTAGCATTTGAACGGCTATGTAGCTCAACCAACTCACCGATTGATAGCTTCAGTGGCATCCTCGCCACAGGAAAAAACTGCGAAGCTCCTGTTCAGGTCATTTTGATACAATCAAACAGTCATGAAAGGAGCATAGAGCGTGGAATAACATGCCAAATTGGTTGACGTACTTTGACGCGGACTCGAGTAGGGATGTAATTCCACCATCGTCCCTAACTTCGGAAATTGAGCGGCTTTGGAAAGCTCATGCATGTCCTCTCCATCAATGTGATCAGCCTCTCGTTTGAGGGTAGCAGATGCAGTGCTTCCATGGCAAGTCGTTCCCAAAACTCTGTGGGTCCGGATGCTGTCTTCCAGAAGTCTTCCACTCAAGACCGTAGTGTATGATGAGGATTTACCATTTGTTCACATCATGAAGATGTCTCTGCCTGGACCCGAGTTACCAGCTGAGAGGGTTTGACAGATCTGCAGTAGCTTCACGTCAAATACAAAATTAGAGTCTGAAGCTAGAAGCGTGGGGAAGCGCGCCATCTCGCAGAATGCTGTTACAAAAAGGAAGGCTTCAGCCGTTCGGCTGCCCCGAAATTCAAACTAGAAGAGTACCACAAATCGAATCCTAGAGTTTCCGAGAGACAAGACCAGATTAGGCATGGCAGGAGTCAGTCAGTGGTAGTAGTCTGGATTTTCGTTGTCAGATGCATAGGGTTGCCTAGGAGAAATGTCTGTCATGAAAAAGCCATGGATTCGGATTGCTTGATATTGGTCTTGAATCTCATGGGCAAAGCCGAGAATCTGTCAAATTGAGGCGAGGAACGCGGCTGTGTTTACTTAAGCTTAACTGTACTGTAAGGACTTCCTGATTCGGCATCCCGTAGCTATGGACTTCTAGCACTAACGACACCCAGCCTTTTGATTGGCTCTTCTCATAATGATCAATCCTAACTATAAAAAATTTGACGATAGTAGAGCTCATAGAGCTCATACAGGTGTGGAAATTAGATGACGTAAAAGGGCATTCGGCAATCTTGCAAGACCGCGAGCAAACACCCAAGATGATTCGACTTGCTCGCCTCTGAGCCCAAATTAAGGCCAATTAAAAAAAACCAAAAAGATGGTTTCTTAGCTGATGCCAAGTGTTGCGTGTGTTTTGAAGAGGACTCGGGAGGTTCGGGTCACTGACTGAACCACCACATAAACCATCCTTTCACACTTTCTGAACTTCTGAGATGGGGCACATCAAATTGGCTATTGTACATGAAGTGATCAATGGATTGAGAGGAGAATTGGTTCCTCTCGAACTTGGGGGTTTTCCATGCTTCTGGGTTTCCACGGTTATACACTCTACAACCACTCCGGTTCATCACTTCCAAGTGGTTTTGGCATGAAGTCCCATCCAGGCATGTAACCTTCCACAGCCGCAGAATGCTTCAAAGCTTTCAACTCGCCAAACCCACTCATTCTGGTCTCCAGATGCGCTTCTATCTCCCACTCATCCGGAACTCGGCAATCAAATCCAGTCTTCCCTGGAAACTGTCCAAGTGATCTCAAATACTTCATCGTTCCTGCCAGCGACACATCGACCTCATAGCTCCCGCCTTCTATGGCCCTCTTGTACAACGCAGCACAAATCCCAGTTGCAAGAAGATATCCCGACGCATGATCTAGAGCTTGACAAGGCATCGGTCGAGCCGGCTCCCCTCCACCGAAATGCTCCGCCTCTGAGATATTCATACCCGATCCCGTCTGGACAATGGAGTCGAATCCTCTCTTTCTCCCCCAAGGTCCCTGATTACCGTACGCAGACATGTTCGCATACACGATATTTGGATTCATCTTGACGAGTTCAGAAGGAGAGAAGCCTCTCGGGGCAAGACTTCCGGGTCTGTATCCTTGAATAAACACATCCGCGCTTTTGACAAGCTCGATTAACTTGGATTTTCCTTGCTCGGTTGTGAGATCTAGCTGTATGGTGCGTTTCCCACGAGCTAGGTCTCGGTCGACGGCTGGGATGTCTGGGAGGTTGGGTGATGTGATCCAGAGTACATCCGCGCCGTGAGCGGCGAGTGTTCGTCCTGCTACGGGAGCTGCGATCACTCGACTTAATTCCAAGACCCGGATGCCACGCAGACAGCGATCTACTCCGCCCGATATCTGAGGTGGTGGGACAGGAACTCCTGGACTGAGTTTGGTGAGTTGGATTGGGATATCGGGGATGAATTGTGCTTGTGGGAGGGCATCCCACTTTTCGTATGATCGGAGAGCTGCTATCACGCAATTCGAATTCATGGCTGCTGTTTCGAGATCGATTGATTTCTTTTTGAGGAGAGCAGAATTGATTTCTTCTCTTGTTGCTGTCAAAGGTAACCCAAGGATCTGGAGAGCACCAGCAACATGGTGCGGAAACCCGTCGTGTATCCGGACATATCCATCAGCAGTCTTTTGGACAGGGCCAATCAGACCAAGGCCCCCTTCAAAATTGGCTTTCTCGCCATCAAGTGTATACAGCTTCTCGGAATTGAATTCTAGACATGCGTGGAGTAGTGGTACTGTTACTTTGGGTATTTGGGAGTTGTTCCGTAGGGAGTGGAAGAGTGAGGCTGTGAGTGCTGAGAGCGCGATGGAACTTTGAGCCAGATGGCATATTTTGAAGGATGATGGGAGACCGGAAAGTGAGTGTTCATCTGAATTAGGAAGAGATAGGGTCGAGAGTGCATTTTTCGGTAGACTGAGATGTGCCCATAGTTCGGCTATGGTGTCGTGTGTTGTGAAGTCGGATCGGTCTGGAAGTATACTCTTACTCGCCATTAAGAATTTCCGGCCCAGGTAGCGTTCTCAATATTTCGTTTCTCCAAGGTTCAAGTTCAAGTATTTTGTTCGATGCTGTGGAGGTAGTAGATGAGGATTCGAATTGCCAGAGCTAGCCGGAGAAGCGGAAGCATAGTTGCTGAGCCGGTCTCGGACATCGGTTTTCCCGTCTTACCTAAGTACTCTACTCTCCTTCATACTTTCACCTGGACGTGGCAACAATTGCCTTCTCTTACGGAAATCCTCGCTATAACTCCAATCATCTCTCGTTTTGGGATTTGGGTAGTGTTTGGGGAACTGATTGGGCCAACAAGTATTCTACAGTGCCCAGCATCCTGTTCGCTGACTTGACCCTGCTAGACAGCCGGCCATATTCAGCTTCAACAAGTCAAAGATTTTCTCTTGTTATGTATAGAGACAGCTACCTTGGAGCACCTGCTGGAAACTAGAGTTTGGGTTTCTTTCTTGACCTTCTACCCTGATTCAGGGCATGATAGAAAGCTTCACATGGAAAGGCAGCAAAGGCTGGTAACAATTGTTTGTTTACTAGCGGACAACCGAGCCCATACTATACTATGATGAAATATTCATGTGTGTAGCTTTCAAATATGCCATTTACTTGCTCAATGTTGCATGGCAGTGTCAGGGATTTGAACGATCTCAAAATGAAGGTCTGAAAGTCCCCCCTCCTCCTTCTGCCAGACCCTTCGAGAATCAGATGATGACAGCTTGCTTTTCGCTGTATGCTGTGAGTGGTGCTTTACTTATATAGGAGATGTGATGAGATTGTACCTTTCGGTAGGAAAAGAAATGCAGTAGTAGATTATTTAATAGCCAGATATGCGTATTTGCAGAGAGGCGCGAGGCTATGTGCACTGGGTAAGGGAGACTGTACTAATTTACCAAAGCATGGGTGAATCTTACGGAGAGTAGCATTATCAATACTCATTCATTCGAGTCTCGAGGTACTCTGGGATGGAAATAGGCTGGTACATCAAGTAAAAGTTACTTGCAACAATAGATGGGCTTTCCAGGAAGGAAATTGAAGACTGAATTATTGCAGAATTGTTGCACAGTTCTGCTCGTATCACTCAGGGTTGAAATAAGTGTAGAAGGAATTAGATTATGCATTTTGTAGGGAATGCGTGATGACAGAGAGATGATGTGCTCGAGCAGCCTTGGGACATGATGATTTCGCCATTCCTTGAAGGTGTATGCTGGTTCTTTGAAATTTGAAGTGTTTGAGATGGGAGGATTATGACAGTACTCAGATAAATGACAGAATATTATTGTCGCGCGTGAGTAGAACGACGAATGTCGGAGGTGTTGATCTTGGGAACTTGGAAGGTTCGTTCGAAGATTACTTGGAGCTTTTGGAGGAAGATAGACTTGCATGGTTGAAATAATAGAAGAAGATGGTGGGTTTGGAAGACGGGCGGCAGGTCCAGGCCGGAGATCCCACGGAACTGTCTAGGGCACAGGAGATGATATGCTCTTGACTGAAGCATGTTGAATGAGGAGGGGTATCTATTGATGAGATACTAAGAGCCGGCTTGCTTTGTGAATAGACTGGGGATGCCTGATTCATGGTTAAGTGGATTTTTGCATTTTGGATACCACCATGGAGAATGGAGAGTAGAAAGGGAAAATGTCCTGAAAGAGAAGAGAATCGTTTCTCGAATGTCGAAGTGCCAAAGGAATTTCTTAGGGAAACGCATGGGTAGTGTGGGGGGAGGAGGTGAATAGTATTTTGATTCCTGAATTTCTGATCGAGGGATGGTGGTGGTGGGACTTTGATAACGGTGAGGGATATGGCAGTAGTTTGGATATGAAAAGAAACCTATTTTGGTTACGGATGATAGAGCAGAGGATGGAACAGAAGTCTGAAGACTGGCAACAGGCAGGAAGTGAGAGAAGTTGGGGAATGCGGAGCAGTGAAGGCAAGACACGTAATTCTGGGGTTGAGTGTCGTAACCTTGGCACTAAATTTTGAGTCTGTTCGAGTACTCAGTAAATTTACTGACTCGGCCTTCAAAGAAGCGATTGACTGGCTTTAGTAGTTTTTCGTACTGCCTATGTGGACAACCACCAAGAACAAACGAAGTCCACGACAGAAATAGAAATAGAAATGCATTACTCACGCACCTATGTATACCCATCTATCAATTCAGGCTAATATCTCCTTCTCAACTCACCTCATCACATCCTCGAACCTACTCAACTCCGATCGCGTGATACTAAACTGCTCATTTACTTCGTATGCAAATCCCGCGCATCATGACGCTCCGCCAATGTTGAAATCCGCACATCCTAATCCTAATATGAAAGAACCAAAAGGCCTCGTCACCAAATCAAATCAAATCAAATCAAAATCCCCATCCGATCTTCCTTAGGTACGGTAATGAAAAAGCTTGGCTGGAGATCTTGGATGATCCACCGAATCTCCGGCGGGTTGGAATGGGATCCACATTAGACGGAAGGGAGGATGTTTTGTTTCAAAGAGAGACAGAGGGGATTGTGAGATGCATGATGACGACGATTATGTATGTATGAAATATTTTGAGCAATTTTAAAGACCGAATTGAATTCACGATGTGTGTTGGCTCAGAAGAGAAGAGAAGAGACGGGAAGGTGCGAGTCGAGTGTCACGTTTGATGTTCAAGAACAAACGAACGGGCTGGATGAAATTGGAGGGAGATCAGACAGAGAGCGTTTGACGATGCATGCTTATTTCGCATAACCATTCGCATAGCCACTCGTGTTACAGGTGGGTACAAACAGCCTGAATCGAAAGTCGTGAAAATGGAATGGAAAACGAACGAACCTCGGAATAGCATGTGTTGACGTGAGCGGATATTTTACTTTGTATTTTTGGTTTGACTCTTAAGTAAGTACGGATAGAGTAGAAATAAAAATGGAAGTGTAAGCAGAAGGAAAGATGAATAGGAATAATAGATGAAGCCAAGATAGTAATCTTGAAGATATATTTACAAATATTGGTAACACAAAAGACAAGGCGATGGCAATTGACTTCTCCATCCCCATCTTCTTCTTTCCCAAGACTTGACAAGTAAACAGAACCCGGTGAGCTGCAAACTAAATCAAAGAAGTATCTTCCAATCGCTTGCTTATCCTGTTATCCGCCACTTCATCCTCCATCCCATGAAACCATGAGGCTGTTTCTGCTGTTTCCCATCTCTCGCTTCCCCTTTCCCCTTCACTCCACACTTCACCCTTCAGATGAGATGAGATAACGTTGTGCACGTCTTATCCACTACTTATCCACCCCCTGAACCCAAACCCAAAACCCAAACTCGAAGTATCCCCTGGCTTCCCATGCATAACTCCATCACCGCTATTCTTCAAGTAGTAAGTGGGGGGTTGGGGTGCACACCGTCTCGGGCCGTTATTCGTTGGGTTGACGTCTTGCCCTTGGCGTGGTGCGTTTCAGGTTGACGCTTTTACTTCGTACCCTGTGATGCCGTGGACGGCCCTGTCCTTGCCTTGCCAGTGCGTGATGTGCACTGGGTGTTGTGCAGTGCACTGCACATGGATGATTGGGTGGATGATGGCTAGCAAACAGAGAATGGATGGAGTGGAATGCTAGGTTGGATCTGAAGATAGGCCAGGACAGGATAAGAAAAGACAAGACCAGGGAAGAAAGAAGGGAATGAAGCGCTTACATACGACATTAACTCTGTCCTACCAGCTTGCATTCCGGCTGTAAGACATCTCTCGTCAGATTCTTCGGAGAGAAAGATTACCCAGTCAGGAAAGGATGCCTCCATCGTGATTCAGGAACAGAAACACGTTATCCCTCCCCCTTTGCCCCTGGATGACGAACGAACGAACGGGCAAACGAACGCATGCCATGCATCTAAATCCCCAGCCCCCAGCCCAAGTCCTCTTAGCCGAGCCCCTATGATCAGCCGTCGCCGTCTCATCCCTCTGATTGGTAGGCACAACCACCGTTCCTATTCCTGGGTGATCAGGATGCAGACCAACCGACTGACAAACAGGTAGGATCATGCCATGGCTTTGCCCCTGCGATGGGATGGGATATTCAGGGCGTGCATCTAATCTTGCATCCGCGGTACAGTACAGTACAGTACATCTCAGCGCTGCGCAGTATATCCCGTCATGATTCATGCTGGCAGGCATGACACGGCCACGGAAGGATTGATGGGCTTGGCAGGTACAGTTCCAGGAGCAGGACCGCTTTCGCCCCATCTCATCTCTGGTGGTGGGTGGATGGATGGATGGATGTGGGTTGATGTAGGTTGATCGTGGACTTTACCTTTCTTGCCTTCTTCTCCTTCCTTTCCTCTCCTTCCTCTCTCTCTCCTCCTCTTCCCACCTCACCGTCGCTCAACCCAACCCCACACATTCATTCATTCCTTTTGAGTCCTGTCTGTCCTGTCCTGTGTTCGATATCTATGCGCATTCACATTCCTTTCTGCATCGACTTCGACTTCGACTTCACAACTACATACGCTCTTTTGACTTGACAGAACGAAAGAGGGAACAGACAGCATTGATCAACTTGTTCGTGGCCTGGCACACGACAGCTCTCATACATTCATTCATTCCTTAGATTGGGTTTGTGGTAGCGCACCATTTGCATTTGGAAAGGGGAATTGATTGGGTTTGATTTGGTTTGGACAAACTAAAACGACATCTGGAGACTGTACATTTGATACTGTACATCTGGATTCCGGATACTGGAGCGTCGCTGAGCTGAAACGACTTCGCATTACCTATTTCTGGACGGAAAAGAAGCAAGCAATCAATCAAAGGAAAAGAAAATTGAAACAATACTGGAACTGGAATCTGAACTGGATCTGAACTTGGATTACTTTGCGACCACAATCGGGAATTTGGAATCTGCATACACCATCTGGTCTTGGCAAGAATTACGGAAGCGGGAATTCGGACGACTACTTGTTTGGAAGAAAAAAGACTATCAGCAATCTCCTGAAGATTAAGTCGACGTCATTGTTCGAATCAGGTTGTTCCTCTGATAAGGCTGCAATATCGCGAAATTCGAAAAGGTGAACTCATCGGATCTGGATTACTGTTCTTGTAGCCTCGTCGTCGCTAGCGAGCCATATAAAAACACACCTTTCGCGCCGACGACCTCTCGAATTCTCCTCACCATCACAACACAACAACCAAACTCTTCAAAGATTTGTCGTTGGTCACTCAACCACACACTCTCTCGATCTCCACGGTAGATCGACCCCCTTCAATTCATTCACCCCATATTCTGTCGTTGAGACATACATTCAATTGCTCTTCCTTCCTTCACTATGCGCGTTTCCAACACCGCTTTGGTCTTGAAGGCCACCTTCCTCACTGTTCTTACGGTCCAAGTTGATGCTTTCTGGCGCATGCCATGTCGTTCTCGAAGTGGTATTGCTCGGATTGATCCTCTGGTCACTAATGGTTCTATTGCTGAGCATGTTCATGCCATTCATGGCTCTGGTAGTGAGTTTCCCCTGTTCGGCATTCCTCTTTAATCCTCAAGCGGACGTCTGTTCACATCCCCTGACTTCCCTGACTCCCCTGCGACTGCTCATTGTTCAACGGACTCGAATGCTATTGGCACGTCATGACGCATCGATCTTGACTCTGGCTGACATCCTCAATCTAGGCTTTGGCATATCCGCTGGTTACGAAGAACTCATTGCTTCTGACTGTACCAGTTGTGAGGTCTCTCAGGACAAGTCTGTCTATTGGCACCCAGCTCTGTACTTCCGAGGTGATGATGGAGAGTATACCTTGGTTGATCAGGTTGGCGGTATGCTTGCGTAAGTCACATTTATGTCTTGTTTGTTTACTTTCACTCCTGCGTCACCCTTAACCCCCAGCATGTCCTTTCTTACGCTTTCAAAAACCTCCTCTTGCACTGCCCGCTTCTTGTCCTTCATATCTTCAATTTTCGAATTCATATTTCTTGTGGTGGCTTTGACGTTGTTTGTTTACTCCCCTATCATATCTCCATTGGAGATAACGTCTTATCTGCATCGCGACCCTTCGTCCAGATCTCAAATTCTTTCATCTACTCCAAACAATCACTAACCCCTCCCAGATACTACCTCCTCTACCCCAATGCCGGCAACACATCCCTTTCCGCCTTCCCCGCTGGTTTCGAGATGATCGCAGGCGACACCAACCAACGCAACTTCACCTACCCCGTCCCCGATGTCGAGAAATCCCTCTGGTTCGGCGAATATGCAGAGCAACCATTCCTCCGTCAAGCCGCTCTCGGATTCAACTGCCTCAACTATGCCAAGACCCCCGAGGGTTCTCTCTACCGCCACTTCCTCCCAGACAAGGCCTACCTTGATGCCAACTGCGCTGATGGTGTCCGTTTCGAGCTCATGTTCCCTTCGTGCTGGAATGGAAAGGATCGTACCTCCAAGGATAAGAAGTCTCACGTTGCCTACCCGAGTCAGGTCATGACTGGAGACTGCCCTTCTGGTTTCCCTGAGCGTCTTCCAAGTTTGTTCTATGAGACTATTTGGGCTACCAATGCTTTCAAGGGAAAGAGTGGACAATTCATCATCTCTAACGGTGATCCTACTGGTAAGTCCTCTCCTCCCCCAACGAACTCAAATTTGAATCTTTTCTTAATACATCCCAGGCTACGGCTACCACGGTGACTTCATGATGGGTTGGGACGAAGCATTCCTCCAATCTGCCGTCAACACCTGCACCAACCTATCCGGCAAGATCGAAGACTGCCCACTCTTCGACATCCAATCCGTCTCCGACTTCTCCTCCTGCGAACTCGACCTCCCCAAGGCCATCGCCAACGAAGAAGTCCTTTCAGCCCTACCCGCCATCCCCGGAAACCCCATGATCGCCAACGGACCAGGATACGCAGCAGGCGCCACAGCAGGCGGCGCGATGCCCACCAACAACGGCGGAACCACAGGAACTGTCGTCGCTCCCACCCTATCCTACACACCCGGCGTCAGTCTCGCCAGCACAGAGACATACGTCCCAGGAGGAATCTTCGCCGCCAAAGTATCATCCACCTCCGAAGCCGGATTCGCAGCTCTTGAAGTCGCTGATCCTACTCCAACACCTACTCCAAGCCCATCGCCAGCTCAAGCTACGACTCTCCTGACTACATCGGCCCCCAGCGTCCCTGCTACCGCAACCGAAGACGGCGTCGTGTTCTCAACTGAGTACCGTACGCACTCTGGTGCTGGAGGCGTGACTGTCGATGCGCTCGTATGGGTCCTGGATCTGGTTACTGTTACTGATGAGGGTACTGCGCTTCCGACCCAGACGGGTGGTGTTTATGGGAATGGGGCGGAGAAGAAGAAGAGACATCTACATGTTCATCGGAGAGGTGGACATTTCTAGATTCGTCGTGAATGGGAGGATGATACCCGGGTGTCAATTGGTGATTTTTTCTGATTTGAGGACATTGCGACAGGGGGTGGGGTCCAGGTGTTTTTACCTTTTTTTCTTTCTTTTATTTCTACTTTCTGATGGATAGGTGGCATTTGGCCTTTTTCAAGGTGGATAGGTATGGAAAGAGAGGATTGATTGATTGTAAATGCATGCATGCATACACGTGACTATCACTTCTGGAAGTGGATGTGGTCTGTATTTACATAGGCAAAGCAAAGCAAGGCGAGGGAAGGGTGGTATAAAGCATTTATGCATAGCGAGCGAAATAGAAATGAAAAAAGGATGTTCTTTAAATTTTTGTGTGTAAAGGGTAGTTTGAATGTTGTGACATTGACATTGAAGAGTTGCTGGTTTGGGATGGTGAGGGTTTTAGGGATTCGGGATGAGGAAAGTCTGGGGTGGGTGGTGAGTTACGTACCTAGGTAGGTAAATGGTTGTTGTTTGAATGAATGTCCTGTGTGAGATTGAGGACTTTTGAGATATTAAGATATCTACTTGATGTGTATGGTTTTGGTTTAGAGAGTTGTGTTTATGTGTAAGAAACTGCTTAGAAAAGTAGGTAGGTAGGTACATGTGTGAAGTTTTCCTTTTCTTTCTTTCTTCTTTTCTTCCTTTCCCGATGCAATGCAATTGTACAGTATTCTACAAGAACCTGGCTGTTATACAAACAGAACCTGCCCCTGCTCTTCTCTCTAATATACACCACGCTTAGGTACTCATCTAGCCCTCCCCTTTAGACATAGATCCATCCACCTCATCTCATCTCACCCCAACCACCCAAAAAGAAAAACAGCTCTATCTCCAGCCCTACTTCCTACTATACCTCGCCCTCCTCTCATCCCTAATCCTCTTCTCCTCAGCCTTCCTCTCAACCTCAATCTCCTTCTGCCTCTTCAACTCATACGCTCTACTCTCCATAGCATTCGCCTTGGCTTTATTCGTCTCGGCACTAGCATCGTACTTCTCCCTCCCCTTTGAAATAACACCTTTGAAAGTCCCTTTAATCTCACTCGCCACGCCTCCGATGATCCCTCTCTTTTTCTCTTCAACGTCCGCGCTCTGGAAGCGGCTGTTTAGTTCACTCCGGGAGAGTACGGGGTTCGCTGCTATCTTGAGATCGCCGCGGTAGGGCGAGGGTTTGGGTGCGTTGGGGTCCTTGCGCGCGGGTAGGGGGGTCATGTTGAAGTAGGTCCTGAATCCAGAAGAGCGGAAGAGGGTGGATTGGATTAGGGAGAGGACGCCGGAGACGAAGAAGGAGATTTGGACGGCGGCTGGGAGCCACCATGTGAAGAGGGCGGAGACGGCGGGGAGGCCCCAGATCATGGCTTTGGTCATTTCGGGGGAGAGGTTCATTGCTCCTGTGTCGCCTCCTTTCTGGGGCTGGGTGTTAGTTTGTGGAGTTTGGGAGCTTGTTTGGGTGGGTGGGATGGAATGATATGGGGTGGATTTGGGTGATGTTTAGATGGGTGATATATTGGAATGGGAGGAAAGCGGCTTACTCGTAACACCCAATGCAAGACCGCAGACGTAGCAATGGGTAAGATCAAATACGGATCCGGGATGGAGAGATTGTATAACCACAGAAACCCTCCCGTTTCCAACCCAGGTACGGGAATATTCGACATAGCTCTCAGAAGGACGAAAGTTCCGTACCCAACAAAGACCTGCATTAATGGCACAGCGCTCTTCCACAACTTGATACCCGCCCGTCTATTGATCATTTGAATCTCTTGCCTGAGCTGCATCACCTGGGTATGATCACCCGCTCTGTTCGCCTCTTGCATTTTCGTCGTTAGGGGTTTAGTGATGGGCATGATGGTCTGCATCCTCGCCGCGTTTTCCGCTGCGTCGATATACGGCTTAAACATGAGGACGCGTACAGCAATCGCTGTGAGTGATATCGATACCCACCATGGCGTGCCGGCGTAGACGTGGACGTGCTCGAGGATATACTGCATCACGGATGTTGGGCCCCATCCGTAGTCCAAACCCATTTGGTGGAGGTACCCGATATGCTCGGGGATGTTGTAGAGGGACTCGGATGTGAAATCCGTGGCGTTGTTCAGGGAGGAACTGAAATTCGTCGAGACTTCTGCTGCGAATTCTGGGGGTGTCGCTGCAGCTGCTGCTGAGCTTGCAGCTTCGGTGGTTGAGGAGGCATTTGATGCGATTGTTGGTGCTGGAAGGGGGGTTGTGGATGCGAATCGTATGCCGGCGGCATTTCGTATTAAAGTGTTCGTCTGTGAGAATCGAAGGGCGGTATATGATGTCCATGAGAGAGAAGCGCGGTTTTTGGAAAGGAGTCCATGGGCTCTGTGTTGTGCTGGTGTAGAAGAGAACTGAATGGTTAGCAATTGGTTGTCTGTGAGAGGAGAGAGGGATATACTTGTCTGGATGTTACGGGCTGTATACGCCGTCTGCCAATTCCAATGGTCTGGCTGGACCAGCGGAGGCCTCTGCTGGGAATCATGGTATGTTGTGCGGTGGTGTTGATCGGGCGAGGCGCAAAATATTTTAGATCCAGATCTCGGATGTGAGGCTGCAGTCGTGTATCCTTGCATAAACTGTACTAGCGTGCATTACCATTGGCCATTGGGGACAAGTCATGGACAATTGTCAAAGTTCTGAATAAAGATCAGGTATTCGGGTCATGTAGTGAGTTGTTTAATGCTATTATGGTGAGACTGCAGACTTAGATGTATGTATATATGCATGCGTGGCTTCATGGGTGGAATTTTTGCATTGGTGAAAGTCAACAGCTCCGCACGTGTAGCATCTCCTTGAATATGCCAACTCCATGTGCCCCCAAAGTCCATCACGTATGTATTTTCTGATGTCAACCGTCCGACATAACTGAGCTCCATTTTGATTCCATTTTGGACCCAAAAACACCTATGATAAAACTCCCAAACGCCCTTGTATGTGCATGCAATTGTAGCCTCACTCCAAACTTGTCAAATCATCCAAGTTGCCTTCCCTCCGCTTCC
The DNA here is from genome assembly GCA_020726505.1 of Leptodontidium sp. MPI-SDFR-AT-0119. Classification (NCBI taxonomy): domain Eukaryota; kingdom Fungi; phylum Ascomycota; class Leotiomycetes; order Helotiales; family Leptodontidiaceae; genus Leptodontidium; species Leptodontidium sp. MPI-SDFR-AT-0119. The sequence goes on along the minus strand of JAHLEZ010000004.1, from coordinate 2,764,881 downwards.
TCTCCAGTGGATCATCTCTTATCTCAATTCCTGGTCCTACTGAATGCTTTGATCGTCCACCTGGGAAAACCTAGAAACAGGATGTCAGTGAGATGCCAAGGAACTGATCATATGAACGGAATATGTGCCACTTGAAGAACCATCTACCACGGTGCAAGAGCACGACTTCTAGCAGCACAGCAGAGTTCCAGAAGAGTCCAATAGTCCCTCGGCAGTACATAACACCGCATACAACACAAAATATAAAGCCCATACCTTTGTGCCTCCCCATCCCAACCTAAATGCAGCCTCATGAGCAAACAGTTCCCCAAATCCCAACATAAGCCCATTGATGAACGGCAGAAGCAGATTGATCGCAGCACCTCGCACTAAGCCCCATAATGTAGGAGGAGAGTATAGAATCATCGGCGGAGAGCTGGAAGAGGAGGGCGGAGAAGGAGAGAGGTCATCGTTGCCGGAATACTGCTCGGAATCGGATGGAATGGTCATTGATGACTCTGTCAAAGGGTTGATATCTGAAGACATGGCGGGCTTTAGATTGCCTGTTAGAGTGCAGACCAGTCGATATCAGTAGGAAATAGGATGCGAATGCTGTGTTGATGTTGGGGCGTGGAGAGTTGGAATTGAAGCTTTTGATGTTGACGGTAAATGCCGCCTCCTCGTCGGGAAAGCTAAGGAGAGCTCTTGGTGGCTCCAATTCAGCCGGCGGGGTGACGAGCCAAAAGGCTGCCTCGTCCCGCCTCGCCTCTTCTTCTCTTTGGAACGCGGTTTGTCAACATCCAAAGCAAACAAAAGATTCACAGTCTGCCAGACTATTTCCCCTTTCAAATACAACTCCTACTGTTGCAGGATTCTTCCACTTCAATTTTACAACACTACCGCAATCATGGCAGACAACGAGAACCACGACGAGCTCATTACTCAGTTTGTGGACCTCACCGGCGCCTCGCCATCAGATGTACGTTGAAGCTTCAATACTGGCAGACTCTCTCTTCCAAACTAACAAAGATATCTCTAGGCACGACAGTACCTCGCTGCGAACCGATGGGATCTGTCTGGAGCTGCTGCGGAGTATTTTACTGCGTTGGAGGAGGGAACAGCTGGAGCTCAGGATGATGAAGAGAACGAGGCTCCCGAAGAACCATACACAGGCCCCCGAACTCTGGACGGCAGACCTGCACCACAATCTATCCCTGCAGTCGGTTCCAGCTCAGGCTCTGCTGCGCCAAAGAAGAAGGGTGGAATCGCTACATTGGGTTCATTAAACCAAGGTCCATCAGGAGCTCATGCTGGTCACGGCCATGCCCACGACGATGATGATTCTGATGATGAAGACTTTGATCCGGAGGAAGAACCAAGAGATCTGTTTGCTGGTGGCGAGAAGTCGGGGTTGGCTGTTCAGGATCCATCTTCGAACCGGAATGATCCTCGAAAGGTCGTGAATGATATTCTCAAGAAAGCTAGAGCGTTTGTATACCTCTTTGGATTTGTAGGACACAACTAACGTTACTTAGAAATGCTTCCAGACCAGGAGGAGGAGAACCTTCATCGTCTGCCCCGCCAACTCGATTCCGTGGAAGTGGTCAAACCCTTGGTGGCGACGATACCCCATCCCAAGTTATCCCAGATCCTCATGCTGGTACCGCAGAGGCCGACCCGGGCCCAGTCCAAACCCGAGTTCTACATCTTTGGGAGGATGGATTCAGTGTTGAAGATGGACCTCTCCGCCGTTTCGACGATCCCCAACATGCTCACGATCTCCAAATGATCCGTCAAGGCCGCGCCCCTCTCCATCTCATGGGCGTTCGTCCCGACCAGCCAGTGGATGTCCAGCTTGTCAAGCACGACGAGGCCTATAAACCTCTTCCAAAAGTATATAAGCCTTTTGGTGGAAGTGGTAACAGACTAGGTAGCCCTACTCCCGGTGCACCCTCCTCGGCTGCTGCTCCCGCTTCCACCTCCCAGGCAAGCTCTAGCACGCAATCCACCGCCCCTGTCGAGCCTGTCATCGATCCTTCACAGCCAACTCTTGCTCTCCGCGTCCAACTCGCAAACGGTACAAGACTCCCCGCTCGATTCAATACAACCAGCACAATCGGTGATGTCTACACCTTCATCAACCAAGCTGCTCCAGGTAGCAGCGACAGAGCCTGGGTTCTAGCTACGACATTCCCTAACAAGGACCACACCGACAAGTCCCTTATCCTCGGCGAGATGGCCGAATTTAAGCGTGGTGGAACTGCTGTTCAGAAGTGGACATGAGCGATTTTACGATATGCTGATACGGGGGATATGAACTATGGACGATGATGACTTTGCATGAATTACATTCACATGAGCTGCTTCCATGATTGGCGTTTGGGATGGGTGGTTGGAGGGATGGCGGGACTGGGGTCTTGCATGGATGTGGAGATGATCTGGTTTACTTAGATGGCCCATAGACAGACAGACAGACCGACCAATGAAAAGAAAAGTCGTGGATTTTCAGCTTCCGCTTCATCTTCTCTGTCTACCCTCCTTCGTTTATTCACTTTGAATTCACTAAGTGTGAGTAACAGCCTCTCTGCCTCGCGTCGTGACCACAGTGGAGTAGGGGAGGTATAAAGGGCAAACGCCGGTCCACTTGCAACCAACAGCAACGAAATATCCTTACACTTCAAACCAAGTCATTGGGCGGGTGGGGATGACAGAGCTTAGAGCTATCGCTATTTTGTGTGTTGAGGCAATCATGCTCTTTCCACACATATCCACCTTTCTGTATCGGTGAACAGAGACGGGATCAATGGCATATCACATCACATCTCAGACTTATTGGAATGGGGGATTGTTGTTGTCATAGTCGGAATGATCATTCGTTGACTGGATGATATGAACGGGAAATAGGGCAGGATGATGGTGATTAGAGGGTTGATAATAGTAGGCATTGTGTGTACTTCTGGCAGTGATTCAAGGCATGTCAGTAACTACCGCCCGTATTTACTTTTTCCTTCCCCCTTGGGGGAGGATGCGTCTGCTTCCGGAGTGGCAGGGTCCAATCAAGTGAAATGTAACTAGCGTTTGACGATACCACAAACCTAGTTTTGCCAAAGCAAGAACTTGATTGTCCTTCCCTTCGGGTTTCCAAGCCCGGTGCGGCACTTCGCACCTGTCCTTTCTCAATGTCTTTTAGGACTGTTTGTACGCAAACGAGTCCCTTATATATCCGAAGGTGAGTTGTGGCTGGGCTTTCGAATTGAAAGCTGATCTTGGAGAAGTTTGATCTCATTCACATCCTCCACTTCACTCTCATATTTGTATTATATTTCTGATTCACCTGATCATTCTAGGACATACGTATTTCTGAGACTTATAAAGTATTGCACGTTCCTAAATGCTCTGTCCTTGTCTATCACACGAAGAAGTGGAAATCATGACTGACAGTGACATTTCTGTCCTTCAAGTGTTGAGTGCACAGCCGCCAGCGTTATCTTCTTAGTCGCTCAGCGTATCTGACGCAAAGGTACCTTTAGTCATTTTCTCTAATCCTGCTGGAAGACCAGTTGCCAGGGAGCGAGGGATGGGAATAATAGAGTGGCAACTTTCTATGATAGTGGAGAATCGGAATGACAGCGATTAAGCGCCTGGCGACGATTCATACTAGTTTAATGATTTCCATCGTCCCTAACCTCGTTTGAAGCCTAGTACTGAAAAATGAAAATTAGTCTTTCCACTAAATATATATCTATTGATGTCTCTATGGTTCACCTAATTTCTAAACGCCAACACGAGCCGTTGAACTTTGTAGACTGATACGATATTCTATTTAAATTTCAAGCCGCCCTTGTGCCTAGAACAGATAGTAGGGTTTGCGCATAAGTCTTGTACATCTCTGTGGTGATACCGAGCCTTCCTCAACCTGTAGGCTGGACAATGTTTCCGCTTGCAATGGTTCAAACTCGTCTGATCTGCCGCCTTCTTTGCTCTTTCCGTTGGATTACTGTCTCCGTCCGGACAAGTCCCAGATTTCGGAAAGGTTAAGCAAGGTAGAAATCAACATGAAACAAGTCCTGTGGCCAAATCAGACACCTGAGCTCTTCAAGCTTCGTCTGCGACGGAAGTGAATTGTTTTTAGGAGGATAATAGTATTCCAAGCAGGGTATTTGCTGAATGGTATTGAAAAAGGATACAGGTAGGGGTAAGCAACTGATCGATGCATTGTCTCTAATGGCCCATCTTGTCACTCAATACATCATGCGAGTTAACCGCCACACCGCGCCCGGGAGAAAATTGAGGGAATATGATTAAACCAACCGCGAAATAGCCTTTCATTGGTGTACCGGGAAGATTTCACCTATGGAAGACTGATTTGCGGTGGCTCTGAAAGGTCTCGTTGCAACAAAGTTCTATTTTTCACCCAAGCGAAGCCTCGCCCCCTACAAAGGCTCAGTTGAGAGAGGTTGTTCATTGGATAGTTTTATTAGAGAAACTATGGATTAAGATATCTCATGCTCGGAGTAACCAACAAACCAATTCCTACTTCATTAAGCAGGCGAGTTCACCTCTAGTTTTTGCAATTCTATTCCAATAGAGTGAATCTTTTCTAAGAATTCGACAGAATTCTTTGTCGTTTGTGTTCTTCAATATTCACCTGATCTATCAAGAACCCCGGGAGAAATCAATGCAAGTAATTTTATGTGGAGGATAAGGTCATCCTTGATGTCGATGCTTCTACCTGTCGGCGCAAAGAAATCCTTGACGGACGAACTCTCAACCTTTCTATTCTCTTGAGAGTATTCAACACCTATGATAAAAATCATGGCCCCTACGACACGGCTCGATGGGATGAAGGATGCCAGGCGCCAAGGATGAGCGGGAGCAAAACAGGGAGCAATGTCTTCAAACCAACTGACCTCGACGACCTTCGAAGTCCGAACAGTCCCAAGGCGAGGATTGGGACTCTTCGTTCTGATCGACATCCCTCAAGGAAAGCGAATCGCAAACGAGACCCCGTTCTTTACGCTCCCCAATATCGACAAATTGGTCGTCCTGGAAGTGAGTATACTGCGAAGACTTCAAGCCCTGTCCTCCGAGCAGCAGCAACAAGTTCGTTCTCTCCACAACATCGTCGAACAAGAACCCGCCTTGGTCGGTATCGTCAGAACAAATTTCCTGGGCATCAGTCCACAAATCGATGCCATATTCCCCACGTTCTCCTTTATCAATCACAGCTGCGTACCGAATGCTCACTACAGTGGGGTCGAAAACCAAAGACGAGGCAACCTTTACGCAGTTGGAGACATCAGGGCGGGTGATGAAATCACAATCAATTATGGCGACCATACAAGAGGACATAAGGGCTTCCAACGCAGTTGTCTGCTATGCACCTCATCACTTGAGAGAAGAGCTCAAAGTGATAACCAACGGGACAGGATCAAATTCGTCCAAGCTCAGATCATTCAGCGAGTCGAAAGTCAGCACGAGGCATGTCTTGAGGATTTACGCGAAATGAAGGAAATGTCGTTGGAGGTGTATAATAACTGCGCTGGCACTTCCTTGGCATGGGTGTACTTCACTGCGTCCCAAGTTGCTGCCAGTCAGAGTGATCTCGCCAGAGCTAGTGTATTTACGGAGAGAGCTTACCGGGCCAGGGTTTGTGTGCGAAGGAGAGCAAAACCCCTATGTGGAAAGTTACAAGAGTGTGAGGGATAATCTGAAATTACACATGGGGTATGGATCCACAGACTTTAAGGAGACGGCGGTGGATATGGTGCCAATGAATCTGGGATTGGAGGATTTTGAGGATTGGCTCTGGACTTGGGAGTAAAAAGGGATTGTTGGGTTTTGAGAGTCCAAGTGCGGGAAAGAGTCGATTGCAGATTATTCTTACTATAGAGACGCCTGCACACCCTTGCTTTTTTGCGATGAGGGTTTCCCTACAAGTAATGTTTGTTGACTTCAGCCCCACGCTCGCTTATTTCGACCTCTGTCCCAGCCCAGAGATAGTTGGTATATTTTCCAAACTGTGAATTTTGACATAATGAAGACTAACATCTGACTAGAAATCTCACGATAGCATGAAAGGCCACAGTTGGTGTCTGATCATGCCATAAAGAAGTATGGCGCGAACCATGGTAACACCAGATCCTCTAGTGATTGCTCCAAGCCGGTGTTTAACGTATTCAAAGACTAAGTCTAGGGGTTAATCTTGGCTAGAATCTTTGCGTCAGTTTCCAATCCCCATTTAGCTGTATCGCATTGGCGATGGTCATGGAAAATGTCATGGCAGGGCTGGGAATCTACTCCAAACAGTGAGAGCATATCAGAGTTTCTAACTTCCTTTGGCAGTATTCTTTCCGAAACTCGCGCCCATTGGACTTGGCAAGGAAATTATCTGCCTTTGAAAAACTTAACTTCAGCCTAAGAGGCAGTCTCTATCAACTTTATTTGTGTCCGTTGTTATAAGGCAGGGCCTGGCAGCTACACGATATTTACTTTGGAATGTTGACACTCATCGAAAGGGGGGCTCAAATTTCGAAGATATGGTGTCTCCCAATGTACTGTAAGGGATTCAAAACATTCGAGGTAAAGGAAGGAGACTCATAGCGCTTACCAATATCTCACAAGGACCCCAAATCGTCCACGAAAAGCCGATGTTCCGGTTTCACAACGCTTTTCCGATCCAAAATGTGACGCCAGTGCAAATACGCACTCGAATTGAGCCTGCTCGAAAGCAAAATACTCATCAAAGTCCTGGCTCTTAAAGACACACACCTGTTGATTTTCATCTCCCTACACAATGATTTCAAGAGCAGGTACGGTAGTTTAGCAGGAGACTTCATCGGCATCGCTCAAGCCAATGCAATGCCCTGTCGTCAGGTGAATGTCCAGAGTATCGACTTGACGTCGTCTACGTAATAATCAGTCTCACGAATCATGACTGTATCCCGAACGTTCACTACAGCTGGAACGAGAACCTGAAAAGCGGAACACTTCATGCGATTCGAGATATGTCGTCAGGTGACGAAGTCACAGTGAGCTGGCTGGATTTCTTTGCAGAGTTTCCGCCCTGACGCCATCTGCGATCGGACGAACTTGGTATCAGCTTCAAATTTGAGAACTATTACTACCCAATTTCCACCTTTGGCCTCCTCAGATATCAAATTCTAAGGATACACGATGGTAGCGGCATGGTCGCAAATGTATTCTTTCAGCTTGTTGAAGCCCAGCCCCTTGTCACTTCTCCCTGCTGAACAAGAAAAAGTAACGATAAGTTCTAGTACGGACATTTACGAGCCCAAATTGATGGTGGGTCACTTTTCATCCAAGCTTTGATGATGTTGTCTTGTCTTAGCCCCCGGTGTCACTTTGTGCTAGTCACAGAATCCTTCTCAATTGCCGATCACTCCCTCAGCAACAGTCTCGCGTACGCTTCTCATCATACCACTTGCAATGCAGGGTCCCCAGTCATAATTTATGGATGTTGGCAGTTTGCATATTGCTTCTGTGTCTTGCCTTAGCTGAAATTTACTGGTAATGAATACAAAAGTTCTGGTCGTTGAGTGAGCCATGGAAGAGAATTTCTCTATTCTCAGCCTGCAGAGCCCATTACATCTTGCAGAATCAAGGTTCTACAATCGGTTCTCAATCACCAGATCAGAAAAGGGTCGAGAAAATATTTTCTCTCTCAAGTCCTTTCTTTGGTCAGAATATGGACTGCTACTGCAGGAATCCGAGTACCCCTCCCAGCACAAGTTCCAGCTGGTCAAAATACCCACAAATCGTATGCATCATCGACGGAAGTAACGTCACCCCAAGTTAATCAGCGCTACTGAAGTACTTCTGTATCGTTCCCTAGTCACACAGTATCTCATTCCCGCCATCTTTGCGCCGAGCAAAGTAAGTAAACAAAAAGTTCACTGACAGTCGACGAATCGATATATTGTGCAGTACCCCTTCCAAGAATATTTAGTGGGGGGTATTGCGATGACCTGCATATGGGGTTACACTGCAACCCAGATATGCGACTCTGGGGAACGCAGGGAAAACGTTGCGGTGCATCGCAAAGAGGGCGAGCTTCTCACCTGCAACGATTCTCCATACTTTTTAGAATGATATTGGAACAGAATCTATAAAAGATTGACAGGATGATTATCAAATGTCAATCAATTTCGAAACTCTTCGAGTGGATGTAAGGCAAAACCGTAAACTCAAACCCACTCTCCAAGGCATCAGTCTGGGGCTTTACCCCTGGTGGATAAAATCATTCACATTTTGCCTCCCTCATGTCGTACTCTACGCCGCCCTTGGCTGTACAGCCAATACTTCCAAATTGTTTCGCCAAACAATCCTCAACAGCTCCTCAAAATCAGCCACACGAAAATATTCCAACATTTCTTGCGATCCTATACTCAGGAATCGAAGATATAACTAGTGCTCAAACGCACCTCCAATTGCTTATCATCTACATCAACATCATCACTGGCATTTCCAATCCAAACACTTTCTCTAACCTACCAACGGAAAAAGACATTTCGCCATGGTTTCTGCACGATTTAAAGCTTTCCTTGCAGCGCTTGTACTGCTATCCCCAGTACCTTTACTTTCCTATTCTATTGGCTGGAATCTGCTGACGAAAACAGTTCGTACCAATTCTCGCCCTCGATATCCCAACTACGCTTCCTGGCTCCTGGAGATATCAAGGATGTTACACGTAAGCCTCTGGCGAACCTCCCCAAATTTCAATGAAAGTTGTCACTAAATCCTTTTCGTGGAATAGCGAAGTGGGAAGAACCTTGAATGGAGCTAGCTACACCAACACCACTGCCATGACCGACGAATCGTGCATCAACTTCTGTAACGATCGAGGCTTCATCTATGCAGGAACACAATATAGCTCTCAATGCTGTGAGTTATCCTTACTCACCGCCTTTCTCCATTCAATTTCGTATTAGCGAAGTCCATTGAGTGGCAATGCTGACCATCCAAAGTTTGCGGAAGCACCATTTCACCCGGCGCAGCTGTTTCTTCAACTCCCTCGGACTGCAACATGCCATGTACTGGAAACCAAACAGAACCTTGCGGGGGTGTGAACAGACTCAGCATGTTCTGGAGCGGAGTTACTGGTCCACAGACTAACCCAGGAGCTGGCAACTGGAAGGTTGTGGGATGCTATACTGAAGGTGTGAATGGTCGCCTTCTGCCGAACGGTGTTCCTACCACTGGTGGACCTGGTGTCATGACAGTTGATCTTTGCACTGCTGCGTGCCAAAATGGGGGATACTTACTGGCTGGTGTAGAGTATTCTCAGCAGTGTTGTATGTACCCCTTCAAATCCCTGAACAGTTCATATTCGGGATTCTGATTTATTTGGCACAGGGTGCGGTAACTCCTTTGCAAATGGTGGCACGATTGCACCAACCACTCCAGATGGACTCTCAGGCTGCAACATGCTCTGCGCCGGTAACCTTTCTGAATATTGCGGGGTAAGCCCTAGAGAGAATAACCGTGCTTGAAATTCCCAGATGACATCTGTTTTTCTACTGATACCTTTCTCAATAAAAGTTGCTAACTGTTCGACTAACAGGGCGGCAACCGTCTCAATGTCTACAACTTCAACAATGCCATTGCAACCATCACAGCATCTTCCCCAGCTCCCACCGGCACAGGACCAGCAATCAAGCCTACAGTCGGACCATACTCATACTTTGGATGTCAGACTGAGGGAATAGTGGCCAGAGCCCTAGCTGGTTCAGCAACAGCAAGTGATGGAATGACGTTGGAGGTCTGCCAGACTTTCTGTGCGAGTGGGAATTTCGCACTCTTTGGTGTTGAGTATGGACGTGAATGTGAGCTACATCGACTTTCGTATTCTTTTTTCTGGAAGCGACACTAATCAAGAATTAAGGCTACTGCGGAAACTCTTTCTCCGCTGGATCTGTGGCTGTCAATAACACCGAGTGTTCCTTTACTTGCCCAGGTAACATTTACGAGTACTGCGGGGCTGGTAACCGCCTCAGCACATATCAACGCACTACTTAGAGAACTACTGATAGCCAAGAGAATCCGGTGTCGGAGGATTTCCGGGGTGGGGGTTGTGGCATTTGTTGACTTGGTGGGGCTAGAAATGTCCTGTTCTGGTGCGTTGGGGTTGTGGTCGTGTTTCTGATTGTCTAATTAGATATTTTTGAATAGCTTGCTTATTTTCATGTTCTGCGTAATAAAATCGATCAGCTGCCATATGATACAATCGGCTTTGGAGTCAACCGTTTGTTGTTTCAATTATGCTATATTTATTTACTTAAACGGGGGCGGGGTAAATATCATGGGGAAGCGAGGCTAAGCGATGGCGCGCCGAGGAAAACAATTCCGGATTCTTCTTTGCTGCAATTGAAAACTTTGTACCCAAGTAATGTAGAGAATATCACTCTTTCTTCTCAGTCACTGTAAGAGTTAGAGCTTCATGGTGAGGTTGATGGCGTAGGTCATCCTGTGAGATGGTGTCCTAACTTGACTTCGCTCGTTCTTCCAAATGTGATTAACAATCATTTAAAAAGCTGGGATCAGATTTCCCCTCTAAGCCCTGCGATTGGGTAACGAACACGAATTTTTTCAGTTTGATGAGTTAGCTGTGGCTCAGCACGGCCAGTTATCCGAATGCGTATGTCTTTCCGAATCTGACTGAAAAGGATGACTGTGTCTTACACAGTTGCCAGGGTTGATGAGGTTGATAAGTATCCCAGCTTTAGCAAACTAAGTTTCTAATTATTACAGAGATCCATTCTTCTATCATTTCACTGCATTGCTGGCACGGCAACTACCCAGAGTCAGTACCTCACTCTGTAATCATGACTGAAGTTCCATCGTCCATGAAATGGACCCTATATACATTGGGGTTGATCGGCTTCTATGGAACGTGGATTCGATCAGCCCTTAATGGCGCGCTCTCGATCCTCTTTAGATCTCTGCATGTCACGGGAACCTTGCCAGGTGGCCAACTGCCTCTGAAAACAAGTCTCACCGGCATCTACTGGCCTCTGGATTATCTTCTTGATATGTTGATCGTCTTCTTCTGGCAAGCTGTTGATGGTTCTCACCCCACGACAAGTCTTTTCTCATTGTACTTCGCTGGGCAGCACATCGCTGTCATTGTCACAATGTATGTCGACTCGTACAAATCGAATCGTAGTTACAGCTGGAAGCTCAGGTAAGCGAAGTCCATCATTCATGATAGCTAGGGAGTTGGTGAAGATAGTCCAACCCTATGGCTATATGTCTTCCAGGCCACAGCTGTTGCTACCTCAGGTCCATGGTTCGTGCTTTTGACACTCGCCGCAAATGGGACATCGACTTCGTTCACCAGCAGCAAAGCAAATGCCAAATCTATCAAATTCATTCCTTTGACTGTTATTTTCGGCTACATCCTGCTTGTCATCGGTATGGCAATACCATCTACAGGTCCACGAGCTATCATGTCACCGGAAACCCAACAAGTCGCCGTCGCAGTCTGGAATGTGTTCCCAATCTTCACCGGCCTGTTGCAATGGACTTTCCAAACCATGTTTTCATCTTCCGAGGACACCAAAACCACTCCACGAAAGCCATCTCCAAATAATGCAGACTTGCTCTCAGCCCTTCGCCGTACTTATGCTTTCGCGATCTTCTGCTCTTTCGCTACTCATGCTGCAGCTCTCACCATCATATTCTCTATTGTTCTGTTCCCAACCATGTTCAGCGCATCAGCAATTCAAACACTCCATCCAGGGGCCATCTTCAAGCTACCGTTGTCACATGCTGAAGTGCATTCAATGGGAGTCGGCGCACTCCATTTTCTACAATGGGACTTGTTCGTTGGCTTCACGACGGTATTGGTTCCCGCGGCGGCGAAATATCGAAGGAGCATGGGGGCTAGTGGAGGGAACGAGGGGGGGTTGACAGTCGTCGTATTGAAAGTTTTGGCTGCTGTTTTGCTTGTTGGTCCGGGGGCTACATGTGTTGGGTTGAAATGGCTGGATGATGAAGCAGATATGGGTGAAGAACTCAAGAAGAAGCGTTCATCTTAGAGATACAGGCTGGACTAAAGAAAGATTTGTCCACTATGGCAAGGGTAATCTCGCTTTCAAGGGTTTGAACATGGCAAGAATGGGATTTCTATTCCTCGAAGTATATCTATTTATCTCCCTTCTACTGTTTGTATGCATATCAATGTAGAGTTTGGATGAAGGCTATCTATACAATTGAATGATGTGTCTGGCATGATCCCATATTATACTCTCAACTTACGCAGTCGCCCTCCAAACCCAGTATCTCCATTACACCTCCGAAGCAAATGAATCGAGGACACAGTCTCACCCTACATGTGCGCATTCTCTTACGCATCACCACTTTTTCTTTGCTTTCTTCTTCTGTGGGGTCGGACCTTTGACTTTTGGTGAACTGGGAGCCTTTTCAAGCTCTGCTGTATGAGCATCTCCTACGTTCTCTCGAGATTCCGCAGCCACAGATTTTCCACGGTCCACTTCATCTTTCAATTCAGGGGAATGTTCCGCCCTAGCAGCGACTGAATGCTGTGTTTCAGATTTCGTGACTGCTGATTTGCCTTTGTTGTTTTCGTCGGCTTCGATACTTTTCAGACGCTCCTCTTCTTCAGTTTCTTCTTGCCACATCTGGTCAATCACACGATTCAATTTTGCCTCAGCACTTCTTCTTTCGTTGTCCGGTCTTTCATTCTCCATGCTTACATTTGGCCGTTGATTATCTTCCTTTCTATCTGTCTCAGAACGATTGTCGGAGTTGATCTCAGTCGACTTCGGCTTGTTCATGTCACCATTTCCTTGACCGGGGCCTTCTTCTTGTCTCTCATGTGATTTCTCGAAGGGCTGAGTACCAGAATTTTGCTTGCTCTGATTCTCCCCGGGAATCGAGGTCTCGCGTTTATCCTCTGGACCAGCATCCTCTGCATCAGTTGTATCGGTTTCGGTGTACGGGCCTGTGTACTCAGCCACACTTGAGCTATCGATTTCCTTGCCAGCCTGCCTATTCGCCTTGAATCTTGGTGGGACAAATCCTGTTCGGTCCTCTCCAAAGACTATGAAAATATCGCAATGCCTCAGCGGACAGTTCTTCGCGCAGCTCGTTGTATGCTCGTGTGGATATGAAAGAAGACTCTCGAGTTCCATGGCCTTGCAGACCCACTCAACTTCTGCTATGTCGTTTTTAGCATCCTCATACTTCTCCGTCATCTTGTACAGGTGTTCCCGGAGCCTCTGGAAGTGCTGAATGAGCCAATTGTTGAATTGCTCATCACGCCACTCCATTGACGAGCCAATTCCGATAATGTTGATCAAGATGCAAATAAATACAGAGATTTAGAGGTTCCCCCAGGCCGGTCCCAATCGCATGTATAGGTGCGAAGCGATACTCATCATGATCGCTGGTCTCCATAGTTTGTGCTTTGGAATAGTGAGGAGAATGGATTGTTGAGAAATCGGAAGAGGCATTTCTAGGCTGTGCCAGATCTAGAAGAATTGTGGCCAAAGTGATGGAAACAGGAATTGTTTTGCGGGAACAAAGAAAGGAGATAAACTTGTCGGTGTGGTTCACAAGTCGCCAGGGAAGGAGCACTTCTCGCCAAAAAGCACCACCATTGCCAGCTGATGTCGACGCAACGAAGGAAAAGCAGTCGCACTGTTATTTTACTTGACTGTCATCAGCAAATCTTAAACTCTGCAGTAAGCTTGTGAACCAGTCCTGTCTCATCACACGGTCCCTTTGATTTTGTTTCTGCGATTCGACATCTCCATCGTCTCAACTTTTTCTCAAATATAACTTTTGCCCCCGAAATATCCGAGTACTCTGTCCCATTGATAGGCTCAAAAGCTACTCACTCCTGTGCTAAATAATATTATGACGAGTGGGAGGAATCTTCAAGAGGTGTTCGTTTCCCTTTCAGGGATACCAAGCGTGAGGCATAGAAGGTATACTCAAAATTGTAAACCGTTCGAGGATATTTAGAACCAGTGAAATAGTAGCCAGGCAGCCTTTTGATTTTTAGTTTTGATTTTGGGGTGAAGGGCTAAACTGTGTTGGCCCCAAGTGGCTTCGGGCATCCAAAACAAATGAGGGATGTTTTGTGGCCATGTGATAAGCGACAAAGGGGTAGCGAGCCAAGACGTGGGATAATTTTCGTAGTTGATCATTTACACAACTCAACATATCTACCCTTCCTTTTTTCCTTCATGGAAATACAACGGAACTTTTATGAGTTTCCCCCTGTTTAGGACCGATATCGGATGCTGCTAAGAAAGTGGAGCTTTGACAAAACAATTCGGGGACACATGCCGGGACGACTAAGAAAAGTGGAAGCGAGAACCGGTCAAATGAAATCTCGCCGGCAATGAAGATCCACGACCGTTGAATCTCACAAACCCCTCACCACAGAACTTTCATTCCCTTATACTCGGCCTTTGAAACGATCTCACCGTTCCTCCTAATGATGGCCGACAAACGACCGCTCTCTAGCCCCAGCGAAGATCCATCATCGCCGCCGGCTGCCAAACGACCTCGGAAAAAGGTGGCGTAAGTGCAGTTCAAGATCTGATGAAAGATTGTCAGTGCTGACTATTCAGATAGTTGTCAAAGATGCCACGCTCAAAAGATTAAATGCTCGGGAGAGCGTCCATGTGCCAAATGCGCGCAAGCTGGTTTCGGCAACGATTGTCAATATCAGGCACGTGATAGAAAGATTACCGTCAGCCAAAGGTAAAATTTGGCCAGAATTGAGGCCCAGGCTCTTGATATCACTGACTTAGGACTAACTCTACCGTGATAGTTATATTGATCAACTGTTAGCTGAGAATGAGCGGCTGAGAGACCGACCTCCCTCGCCGGCACGTGATGCTCCTCCAGAGATTGAACATACCTCTAGGAGAGACCACACAGATCCGGACCAGTCTCGGCGGAACCCCATAATTGGCGACCAAGCTTGGTTTCAAAGATACGACCCCATTGCGCCCCCAATTTATGTCGGCGAGGCGGCTTGTACAGCATTTGCGACTCGCTTGCGGCGTTTCCTCACTGGCAATACGGTAGCTGCACATATTTCTCGAACAGAATATATGTCAGAGGCAGCACTATCGGAATTAAGTACCGTGGATGTTCCGTGGCCGAGTTTCACGCACGCAACTCTGCTTTTAAAAGTTGCTTTCCATCAAGCAGGCAGAGTTTACCACATGATGTGTCGCAAATCAACTTTTGAAGCTCTGAAAGATACATACGAAACTCGAAACTTCGACGCTCCAGTAAACAAGTGCAAGTTCTTCACACTGTTTGCCCTTGGAGAAGTCTACTCCATAAGGTCAAACTCATCAACTGGACAAGTCCCGGGTGTGAATTACTACGCAAAATCGCTTGCTCTCATTCAAATCCTTCCAGAGCGGCCCACTATCACGCACATAGAGAATCTTCTACTACTTGTAAGGTTCCGCTATTTTACTATCCTGAAACACGCTAACATTAGCTGAAGTCATTGTTTTCGTACTCCCTGAACCGACGGCATCATGCGTTTTTGTTAATCGGCAGTGCAATGCGGCACGCACTTGTCATTGGAATGAACCATAATATCGGCGCATCTCAAGTTGTTGATCCCGTCGAGCGTGAACACCGAGTGCGAATTTGGTGGACGATTTATATCTTTGATCGAATGTGGGGATCAAAGATGGGGATCCCAAACTCAATTCTGGACGAGGATGTCCATCTTGACATGCCAACCACGATCTCTCCCAAGGAGCTTCATGATGAGCAATTCCCAGATACTGACTACGCAACTGCAAGTGTCAACTTGGCGCGAATCGCTGGGGAAGTCATCACCAAGACTTACAGCAGAAAGAAGTACAAAGAAACCTTTCTCCAACGAGTCCAACAGCTGTTGAAGTCACTCAAAGCGTGGGTGGAAACGCTTCCAGAGCATTTGAGGTTGAATTCTGAGGAATCTGGTCTGATAAATCCCAAATATATCGTGTCTTTGCATCTTTCGTTCAACCAAGTAGGTCTTTGATTATTCCTAGAAGCATTGAGACTTGCTGATGTTTCAGATCGTCATCCTTACGACTCGTCCCATGCTTCTCCGGGTTCTTACCCAAATGAGCAATCATGTTCCCGATAGACAAGGGAGCAAAGACGGAGTGTCCCAAGCAGCTTTGACACTAGCAGAAGCTTGTATCCATGCTGCCAAGCACTCCCATTCATTGATAATCCATCAATGGACGAGCGGCTCTTTACCCATATTCGGCTATTTCAACGTCCAGTATTTATTCTCTTCGGCGATGGTTCTGCTCATGTCGAGTTTGATCGCCACCGAAAGCGCGACGAGCGACATGGAAGCCTTTGAAACTGCCGCCCAAATCCTTCGATGCATGAGTGGCGACGGCAATTTGACAGCGGCCGAGTTTTCAAAGAATTTGGAAGAAGTCAAGCGGAGCTTCGAGATTTACAAGGCTCGGCGAAATCCCGATCATAGCAGCGGGGATGCCAGTGGAGCTGGAGTTGTAGATTCTGCGCTTTCCTTAACCGCAGAGAATGGAGACATCTCAACAGCATTTGGTAGCGGCATGAATGCGTCTATGAGAAACGCTCCAGGGGGGTTTACGACCGAGATGGCGTTCTTGGAACCCACGATGCAAAATTTCCTTGCACAGTCAGACTTCGACCTCGGTCTTTTGAATCCATCTGAAATGTCAGGAGATGCAAGCAGCGCACTTTACTTCTGGAACACTCCTCAGTGGACAGAGTAGAATCCCCTTTGAAATTCACGGCGAGTACAGAGCACAATGGAAAATTTCGAGGATCGGAAATTCGTTCGTCGGGTTGTATCCACGTTCGAATCTTCGATAATGCAAGTGATAATGTTAAGCACCTACGGAGATCTATATACACAGTCGTCCGTAATGTACAAGGTGGGCTAATTTTGTGGCATTCAAACCTTCAAAAATAGGTTTGTCCCACCCCGAAAACCGATGGAGGAGTGGTTGTGGACAGTGTGCAAAGTGGATTCGGGAAAATTCCACGACGCCGAATATGAAATTCCAGCATCCACATCGACGAAATATGTGACTCTTCAAATTTTCATCGTTGCTGCTTAAAAGAACCTTGCCTGCCGCTTCTCGTATCTAACTTTCCAACCGCTCATATGTTTCCAATCTCGTCGCTGTCTCCTACGCTATGGCTTCACAGAATCCAGCCACTTCGGCTTCGCTGACCGTCTCGGCATTCTCGACTCCAGGCACATCTGTTTTCGACCTCGAACAAACAATTCCCACGCAGCCGCATATACCAACACCGCACTGCTCTCTTCCAACATGGCGGAAGTACCTGGTACTGGCCACCGTATCATGGATGGCTTTGGTCGCAACATATTCAACAACCTCTCTCCTCCCAGCAACACCCGAAATCGGTGCAGAGTTCAACACTTCAGTGTCAACTCTTAATATCACCAATGCAGGTTTCCTCCTCGCAATGGGATTTTCATCATTTATAACCGGTCCATTGGTTGAAGTGTTTGGGAGGCGGAAAGCTTACAATGTGGCCCTGGTGATATTTTTGGGATGTTCGATCGGGACTGCTTTGGCCCCGAACTTGGGAGTCTTTGTGGGTATGAGAACGCTGTCGGCTTTGGAGGGAACTCTCTTCATGGTCGTTGGTCAAACTATTCTAGCCGATATTTTTGAACCTGTAAGTCGTCAAGTTCTCAACTCAGGCCGGGACTTCGAATACCAGTAGTTAGGGGGCATGTAAATCCTCTTGCTAACATTAGCAGATCCTAAGAGGGCGTGCTGTTGGTTGTTTTCTGGCAGCAACGGTCAGTGGACCTGCCATTGGTAAGTGAGCTTCGAGATTTGTTTTTTTTTTCAAACCTTCATAGCATAGCAGCATCGTATTGACAAGGAAAACAGGTCCTATCATCGGCGGAGTCATCGTCACATATACAACTTGGCGAGCTATCTACTGGGTTCAAGTTGGGATGATAGCCGCAGGACTCATCGCGTCCATGCTCTTCGTTCCAGACATTCGTCAAACTTCAAAACACCAGTCGAGTAGCGATGAAAAGCCTCGCTCTTTATCCATGGAGGATATTCGATCGCTGTTCAATCCTATGAGACTTCTAAGGCCACTAGTTTATCCAAATGTCATACTTGCAGTAAGTCCTTACATATTCTCTCCACCAATGAAATGGGGAGAGCGCACAACTGGTAAACTTACCCAGCATGAACAGGACATCGCATGTGGTCTCCTCTCTACACTACAATACGGACTTCTATCTTCGATCCGCGAAATCATCAACCCGCGCTTCCATCTCACTACACCCCTAATCAGCGGTCTCTTCTACATTGCGCCCGGAGCGGGGTTCCTCCTCGGTAGTATCGTTGGTGGTCAATTCTCAGACCGAACGGTTCGGAACTACATGTTGAAAAGAAAAGGTGTGCGGTTACCCCAAGATCGATTAAATAGCGGGCTGGTGGCTATGCTGCTGGTGGTCCCTGGTGCATCTCTGACCTTCGGGTGGACGTTGAAGCAAGAGGTGGGCGGTATGGTGGTTCCAGTGATCATGAGTTTCGTAGCTGGTGCGGGGTTGATGGGGAGTTTCAACGGGTTGAACACGTATACTGCTGGTAAGAAAGTCTTCTGTTTCTCTTTCACCGTCTCTCTTCCAGATTTTCCGCTGACCGCAGTCTTTCAGAGGTCTTGCCATACAAAAGGTCAGAGGTCATCAGTGGGAAATATGTGATTCAATACATTTTTGGTGCAGGAAGCACAGCAGTTATAGTTCCTGCTATCGACGCGATTGGGGTCGGATGGGCCTTCACTATCTGTAAGTCACCCTTCATATCTTGAGCGATACGAAATTTGACCGTCGACAGTGGCAATTCTTGTGACACTGGCAGGTTTGATTGTCCTCTTGATAGCCAAGCGAGGGTTGGAAATGCAAATATGGGTCGAGAAGTCTTTGGGGAAAGAGGAGGATAGATGAAGGATGGACCACTGGAGAAATGGTTGTCCAACTGCTTTGAGATGAATTGCGAATTAAACGTATTGTGCTGTACGTACAAAGTCATGAAGAAGTGCATTTAGACGAATAGGGAACCCGATATGAGAAACTTAAAATAGCCTGAGAACGGCCAAGGGAAATGAGCAAGGGAGGAGCGGGCAGCTTCGCTGTCGAATCTTATAAGTTAGGGCAACATAGAATCAGCCAACGATACGAAGGACGTTTCTCTATCAGTTCAATACAATATCTCGAAGCCTCTCATGGAAATTTGGAAGAAAAAAACAGTTCTCCGCTCATCAGTCCATGAATATGGCATTCCCCAATCAACTGATAGCACCCATCTGATTTCTCTCGCATCACAAACGGTGTTTTTGCACCCAAGCTCCCACAAATTACATCGCCTGGTTGCGAGCCGACTCGCGAGCCGCCCCTTTCTTACCCTGCTAACCGAGACGAAGCTTAGCGAAGCTAATGCGACTAGAATGATGTGATAATCGATGGACAATGTTTGGTGGATTCTTCAGACACAACAAGTGGAAGATGGAGGAGCCTCTTCTGATCTTGGGACAACGGTGGACGCAGCCTCAACTACTCTCTTTCTACGGCCAGCGATGACTACAGTTTGCGCAGCCTGATGCAGCCGCAACTTATTATCCAGACGTAAGAAGCCCGATTCGGTGCATTATTTGCATGTCACTCGCTAGCTCTCTATTAGTTGCGCCTCATTATTTGATGCGCCTTCATTGCTTCGTGGGTTGTGGCAGGTGTTTGGGTGGTTGCCCCCTTGCCATCATGATTGTGTTGTAGTAATCTCCCGTGCCTACTTCAATTAAACCATAGAGCCGGATTATGTCATCTGGGTTCAAGGTTCTAGTATTAGTGACAGAGCGGGTGTGGGCGGGGGAAGAATCATGGGTGGTTCGAATTCCATGGCAGCGCGGAACAACCAGAAATCTTGAAACTCATTATTCATTGCTTCAATACTCCTTGCATATTTTCTTAGTAAAGTTAATGGAATTTGTCAATCCACGAATTATAGTTCCTGGCAGACAACCAAACACTCACTTCATGATCATTCCATCATACCCTCTCTTGATAACCCCGCCCCCCAACTGCCGGACACAATCTTCCGCAGTTCACTGTGTAAAATTTCGCCTATGATTCCAATCTCTTCTCTCCTTACACTAGATTCTTTCTTGTATGCCTGGCTATTCGACATCGTTTCTTTTCAAATTTTATTTGTTTCGTGGGTACATCCAACTTTCTCATGACGCAATGCATGGCTTCCCTTGAAATTCTTACGAGACAGTATGGCAGATTTCGATCTTTCATGAAGACGATAACATAAATTGAATTGATTATGTGTGCAGATGACAAATCCAAAGAAAAAAAAGTCGACTTGTTGCTCAATACTAGTGTTGTTTCGTAAAGGACATTTCACAAAGGTGAACATAAATGGCTGGGAACGGACAGCCGGCCCCGCTCAACGGCTCGCAGATCAACTTCCTCTGGTTCGTAATATGACTAACTTCGCGCTTCTATATAAGCACATGTTTCCAGAAATCAGCTTCTCAATAGCCAAGCACTCCAAATCTCTTATTTTCTCCCCTTGGACACCTAAATCTCACGATGGCTCACCGCGTTCTCATTACTGGTGCATCTGGTTACCTCGGCGGCGACTTGCTCGCCCGTCTGCCGGGATCCAATTTGCACTCTTATGAGAAACTCTACGCCCTTGTTCGCACCGATGCACAAGCCGATGCAGTCAAGAAATACGGTGCCGAGCCTCTCAAGTTCGCAGTCAATAACCAAGCGGAAGTGCATGACGCAATCGTCAAGAACGGCATTACCATCGTCTTCTTCCTGATTGATGCGTTGAAGAAGGACTCGCAGGCGATGTTCATCAATGCACTTGCTGAAGTTAGGAAGGCAACTGGAAAAGATGTGCATTTCCTACATGTGAGTCATGAATTCTGAGTTGTGAGGTGTGTTTCGAGTAGTGCTAAAATTTCTAGACTTCCGGCGCCAAGATCTTCTCTGGTCTTGCTGGTGCGCCAACGGATGGGCCTTTGTTGGATACGAGACCGGATCTATATGAGGTTCAAAAAGAGCAGAAAGACCCATTTGGATATATGCAAGAGGTTTGCGGATATACTTGAGGTAAATGCGACGATTAGCTAACATTAGGTAGGCTGTTGAAACGAACAATGCCATCATTGAGCTCGCTGAAGCGATGGGGGTGAAGGCTTATATCTTTGCGCCGTGCATCGTTTGTATGTATTATCTCCAGAAACGCCATCTTTTGTTGACCTTTTGTACTTAGATGGCAAGAGCGAAGGATTCGGAAACCCAATCTCCAAGCAAACAGTTGCGATTGTCAAAGCTGCCAAGGCAGCAGGCGGTGTCTACTCACCGAACAAGCAGCGACCAGTAAGCGTTACATCTCTAAGCTTTGTATGCGACTTCTACTAAGTGTTCTCAGACCTGGCCTGTGTGTCACATTAGTGACAACTCGACATTGTACATTCGAATTCTTCGCGGAATTCTTGCAGGAGAGGACATCGGTTCTGGTAAAAGCGGATACTTCCTTGCTTCACCTGGCAGTGTTGCGTGGGATGACATTTATGCCGCTATGGCTGAAGCTCTTGCTAGGCGAGGGGTCATTGGAAATGCAACTGTTGAGAAGGCTACGGATGCCTATCTAGAAAAAATGGCTGCCGGGATAGGATGCCCAAAAGAAATGGTTGTGGTTCAGTTGGGTGGATCGTAAGTGCCCTAGCTCTTCGTTCGTTTGGGTCTGCAACAGCTGATGCCAATTTAGGTGCACATTCACTCCTGAACATGGTGCTAAAATCGGATGGAAAGCGCAATATCGGCCTGAGCATATTCTGGAGGCTGCAGATGAGGAAGTTGACTTGATTTTGGCGAATCTGTAGAATCCAGAGACATACCGAAGACATTTTCTAGGAATAAATGTTTACATGTAACGTTGTAGACCCTGTTGAGTTGGTGGTGAAGCTGCTAGATGTTATCCAAGAGGAATTATGGAATTATAGGTCTGGAAACGACAACGGCAAGTCATTATAGCAGTCGGACACCTCGTTCTCCAGCTTCATTTTCAATGAGCATGTACCCTTTCAAAGAAATGAAGGGGCATTTGTACCAAATTACTCAACCCAAAGAATTCGACACTAGTCGAAGGAGTGAGAGCAACAAGAAAGAAAGAAAATCATGAGAACTGTACGTATAAACCCCTCGAGCGTGCAAGATGCATCACAAGTCATACTATGACTATATTCTTGCGTTTTATTTACAATGTTGCTAATCCATCGTCCTGCTTTGAAATGGTCTCTTTGTAGACTCTGTGAAGTTTCCGAAAACTTGAGTTTGAACAACTTGCTTTAATTCCGGATGCAGCGCAAGCTGATCTTGTAGGTGGCCAGCACAAATGACGATATAAGGAATAATTAATTCACTTTTCACCCTCCTGCCGCTTCTACCCCATTCCCTTCCGTACCTAAATCAAACCTTGCCCTTGGAGTACCTGTCAACCAGCCATTCGTATTCCAAAATTGAAACGTATGAGCATTCTGATACAGATCTATGTAGTGACTAAGTATTATATGTCGAATTGCTTTGCTCACCGAGAATATGGCCCTTATTTTCTCGCTTAACAACCAACCAAACATTCTTTTCCTAATTCTTCCATCCACCTCGAGAACAGTAAGTACATAGAGCACTCCTCGTACATTTATTAGTTTAGTATGAACAATATGCTACTACACGCAGCTTATGCCATGTGAGTGCTGCGTTCGTCTCCCATGTTTCAAGTTTCAAGTCACGTACATTCGTCACCAGGAGCCCATGTCAGTGCTGAGAAGACCACCATCTAACCAGAAATATGAATGAGAGAGAAGCCAAGGGATCCAATAATCGACAATGAAACGATGCTTGACAACAAAAAGTTATACAACAAAGAAATGGACTCCGTCCCTGACACATAAATAACATCCTATCCCTTTAACTGCCACCAGAAACACGCTTTTCGGTAGCCTGTAAGCCCCTGTAGCGAGACCCTAAATTTAATCGAGAACACCAAAGTTTGCACGCTGGTTGTTGCTATGCCCCGCACTCTGGCCCTGTAGTTCAAGGTAACCCCCTGAAAAAGTGTGTTTATGGCAGTTAAGGGGATAGATAACACCCGCCGACTCTGCGAGATATCAAGCCCCAACGTAACAGCAAAGATTCTGGGATCTTCACATCATCTGACTTAGCTTGCCACCGATTCCAACCGATTTAAACCCAACTGCTAAAATGTAGACCATCCTCTACTTGTACTCGGCCGCTCCATATGTATAACTAATGTAAACGCGGAAAATTCCATTCTCTTCACAAGCACAGGGAGATAGGAAGCTATTGCTGTCATTCACTGCCACCTCTCCCACAGTACGTCATCCCCCCACCTTCTCTTGCTGTTTTCAAACACAATCCTTTACCTCACAGCTTTTCAATTCCTCACTTCCTTCTCAAGCTTCCAAAACAAAACGCCAGAACCCTTTCATCCACTTAAAAAAAATAAAAAATAAAAAAATTCTCCCGATCTCAGAACCCCTCATTGTTCCAAGCCATGCAGAGAGAATCCGGACGTCCGTTTGTATGCTCAGAGGCATGTCCTGGTGCGCAAAGACCTGCATTTATACCACCACCCTTGACAAGGTAGTAAACAAATCCTTCAAACTTCGCTGACTAAAACTCAATCAATCATTCGAATTCTACGAAAAGCGATGATAAAAAAGGGAATCCAAGACAGGTAGTATACATTCACCTGCGCACAGCCCTGCCTAGGAACAGGGGAGAGAGGGATGCAACGTTGCGACTACACCCTTGTAATGTTGAGAAAATGCTTCACTTTCGTTTGTACAATGTGCAATGTTTGGTTAGGTGAGCACCTGAGGGATATGAAAAAGAAGCGCCGGATATCGATTACCACAAGTGATAGAAACCCTAAATAGTATTTTGCTCCCCTTGTTCTTCATGCACCTCTGAGCGGTTTATATCAAGCGCTTACCAGGACCGCCTGCACCTGACCCTTGATCTCAAAATTAGGCATCCACCTCTGTTACAAGTAAATATGTACCTGCCGCCTTGAATCACGATCAAAGGTAGCATCCTCAATGCGCCTCAATTTCCCCCACATCAAAATCATAATACTTTCAAGACTTTTTTTTTAACATCGACACCATGACTCCTTCTCACCGGACGAGAACTGGCACTCAAACAATATTCAACTTATCGCATCCTCATCCAGTAGTCTACAACTTCACTGATATATCCACCGATGGCCTCAAAATCACAGTGCCACCCTACAGCCCCTGGATATGTCGTGCACATTGGCATGAGACAGCTCCGGCGTGCGAAACCCTCGCGCCCGTTGAAGGTCATTTCATAATTTACGACAATTTTGTTTTCACGCCTGGAAGTGGCATCATGACTGGAAATGGACAAAACCCACCAACATTCGTGATGCCTCTCAAAATCGACCTTCAAGTCCAGTGGGAGCGAAATCCAAACGCCGACCCTGGGGAAGCTGTGGTTTTCTCGTTGAAAGCCGCCAATGAAGCGTACGAGTTTTATGGGTTTTATCGACAGCTGTGCAGCGTGAATCAAGACGCAGAAATGTATTTCCAACTGCCTTCCACACCGCTATGGCTTCGTGCCATGTATGCATTTTGGGGCTGGATGCCGTTCATTGGGGCTCGAATAAGAGCGTGGCTGGTAGCATCTTTGTTATGGGTGCAATTGAGGGTGATTTATTCGAGGAATGATTACTTGGAGAATGAAGGGTATATTCCTTATACACGGCCTTGGAGATACGTGCCTGCTCCTGTACATCCGCCGAAGAAATGGGTGGATAGGGAATTGAGGAGTGTGGTAACGATTTCGAAGTTGGTGCTTAAAGTTTGCCACTGGGTAGGAACGAAAGTCCTGGGAATGGAGGCTAAGTACGAGGAATATGAGGTGGATATTGCGGACAGTGTGTGGGTTGACAAGAAGGAGGATTTGTTGTGACACGAATGATTGATATTTTAACACTTTCCCACAATCCGCTCTTACCACACTTTCTGTCTGTCTAAAATTCAAGCGGTTAATAAGAAAACATTTGTCATTATAAAGAACAAGGTCGTGTGCAATGCAAATGGGGATTCTTCAATTAAAGCACTTGGTGAGTCTTGACCTCGTTTGCAGGGTAAAACCCCACCGTGCCCCAAGTACGTCGGCGAAAATTTTCAGCCAAATTCAAGACAGTCAAAATTATTTTCCCTATAACCTTAACCCGTCCATTCAAAAATCAAGAATATTACTATCTGAATCTATCTCTGGTCGACCTTGTGCGCTTCCAAAGTCCCATCAATATCATTTCCACATGGCATCTCTACTGCCAACATCACTGTCACTGTCATCCTCATCCTCGCCACCATTCCCTTCCATCAATCAGTGCTCCACACCCCAGAGAAATACCACACCACCACTGATCCACCAAGTACTTCGTAGATCCCCCTCCCTCTTTCAAGAAACACCAAGCAAAATCTTCCACCCACCAGCCTAGAAACAACGATGGAGATCGGCAAAGCGGCGAGCCAGCAATATGGTAGGTATGTTTCGAGCGCGAAGTTATTGGCGAGCTATGTTCATGGGAGGGACGATTTATATACTCAGCGCCTTCAGTACCTTTCACTCACTCACTCACTTACATACCTACATACATGCGAAGCTGATTCACTCCTTCTTACCTCGGGTTGACGTATAGAAACAAACGTACACATGGTTAGCGAGCAGAGCAGGTACAGTCAGGAGTGATGAACGCAATCAATTCCATCTGCCAAAATCCCACATATGTACAGTTCCTTATTTCTTGTCCACCAGCTCCATAGCAACCACCACGTTGATCACACATGGTATCATAAAGCAAAAACAAACCTCCACCAGCTCCGTGGGGAATGATCGTAGACCTCCGATTCCAAACACCAGCCATTATAATTAGGAAATACTCCCCCATCCATAGATAGATATGCATCCCAAAATTATGCACCTTAATTGCGCCGTTCCATGCATCCATACCATATTGTGATGCTTTTCCGTCTCTATGATCCCCGCCTCCCAAATAATGTACATTCACCATCCATCATACAACGCACTCAATCATCAAGCAGCTGGCCGAGGATCAAGCTCTGAATCATCGTTTCATCAGAGATGATTCTGATCTTCTTTGGCGCAGGAGAGTCGTCAGCTACAGCAGCTGTTGGACCCCTCTTGCGTTTCCGAGACGCACTGCTCGAGACCGCCGTTGGCGTGCCAAATACCGCTTCAGATGCTGCCTTCTCATGATTGTCAACGTACAACAAATCCCACTCCTGATCTTGCTCTTGCGAGAGTTTCTTCCGTGCGTCTTGGTAATCAGCGACCTGACTGATGCGTGCAGGTCCTAAAGCATGAGCTAGGAACGTATACGCTTTGCGTTTCTCTTGTACTTTTCCCTTTCCAGTGACAAGTAAAATTGACTTCCCCTCGAGTAATTTGTCTCGATTCGCGAAAGTGTCTTCAAACTTGGCGTCGCCCGCTGGATATGGCTGAAGGACTCGGCTTTTATGCGCATTGCCAAGGATAGAAGACTGCCCAGCGCAGAGCAGATAGGGCGACCAATCGACAATGGCGTTCTTTGCCACGCAAGCTGTGATCCAGTGGCCCGAGATGCAAGGAAGTCCTAAAGCAAGTGCTTGCATGTACTTTGCTTTCCGGGAGTGTTCATCTGCAATCAAAGCGACGAAGCCGACAGATTTGGCTGAAGGCGAAAGGGACATCTCCTCGTCGCCCTTTGCAGGCTCAAACAAGCCGTCGAAGCCATCTGGAAGAATCCGCCCTCCCTGATCAAATATCGCCTTTGTGACTTCATCCTTTTCCCGTTCATGGCCAACGAAGCTGACTGCAAAGGTCATGTCTTTGAAGAGACCCGTTGCTACTTTCGGGGACCTTCCCGCTACTGCGGGAGACGACAAGGCATGAGGATCAGGACTCGAGTCCTTCGCTATTGATTGTCGCTTTGACGATCTAGTCGGCACTAAATCATCCTGGACGAGAGTTACACCCGACTTTCGCTTGCTACTCCGTTTGTTCACAGCGGATGTATTTGAAGGTGGGTCAGGAATCACAGGTGGTTGCGAGGTCTGCTGCTTTGAAACTGTCTTCTTTGAAACTGCGGGTCTTGTTGCCGTGTTTGGCTCGGATGCAGTGGGCTTAGAACGACGGGTTGATTGAGGCGTAGAAAATGAATTTGGTGCTGGTGTCTTGTTCGCAACCCGAGAAGATTGCCGTGGACTTGCTGTGGCAGCAGTATCCGGTGCAGGACCTTTAAGCCTGCCATATGTTTTCAAATCACGCTTTGCCGGGGGTTGCTTGGTGGGCTTCTGCTTTGGCACAGAGGGAGCAGGGGTATTATCAGCAGTCTCCTCCTGTGAGTCGCCGGGCTGTCCCTCAACCGCCGCAGGGGGGTTATTTGAAGTAGGCTCTGATTCGAGTTCTGCTCCAGCCTCAACATTGACAGCCGGAGTTTCCAGTGGCAACGTGATATGATGATCCGCTTCACCCTCCTTGCCTGTATCCTTTGGCACGGCATTTCCTTGGACTGTGTCTTCTTTCTCTTTTGGCTCTTCCACGGGCTCTTGCCTTGGTCGGAAAGGCTCCTCAGTCACCTCAAGGCTCACTTCAACCTCGACTTCTTCTAAAACTGCAGAATTTGGCGGGCTTGAGAGGGCTGAAGACGTCACACTAGACATCGTTGTGTTAACCATAGGGCTTGCAATTCCCGACGAAGTCACAGATGAGGACTTCGGGGTTCTCCCCAAACTTCGCATCCTGGGGGGCGGCTTGGGCGAAGATCTGATTTGCATAGCATTATCAAATTCAAGGTCTTGTGTGAAGCCTGGGAAATTGTCGGGTAGCTCTTCGCTTACCCCAAAGGATATTGCGGCTATTTCAGCCATTGGCCGAAGACGATCCTCGGGTGGTGATGTCTCGGGAACGGTGTCTATAGCAGCGTCTGATTGAAGTTTGCTGCTCGGAGTACGCAGGTTACTTCGATTAGATGACATTTCCTGTAATGGAAGGCTGGGTTCCGAATCCAGCTCCGGCTCGGGAGCTGACGAATTGGTGTTTGGAGTGGCGTGTGCATCCATCTCTTGTTCCATTTCTCCCCTTCTCGGCTGTGATGGCGATGCTTCAGCCGCTTCCTCCAATTCTGGCCTCGAGGAACCAGGTCTTGAAGAGTGAAGCTGGCCATCAGCCGTTTTATTCTCCAGAGCGTCAGATCTTGCAGCTTGGGAGTCGGCGATGACGTCGTCCTGTGTGTCCCGAGCATCGTGACCCGTGCACTGAGCAATATAATCTTCTTGAAAACTACGACGTCGACCTGTGGACGGAACCTCAATATCTACGGCAGCAGTGCTGGATGCTGGCGCTGAGGAGCGCGGATTCGTTGATGCCCTTTTTCGTAGTTCAACAGTAGCTATTTCCTTCTGGATCTGCAGCTCTCGCTCCATCTTTCGATTTCGATTCCTCGGTGTAGCTTCAATATCAGAGTCATCGCCCGATGAATCAGAGTCAGGTTCCGTTGTTTGCCTCCGCTTCTCTTGACTCTCTTTCATAGAGACGTAAGGACGTGGTTCTGGATTGGCCCAAGTATTCTTGGGTCCCATATCAAAAGATTGCGTGGCTCTGGAATTGCCTGATTGTGACCGGGCAAGCATATTCCGTACCGACGACTGCAAGGGAGTAACATCGTTAGCCTCGGATTCGAGGACTGGCTCTGGCCCTCTAACAAGGGGGGAAGAGAGCATCAACGTTTGGCGCTTTGGGGGCGAACTGAAGTTGTTGTATACGTCGGGAGATGGCCGAGAAGAGGTAGGGCTCGCCATATGACGACCCACTGAAGATGGTTGAGTTGCACCAAATAGTTCGAAGCCCTTCATGACGCTACCCTTTTGCTTAAAAGGATTGACTGGCGGCGCCGGAGTTTTAGGCTCAAAAGAGCCATAACTTTGAACAGCAGGCATGGCATATGATGCGTCTTGCGATTGCTCCATATGATCTTCCTCTTCGATCGGCTCGATATCAAAGCCCAAGTGGATATGACCGGTGTCATTCTCCTGGTATGTGTAGGCAGTTGACGCCGAGGCATGTTTAGGATCGTGGAGAACTGCTGGTGGGTCTTGGTCTTCGCTATCGTCATCGTCTGGCGTCGCAGTGGAAGGACAATCGTCGCGGACAGTCTCCTGGATGTTGAATTGCTCATAGAGGTAAGGAGGGTTCTCCTGGGTCGCTGACATGGAGGATCTTTGAGTGAGGTTGTCCATGGTGGTTTGAACTTTGGCTAACTCTTGATACTTCTTGCTGAAATCCGAGGGCAGATATTCTTCTCCCGTGGCCCTGAATGCCCTAAGTCTGCCGCGGCTGTCGCGTTTGTATTGAACTGAGGGTCGTGGAGAGTCTGGAACATTGGCAGATTGGGCAGTCAATTCGCCACGGACGATCGCAGGTTCCTCGAGTTTGTCGGGATGGCCATTTCCATCCTCCTCCACGCGTAGGTTGACAAATGCATCCGCCCCAGCTTCAATTTCAACGTTGACCTCTGGCTCTCGGGGTTGTTCGAGATGTCTGTCTCCAACAATCGGTCGCTGAGGAGATGAAGGTATCGCGACCTGATTACTGGTCGACGCGACTTGGTCTGAGGCGCGGTTTGGGCTGCTCTGGAAGGAGGTTAGTGTGTGGGATCCTTGAACCCAGTAAACTCAACTGGCGGGCGTCTGCAGGATCATACAGGCAACAATTCGTCCCGCAGAGCCTGACACTGCTGGGTATCCCACTCGTCTACTTCCCCTTCGATGGCCGCCTTCTCCGCTGCCTTGACACTTTTGTGTGGCATGTTGTCATCGTCGCTGTCGCGAAGTATCGTGATGCCTTGGATGAAGCGTGAGTTCGCGACAAAGAGGTGAAGTGGAGGGGTGTTTGGTGGCGCAACACGGTAAGAGCGCGACGAGGGATCTAAAGGGGCTAGCGTGGAATTTATGCACGTGACGCATCTAAACTCCTTCGGGTAGCACTTTGCCGAGTGTGTCCCTTCACTCCGAACCGAGCCCAACTCAAACAAAACACCAGCACTTCACTTCTCGCTTGTCACTTCTCACATATTGTCAGCATTAAGCGCAGACTTCACACTACCTTACTATTCAGAAGCCCAAAGATCCCATACAATCTTCACGTAAATGTTTCCCAGACCTTGAATCCGAGACTGAAGCCTCCGCTTGATTCATGTAAATGTGGGGAACCAACGAGGCAGACGTCGGTATTTGAGGCTGGCACCAAAATCAAAGGATTCGGCAGCCTACTAGCATGATACCTCGCGCCCTATACTGGCTCCCTACATGTGGCGATGCTCTTGATTCGAGTAAACATTGGTGGCAGCCTTCCTGATCAAGTGAATCTGAGGCACAGAATCGATAGAGACCGCTGATTTGGCGAGAGCAACTCGGTGAGTCAGTCGGTGACCAGAGGAGCTAGCCTTGTTGGCTGAAGCCTAAACCTCAAGGTGAATTGGATCTTTTGATATTTAACGTTAGGGATCTTCATTTCTTCACTCCTCGTCCCAAGTCTTTCCACACTTCTCGTCCCAATCCTTCCTTCATCAAATCTCTATTCCCTTCCACAACAATCACAATGGCTCCAACACTTGAGCAGAACTCCGCCGTCGAGATAGCAATTACTCAAACAGACGCAGCTAGAGACGTATCTAACGGCACCAATGGAGAAACAGCTCCCAAAGAAGTCGTTCCCAAGCTTGGGATGAAATGCGATCTCAAGAATCTCTATCAAAAGGAAGACGAGCGAGGCAGGGCGTCATGGACCGACAAATACCCCGAAGATCTCGACGAAGCAGCAGAGAACGAGGTCACAGCTCGCTATGCCATTCTGGTCCGGAACAAGAAGAGTTTTGATTCTCGCAAGAAGTTGGAGATTGATAGCATCGTCGTACAATCTCCTCTTCTGAAGCAAGTCCTCACCAAAGTTCTGAAAGATTATCCTGGTATGTCATTTCTGTATCCCCAGGTCTGATTTATGTTTGTATATACTAACTTCACAGGCGTCACACCAAACCTCAACCGTCTCATCTTCCAAGCACCATTTAACCCCTTCGTTCACCGCTGGACTCAACTCACCACGGCCCTCGAAGAGGAAGAGGAAGGCGAAACCAAGCAACACGTCCAACTACTTTACACAGTCCTAGAAGCAGAGCTTAAAGACACCATCGCCGCAAAGGCAGACTACATCAAGAACAAAGTCATCACCTTCGAGCACCTCTGGACAATCTTCCAACCAGGAACCACCCTGTACAGTGAAGAATGGGGTCGCCACTGCGGGAGCAAGTTCAACAACGGCAGTTACTACGAGCATCCGAAGTACGGTCCTTGCTACGGTGTCAATACGCAGAAGGTAGATTGGGATGGTGATAAGTTCGGGTATGCCAGTAACCAGCACATCATCTTGGCTTTCGGTGGAACCAGATCAATTGCCTCACTCGATGCCTTCCCACTCAGTTTTCACCCTGAGCAGAAGAAGATCAGAGCCCAACTCCTGAAGCGTGGAAAGCTATTCGAGCATTATCATGGCTATCACTACCAAGCATACAAGGCATTCGCTATTGGCAAAGATATGTGCGGTAATGATATCAAAGTCACAGTCGATAGCCGAGTCATCATGTAAGTGTCCCTCCCCTCCCCTTTCCTCCAGCCATATAAAACTAACACCCAATACAGTGATACATTCGCCTACGGCAAATTCAATCCCAACAGCCTCAAGCATCTCTCCCCTCTCAAGATCAAATCCAAAGCCATCATCGAAGACACTACCAACGACTCAGACTCAGACTCAGACTACGAGTACCCCGATTCCGAAACCGACACCGACACACCCACCCCCACCACCCTCGCCAACACCAACCCAATCGACATCAAACGCACCCCCCTCACCGACGAGCAACTAATCCAATGCAGTTCCCTCCTAAAAGGATACACACTCAAAACCAAACGCTGGCTCTCCTTCTTCGTAGACTCCATCCTCCCCATCAAATTCAACACGCAAGCCTTCAGCTCACTCGTCCTCCCCCCCCTCCCAAAAAGAACTCATCCTCGCATTCGCATCCTCACAAGTCCTGCACTCCGCCAAATTCGACGACGTGATCTCAGGAAAGGGGCGCGGGATAATCATGCTCCTCTCAGGCGGTCCTGGGATAGGCAAGACACTAACCGCCGAGTCGGTAGCAGAGAACATGCAAGTCCCGCTGTACATGATGTCGGCAGGGGATTTAGGGATCAAGAGTTCAGAAGTCGAGGCTAGTCTCACGACAATCCTGGAGATGGTAGCGAAATGGAATGCCGTGCTGCTATTAGACGAATGCGACGTCTTCCTCGAGGCGCGGTCAGCGCACGATTTGGAGCGGAATAAGATCGTCTCGATCTTCCTGCGTACGTTGGAGTATTACGAGGGGATCCTCTTCTTGACTACGAATAGGGTTAAGAATATGGATCCGGCGTTCCAGAGTAGGATTCATATCAGTATGGAGTATCCGGGACTGGATAAGGATAGTCGGATGCAGGTGTGGAAGAACTTCCTTGAGAGGGGGATTGAGCATGAGATTTCTGAGGGGGAGGTTGAGGGGTTGGCTGAGGTGGAGATTAATGGACGGCAGATTAAGAATGTGTTGAAGACTGGACAGCTGTTGGCTTGTCACCAGGGAGTGAAGTTGAGATTTGAGCATTTGAAGACGGTGCTTGACGTTGAGAAGCATTCTGGGGTGGAAATGGCTTCTTAGGCGACAGAGTGGGGTTTCCTTTCGTTCCCTCACCATCTTCTTCTCAGGATCTTCTATTATTTCAGCTAGCTGGCTATTCACAGATTTAGATGCCTTACGCACTCATTTTCGTTCTTCTCATTACGGCATGATGGCAAGGCAGGGCGTTCGTTCATTCAATGATCTTCCCACTATAACGTACCATTCTCAAACACATCATCGCAGTAAACTAAATAACGCTGGGCTTGACTCATGATCACATCAATACCAGTCTGCGGTCTACCATTCCATCTTCCCCTCTACAAAAATTCGTTTTTCTTAGACGAGTCGCAAGTAGACAGACATTAATAAATTAAACCGTCCTCCCTCCCACTCCTTTCTTCTAACCATACAATACTCTCCCCCAGCTAACAACACCAAGCCACAAGCACCGTCACAATCACCATTCAACAGACAAACAAACAACCAACCAACCAAACAAACAGATAGCTATGAGTATGAGTATTTAAAATCACCATCAACAAAAAGATCAAGCTAAGCGATGGATAGATATCACACCCTCACATTAATTAATTACACCTACACCAACAAAAACTCCATGTAAAACTCTACCATAAAAATCTCAATTCTCATTCTCGCTCTCACTCAATCCCATTCCAATTCTAAGCTAGATATCTACATGCAAGTAAGCAATGATGTCTGTCGCTAGACACAAGCAAGCACAGCATTATCATACATTTTTGTTCCTCGTCCATCATTCCTCTCCACTTCCCCCCCCGCCACCCCCTCTCTCATTTTACACTGCTTGTCTTTCCACCCACAGTCAGTGTGCTCTCCATGCCAGTAGCAAAAGAAGCAAAACAACACCAACCACCCAGCAAATTTTTATCTCATCTCATCTCATCTCATCGCAGGCCACAACACCACCCAAACGCCAGACAAAAAACAGCGAGAGAACTCCACAAGGGAAAGAACGCCAAGTATCCACCCACCCCTCCCTCCATGGCACAAAACAAACAACAAAACCTATGTACCTCTCCTCTTCCCAATGCGTTTTTTCAGACCTGATTTTCGTTCACTGCAAATCAATCAAGACCCAGCGCTTATCAACCTCCTTAACACCAACCCTCTTCGCAACAGTCTCCAGGGTACCCTTGATAGCAGCTGCAGGTCGGCCGGGGAATTTCTTCTTCAAAACCTCAATCAGACCGACTTTACTGAGATCAGAGCCTTGGATAGCAGCTTTGAAGGCAGGCATATCGTCTGGTGAGATGGTCTTCTTGGGTTTCGTGTCTTTGCTTGCAGGTTTGGCGGTTTGTTGTGATGAGATATATGAGGTGAGGGTTGGTGGGTTGAGAATGGATGGAGACTTCACGAAATCGGTGGTGGAGGATGACTTGGGTGTGAAGAGGCTGTTGATGTTGGCGGATGTAGATTTCATTGTGTTGAGAGGGATACGAGGTGGCTCCATGGAAGTTCTGGTTGATGGTGGAGGGTCCCAGTATGCTGTTGAGAAAGGATCAATGGATTTGATAGATGGATCTGAAAAGTTAGTGGAGCCTAGTCAAAGATGCAAAGATCAACATACCAAGAATGACTTCCATTCGATACGCAATCATCTTGACATTCGAATTTCTTCTCTTCCTATCCTCCCAGCAAAGTCCAGTGGACA
Source organism: Leptodontidium sp. MPI-SDFR-AT-0119 (assembly GCA_020726505.1). Classification (NCBI taxonomy): domain Eukaryota; kingdom Fungi; phylum Ascomycota; class Leotiomycetes; order Helotiales; family Leptodontidiaceae; genus Leptodontidium; species Leptodontidium sp. MPI-SDFR-AT-0119. The sequence goes on along the minus strand of JAHLEZ010000004.1, from coordinate 2,730,294 downwards.
CTGGCTCCAGATCACCCTGTAAGACCAGTCTCCTAGAATTTGCAGTCTCGTCATTCTCGTCATCGAGGAAATCATCCATATCTTCATCATCGCCAAGCTCCTCTTCCTCATCTCCTTCACTCTTCAGATCCTCTGCATCCTCATCATCTTGAACCCATTCTGCCTCACTGTCATAATCGTAATCGGTGTTTGGAAGGTCTCTCCTCAATGGATTCCTGGCCAATTTTGACATACCGTTGACAGGTTGGCTGGTATAGGTACCTCGATATGGTGGTCGAACATCTTCTTGAAAGTGCAAGATCTTCATGGGGATTCCCTTTAATGAACTGCCGGACCTCTTGATTTGGGAGTTTTGGGAGTCGGTGGTGAGGTCGATAGGTTTTGCAGAATTGCCAGAATAGAAATCGGACATGATCTCTCTTACAGGTACATATTGTTTGCCGCGGGGTACATTGTGGGCGGACGAGGTGTGAAAGAGAGAAGGTGCATCGAAAGTGCGTTGCCGGCCTGGGCTTCTGTTGCCGAGTAAGTAGCTATCAAGTAGACTCTCGATTGCTCCAACAGCCTCCTCGTCTCGTTCGAATCGGTTGATGGGTGCTACCGTAACACCTTGTTGAATGTAGAAATCCGGGAACATCTTCTCGTAGGCTGACTTCTCTGGCTTGTTGGGCGTCTTCATTGGGCTGGCAACCGCGGCACTGACATTGGATGACGGTGGAGCCGGACTCATCGATGTCCTACCCTTCGAATCTACACTCGACCCTCTCGGACGGGCCGTCGTAGGAATGGTAAAGAAATTGCCCAACTTCATCTGGGCCTTCTCCTTCTTCTTCTTTTCCTCCTCGGCCCTCAACTTCTCCTCTTCCTTCTTCTTGCGCTTTTCTTCCTTGGCAGCCTTTTCAGCCTCTTTCCTCTTCCGCTCAGCTTCCTTCTCAACATCTTTCCTCGCCTTCTCATCCGCAAGTGCTTGCTTCTCAGCATCCTTACGTGCCTTCTCCTCGGCCTTCTCAACATCCTTCCTCGCCTTCTCATCCGCAAGCACCTGCTTCTCCTTATCCCTCCGCGCCTTCTCCTCAGCCTTCTCCCTCTCCTTAATCTCCTTATTAATCCGCTTCATCTCCTTCTCCTGGAAACTAAGCTTGACCTTCTTCGGTGGCGGCGGGGGAGGAGCAGAGCCAGCCGCACTCATCGCAGCGAAGGCTGATGGAGGAGGAGGGGGAGGGAGGTCGGATGTGCCTGTAGATATAGATATAGTTGGTTGATCGCCTGCACTATTCGAAGTTGGATTCGGAGACTGGTCTCTCGAAGGCGTGGTCGTGCCAGCGTCTGTTAGTGAACCTGTCGTGCTTCGAGTAGGACTGGTGTCTCGTTTGGTGATTGTGCTTGTTGTGCTTGTTGTGCTTGTGCCTGTACCGATACTGACTGGAGGTGTTGGTAGTGATTCAGCGGGGGCGTTGTCTTCTTCAGCACCCTTCTCCTTCTCTACGAAATCTGCTGGTACAACGAAAGCTTTTTCGAGGTCCTGGGTTGTTGATTCCGGCTCTTCGAAACTCGCATGGTCTCTCTTAAGAGAGCGAGGGCGCGGTGAACCCTCTTCGATGGACATCATGGGCAACGCGGTCGTTAATTTGTAGGCGACAAAGCCCGTTCGTGATTCAAGTGGATGAATTGGTATTGGATTGATCTGGCATGAATTGGTTGAATGGAAGTGAATCTCAACTGCCTGCTTGTCTGTTGTCAAAGATCATTCGAGGTTGTGGTGTTGAGGCTCTGGTGTAGGTCGTGGTGTGTGGAGGTGGAGATGGATGGATGGGTGCGGTTGGGTCAAAGAAGGACGCGACGGGGAGCGCGTGGAAAGTGGTTTCGCGTTTTCTTCGACAGGTGCGTCCCACCCACCTGGACCCCTGCCTTTGATTGTACCTTTGGTATACATAGAGCACTCACTTACTTGCCTACATTTAGTGTAATCAAAAAGAATCACTGTGGCCTTTATTTGAAAGAGAAAAAAATACTAAATGATGTTGTTTATGCATTTCCGGGTCTTATCCCCCTTCTTATTTATTGCTTGTTTATCACTTCCTTAACTTCTAAATGCGGTTTAGAACGACCGTGTAAGAACTCTCAACGGGTTCTTCAAACTGAGAAATTAGCCTGCTAATACGGCTTGCTCAAGAGGAACGATTCAGCTGAGCAGTACTTTCAGATGTGGTTGAGGCCGAAGCCATTGTTCTTGTATTACTTTCTCTCTCCTCTCTCTCGTCTTGTCCAAGCGACTGTAATCTACTTCCTTCCCAATCCCTCCATCCAATCCATCCTTCAATGCCATCATGGCCTTTCCCTGCCATCCATGTATACAAAAAAGCAATGCCGCTAAAACGAGCGAGGAGCTTCCTATCCAACCGATCCATCCAATCCACCCCATATCGTCCCCTTGAAGAAGCAAGAGTACAATGAACCAACCCACCGAATCCCCAGTCAATCCAGAAAAAAACAAAGCCCATCCAAATCGATATCATCGCCCAAACGCCACAAATGCAAGTAAAGAGCCGTAGCTCAGCCCTAACCAGAAGGAAAGACAGACAGCAAGAAAAGACAGCCGTAGCTGACTCCTCTCGTCTTGTCCTCTCTGCCGATACTCAAACGGACAAACGAAATGTGGTATATCCTCCTCTGCTCTTCCCTCCCTAATCGCTATCCGCGTCCGGATTCGCAATGTACAGCCGTCCAGCACTCATCGTCATGGTCCTGTCATCCACACTGCCTCTCCTCCTCAGCTCGTCGGGATTCTTGACGCTCTTCTCGCGGGTAACGGTGGATTTCAGTAAGCTGTTGCTGGCGAGTCTGGCGGCGTCTGTGGTATTCAATTCACCCACTGCGTCTGCACGTTCGCCGCTACTTCCACTCCCAACACTGCGTGTGCCGTCCCGGTTTCCATTAGCAGTGAAGTAATCCTTGGTCTGGTGATGTGTGCCCGGTACTGGTGTCTCGCCCGCTTCTTGTACGTCGTCCATTGAATCTTGTCGTTCGCCCGGTGGTGTATTTCCAGAACTCCATCTGCCGCCTGTAGAGCTCGCACCGGATTGTCTCGAGTACGTGAGTCCGCGTCTGCCACTCCCAACACTGCTTCTTCCGCTGCCAGTTCGGCGGTGGTATGCCCCTCCTCCATATGCCATATTCCCACTATCGGCATCATCGTCACTATCTCCTCCTTCCACCTCGCTAGCACTCAACCGCATAGGCACGCCTCCCACACCACCCACCAGATCTCCAGGACTGTATCCTACGAGCCCAGCTTTGCCGTGATGGCGTATCTTTGCTGTGACTCTATTGCTTCCTGCCAGACTACCCGATCCGCTCGTTGATATCCGTCCTGCCGCTGGCCCGCCGATGACTTCCATGGTGGCCCTTATCTTTGCAGCTTTCTGCTGGGCGAGGAGGCGGGGGTCTTCATGCTGTGCCCTATCGCACCAGACTGTAGCCTTTTGTTTCCTCATCAACGCAACGTAGCTAGAGGGCTGTGGACCGCCGGATCTCGAGGATGTTGAGCGGCGGAGATCTTGAGAGGTAGGGCGGAAAGGCACAGGACCATTCCCACTGCTGGCTGTCGTCGAGAAGGTTGCGTTTGAGGGTGTTCTCCGCGAGGTGTAGTTGTGGACTTGCATATTTCCTGGATACAGCTGTTGAGGCTGAGGCGGGTACTGGGCGGTCGGGAAGATGTTCGAGGAAGTTGTTCGACTCCGGCTGTGGGAGTAGAGGTCGGGGGATTGAGGACCTTGATATCCTGTCGGCATGGGCTTCCTGTGGACTTGGGATGCCATTGTGAATGTAGTGAGGTGAATCAATGCGGGCTGAAGCGAGAGTGGGTTGCTAGGAGTGATTGCTGCAGCAGCGTGAGGCAATTATTGGCCAAGAAGCAAGCTTGGGCGTGAATGTTTCCTGCTATCGTAGGAGAGGTGGCGCTAGAAGACTGTTTTCTACGCACTTGGATCAAGTTGGATCGAGCTGGATCTGCAAGGCGGATGCTAATGTCGACGGACTGTAGCTAGAGACAGTAGGTTCGCGATAGCTGGGATTGCACTAGAGTGTGTCGGCGACGTAGTGTGTTGATTTGGCCGACGAGGTGGGGAACGAAAGGTACGAGACGAAACAGGGCAGGCAATTGACGTCGTTCGGGGAGGAGAGGGGAGGGTATTGATGTTCGAATTGAAGCCTCGTGTGGGCTGGAGGTGAAGGAGAGTGAGGGGAGGTGGTGAGGTGAAGAAGAGGAGGTGGAGGTCGAGGCGGGCGGGAGGGAGGGCTTCAATAATGAGGGAGAGGAGAGGAGAGGTGAGGTGAGGTGAGGTGAGGTGAGTGAGATAGATGATGAGGATTCGTGCAGGTCCAAGATCCGGATCGGGATCAGGTTGGTTCAAGTTCAGGTGGGTGCAGGCCAGGTGCAGGTTCAGGCTGACGGGGGGTGGTATGGTGGTGTGGTGGTGGATGTGCAGTGCAGGGTGTTCTCGGTTTCTTAGCGCGAGGCGTGCGTGGGCTGCAGCTGCAATGCGGTGCAATGTAGCACAGTGGACTGGACTGGACTGGAAAGAAGAACGTCGGAATCAGCACAAGCAAATAGCGACAGACAGCGGCAGCTTTTGACAGGGAGACAGCGCAAGGAGACAGAAACGTGTAGCCGGCACTGCAAGCAATTGTTCCTAGAGGGTGAAACAGAGGGTATGATCCCTGGAAGGCGTGTTTGCTGGGAATGGGATGCTGATGGAGGGGGGATGATGTGGAGGTAGAGAGGAAGAGAATAATGGGAGATCAGGAAAGTATAACAAACAACAGCTGATGACAGTAGACTTTTAACTTTACTTTACTGCCTGCCTGCCTGCTTCCTGGATTTGCTTTGCTTTGCTTTGCTCTTGATTTGAGCAGTGACAAAGAAGCTGAGTGAGTGAGTAGTGGGGTGAGTGAATGAAGCTTGAAAAGCAATCCCTCACTGCGCAACAACCATGACAAAGCAGAATACAGAAGAAGTAATTGAAATCTTCCAGCGTCATCCATCATTCAATACATCAAGCCAAGCCCTCTCTCATTACAGTAAATGAGCATTGTAATCAAATCAAATCAAACCCTCAAAGAAACAACAAGCGAAATCACAGCCGATAAATCAACACAACACAAACTAACTCAACACGGACTCTTCGGTCTCCGGGTGGACATTACGAAAAAAGAGGAGGGAAGCACGGTCTCAGTCTCACTTACAGCAAATCTACCCAAAACACGACTCCCGATCCTCTCTTCCCTTGAAGCCGACAGGTCCCTTCTCCGCAAAAACTCAATACTTTATCAGCTGTTTGTTGTTGGTGGTGGTGTTCGATGGGCGCTCCTTTCATGCATCTATGCACGTTCGCTCGCTCGTCCGTCCTCTCGGCCCTCGACCTTTTTTTTGACACCCTGTAAAATAGTGACTGCAGATGAGACGCAGATGCGAATGCTGGGTTAGGCACAGCAGCGGTCAAGTCAGGTCATGTCAGCGTCGGTTTGGTGTATGTATGTGTAAAATGTCCCGCTAGCTGAGCTGTCAAGATCGCGTATCTGGTTGGCGTGCTGAGATGGTGTGCTGGATTCAAGCCTCGTAGGATCAATATATTAGCGATAAGGCTTGAATTGTCTCGGGGAAGTAAAGTAAAAGTAAATGGACAACAAATAAATATTCCGTGGAGGACCGCCGACCGAAGGGTTGCAGGATTAGTAGTCGTACTTCGTACTTCTCCCCCTTTTTTTTCCGTCCCGTTGCGAGGGCTTCAATACTTTTTTTATGAGGCGGATTTATTGTTGTTTTATTTGCTACCTAGGTACGTAACCGTAACAGGAAAAGCAATGATGAAGGTCACGATCGATGCGATTGATTGATGTTGATTGACGTAAGGTTTGCGAGGTTTCCAAGTTATTTTCCCTCTACCTCGCTACAGAACCAGCTTGCCGGATAGAGTAGAGTAGAGTAGCATTAAGGTCATGGATTTAATTTCATGTCAAGATTTACATCGTGGCCTCAACTTGAGCCAGGGACATCACATCACATCACGTCACGAACAAATGATGCACTTGACTCGTCAACAGGCCGGCCCAGTGTAACGTTCACATAAGCCAGACTTACCATCTACCACCCATTCCTTGGTCTACTATGGCATTTCAAACAAACCGGTTGGCACGAAGCGATCTTTATAGACAAGGCTGTTTTCTATACACCCAGGAAGATTCCAAGGTTTCGTTCATCCATTCACTCGGTCCCATCTCGCTTCTGGTTTTCCAAGCTTCCACTTCAGAGACCACTTCACGATCGATCTCCATCATCCATCTCCAGGGTCCACACTCTTTTCCCCTCCCTCTCCTCTTCCAGCACCCACCCAGCCCATCGCCCTTTCATGCACGTCCGCTTCCAACACTGACGTAGCGGTCCCCGTCAAATGCTACGGCGCTTCTTCTCTTCTCGTACACAAAACCCACAAAAAAAAAAAGGGTTCGTGGTCGGTGCATTCACCACTTCCGGCTCAACCCCTCAAGCCACCTTACGCTTTCGGTGTGGCCGAAGTCAGAGCTCGCCTACCTACCCACATGAAGCGAAGCGAAGGCAAAGAGCAAGCAAGCAAGTCCAGTTGCAGAGACAGACAAGACAGACTAACTTCGTAAACAGCTTTACGAATAAGCTTAAGCTTGAGTCTCCACCACTTATAACGACAGGACATGAGGGGAAGCGGAGAGGAGGGAGGGAGGGGAGGAAAGTTACAGCAAAGGTAGGTACAGTAGAATCACGGGAAAACTTCAACGTGGAGATAGATGCACATGTCTTTCCACAGGGAAGGCAAGACAATCCAGTCTAGACTCTGTTTAGTTCGGACAGATAGATACGTGCGTGTGTCAATATCTGAGAGGAGGGGAAAGCAAGATACACTACCGACGACTCACCACTGCACAACCTACACTTGATGGAAAAGTATATCTGCTACCAATCGCAACCCAGATCTCAAATACTGCATTTGGATTGTACGAAAGTACTTGGGAAACTCAATTCCAACCCTAAGGGAACACCTAAATTACCTAGGTCGATACTGTTATCAAAAGGCACTTCCTTCCCACGAGTATAAGCGCCACGCTATTCTATTCCCCTCATTTCCTGTCATATTCCCCTACCACTTTCGTCTCCCAGCTCCCTCTCTCCAAGCTCCATTCCGTTCCATGCCAATCCACTCCAATCCCACCTTCCAACTAAATCACCACCTCCGCATTCCATCTCTGCCTTGGAAAGATGAAAAAATCACCCGTTTCGTTACCAAACTCTCTTCCTAGTCGAGGAGTTCATAAGAGAAGTCTCTTAAGCCTCTCTTCCAAGTTTTTTCCAGCCCTGCCTGCACTGCACCCCTCTCTTCGGTACCAAACTTACTTACGGAGCTTGCTTGCCCCTCCCCCTCAATCACACACTCACAAGTTGACGTTGGCCCCCGTGGGCTACCACCCACCCAAACCTGGAATGGAAGAAATGCCGATGCGAACAATTCCCATTCCATCATCCATCCACCACTGCCCTTCCTCTCTCTCCCTTTCCCAGACATACCGAGTAACTCAACAAAAAAGGCAAGTCAATCAACAATTAAGCGCCCACATCCACATAGTAAATCCACAAATCCATACGTCATTCAACTAGACCAACTAGATCCCTACATACAATCAGCCGCCAAAGCCATCAGTATCAGCATCATCGCGTGTTTCTTTGTCTTGACTTGAGGGAGGCAAAGCGGAAAGAGGGGTTCGGACAAGCACCTGAAAAGAGCCACGTTCTGCACCGCCGCAGCGCCACATAAACGATCCGGAAGAGAATGAGTGCAGCGGTTCCGATGCCGAGAGCTGCACTACGCTTCCCCGGTGGAGGTGCTTTGCCCGCTTCGCCCGATTGATGTGAGGGATGGGATGGATGGAATGTTCTCTTATCGCGATATTTACTTGTGAAGGGACAGGGATCTAGAGTTGAAGATGAAGTTGACGCGATTATTAACCTAGAGATTTAAATCCCACACACCCAACGCTCTCATTGTACCTAGGTATTTATTTAATTTATTACCGAATCCATCTCTACCTGCATATCCAGCTAGCTAGCTACTTGTTCCCATGTACTGTACAGTAATGTACATTTCTCCACCTCAACTCCTCAATCCTGGTGTTCACGATGTATGTATGTATATGCTCAGTCATCCTCAAAACTAAATATAAATCCGGGGAATTTCTCATCCACGACAAATACAGTACTATGGGACCTGACCTCGAGACCAGACCAGGCCTTCTAATCCCTTGAAAGATATGTACTGTACTGTGCTTCCGTACCTCCGCATATACAGTACAAAGTACATAAATCCTTCCATGCGTCCATCGTAAGTACTGTACCAAAGTCTTCAAAGCAGCAGAATCCCATGGTCTGATCCTACCCACATCACCTACAGTAAAAAGCCGGTCGATCGATCGGATCGATCGATTCATCAGCTCCCCGCATACCAATGCAGAAGCGGATGAGCTGTGTAACATACATAACCTGTTTATTCTCATCCCTATCCTCGTTCATCCTCCTGCTCCTCCTCCTCCTACATTTTCTAAAATGCGGCAATGCGCAACTCGCAGATAGATAGATACTTGCAAGTATGTATGTACATGTACATGCAGCGCAAGTCACGACATCACATCACATCACATCACATCGCGGGAGTCAAATCCCACATGCAGTATCTTCTCACCGACTCTTCCCATGTCTCACCCACTCACTTCACTCAAATCTGCATGCAAGGCATTCATTCAAAGCCCCCAGATTTCAAACCAAACCCCGAAAGAATGTCGCTTTCACGTTCGCGATCGATAGAGATACAGTAGAGATAGATCTAGTTGATCGTACTGTAGCCTTTCACATGTAATACATGTACTCATGTATGTATGTATACTTGTGTGGTAAACAAAGATGCGTATTGGTCGTTGCGACTGACTTGGGGAAGTCCGGCTCACCTCATCATCATCATCCCCTCATCCAATCGCATTTTCTCCAAGAAATAAACAAACAAACAAACAATCACCCAATATTCTTAACGCGAATCCAAAGATACACAAAAAGAAAAACTTTTTTCTTTTCAGAAACAAGAGAAAGCGAAAGCCTCACATGCAGCCCTTCCCTACGGGGGGAATCCGAGACATGCCCTAGAAACGTGGCTCCCCACACCAACCACACCGCACCCTCCCACTACTGTGCCTCGTCGCTCCGCTCCCGTCCCGGCACCTCGTGTCAGATCCAAACCCAAACCCAAACCCCCAAAAAATATCCCAAGCTCCCGTCTAAATGTCAGACATATGTCTGACAACCTGGCAGAGCGAGACATACATACAATACAGTACTGGAGATCTGCAATTCTGCACTGCAGAATGAGTAAACTACAGTACCGACCGCATCTTCAGCCTTCTTCCCCCCACCCCATCCCATTCTTCCTAACGCGACCCCGGCCCAACTTTCCAGCTAGCGACCCAGCGACCCAGTGATCTGGACGTGCCTAGAGCGACAGGCTTTGTTATGATGTCTCAGCCTTATTCTTGTTCTCGTTCTCATTGTCATTCCCATTCTCAGCGAAACCGGCAAAAAAGTCCAGCAAACCCAAACATATGCCTTCAATTTTTTCTTTCTTCCCTTGACACCCTCCTCCCTTCTCCCTTCACCAAAGCCTCACTAATCCCTCACAGTCTCCTCCGTCCGTCCATACAATACAATGCAAATAGACCCCTTTTCTTTTCCTTTCATTTCATTGTTTGGGACCGGCTTCGGCTTTGATAAGCGAGAGAGTGTGGACACTTTTCTACTTCGTTAGCATAACATCGGTCCCAAGATCTGGGAGATCTGGGTTGTGGTATTATTGTATAGTATCGTTCCAGAAGAGTTTTTTTCTTCCCTTTTTTTCCTCTTCTCTTCTTCTCTCTTAGCTACTATCTACCAGTATTTTTCGCCACTACCACTCAAGGATGAGTGGAACGCTCTAGAATGTAAGCAATTTAGTATACAAATTTTTTTTTAAAAAAACCCCCCTATGTTTTCGTCTTGACGTTTTTAACGCTGGGGGTGGGTTTGGTGGGGTATGAGTGAATTGATTCTTCGGCTTTTGCGTGGTGAGGTGATGTGATGTGATGTTATGGCTGGTAAAGTCAGGAATGAATAAAGATATCTCGATATCAGCGAAGGCTATATATATTCCGTGTCACTTTATTTGGGAGCCTCAACTAGAATGTTGTTATTGGTTACTTCCCATGTTCCTTCCCTCCTCGATTGTTTCTTCCTCTTTTCTTCCATTCAACATCGTGAGGCATTCACCGCAAACCTAAAGTGCAGAAGAATAGAGAGTTATGTCGGTGGATTTTAACGTCTAATAGTCATTTACCTTCCCTCCTCAGAATCTCTGTCATAGGCAGTCAAATATAATGCAGCTCGAATTGGGGAATATCCTTCACTTTTTGTGAGTCGATTGAGCTTAGAGCTCTTATGGCAAGTGGAGAGATAGCTGCGTCAAACAGCTACGCACCGTAGATATAGAGAGCTTTCAAAGGATCAATAAATTATGGATTGAAGGTTCATTGAAGCTATCTAAACTATCTAGACACACACTCGTCATCTCCTGTCATATCCTCTCTTGCCCTCATCAAACACAACATACGTCCCCAAACCATATTGCCAAATCACATCCCCCAAAGCCACCAGTAGAAGTGAAGCAAACTAAGTAAGGACTGAAAAGAAGAAACCCCCCCCCCAAAAGGCATCCATCCACCTGAATGAGAACAACGCGTAGCCACGATCGCGAGTAAAGCAAATTAGTATAATTAGAATCCACCCCAACCCTCCTACCCCCCTCGTTCTTACTCCCTTCCTCGCCATTGTCCCTTCAAAAATAACAGACGATACAACTTGACATCCGTTTTAACAATCAAGAAAGGAGAAGAAAAAAAACAGGAAGGGAGAAGCCCACCAGAATCAAGAAGTCAAATCAAACCAAATCAAATCAGACAACAACCAACCCAACAACTACCACAAACCCCAGAACAAACACCTCAACCCCACGCACATCCAACGCCCGTCCTGAATTCTTAACTTCTATCGGCGTCGGCGTCTGCGGGACCTGCAGGAAAATAGTTGAGCTCGCGGATGAAGGTGGCGATTTAAGCGTCCCAGACTGGACACCGGCGGTGAATTTCGGTGTCGGTTTTGGACCTTCAACAGGCACGGTCGTAGGGTTCTCCTCACCCTCCGTCTCAGACGTCTTCTCAGGCCCTTCAGGCGAGAGTGTAAACAGCGGTGTCCCAAGGGAGAGATGTGCAGTCTTGGTAGTAGGCAGTAAAGTCGTCGTTGTAGTCCCGGAATCCGTCTCAGTCTCAATCTCGGTCGCTACGGGACAAGTCGTCGTGTATAGCGAGCTTGTGACGACGGTCGTTGAGCCGATGTGGCATTTTGAGTGGGTGGGTGGGCAGGAGGTGATGGTGTATGTTATCTTGGTGTAGACTGTTGTGGTGGTGTACTTTGTGGAGGTTTTGAATGTGCTTGTTGTTAGAGTTGGAGGGGAGGTAGGAGGAGGTGGTGGTATGGGGCAGATTGTGGTGTAGTGTGAGACTGTTGTGGTGAGGGAGCCGATGGGGCATTTGGTTATGTGGGGGAGGCAGGAGGTGATGGTGTAGGTTTTTGTGGTGGAGAGGGTGGAGGTGGTGTATTTTGTTGTTTTGCTTGTTGGTGGAGGTGTAGGTGTGCTGGTTACGGGATACAGTGTTGTGAAATGGGATACAGTCGTGGTTGTGGATCCATAAGAGCAGGACTTGACTGTTGATGCACACGAGTTGATCGTGTACGTCTTTGTAGTTTTCACAGTTGATGCTGTGTACTGCGTCGTATGAGGAGGCTTCGAGTAAGTCGGCTTAGAAAATCCTGGCTTGGTGTGTGATGGAATGCTGAAGGTAGGTTTCGTATGACTGGGTTTGAAAGTGGGTATTGTATAGGATGGTTTTGTTTTTCTCGATGTCGAAGCTGGCGTAGAAGGTAGAGGTTTGGAAGTAGAAAGTGTACCAATTGAGACCGAGAGAGATGGCAGTGTTGATACCGGAGGGAGAGGCTTGGAGCTCGTAGCAGTACCGATAGACAAAGACAGAGACGGTGTGCTGACGGGTGGAAGAGGCACAGACACCGTGGGACTACCAATCGATACAGAAAGAGTAGGTGTCGTGACTGGAGGTTGAGGCAAGGAGGTTGAAGGAAGACCAAGCGATAGAGAAAGTGATGGGGTTGTGACCGGCGGTGGTGGAATAGAACTTGAAGGTGGACCGAGTGATAGGGATAGAGAGGGAGTTGTGGGGACTGGCGGTGGAAGAGTAGGTGTCGGAGGAGCAGGAGGTGAGATCGAAAGAGTTAGAATTGTAGGTGTTGATACCGTCGGAACTGGAGGAGTAACACTTGGTGGAGGGCCGAGACTGAGGCTGATTGACGGTGGTGCAACAGTCGAAGGGGGTGGAGGAATGCTGAACGCTGTGGATAGTTAGTGTTGACCCCAAGTTCCTCGAGAAAAAGGCTCGGTGAGAAAGATGCAGCAAAATCTCACAAGGTATTTGACCAGGAGGGAGCAAAATCTGGGCAGAGGCCAAAGGCCTGAATGCCAAAAGCAACAAAACTTCAAAAACAACCCTCATGTTGTTTTATGAAACAGGAGGTGATTGAAAGGGATCGGACGAAGCCAAAGACTTGAAAAGGCACATGTTGTGGGCAATGATTGTTTATAAATGAAACGATAGCGAAATCTTCCTCGAAATTGATGGAGGCTGGGATAAACACGGGTCGGCACTTACTGGTCGAGGATGAGCTCGAGATAGAGCTTACGACAGCACAAGTATTGACGTAGATACTCTGTGCGATATAGCCTCCGCATATCTCAGTGGCATCTCCAAAGCAAGGCCAATTGCAGTAACCATCGAGTGATAGCGAAGCCGTCAATGTGTTCCCACAGTAACATCCCCATCCATCCTCCATAGCAGCGTATGAATACCCATTTTTTGAGCATACTGCTTGGCAGTTCTCATTCGTAGTATCTACCTCTGTTGAAGGCACAAACGCCTTCGTGAACGGCCTTCCGATGCCCTGGTAGAAGATACATCCTAAATAAGTCCAGCCGCAACCCTTCTCGAGAGTTTGAGGTGTTGCGGAGACAACTGAGGCGACGATGCTCGAAATAACGAAGGTACTAAGCTTCCATGACAATGAGGGAGCCATGATCGCCAGGGAATCCATGATCAAACGGAAACGAATGTATAGGATGAGCCGGTAACCACAATCAAAACATAACAATGGGCATAGTGTTGAATATATCCCCTCGAGAGAAATAAAGTAGTCTGGAAAGCTCAAATTACCCTAGCGAAATTGACAGCGCTGTACGGTTGAACAGCAACTTGCTGCTACATCATATAAAAGGGTTTCCACGCCGCAGAGAAGAAGATGTCAGATAGGGGCTGTGGCCTTACAGAAATCCCACAGGTGGTGCGATAAAGTGGCAACTATTGGAGCCATGACAGCGAAATAGAGTATCCAGCGACATGAAATAATGATTTGGTCAAGCCACCAGACGGGATGGAGTCAGGGGTCGCTGCCAGGTTTATCTGACCGAAGCTGTGTTCAAGTCTGAGCATTGAGTAATTTAGCCAGCGGTGTTGGCCATTCATCCATATTGGGCTAATTTGGCTCTACCTGCCCTATGAATATCTGTCAGTGTCCTATACGCAGAAACAAGGGCTCCAGACCCTGATCTTCTGGGCTTGAAAACAGGGCAAGCTTCACAATGAAGTAAAGCAGGCCAACTCGCACATTTACCCCACTTCATCCAATATTGAGCATTGACGCATCCTCCAACGTCCAACCGGCAATTTCATGCTGCTGCGGTAGCGGAGACTTTCCAGCCTTACGAGCCCAGTGCGAGTCCCAGGGACTGGGACCAATTTCAATCGTGAGAAGGGAACAAAAGAGCCGCCCAAATGTGAGTAGACTAGGCCTCGAAGTTATGTTGCAATTCCAACCATTTCGGAAGGGACAGTCCAGGCCTAGTGGAACTTGAAGAGGATTTTGTGCATGCAAGGAGGGAATTCTGGTGTCCATGATGTCGTGTTCCATGTCTCTGGATTCAGAGCTTTTTCAAGGATTCGATCAACTTTTTCGTGTGATGTTCTTGAACTTATTTGGAGGCAGCTTTCCTAGCCCTGACCACAAACAAAGGATCCTCGGAAGCACCCCAGAACCCAGGTTTGCCCTCTTTCAATATGACTTCTTCTACATCCTCCCAACCACCACTAGCCCAGAAATATCCTCCAACCCACTGTCTTCGCCCTTCATCATCCATCCTCATCCACTTTCCGACGACTTTCGTCGGGAAACATCGATTGCTGAATGCCATATGTGCAGTCCCTCCAACCTTCAACACCCTATTCATCTCCTTGAATATAGATACGGGCTGGGTAAGGTAATCCACAGACACATTGCAAATAACAGTGTCGATGCTTTCGGTCGGGACCTCCTCCAGACTTGAGTTTGTATTGAGGTCTTTGACGAAATGTTTCGTGAGGTGTGAATTCCGCTCCAACTCCAGCTTATTCATTCCATACCCAATCATGGTTTGTGGTTTGAGGTCTGCAGAGAGATGTGACGTCCAGCTGGAACAGAGATCCAATATGCTGTGATTTGGTTTTATGATCGCGTCGTAATAGGATTTCAGGGACACGATTGCTCCATCATCGATGTGCTGCACAAAGCGAGGCTGCGAATACCATTCCATATCCGACCCTTCATCCTGTCGGAGCAGATCCTGGGATGTATATGTGATCGTGGCGGGGTAGAGGGATCGAAGGAGAGGATTGGTTCTCTGAGGCAGCGTTGATTGGGAGGTCATTGTCGAGTAGGACGCGACTCGAGTCAATGAGCGAGTCAAAGATGACTGAAGCCTAAGGTGTATTCGAGGTCGTAGTATGAACATGCCGCATCGATTCCTCTCGAAAGGGTGTGTAGACGTGACAGGACATCTTGGGAGTGTTGTTTTGTGAAGTTCAGTACTTTCGAGGCACTAATCCTCGGTAAACTTAAGCTTATCTAGAGGGCATCACCTCGGGTAGCTGGGCTTGGCTGTTCAGGCGGAGAAGGTTCAACAACAATACAGTAATGAAATGTAAACATGCGAGAAATCATGTGTGAAATCCTCTATTTTGCTCTCTCGTAATCAACCATTTATGGCGAAGTACTACCACAGCTGAATATAATGCGACGATCTTTGGAACTAGGTACTTGCCCACTTTTGCACAACTCCTCACCTCATCTTGCCACCCAGAATCAAACGAGTGCGACAGTGAGGAAGCGTGCAATCACGATTTGCCAATTAGAACCAACCCAGTACGAACGACGACCTCTCGGATACACGTCTATGTCCTTGTCTTACATACCTTCCTCCGAGTTTTATCTTCATTTCGACCGGCGATACCGAAGTACAGTACCTCAGCTGGATTATCGGTGTCGCGTTCACTAAACCCGAAGGCCGACGTGCGAAGATGGCTAAGCGAGCCCACACCCATTTCAGCTGTAAAGCTTCATTCATGAGCATAACGTAAGTCGGACTACTTACTAATCAGAACGGCACAGCAAAATGGTGGGCGTAGATCGGGATTTTTAATGAAACACATTCTCAGAGTGTGGAACCAAAAGCCAAGCGGCACAGCGGGAAGCAAGGCTACCATATAAAGCAGAGCCTCGCCTTCCTCCTCATGGACCAGAAGTCAAACCAAATTTGTAGTCAAATCTGCTTTTTCGACGCCCTTTCAAGTTAAACAGTCTCACTCCATAATCCACCTCCAAAACTAGACGACATGGACGACCTAAAGTTCGCCAACTTCAACATCACGACAACAACATACAAAATAGTGAATGAACAAGAGATCTCTCTCTACGTGGCTATCCCTAAGGGTGTTCATACCGGAAAGCGTCCAGTTTTGATTCACTTCCACGGCGGCTACCTCGTCGGGGGTCACGCAATATACCCCGACTGGGCTGCCCCATGGTCTCTGGACTACGCTACTCTCCATTCCGCCATCCGAATCTCGCCCAACTATCGTCTCCTCCCAGAGAGCAACGGGCTCGACATCCTTTCAGATGTACGTGATCTCTGGACTTGGATTGAAAATGATCTGCCCGCATACCTCAAGAGAATTGGGAGCGACATCACACCAGATTACGAAAGAGTGGCCACGTACGGCGAGAGTGCAGGCGGTTATCTAGCTATCCAGTCAGGTCTCATGAGACGAGATCTGATAAAAGCCGTCGTTGCTGCATATCCAATGACGTACCTCGATAGACCGTGGTACTCCATTGCATCTACAGACAAATCACCCTTTGGAGCACCTCAGATACCGAGAGCGGTTCTGGATCAGCATCTCGCGGCAATGGAGTCGGGGAAGATCGTCACAGGGGCATTCCCACCAGCGAGGATGGACATTGCGCTTCCCATTGTGCAGAACGGACTTTTCCCGCAGATCATGGGGACGGATGAGTCGTTTTATCCTGCGAGGGCTGTGGAGAAGATGAAGGGGGATGAGAAGGTCCCGTTCCTGTTCGTTATGCATGGGACGGAGGATACGGCGGTGCCTTGTGAGCATTCGGTGGATTTTGTGAAAGTTTGGGAGGACAAATTCGGTCTGGGGAGTGTGGTTGGGACGTTTGAGAGTGGAGACCATGGGTTTGATGAGACTGCTACGCTTGAGACTCCGTGGATTAAGGATGGGCTGGCTGGGGTTAGCAAGGCTTGGATCAGATGATATGAGTGGAATAGATTAGAATAAAATTTAACTTTTCGAAAACGGTCAAATAATTTGCATCTCAAAATTTGCGGGTCATAATTTAGGGGTCATGTCACAGTGGTATCTCTGACAGGTGTAATGTCGATTCATGAACACAAGGGTTCCATTGAAATTTTGCTAACTGAAAGAAATTACTCATGGGATTCGGTAGATTCAAATAGAGACACGATGCGAAAAGATTCAACATGAGAAGTTAGATACAGATTCGGGCTTGGGAATTCATGTTGATGACAAAGGACTCTATGTTTCAGTGGTTCCTTTGTTGTCTTTTATGTTGGCAACAATTAAACTATTAATTGTACACTATAGTACATAATATGTTTTCTAAGTCTACAAGTTGTACTGCACCATCACGAAACAGATATCCAGGTGTCAGGTTCCGACGAAAGACTTTGAAAGTGAAATGGATGTTTTTCTTTGTTGACGTTCGCCTGTTCTATGAGGCGAATAAGCGAACAGTGCTCCAACACTTGTGTCGGCAATGAGTAATTATGAGTTGGCTGATATCTGTCTGGAGCTAACTACCTCGATATGATTTGATTTAGTTTTAAGTCGACTTTGGAAGATCGTAGGATTATGGGGTTAAATAAAAAGGCTGAAGAACTGGTATTGGAACTTAGAATTTCAAGAGAGAAACATCTACGAAAGAGAGGTTTCTCACCTGGTGTTACTTAATTTCTGCCAAGTCGAATTAGAGTTATTTAAAAGCCGCTCGAACTACCAGCTCCGTTGTTAAAGCCACCCTAGTAGCGATGACTGTTGTAGGAGTCATCTCGGAGAGGGATCTCGTTCTCATCATCGGACGACGAAGCATCGTCTCGTGTCAGTTTGTCTCTCAACTCTTCAACGAACTCCAAGGCCAGCATATTCTCGATACGAGCTCCCTCAGCATCACGGACCGGCACTCGTGATCGTGGTGAATTGGGTGGTGCATTGGGTGTTGTCATCGGCCGCTGGGCTGGGTCGAAGATCGGAACTAATGGAGAACCTAGAGACAGTGAAGGAATCTGTGATCGGCTGGGTGATGGTGCTTCCTCGGAGACCGGAACTATTGGAGAGCCTAGAGACAGTGGAGGAATCCGTGATCGCGGTTTACTGCGTGGTGGTAGTGAACCCACTGATAGAAAACTGGAGATATTTGCATACTCGTTCTCCATGGCTTCTAGTTCGGCCTGGGGGAGTACCATCTCTGTGGCAATCAGAAATGTGAGCTGGCTGATGCGTGATTGACAGGTTTTTCTAATCGGTTCCGTAAGCTTGGTCACGGGAAGAGCTCCAGTACGCTCGAAAACTTCTCGGAACCCCCTCCTAGCGATTTGTAGAGTGGAAATGCTAGGGCCCAAGTGATTCCTAGACAATTTATAAAGCCATCTCCTATCGCCTTCGGCTACTTCCTCTCGGCTCGTGGCGTACATTGCCACCGTGGACGCGCTTGCAACGGAAGCGATGTACTTGGCGTACGTGTCAAAGATGAGCGGGTGCTGGTATTCTGGTCCCAGAGCAGAGTTTCTTTCTAGGAAATCCGTGAAGCTCATTGTGGGCCCGGCTGGGACCTGGACAGGGGGCTTGAATCTGTAATGTGGGTCTTCACGGATGCGTCGAGTTAAGTTGTTGAACTGGCTTAGCTCCCAGCGAGCTCCTCGCGAGGCGAGGTAGGATTCGTAGTTCTCGATGTCTCTGTTGAGCATGCCATCGGCGCTTTCGGAGTCCGGTAGGTTTCCTTGTCGACTATAGTAAGCTCTTGTTGACTCAAGGAACGAGAGAACGGGAGGGTTCCGAATTGGGGGTGAAGAACTCATCATGATTTGATTGGATTTCCCTTGTTGGAAAGCTGAAGACATGTTGCCCATCTAACTTGAGTTAGATTTTCTTAGTTTAGGCCCAGAAACGTAGGAGACCTGACCAAAACCGTTTATGTATGCAAACAATTACATTGTTCAATGTTTGTCTTTATTAATTTCCTCCCAGGATCAAAATTAAATTTGTCTTCCATAAAAACAACTTATTGCCCCAACATAAACAGTTCTTTATTCATAAGGCCAAGTTTTGACAAAGGAATGTTGACAACATTCCAGTGTTTCCACTATAACAGCTTAATATGGAAAAACATGCGCCTTCGCTTACTGGATAACATATGCTAAGAAGGAACAATTAATCAACATCTCCTTTAGCAAACTAACAGTTAGTCAAGAAGTAATAGTAACTACTGATGTGAGTGGTTTTATTCTACGAAAATCGAAGACAAGTGATGCCTTCCTCATATTTCAAGAGAAGAGTTTCACGCCCCTTGCCTAAACTACTTAATCACAATCCCCGGCCGTTAAACGTCATCCAAACCCTTACCTCTATTCATCTTACCAAAAAATCCTTGACCGTCCCTTCGAACATCCCCTCGCCTTCTCCTCACACTTTTCAAACAACGATACACAATACCACCAAAACTCGCAAATCCCAGCCCACTCAGGAAAACCAAATGATCCCCTACCCACAGCCAAAAGCGATTATCCCAATTAACCCAGCTGCCATCTCTCTCCTGCGTAAAGAATATCCAGGGATCGGGACCGGGTCGATCGTCCATCTGATCCTATGTCCCTTCAACATTTCGGAAACTCCTGTCTTGAGAAGAGAGGCGTGGTATTTCTCCCAAATGGAAGTCTCGAACCACTGGCCACTGGCGTAGCTGATTGTGATGTAGGGGAAGATATAATTGTAGTTGTAGGTAATGAGAGATTTGGTCAGAAGTTTGTAGAATGGGTGACCGGGACTAGAGCCGAGGATGTTGTTGGAGAGCGCTCCTCGTCCTCCGTCTGTTGTCCAAAGGGGGTAATAGAGTAAGGGAGTGAGATTTTGAGGACACCCCTGGCTTTTGTCAGCTGCTTTATCTCGCTGTAGTCATGTGCATTGTTGGGTTTGTCCTTACATTATCCAAGTCCGGATAAATCCCTCCATAATGGAATAACAGAAAATATCTGACCGCATCAACTCTCTGTACCGGGAAGCGATAGCCATCGTAAGTAAGCAGCATCCAAGGATATTCCTCCTTGATGAACCGTCGTGATGTGCTCTCCGTCCACAGCTACTCATAATTCTCAGCTTCCAATCACCGTACACAAAGTATTCAGACCCTGATAACTCACCATAATTCAGCGAAGGTGCAATAAATGTACCATGTACTCCCACCCATCATTCAAAGCCTTACAAGTCCCACTGACGACCATCCAATCCGTCGGCAAAGTATCATTCCCGGGGTCTACCCAGTTATGAAAAACCCGATGGATGATTCCCGGGACCTGTTGTATTCGCTTTGCGCCCTCGGTTGTATGTTTGTCTTTGATGAAGGCTTCGAGAATTTCGTCCTGGGTGATTGGAATGTCGGCATGCTCGAAAAAGAGACGAACGAAGGAGATTATGTGAAAAGCGAGAAATACTACCGCTGTGAGGAGAATTATGGGGAGCAGAAGATGGCAACGATGGAATAACATTCTGAGGATCTGATGCTATTCTAGACTTGTGAGTGGGTTGGCGTTGTTCAGTTGTGATGGGCGGGAGGGGTTCTTTATGTTGGAGCTGGCAACGGATGGGTGTGCTTCAATTAACGCCATATACTCCCACGTGGGATTAGCTTAGGACAAAAGAGGATGCGCGGTTTCCTGATGACCGAGTCATGCGGTACATGATCTTCTTCACCAGCCTGACTGCACACCTTGGGATTTAGAAGTTCCAAGAAAGAGCTCCAAGTCAAGAAGCGATCTCTAGACAACAGGGAAACGTCATCAGGGATTCTAAGTTATTAACATTAAATGCTATTCTGTCAATCAATTATTAACATATTCTCACAAATCGGGAATTTTAGCCCAAATTCTCATGCAAAATCACCTCTGCCTCTCAAGCCAAATTATGGCGAGGGAAGTTGCATTCTCGTCGGCTTCGTCGAAACATTATTATACACTAAATCGAGACTCCAGAACTGGCAAAACATCGCCACAACCGCAGGAACCGTGCCATACACAACACCCGCAATGGGGAAAACGCAGAAGTCTAATCCATTTGCTTTGATAGCACGGTGTGAAAATGCGTCAGCCATGCGGTCTGCGAGACTGACTCGTGCCATCTCGCTTTCACGAGTCTTGAGGCAGACTTGATGGAATGGTTCGTAGAGCGTGAAGAAGTAAATGAAGTTCGTTCCGATGGCAATTCGCATGTATCCTATTAGATCGAGGACTTGAAGAAGAAGGCGGGGGACTTGTTGATGGGGTGTGAAGAGGGTGTAGATGGCCCCGCCGGGAATGAGGAAGGAAGGGTGCTTCAAATATGCGGAGCATCAAATCTGATGTATTCCAGAAGCGTAGCCTGAACAGTCAGCAAAAGTCTCCCGCCAATGGAAAATATTGGCCTACCTCTTTCCTTCTGGAGATTTCTTCCCCCACACATCCCCCAGAGACTTGAGCACAAAACCACTGTCCAATGAGCCCCACATATGTCGCATGGCTTGTTTGTATCACAACTGTAATCCTCGTAGATAACCTCTAATTCCCTTCCCAATGTTATGAACATTGCTGTGACTTGCTGCGCTGAACACGGATCTGGTCGTCAAGTGTCCATTAAGCGCAAAGTAGCACTTGATATACATGTGTAGGTCTTCTCCTATCACCTCTCTCCCAGCATCCCAACCGCCTGCAATGTGGGCGAGAGAGAGGGGGGCGAAGAGTAAACAGATGTCGGAGGGCAGATTGTGGAGCCTTTGTAATGACTCGAGAGTCCAGCGGCTGCCCACAGAAGGTCCGCGACCCGTGTCACGCGCGGCACAAGGTGCGCATTGCGGTCGGGTGTGGGCGGTGGGACATAAATTGTCGTCATTGTGGTATCAGGATATCCGTAGTGTAGGCTGTTGATCATTGTGAAGTATTTGGAGAGAAGGTGGCTGTCAGCTACATGAGCATGTCTTGTCAGCACGATTTCCACAAATTTGTTATACGTAAAGGATAAAATTACAATCCAAAACAGTCACAATGACATTATGCTTCTCGGGCTCGTCTGCATATTCCCATCGATATATTTGGCGGCCCAGCAAAGGTTGTTGCTCTTTCCCCGAGCTTCACCAGTTGTTCCTCGACGGTGGACTGTACTCGAGGGTGCGAAACCGCTTCTCGTATTCTTTCTGGAGTGTGGCAGCTCTAACTTCGCAGCTAAGTTCTCCCTGCTCTATTGCAAGGTATATCTGGTTGTTCCACGGTCAGTTCAAGCCGGTTAGACTAGCTTTTTATTTTATTTTAATTCTCACCTCATGTGAAGACCTTGCTAGAGAATGACTAGCCAAGATATCCAAAGTCTCTCGCAACGTATCCATGTTCTCCTTATAGTTTGGCAAAATGATTGCATGCACAATTTCCTCTTCATCCCAAGTACTCGAAGAAGATGTAGAAATTCCAGTTTCTGATTCAGAGAAGTCAGGTGATGCGGAGTTTTCGTATCCGGATTCGCTGCCAGTCGAACTTTCCTGTCTCTTTGGTCTCATGCGTGGAGTTGCGGAAGTTTGTTGGGTGGTGGACTTCAAACTCTTCGTCATGTCTCTTGTCGCGCAACATAATCGGAGTGGGAAAAGTAGCCCCAGTGTGTGAAGGATGAGAGTGTAATAGATGCGTGTAAGCTGGGAATGCGTAACATCGTCTCGATGGTGGTGGTGGTGCGTCCCTTCTCTGCTGAACTGGAGGCTTTCTTGTCGTCTTTTCGTGGGACGTCGTACCAGAAAGTAAGAAACATTAAATTAAATAAAGTAACAAGTCCTAGGTTCGCTATTCTCTGCACACACCAGGACTTTATCCTGGAGAGAAACATGCCTTCTTTGCGGAATATAGACAGAAGAAGAAACCAAGCAAAAGGCTGTTGATGCTCTTTCAGAGGGAGATAAATGAGAAGCTACTCAGGGTCTTGCAGCCTTGCGCCATCAAAGGTTTCTTTTGTTGAAAAGTACCGAGGATAGCAGGTACAATACTGTGCAAGCCCATAGCCCCTTCTTAACCCGTCGTGCTTCAACCCGACAATAGATTCGTTTGAAATTCTGAAGGTATTGCAAGGCTAAAACAAAAAATTATCTTCAGAGATATCGAAATAAGAAACTGAGCCAATAGAGATGCCCGCTTGAACCCACGAGCTAGGCGATGCCTATCGAGACGATTGACAACTTTGAGGCTTCGTGACTGGTGATATGCAAATGAAAGACACTGGATTTCAACGAAGAAAACGCCTGGAACATCATTGGATGCCTACGAGCTATGACTCTGCCGTTGTGTCATTCAGTCGATGGCGTTGGGCATCCAGACCCTGTGTTTCGGGCCCTATTTACCCGGAATGAAGCCTTGATGGTGGGGTGAAATGTGAATATCGATCGCCTGTCACAATCGACATCTATCTGGTGCAAGGTTCCGACAGAAAGTTGGCTTGCTCATAGTTGGAATGGTGGTGCAGATAATGTCCCACGAGGGCGCGGCGCTTCCTGTAAGCGAGGATGCTAGACGCATGGCCCATAGATTCAACACGCTGACGCAGCCAGACCAGTAGAATTCCACGACAAGCAAACTCCATCCGCAATTTCCGGAGGTAGGGAATAAAGCGCAAGGCTTCCACGAGACACAAGACGATCATCTGATAGAAACGCCAGCATGAAAGTCCCGATCTACTTTTCCATTCTGGCTGCTGGCGGCTTGCTTCTGATCTTCACCTACACCCGACGACTGGGCTTTTCCGAACGAGACCCTGAAGTGTTTTTCTCTGCTCCATTTCCTGCTCTCGTTGACCCTGAGACGACAGACCCTCGTCCATTTCTGGTACCTTTGCGGACAAAGGGGCGCTTTATCGTCGACAGAAATGAAGAGCGGGTGAAACTCGCGTCAGTTAATTGGTATGGGGGGAGCGATGAACTCTTCGTCCTTGGGGGCCTTGATGTCCGGCATCGGTCCCAGATTGCCGGTTTAATTCGACATCTTGGATTCAACAGTGTCCGTTTACCTTATTCGGATGAGATGGTGATGGATAACCCGTTAATCTCTGCCGAGCTGTTGCTTGCGAATGAAGACCTTGTTGGAATGCGGGCTTTGGATATCTTCATTGCTGTAGTTGATGCTTTGACTGAAGCGGGCATCGCAGTCATCATCAACAACCACATTACACATGCGACTTGGTGTTGTGGTGCCAACCTCTGCGATACAGCCTGGTATAATAACCATCTCGGAGCGTTCTGTCGAGTTCGCCAGACCGAAGACCAATGGATTGACAACTGGGTATTGATGATGACTTCATTTGTGGACAATCCACTTGTCATCGGAGCCGATCTACGGAATGAACCTCGTGGATTGTGGGGTACGATGCCATGGTCGAAGTGGGCTACAGCTGCCGAGCGAGCTGGGAACAGATTGCTTGGATTGCGGGCTGACTGGTTGATATTTGTTGAAGGAGTTTCGTCTTCCAACGATTTATCTGGAGCCAAAGATCGACCAATAGTTCTCAACTTTGATCACCGTGTTGTTTACTCAGCACATGTATACAGCTGGTCAGGATGGGGAAGCTACGAGGGAATGTATGCGAGGCGGCCGTTCGAGTCTTTCTCGAAGTCGATGGTGGAGAACTGGGCGTATCTGCTGGAACAAGACATCGCTCCTGTCTGGGTTGGAGAGTTTGGTGGTCCACACTTGCCGAACAAGGGAGACTTGCATTACTGGAACAGTCTGTTGAAGTTTTTGAAGATGGTGGATGCGGACTTTGGATATTGGGCCATCAACCCTCGGAAGCCGGCGAATAATGAGTATGAGTCGTATGGGCTTGTTGGTGATGATTGGGAAACGCCAATTCTTGATTACCGTCTGCGAGATATGATTGAGCTTGGAAACTAGTATTGCCACACGGTAGTATGATGCGCTTGTGTCGATGTATGAAAATGGGTGCCCTATTGTACAGTAGATGATACTTTTCGGTAGCGAGCAAGCTTCTGTAAAATCTTCATAGAAGGTCAAAGGAAATCTTGACACAGTTCAATTACAATTCTTGTTTTACTACTGGTGGTAAAGACCACTGTGAATATTATGAAGCAATGGCGATTGCAAATGGGAACCTCGCCCACGGCAATCGGTCCGTTTGTTGAAACACCAGCAGTAGGTGATGAATGTTATCACTATCGCGCCATCTAAATTGCCACGCTCCACCTCTGGTCCCCTGGTGTGCAAGATCTGACCTCGTCTCATAACAAATTGATTGATCTGTTCATGTTTAATTAGCACCAGTCGGTACTGTGATTTTATACTAGGCACAAAGGATGCTTCTTACCCGAAAGTTCATTTCCGCGACTGTGTTTCTCTTGCGATTGGGTATCTGAGGCATGAAATCAAGTCTCTAGACACCTCGCAAGCGTTCACGGTGATGTCAGATACATTCAATAGATTTAAAAGAGCGAAATCCGTCAGGAGGTTGTTGATATATGAGTATTGACATGTGAAGGATGATGGGGGAGGCCTAACAACGAGGTACGTGGTATTCTCACCACTTCGTCTCTGCTAAGAACTGCAAAAATAAAGAATATAATCTGACGTATAGAGCTCTGCAGTAATCGTAGACTCTTTGATTTATCAATCTTGCAGCATTCCGACCGCTCAAGAAGAACGAATCTGTACTTAAATGGCTTATTTCCTCTCGCTGCCAGCAGTGGAGTAAATGCAATGGCATACTGCCGTGCCTCTCTTTCTTCCCATTTGAGTGCTTGGTGACGGGACTCCTGCTCATTTGCAGACATTGATCTGAATCCAGCATCCATATCAAGCCAGTTCCCTTCAGTTGGTCTCATGTCTTCAAGAACCACGACATCTCACGACATAGTGGCAGGTGCTCAGCGAGAGTGGCAAGCTTGCCATTGGTACCAATGCGGCTGCAATCTAGCGGAAGATATGGAAAAGTGGTATCCTCGAAAGCAAGCCTTTGGATCTTCTGAGCAGATTCATTCTTAAGATATCTAGAGAAACATTCTCGGGCGCTCGAGAAGTGACAGGCACTTGGATCGATATTATAGAAACTGTGAGTTCGAAGATAAACGATGTCGATTCGAAGCTGATGTATGTACCAAAAGCCACCGTATATTTTGTAACGAAGATGTAATGAGCCCGAGACTCCCTGCACGTACGGAGAAGAGAAGACATAGGCTGGTTGGAAATTATGGGCTTTTGGCTAGGACTCCTCCTCTCATCGATAATGAGAACTCTAGACCTTGTTTGTTCGAGGCAAGCATGCTCCCAAATCCATCGACGAAGTTCGAGAGGCAGACGTGGAAAAGGGTCGAATCTGGTCCGAGATAGCTCCTTTTCGGCGGTTATGTCTACCGCTAAACCTCCCGCTACTGCTATCGACTCCAAGAGCTGTTCTAGTTTCTGATAGCATTAATCCTTGGCATCGAAAGAAAGAGAGGAGCTTATGCTAACCCATCCCATTTTGGTGTGCATTTCCTGGATGTATTTATCGAGGGCTTGCTCGCGCGCAACCAATATACGTCCGTGGTAGTTATTAGAGCAGGTGAGGGTTTTCATCTTACCGGTAACCGCTTTACGCGGTATTCTTTCTTCGAGATGTCGAGCGTCCTCAAAGACGAAGGTAGCTTGGAGTGCAATTCCGAGTTGGACATAGATGAAGGGAGAGAATTGGATCAGGGGACTGAGGGTCGATGACTGAGCGAGGCTGAGAGCGAGGAATAGGCTGGGGTCCACGTCTAGTCGAGCTGAGCATCTGAATCGAGAATGAGGAGACAGATATAAAACTAGCTGGCGACCAATTTTAGCGAGCAAGAAATCTAGTCATCAAAAAACAAAATGACAGTGGAACTTCAGATTCACTTCGGAGCTCTGCATTGTTTAGCTTCCCAAAATCCTAGTCACTTATTCACCTCATGTGGCAAAAATAGGAACACTTGTCTTTGTATATAGTTCATCATACACTCTCATCATTGACCCTCGGGTGGACGATCGATCTGAGATGCTGATGCGAAGGGCAGAGCAACGGTGGCCAGCTCATTCCCTCTTTACGAATGACCAATTTGTTTGACATCAATTTTGTGATTCCGAGTTTGCATTGGGTTCTTCGATACATCACATCGACTAAACCAACCCGACTGACCCACGTATGGCCCTCCTTTACGGACCGCCCCAAAACAGGATGTCGGAACAGCCACCCACCCAACCTATCCATCTTCCCAAGACGCTGCTTCAGCCCATCGTTCCTGATCCTGGTATCTGATGACAACACCGCCATGATTACTAGCTCATCTCATCTTTCCTTTCGGGCCCCAATAACCACACAACCGATACCCCAGCATCTTACTCGCTGCACTGGCCACTCCAGCAAGCAACATCCAAGTGAATAGCTCAACCACCGCCACCAACATTATAGAGGTAAATATCAGTCCACCGGCAGAGTAGTATAAACCCCAACAGAATTGTGCCATCCAATGCTGTTCTCCACCCTGGATGTTGTTAGACACTGGAGCCGCGGAGATACCACTCTGTCTGTGGTTACCATTTGAATAACCAGGCACTGCAACTGTCGATCTGCTATGCCCATTGATACCGCTTAATGTTTCTTCGTCTGGCGACACCAGAACTGTCGACTTGCCAGAAGTCCCAACTTCGCCAATTGGAAAACCTTTCTGTCCCGAGCCCACACCTTTGACTGATTTATTCCGATTTCGAAAGCGACCGATCGCGACTTCGACGGCCGCTGGTGCCAGAGCAATAATGAACCAAAGTACCACAAATACTGGCACCGGACATCCTAGAGACGACCGCTTCGAATACACCTCCATCACCGCCAACAGTCCATAAGACACTAACAAGAAAGCCACCAGCAACACGAGTATCGCCGCAGAAATGATGGGGTGGAACAGCCGGCCTTGCTTGATCTGCGTCTGATCCTCAGGGATAGTTGGATTCAGCCCTAACGCCCGGACAATAATCTCAATCACCCAACCGCGCTTGTTCGCGATCAATACGATGCGCTTTTCAGGCCATGCGATATCTTTTAGAATGAGAGGGATGAGCGCCATCACGATAGAGATAGCACCATATTGCTGTTTGCGAGTCTCTGGCACGTTGTTAAAGATGCAGTCGGCGTACCACCAGCACGCCATATTGTTCACAAAGTCAGGATCGTCGCCGCCGGGCCCACTGGTTAGGTTCGTCCACGCGCGGAACCAGGGATTGAAAGGTTTTGTGGGTGCCCATCCTAGGCCGTCGCAGAGTTCTGAGGAGTCGGTTGCGAGAATGGGAGTGAGGAGGTATATGCTCAGGATGACGAGGCTGAGTCGAGAGAAGGAAGCCATTTTCGCGGTTCTAAAGGAGCAAACGCGCAGGAAATTTCAAATCGACAAATATGACGGGTGCAAGGTCAGAGAAAGAGTAGCATATGAAGAAAACAAAGACAAAGACAAAGAAGAAGAAGAAGAAGAAGAAGAAGAAGGGGAAAGGGACCAGGCTGCTGAAGGCACGGTGAAGAGATTATCTTGAAAACCGGCCCCCAACTCATCCTTGTCAATCCCTGTCCGATTTTATTTCCGGACCACTAAAAGGCCCATGCTTCAATATTGCGCCCAATATAAGCTACGGCTGTAATCCCAAACTCGACCAAGCCGAGCTGGCATCCGTAATTGGTGTCATCACGTCTTGGACTACGAACGGGACCATCCGCAAGCGCTCTCTGTAACTACCTCCTTCTGAACAGGCTGATGCATGACCACTAGGTCACGTCAACTTCGCTTTCGACCATATCTGGGATCGCGAGTGGTTCTGATTTATGTTGCAACACACACAGAGAGGTATGATGACAGGGCGCGATTTTGACATGATTCTTGGGGGTGAAAGGGGCCATGTTGAGATGTGGGTTGTGACGCAGAAAGGGTCAACCTTCAAGTCTAGTAGATATATTTCTTGGATGTTGTATGAATATGTTGATACAGTTTTCTGACTGTGGCTAGAAGAGAGAAAAAAAAAGGGGGCAACAAAAAGCTCTTCTAAACCTTGCTCGTGAACATTTTCTTACTCTGTCAAGTACCTAAGGTACAGTGCTGATGTCAGCCCCCCGACAACAGCTGCCACACCAGGTTAGGCGCTTGCTACGATTAGGGGTCTCATTTCAGGACGTGGTGCATATACGCAGGGCTGAAGTACAGCAGAACGGATTGCTGAGTGGCTTTGCGGCACAGCACAAGTTGCAATTCTTGGCTCTATGTAGTGGTGTGTTACACGAAAAGTCATCCGGGAGTGGAATTAAACCGTATCAGGGCCAGATGAAATTTGGGACCCTGTCAGCTGTGCATTGCTCCTCTGTGGAGGTTTGGCGATAGGATGCGGTACTCGCCTCACAAGTGGGCCAACAGGAATCACCTTGCAGACTAAATTGACATTCCTCCATCAATGGAAGGATGGCGGCCAGCTGAAGAACTGGATGGGGAATAAGCTTGCGGCGCTGGGGTGTATCTGGAACCATCATTACACTGCTACCCCCAAAACATAAGGATGCCGACGAAGCTAACGAGTAAGGCTGGCCTTCCACATCCAGTTGAGGGACAATTCATCCGAGTAACAACCGATAGTAAATTCCTTGGACTTCCTCCGGTCATGTTTCCGCCTAACAAATACGGGAAAATAATATCTGATGATAAAATGTGTTTAAAACCGTTAAGTTACTAGCCTTGAGAAGCAAGGAGCTGAGCCTTTGGTGAAAGGCGAAAAGATAGCCAGTTAGCTGAAGGAGAAAGGCAGAATGAGGGCTACCTGATTCTCAACAAGACCAGCAACGATATCTGCTACAGTCTAGAGCTGTAGCGGGTTTTTCCTTTCTAGTGACCTCAACAGATGAAGGAGAGACTCGCTATCGCTGGCTGCAGGTGAACATTAATTATAACCATATCCACGAAGTCGAATCCGTCAATAAAGCTGGACATAGTGTTCCTTGCTCAACTCCGCATGCCGCCTTGGAAGCGAAGATTCCTGATATTATGCTGGAATCCTCAGCATATATACCATGATACATTTTTAACAATGCAGGGAGTGTAAATAGAGGGTGATTGGCGGCGGGTAAGTCCTTTGCGGGGATTAGAAACTGAGCTAAGTTACGTGAAATGGGTTAGGTGGAAGAAACCAGCGACTGACAGGATTTTAGAATGAGGGTTAGATAGCTCGGGTATCGACTAGATCCTGTTTCAAGTTCAGTGGCCTTGGTGGAGGTACATGGGTACGACTGACTTTTTGAGTAATGAGTTCGAATCAGGTCATTACTATGAAGATATTGAAGAACTCATGGCCGTACAATGATGTGAAGTCCTTGCGAATAGTGCTGCAGCTGGCCGCTGCAACTCTGGTACACTCGCCAAATACAGATCCCGCTCTCGTGGGAACGACATGGAAAGAGGACCCCTAAAACAGTGTATTGAACTTATGGTGGAGCGCTGAGAAGTTAACCGTGTCGTAGCACCCAGAGATTAGATCCTGCAGAACTGCCATCATGGAGCTTGGAGATGGAAGCAAGGTATCGTCGATGTGCATGGATGGTTTTCAGATGAACGATGTGCCAAAATATGGACTCCTTGCAAGTTCTCTCCGATGGAATGGCAGTCGCGTGTTGACGCGCTATTCCCGCTTACATTCGCGCTAACGCTCCTTCCTCGCCTACACCCATTCGCTGGTATACTGCAACTCATCTTCTCACGAATTCCGTATAGCTTCAAAATTCTCAATTACTCCACCAAAATTCCCCGGACACGCAGTGTGAATCTCCAGTATCAACAATCACAGTGTAACCCTAAGGAATGGCACAGGAATTCCCAGATTTTCTGACTCTGGGAGAATCCGCTCTTCATCGCTCCGATAAAATACAACCCTGCTGGTCTCTTCTCTTACAAAGAACGGATTTTCAGAGAATAGATGGCTTCAAATTCAATTGGCATTCGGAGCATGATATTTATACAGCTGTAAAACTACAAATAAAGTGGAACACATGTGCGAATTACTTGCAGATTGGAGCCTGATCATCCTCTCCTATGAAACCTTCCTCTAATGATGTTCCGGCCTTAGAAGATGTACCAGCACCATAGAGGGCTTGTTGCCATGTGACTGACTGGAGCTCCCCCTTAGAAACGGAATCTAGACGAATATCTGTCCTGTTCCTTGTCCTTTCCGAGGACATGTGAGACGACCCTTGCTTTACTAACCACTTGAACATAGGTTGAAGCGCTGGGATGGAGGCTACCAAAGTCAGTTTTCGCAATTCTCCAATGCTTGTAAAGGGTTAGGGTACCAGATGTTATACCAACACAGACCTCAACAGCATCCCACATCTAAGAGAAAATTAGCATTAAAAATATCATGTAGCATGGTAGGAGATATAATCTGGAATGGAAGAAAACATGGGGAATTACTGGTATAACGCTGCCATTATATGTTGAATCGGCTGCATCGTTCCATAAGACAATGTTACTGAGACGGACTAGAGCGCTAGCAACGCTAATCATGCCAGACGAAAGAACCAGAAACAGGATAACTATAGCAATTCCCCGAAATCTTGTCAGCGAACGCAAGTTTTGGGGCGTAGTTGAGCAAACAATGCGTACCTTTCTTCGTTCTCTGCATATTCATTTTTATGAGAAGGGGGATGGGAAGGATGAGAATGACGATATCAGTAAGAGTGTTTACACTCGATGTGAAGAAGTTCATTGCCATCATGTTCCAGCAACCCTAGTTACCAGGAAGTCGTAAGCTTCTGGACCTCAACACACGCGACGGATGTGCTTAGGAGATATGTGTGAGCGTCCTTGCGTACCTTTGGAAATGTAGCAACATCAAAAGCGGCAGAGATGGGTATGCATTGCAAAATGGCAGACTGCATTCAAGGTTAGATGGAGTCGATATCTGAGGGGGTCTGAGATTTCAAAAGGTCATGCCTTACCAATGTGACAAAAGTGCAGAAAACGACCACGAAGGCTAGCACCCCAAGTATAACCCTTCGTTGAAGAGTTGTCGCTGCGATCCGATAATATTGCATCAAAATGCTTGTTTTGATAATCCTGGGGCAATTAGTAAGGGCCAATCAAAAATCTTTGCCTGTTTTGTCTATACCCGAGCGAGGACTGGTAGAGAATATTTTGCGCATATCCGACCTGCAATTTCCGATTTGCATTAGCCCAGTGAACATTGATCTGAATAGAATTCGTAGTATACCTTCATAGAAACTGACCACATTTCAGGACGTGCCCGCGAGTATTCGACATGTCTGCCCATTCCAGTTTGGATCTGACGATGTATCATGACACACATTCCAATTGTCACTACCTATAAATCTCGTAAGATATTTGCAAAGTATAATCGCAGAACTCGGATAGGTTGGGCTGACTGTTGCGATTGCCATTAGGTAGTCCGATACCTGTATTGCCTTGACCATGAAAATTCGACAATAAAGACTATGTAGCCGGTATGGCTTAGTATATGTGACCATGAAACAACGGCAATCATAGGAAACGTACCGGAAACAGCATACGATGATTGCGGTGCCAAGCAGGGAAAATGTGACTCCATAGAGCATGGGTGCTCTAGTCTCCTCCAAGTATGCTGTATTGTCTGCCATTTTGAAAATAAAGTTCACATGGACCGTTGGAAACCTCTGGTCTGGGGAAAACATTCTCAACTTCAAAAGCTGGGGAAGCGCCCTTTTCTACCAGAGTATAGGCCGAAGGAATAGCATTCATTCCCGCTTACCCCGTGGGGAAGCCAGCCAACTCATGGGGACAATTACGCGTTCCAACAATTATTGACAAAGCTGGAAAGCCTCTTGGTGGCTGATAGATAGTATGGATGTCTGATGGTCTGATGTTCCGTTGATTGGCAATGAGGGCGTTCGGATGGCTGTTTTCTGATTGGTCTGAATTGAGCCCAGAATTGTTCTACCGAACCCCTTTTCCATTTGTGCCAGAGGGGGTTTAGCGTTAACTGCGAGAGGTTTAGCTGGAACGGTGGGCTCGGTGCGCCTCTCGGGGCGGCCTGGACCCCCGCCTTTCCAGCTTTTGACTCTGGCCGTCCCGTCTTTGGGCTCCCAAAGCAAAGCATTCTGTACGGCTGGAAAACAAGTGGCCGATTGGGGCACGTGCGCAACCCGCTAAAATTCGTAACAAAAAATCACAACCTTCAATTAACATTTAGTTATTTGCCCCTTTCGCCTCCTATAATCATGTAGCCTTTTACAGTAGTATTTATACATATTCTGAATCATCTCTTGGTTCATTTCTTCCTTAAAGATACGAGTAAACCCCGCTAGAGCCTCACGCTTAGAGCGACTTCGTTTAGCGGAAAGAGCTTCTTTAAAGGGTGTATATATGACTCAAATATCGAAAGATCAGGAGAGTCCCCTAGCGAAGTAATATATGGCACATTATGCTCCTTAAACAATGCTCTCGTAGCCTTTGAATCATGTGCTGAATCTTTTCTTGCCAAAGAGTGAGGCCGCGAGGGAGAAGATCGTTCCCAATCACTGAAAGGATTTCCGTAAGGTAGATTTCCGTTGTTATTTTACTAACTTTGATACTTAGGACTTCGTACGGTATCATTCTTTTAAAGTTGTGTCCAATGACGATAAAAACGTTCAAAAGTGGTAAAGCCTCCTCTTCTCGAGCCTTTGCCTTAATATCCTTCGATATTACTTTCTTTAAGTGAAGGTTACAAGCTTTCTCTCGTGCCTCCTTTCCTCGATAACGTTTAACTCTCTTTGTAACACTTGGACCGATCCCCAGGTGGAATTCGCCGCAAAAGGCTACATCAACCTAGTCCTTTAAATGCGGCCGAGTCTTCGATTACTCGGCGCAGTGCTCTCTGCGTTACCGAGCTTGTGATTCATGTCGCTCTAGAAGGAAGGAGGGGGATGGTTGATACAGGAGACTCAATAAGAATGAAATCGTATCTGAGATATCACCTCCGCCCAGAAAATACCGATGGCAAGGACATTTTGCAACCTGAAAATTGTTCTCGTTGATGTCTAATAATGCTAAGTCATCTCATATCGTCCAACGCCATGCAACTCAAGGTATCCAAGCCAAACCAGCAATATTCAAATCTGGGGGTATCCTTTCAACGCTGCAAAATTCCATCCCTCATGTCGTGCCATGCGACATGACCTCTTCCAATTAATCTTCTTCCTCGACAACACGCACAAACTGGTACTCCGTTTCCTGAATATCGAATCTCTTCATCATGATATTCAATGTTTTCATGTATGCTTTCGCATAGGCAATCTCCGCATGCTTCCTCTTCTCCCTAGCCGAAAGTTCCTGGAGTTCCCTGCCAGTGTCTCCCCAAGCCTCCTCCAGCGTCCTGTCATCATGGAACACAACAGACAGTTCTATCCATGAGCTTAAGATCTGCTTCATCTCCCATTGTTTCTCGCTCATATGGCCCTCCAACGGAATGTCGCAGGCGAGGCTCTTCCGCATTGCCAGGTTTTCGATCATGTACGCACAAGGGCTTTGGAGAAACCGGCGGAACTTCTCTGTGTCATCCTCGTAATCAATCATGTAGATTGTGTCGAATTCGAAGTTGATGTAGCTTCCGAAGGCAAACTCGATGCCCACGCGAAAAGGGTGGGACAAATAGACATTTCGAGCTTCGTAGCAGGTATGCAGCACAGGGGAGATGGGCTGATTGGATATGAATCTCCCTCCACGTTCATCAACGCAGTGAACCACTGTTCGGAAGCGATCGAGACCTAAGGAGAGCTCCCATATCTCGATTCGAAGCTCCGCTGCCAGTTGTGGGAATTTGTGGAACTGGTTGTTTGATGCGGCAGCTCTCTTCTTGGGTATGTGTGGGGAAGATGCTTTTTGCAAGACAACCTCCAGAACACAGCGCCATTTATCTTTCTCCTCAAATGGTAGTCCAGTAGTGAAGCTCTGCTCTGACCAACCGACTTGTCGCTGCATCTGCTGGAGGTATTGATCAAGGAGCTCTTCACGGTGTCGATGTTGCTGGAAGCTTGAAACCGAATTTGCTGAGTTGATGACCTTCATTCTTGCGGTGTGGAGAACGGCAGCTGTTTTGATATTAAGGCAGTTTTCGACGCTCTTTCCTTCCGTTTGCGAAAGTTGAAAGAAGAAGGAGGGTTGTCCGAGACAAAGATTTCATGACTAATCCATTGACCCCGCGCTAGTTTTAGCGAGCTGGTCACGACAATGTCAATAAACTTGACTCAACCTGTACCTAGGTTGGTTTTGTCCATGATTTCTGGTATGAATAAATTCAAATCTCAGTTCAAACAGGATTTCATGTCAAAATCATTGATTTCTGTAATGAATATTTCCCCACGACTCAGCATGCCCTTCCTCGAGCCTTCTTCATCTCAGTCTTCATAATTAACCCCGCACTCAAGCTCTCATATGTCAAAAACGTGGAACTACAATGATTTAATCTTCTCGATGAGTTTCAATTACTCTATAATCTCTTCACTTTCATGGCCAAGATATCATTTATAACTGTCAAGCAGGAAGTGATGAATCACATTCACAAGTTAAAATTCTATGCCCCTGATTGTCGGAAATTATTCGCGCTATACTTGTGAAATAAAATCATAGTAGACCTTGGCATACTCCCAGATCCACCGTTTCAATAGAATTAGAGGATTTGCGTCTCTGCATGGTAACGTCGTACGATACACTTTCTCCCTACCTTATATAAAGATGCGTGAACATAAGCGCAAATATTTGATAAACCATTAAAGCCAACGGGATTCCATCGCCACCATGTGCGATTTTTTCATGACCCAGCGCTCGCGTAGTCCTCAGGCTCAACCCCTTCCATTCTGATCTCGGTCTCGAGGTCTTGGATGAGCCCTCGATCTAGTACTTGCAGAAAAAAGAAAGGCAACTCTACCCGAGCCATAAGTTGTTGGCAAGAATCTCCTGTTACCATGAAGGTAGCTGTTGTCAAAATGACCTCCACTAGCTTTGATTCACTGGCACTCTATCAAAAGGTGTCCAATGCAGCGAATTTGGTACACAATTGACGGCCATGCGAGCTTCTCGGTCCTGCAGAGAGTACTGAATAGAACTTTGGCCACGCCTCTTATTCTAGATTGGATCAAACCGCACTTTCTTAAAAGCGGTTCTGCCGGCAGTATTTCCTCGATGACGGGGTTCTAGCTCATAAGTGCGTGGCAATTTACACTTTAGCCCACTAAAACAGGTGAGAAGAGGCGATGTAACCGGCGCATCGCTTCTTCATTCGGTGAGATGCAGTGAATCATAGTTTGATGTTTGTTGCCCCAGGTAGTGGCACATCTTTTACCTGGTATTCTATCAGGCTATGTGATTGACAGCTGTCGGTAAATCTTCTCGTAGTATCAACAGCCCACTTGACACTAGGTTCGCTCTTCACCCAAGAACGCTGGACACGCTGTCACGAGTTATGACCAACCTTGAGTGGAATTATCACAAGTCGGCTGTTTACTCTTTCCGTGACTCGTGGGAAAGTGAAATCTGAGGTCAAAATATAAATTCAAAATAATTCACGAAGAAAGATAGGAAGACATAGACGCGGGAAGCTCAAATCATTGTCAAACACATTATTTATTGCCAAGTATATCAGTGCCGAATTGTCGTTGTCTTGAAATACTAAAATATGCTTTTTGTAAGCCCGCGTTTGAGATTGAACGCTTTCTCTAGTCACAACTAAACCCATACCCTTTTGCCATTGATACAACGGTCCCCTATTTTTCAAGCCCATCATCCAGTTTCGTCGTCACCACCATTGTGTGCTTATTCTTTCATGAAACTAAGGGAGCCATACTTATATTACGAACCATCAATAAGCACCCCTTCCTAATTGATATTTCTTTCAGAGACTTTATAGGAAGTTCCTAAGTGAATGAGCAATTTATCAAGAAACCTTGTTCTCTCTCGCTCCTTGAGCTGCTATTAGATGGTAAGAAAGCTAACGTGAAATTTCTTGAACTGACATAAAGCCGGATACGGATGCTACATAAGAGTAGACACAATACAATCTTCCATCTTCAATGTTAGAAGATCACACCAACCCTGTGCGCCCTAGAATGAGGCTGGAGACTGGGCTCAGCAAAGGCCTATCACTGAACTTGAATGCAGGAAATAAAATTATGATGCCAGCACCTTATTGCAGCACTGAATATGTACAAGTACTTCCAGCCTTTGGCGTTACCAGTCAGGATCTGGTGCTAGCGATTTATATTGTTATTCTTTAGTTCTCTGTCGATAATCAAGAGCAATTCTCGTTTCGCGTTGAAGAAATAATAAACCTGGCTGCTGCGAAAGGCCAGCCCGCGAGATATTTGGATGCTGTCAAACACCCTTCCCAACGTAACCTTCTAGACCCAAAAAATTGAAATTTACAGAGCAACTTGAGAGGGCGAACAAGAAGTCGTCTAAGTCTTTGTAGTCAAACGTGTGCCATAGATGGATTTAATATACCTCTGATTATCTCATCTCGTTTAAGTGAACATTCCCAACAGGCGTTTTGAGTTTATCGTAAAGCTCTTCAATCTTAGAACTACATGTCATACTTAGCACTTACCTGCTAGAGAAGTCTACAGTTTAGCTCATTAGAGCAGCTCACCTCTCATTCTATCTTACAATTTCTTAAAAACTATCATTGAAAAGTATATAAAGCCCAGCATCTCAATTCAAGAATTCAGCAACACCAACACAATAACGACTAAAAAGTACTAGGAGGAAAGGCTAGTTATCTATGAGACTTTAATCGGACAGTTGAGAAGATTCTTGGAGGGAACCAACATTCTCTAGATACTAGCAAGCTGCTTTGTGTATTTCTATTTCTCCTTCAGATCCAGCAAACGAATCTCGACGCTGAAGCCCTGCGGACTTTTGTTGTCAGCCACCCTCCCATTGTCAAGTAGACGAGTTTAAACACCAATATAACAACATTCAAGCTCCCACGACGCTGAACTCCTGTACTCAGCAGCACCGCAAACAATAACCACATACAGTACAATACGTCAAAATCTAACCTCTGTTAGCAGACCATGATCATGATCTAAATATTGCATCAAAACCAGGTCCAGGCCGCATCTATCCGCCTAATGAAACCGTCCATTGCAATCCATTGTACTGGACTATTCTGTTTCGGATTAGGATGATCAAATAATTATATAGCCATCTCCATTCTCACATTGACTCAACTCACTCAAAGAAACACTAATAAATTATAAAACCAGAGACGTGCGGCGTAACTACATGCTTGATAATAAACCAATCTCCTCATCTAAGTTTCCAGAAATAGCATGTCAACTATTCACTCCTTTCGACAAGTTTCTTCCATCACTTCGCTGGTGTGTTTATACCTTCCCACGACGAGACTCAAGCTACGGGACCATCGTGAGGTGAAACTTCTATTCGTCGTCTCGTCGTGAAAAAGAAAAAAATCACTTCCTTTCAGGACCACGAGCACAATATCCATGTTTGAACCTTCACAAACGCCCCTCTTTCTTCCCCAAGCCAAAATCTTAGCAAGGTCTCAAGCGACATGGCGAAAATCAACATACCGACAGCAAAAACAAAATCGACAATGCCTCAACCGCTCCAAATCCTCACCCCACAAAGTGCAGTAAACAAAACAAATCAACGGTATGAAACCCAACCCAACTTGAGCCGACAATTTCGTCAGACATATCACATCCGTGCCTCATTCATTAGTGCGAGGACAAGCCCCAGCACAATGTTTCTTCAAGCGCAGTCTTAATCCACTGCGAGTGAAAGGTAAATCCTGGAGGGGCGGTGTGCTTGTTTTATATATTCCCGTTACTGTGGGTGAACGGTTGAGGTGATGTGATTGAAGTGATTAAGGGATTCACTTAAATGACGACACTTAAGACGGGGGGAGCGGAGAAAACAGGGGAATGAGAAAAAATATATATAAGAGGGGTAATAGAAACGAGGTGGGAGGTATTTTATAATGCTCAGTTCTTTTCTAGTCTATTCTGCCAGTCTATCGAGGTCCCAAAAGTCTCTTGAGTCCTGTACTCCATCTATCCATCTATAATAACAACGCCTTCTATCTAATCCAAAAACCATGCAACGCAACGCAGACAAAATGCTTCCCTCGAATCTAATGCAATGCCCAACACGCCAGATCATAACTTCATGAACCATCAATCCAATCCAACCCTTCCCCCCTCACAACCGTTCCTTTGTCCCCCTCTCCTTCAAAACCTCATTCCCAATAACCGCCTGACTCGGTCCCGTCACCTCACTTTCCTCGGCCTTCCCCTTGGCCGCCGCCTCATCATCGACATCGGCACACTCAGCCACATCAGTACTAATCCAATGCCATCTCCTAACCTCCTTCTGCGTGCCCAGAATAGCTTCATCATCACCAGTCTCCACACCCTTCTCCTCCTCGAGCTCCATATCGGCCGCGGACGTCTTGGAGATCTGTATCCCTTGATTACGGAGGACCTGGAGGATGGCGCGGACGTTGAGTTTCATGACTCGTTCGGGCTCTTCGGAGCCGAATATGCGTTTCGTTACCCAGGGGAAGAGCACGCCGAAGTCGGATTGCGAGAGGTGCGCTGAGGCGTCAGCGTAGAAGAAGTTGGGTTGGGGCCAGGTGGTTTTGGTGGTGGTGTTTGTGTAGTCGTAGGCGTCAGAGGTAGGATCGGGAGAGAGGAGGCGTTTGGTTGCTTTGAGATGGACGCGCCATTTGAAGAAGGCTTGGGATTCAACTGCGAGGAGAGCGGAACCGCCTGGGCCGGTGGGAGTGTAGCATGGGAAGGGAAGATTCCAGAGCCAACGGGTTGAGGCGGCGCGGAGGGGTAGACACCATACGTCTAACAGGATAAGGGGGGTTTGAGGGGTTATTTGAGAAATGAGTGGAGAGCGCGATGTAGGCGTGAAGAGGGGCTCATAGTCTTTTGGTGCTTCGGAGTTGCGAGGAGAGTAGAATGTTGACTTTACGAATTGGGTAACAGTTGCTGCTCCAAAAGAATGGCCTGCGAAGGTTATCTTGCCAGGCGTATGGACATCCATCATATTCTTGAACGGTGCCAGGGGTGTAGAGGAGCTGTTGAGGTTCGTGAGCTCAGTGCCTTGGTCTAATTTCAATAAACTGTCGTGGATGAGGCCCAGTTCCCACAATCGCACTTTCAATTGAGCGTTCCTACCAGTTTCTACCTCTAGGCTCGGTGTATGGGACATTTTCATGTAATCTATCGTTCTTTTCGCCTTTCTCGCAGAGGACTTCTCAGTGACTGAGTTATTCGAGGGCACATCGCGAATGTATGATATGGGGGTTGATCCATCACGATGTTCTGGGGCAATCACAACCATGCCATGACTCGCAATGGACCCCGCCAGATGAGAGTACGCATTTCTAGATCCTCCAAGACCGTGGGAGAATATCATTACGGGCCATCGTTTATGTTCGGCATTCGGTTGGAGAAGAGGGGCATTCTTTCGTACGGGGATGCTAATGTAGTAAAGAAGTCGTGGAAAGTACCTGTTGGACATTAGCACAATCCTCACAAGAGCCGTAGCCGGAATACTCACGAAACAACCTCTGCGAGAACCGATCCAGCTCCTAGAAACCTTGTATATGCGGAAACATAACCTTGTTGAGGGTTTGGGATCCAATTGACACTCTTGCCCTTTGATTCCGGCTCGCAGGGATAGAAAATGCGATACTGGACTGTAGAGATGTGTTCTTCCGGCACAGGGCTTGGAGATTCCAGCTCCGAGATAGGTAATTCCACATCTATCGTGCCGACTTTGTAGGGACCGGTGTATTCGGGGAATCCTGGGACAGGACTCAAACGTGAGAGATAGGAGGTCATTGCGACGATTGCTTGTTGTCAGCAGCCCAGCTCAGGGGTATTGTGATTGCTGAGGCGCGAGGCGTTGAGAGTGTTAATTGAGGCTTCGGGCGATGTGTAGGTGTGAAAGAAAACAAAGAGGAAGAAGAGAGGCGGAAGAGAAAACCATGACGGAGGAGAAAAGAAAGAACGAGCCTCGGCCCTTGCGATGCAGTTTCAGCTGGATAACTGGATAACGGCGAGATTGGTCGCATGCCCCTGCTCCTCATTCGTCATTCTGCCAAGTCTACACCCCTGCTAGCTGTGGCGCAGGCACGGAAATTCTTCCAGAATGGCCTAGCGTGAGAAAAATCGAGCCACATCGGATCCTTTTTGTTTCCGTTCCGACTTTTCCTTCTTTTCTCCTTCCTCTCGTCTATTCTCAACAATCAACAAACATCAAATCGCTATCAACATCGGCCATATCGATATGATTTGTCGAAAGTGTGGTCGGTGCAAGTAACCTAACCCTCAAAGTTGAGGCTCGTTGGCACGAGTGTATCGCAGTCCTTTTTGCGTTATTTTGCCGGTCACACGACCTGATGCTACCCTTGGAATTGCCATTTGGTGCTACTGTAGTCTTGCTGGGCTAGAAAACTCTGATGCACCTAGGCCATGCACTTGAGGTTCAAAACACCAAGAATGAGGAGCTTTCCTCTCTTTCATCCTCCGCCGCTTTGTTGCTCTTCAGTCACCTATATCGAATATTCGCTTGTTTTGCTTTTGTCCAGCTGTTTTGCTTTTGTCAGTTGCGTGGCAGCATGTAGCAGGCCAGGCCAGTGTGGCCTCTCGAGCCAAAGGCCAAAAGTAGTGAGCTGAAGCAAACTGCAGCGGTGCAAGTGGCTTGTGGTTTCTGCAGCTCGTGTTGTACATCTTGATTAGCCCAAGGGCAACATTAACGAAGCTATAACTACAATGGGAGATTCTACCAGGTGAAATCCTTCTAAGGCAAGAGTGATAACACAAGCAGGTGTAGTTATTGACGAAAGTCTTGCTTCGATCCAAGAAAAGTCTGCACACGCCAGATGGGGCTCCACGGCTTCGTGCACGCAGTCATCTGATGCTGTGATGATGCCAAAGACTCTTCCGAGTCATGGCGCGGAGACAATGAGGAAGTGATCCAGAAGGCGGCTGAGTCTTCGTCATGCAAGGCTTATACCTACAAAGAGCCTGGCGGGAAGTTCGAGTATTTGCTAGGCAAGGACTGGTGTCGTATCGGTATCACATAAAGGAGTTTGCGAATCGTGCTAGGGAGCTGGATTGACGGCGAGGACTCTGTGAAGCAGATGGAGATGCTTGATATGGCATATGATAGAAGCGGACTCGGCTTCCGACCAACCGGCGACTTTCGATGATTCCATCACGGATGGATGGCCAGGAAAAGTTGGAATACATCGTCTTTGTGAATGGCTACTCCGATATCTTCCCATCTCCGACACTCGATATCTCACCGGAGAGCTGGGCTGAGTGAAACTCCCATCCTCATATCTCAAGAATCTATCATTTAAGTTTCCCGGAATGCCTTCTCAACTTCCCTCGCTCCTCTTTTCTCGTGGTCCTCGGTTCTGCCCTTCAGTTCAGACCTCTCATTCTCATCGACACTACTCAACTTCCAGCCGCTATCTAGCTATAGTGATTACTGGGCCTCAGAGATGACATTCTACTGTTCAAGAATACCAATCGGGGCTTCCAAGCCTTGTCGCACGACTGCACGTTCGGTGTCCCCACGCATTCAGCGAAGCCATTTGCACCACACAGAAATTATTCACTGTTGGCCATCAACGACGCCCCGTCGATCGAAGGGTTTCATCTGATATTCTTACTTTCACTTCAGGCAATCCAAACACTATCTCTGTAAATTACAGGGATGTAGCTCGTCCGGGATGGTTGCGCGCATTGGCTGGAAGGACTAGTCCATACGTGAACGGTCCGAAAAACGGACTAGGTTGTAACCGAGCGGGAAACATGCACTTGGATTGGAGAGAAGGTGGAAAGACTCTAGCACGGATACCAGTCGGCATGTGGGAGCCAGTGAGGAGGAAGAGGCTGGCTGGGTCTCGACTTGATCACTTTAGGGGGAGGAGGGGACATACTTTTAGCAAAACGATAGGCATTGTTCTCGTGGGCTACAGAGTTCAAAGTTGGTTGCAAGTTGCTGATGCGGTTTTCTTGGCACTGCGATCTTCCTATGCACAGCATGCAAGTGTACGCCCCGAGCACTCTATTGTGAAATTTTCACTTTCCGTCGTTTAGAACGTCTACAATGAGTAGTTTCCGGGGCACCATAGCTTACAGTGTAGACATTTGTTTTCTTTTCTTCTTTTCTTTTGAGTTTTTTTTGGTTTTCAGTTCGCAGTCCTGTTGAAACATTTTCTACCCCTCTAAACTGACGACGCAAGAAGAGCCAGCGTCCCGCAATCAACAAACCCTCAAGAACCCTTTCGGGTTATGGTACGAACTAAGAAGAAGTAAAATGCACGTGCTTCTATAAATGCTTTTTGGAACTCAGACACCATAATGGCGTTCTATGCGGAGATCCTTATGCACCGCAACCCCCGCATAGCCTTGCGTCACTGTTTCGTTTCGCGGGATGTTTCCCACACCAATCCATAGTTAATACCTCCCTGTTCCCCATCCCGAAGGATGTTCTGCAAAGCTCAGCCTTTTTCCTTTGCCGTCGCCAGAGCAGACATACCGTCTTCGTTCGTAATCCATCGATCGCTCGTCTATTGAAGGGACGCTGGTACGTCCATGTATTCTGGGCTGCTCTATTGATCAGGCTTATACAGCTCAACGACTCTCCTTCTCCGTCTTCATGGTTTGGTACGGTTAACATGGAACATGGCGGACTTACGTCGGAATGGCGTCTCCAATCGGGATATGAACTGTTATTATACGGAATCCCAGGATGGAGATGTTCCGATAGATGTACTGGAGGGACTACATCATGTGGCTTCTGCAGTCCTCACTTGCAGTGATAGAGGTTCACAGACGGCTGCTGCATCTTCCGCTAGATCTATACACCGTACACCATCCGGTACTTCCCCGAGGACGACTATTGTCAATACGGCTCGTCCTTCGATTCAACCTCTGGCAACTTCAAAGTCTCCGCAAGTCGCTCCTTTACCAATTGAAAGTCAATCTGTATCTCCTCCAAGAACAAATACGACGATCATATCGCCTTCGACAGTCCAGCCCTTGCCTACTTCGATATCGTTACAAATCGCTTCTTCGCCAACCCAGACTCAATCCATTTATTCTTCTCAAACAACTACAACGAGTATAATTCAGCAGTCAAGCATAATTTCGACCACTACAATATCGCCTCAAATCGCTCCTTCATCAACGTCCAGTTCTCAGACATCGACACTTCTCGTCCCAGTTCAGTCCACTCAATCTACACAAACCACCCTTCTAACTTCTATAATTCAATCGACCTCGCCAAACCCACCACAGCCATCACCCTCAGCATCAGCATCCTCTTCCATAATTCTCGCTGCTACGATTCCCTTCCAACCCCTCGCCCAATCATCCGCAGCCTCGCCAGCCCCCCAAAAGTCATCACCGGACAGCATATCTTCTAGCGGCACCAGTTCAGAACTCGGTTCCTCCTCTTCTTCTAGCGGGATAACTTCCCAAGCCGGCGGTATCGTCGGCGGTGTAATCGCAAGCGTTATAATCATTGCCTCCCTCCTAACGCTCTACTTCTGCCGACGCTCGAGACGGAAACAATGTCGTCCATCACTAGGCTACATGTCGGCCACTCCAAAGTTCAAACCCTGGAAAAAGAAAGAAGCCGAACGACGAAACACCGTCGCGAACCTAGAAGGGCGGCCCAACTTCGACATCGGTAGTGGTAATAGAGAGGAAGAATGGCGGCCAGTCAAACCGATGAAAGACAGGACTGTACAATTCCCTGCGTTTTCCTATGCAGAGAAGGGGGGTGATTCGCGACCGTTGACGATGCCCGAGCCGGCGTTTGCGCCGCTGAGAGCGAATCGCTCGTCGAGTCTATATTCGGGGAGTTTGTATAATAGTTTCCCGACTGAGCATCTCCCGCCCCGCGCGCGCTCTGCTGTTTTACCTCCTACCCGTGCGGGTCTCGGAGAGGGTGACGTCGTGAACCCGTTCATGACT
This sequence comes from Leptodontidium sp. MPI-SDFR-AT-0119, assembly GCA_020726505.1. Lineage (NCBI taxonomy): Eukaryota > Fungi > Ascomycota > Leotiomycetes > Helotiales > Leptodontidiaceae > Leptodontidium > Leptodontidium sp. MPI-SDFR-AT-0119. The sequence continues at coordinate 2,685,351 of JAHLEZ010000004.1, read as the reverse complement.
CCCTCGGAACTTTTGCGGCAGAAGAAAATGCAGCAAAGTGTGCCGGCTACGAATACTCTACCTCGCTCGGACATATATATTGCTCGTCCGTACTCTGTGTTTGATATCGCGGATGATGACGTCAAAGACCGGGATAGAGATAGTGGCATCTCAGGTCTTTCTAGGAACAACAAATCCCGTCGTCTGTCATCTCCATCCTCAGCAGCGTCAGCGACCTCAGACTCCACCACATCCCGTTCCGCCTCGCCTTCGAGATTCAGCCAAGGATTAACCTACGCTACATCCTCCGTTACGCAAGTCCGGCGAGCGCTTGTGACGGTTCGAGATCTAGACAGCGATATCCGTCTAAGTCTGGACGTGGACCAGGAATACGGATATAGGGAGAATGGGGTTCGAGCCATTCGGATTCATGACCTTGATGGGAAGAGGATGAAGATTAATGCGGAGAATAAGCTGAAGAATGAGATTGTGGTTGTTGTTAGTGAGAGGGTGGAGAGTGGGGGCGGCTTGGAAGAGTGGGAAGAGCGAGAGATGGAGAGGAGGAGGCGGGAGAGGGAGAAAGCGAGACTCTACAAAGGACGCATTAGGCCTGGAATGGGTGTTCAGAAGGGCGGTGGATTAGGAGCGCTGGGTGTCCAGAGGGGTACTGGTGGAGAGGAATTGGGCGTGCAGAAAAGGTGGACGGGTGTAGAAGATTGAGAGGAAAGAAAGCCAGAGATGAGATGACTGACAGCTCTAGAAAGAGAATATAAGGGTTGAAATGGGTGATGATTTATGAACAGACGAGGTTACGTCGACGTGGCGTTTTTGCATACCTGTTCGTTGCGAGCGAGGGAGGGCGGCGAGGCTGGGTCCTGGCTGCATGCGATCAGTCCTTTTTATTCTTCTATACGTATATAATTCCGGTCATGATTAATAAATACTTTTTAATACACTCTTAGGCCAGAGAATCTGTGACTTAATTACTTCTGGTTTCAAGAGCCTGCCGGCGATAGATTTCAAATGATTGCCACGCCCTTTCAGCCTCACATTATAAATGGTGGCTCTTGGCACGCGTGCCAGACTTCGTCGACGGCGGGTGATTGCTAGGAAAGATCTTGAAGCTGGGTCCGAGACTTCCTGTATGCATCTCACTGCTTCGCAAGATTCCTGGGGCTACATCTCCACAATTCCCAAGCTAAGCGAGTGCACGGTAAACAAACGTTGTTCAAACGGTGGAAGTGTCAAAGAGTTGTCTTCTGCGAGACCGGATACAATGAAGAAATGTCTTCGGGTAGCAGTATTTGTCATCCGTCTTTGCAAGTTAAGAGTGTGCGACTAACAATGATTGATAGACGCGCGGAGCTTATAGCCTGACACTATCAAACCCACATATAGGAGTGCGCGCTCGGTTTCCATAATTTGGAACTCGGGCTAAAACCGGTGGTTCTAGCCATAGCTGATCTCAAATGCCTTGAATACCTGGCCGGTGAGGGCGTCGCTCGAGAACTTGATAGTTAAGATGTAGTACCTGTACGTGCGTTATCCACATTTAAAGGCTTTGTTGTCAACCTTACGTACATTGTCAATTGCTGAGGGACCAACTAGCTAAACAGAAGAAATCAGAAAGCCATGAATCAATTGTTTATTCGTTTCGGCTCACACCCAAAATAGGGGGTTGGCGTAAAAATGGGACTCATCGTATGGTACGGATTCTAATTTAACTTCTGCGGTTTTGTACTGTACCGATGCTTCTACTTGAGTCCGATGGCTCAGTTATTTATATCTACCGGGCAGACTTGCTAGTCGTGAAAAATCGCTTTTCTTGATCGAGCCTGCGCATATGTCCCTCCCCCCCCCCCGGATCTCACCCCAGAAAATGAGATATGGTAGAAAGGTAAGACAGGAAAACACTGACAAGGATTGTTTATTTTGTGACTATTCTATTACCACGTCTTCTCAGCTTCATTTCCAACATATACATGAAAACTTTTACCCATTCATTACAATACAGGCTTTCTGCCGCACAAATGCTCTCAATCGCCCTCAACAAATTCATATTACTCCAAGTCCCATCTCAAATCCAACAATCATCTAACTCGCAGAATATGCAGGCACCTCAGTTGACAAGTGTCGCGAGCTCATTTGCTCAGCTGGAAGTTCTTTTGGTTGCAAGGGCACTGTAGGAAGCTCCACAGTTGCTTTGTCACTCGTAGCTTGCTTCTTCCTTCTTCGGATCAAGACAAAAGCGATAACTGCGGTGATGATCAATGCTAGCCCTCCGACCGATGCTAGCTCCAATTGCAGCAGATGCACCTTCGGAAAGTCCTTTCATGTCTTGTGACGAGGGCGACGATGACGACGTGGAAGCGGGTGACGAGATGGCTGCCGAGTTTGAGTCGCCGTGGCGCTCGAAGAAGAGCCTGAAACTCCCAAAATTGTACTCGTTGAGATAATGGTCGCAGTCGCCGGGAGGGGTGTCTAAAGGTGAAATGTCAGTGAAATTATTTGAACTCAGACTGAGACATATCACCCACCACGACCGTTGTGGATGAGGAGTTATTAACAGTGTCCAGTGACTGGAATTCAAATCTTTGCCCAGGTCGCAGAGATGTAATGTTTGAGCTCATCACCAAAGCATTGTTTACTTTTGCCTCCAACCGCCATGCTGTCCCGTTTGCCTCATTGCTCAAACCAAAATGTACCATCTCCCCACGGCCCGATACTCCAAAGCATTGAATTATTTGTAATCGATGCATTTTTGGTTGCTGCAGCAGTATATCCTGGCATGGGTTCCGTTGCCAGATATGTCACTGCGAGATATCCAAAGGGGCAAGATCGATGAGTTCGGAGTACATAGTTCGTGCTATTGTAAGGGAAGATTTGCCATTGTTGATCGGTGAAGCTGGCCTTTCCTACGTACATGAAGACTGAACCTCCGGTCCCCTCGGGTGAGAGGAGCTCGCCTCCGACTAAATTGTTGCCTGCGAGGAACGAGCCCGCCACAGATATTTGGCACCAGCGATTGGGATCGAAGATCGCCATTTTTCCTCAAGATTTCTTGGGAAAGGGAACGAGAAAGGAGGGAAGTGCGACAGCAAGAATGAATGGGAAAAAGATGTTGCTGGCTACCAGGGCTGGATGGCAGTGGCACAGGCCGATGCAGGGGGCAAACCACAGAGGATCAGGTTGTGCGTAGGATTGCATGAGTCCACCAGCCCCAGTCTCACACCTGGAAAAACTCTTATTTAAATTCGGACTATGTATTCCGACTTTCTGGAGAAAAAAATTCGTAGGTAGCAGCTCCGCTGAGGTTGAAGATCAATGTTGTTGCTGTTGCTTGCTGGTGACAAGGGTCCTTTGAGTTTCATCTCAAAAGGTGGCTGTGGCACAGTGTCGTGTCTACCCAGCATCTCAACTCAGGCTTTGGATGAGATCTCTTCGACCGCTTTTGATTAAAAAAGCTCAATTCTATGATTCGACATACATAAAAGAAACCAAATATGGTCCCTGACCTGCACCAGCACTTCCTCATTCCTCTTGTTTACAACTAAGAGGGTTAAGCGAGGGCAATGCGGGGTAATTTACCCCGCTCCTCAACGGTACAAAGCCCAAAGGCAGTTCTCTAACTCGCATAGTCTATACTGCAAAATAGTTTCTGTATGCCAAATGCTAAAAGCACCATAGTTAACACTATTACACCGACCAAGCAGCTCGCAACCGGATATCCCTTAGTCTAGTCTAAAAGCCCGCCCAACGTGAAGTCTAAGAATTCTCCCCATCACCAAAATGTACAAAGAATATCATCTTAAAATATCCTCAACCGATGCCTAGCCCATGACTTCAGAAGCAAATCTAATCTCATCACCGGGTAACTCAGCAGATAAATGCCTTGCTCCAGCCTTGAGTTCAGCTGGCGGTACCTCCAACTCCCTCAGATGCTCTCCGTGGAGTTCTTTGGCGTCATTGGGCTGTAAAGGTTGTTATTGGGCTTTCACATGATCGATCTGGCCTCTTCGCCTTCGGTAGACTTTGAAGGCTATGGAGATTATAATGAGGAACACCAAACCTCCGACGCTGGCTCCGACCCCGATGCCTATCGAAGTACGTTTCGGAATGTCGTTTCCAGAACTGGGCGTCGAGTAGTCGGTCTGAGAATCTGACGCTGGGGAAGCTGTGGACGTTACAAAAGGATTGGATGTTGAAGATATGGATGCTGTCGTGGTAGTAGTAGAAGGGGATGTGACAGGCTGAGGAACGGAACATTAGTACAAGTTCAAGATGGAATTTAAGTCAGGCAACTCACTATTCCAACCGAGAAACTTGAATTGTTAATCAACCCAAGCTCTTTCAATGTATACCTGCTCTCATTGCCGGGCATATTCGTTTCCTGTTTCATGGCCAGCATGCCCAAATAAACGCTCCGCAGCATCAACCAACCCGTGTCATTCGCAGCATTGGTAAAATAATACGACCCATCTGGCCACTGACCAATCTTCCACAGCATCGAGTCCAGCAAAGCTTAATCTGTGGTATTCTCGGGGGTTCTTTTCATGTTGACCCACTGCTCGTTCATAGTGTCGTTCCTGGGTAAGAAATCGCCAACCCTCAACCATTGCGATCCAATACTCGCAGCCGTGCGAAGGGCATAGTACGAAGCGTTGAAGGCCCAGATTTGCCATTGTCGCGAAGCATCGCTGGGATTCGATTCGGCCATTTGCACAATTCCACCCCGGTTAGGATCATCGAACGAATACCAGCCAGGCCTTCCCGACATTGATTGTTGATCAGTACCTGCCATGTTTTGTATCTCATACCAGCGATTGCGATCAAAATTAGACATTGTTGCGGAACTTACAGAACAAATTAAGGATAAGCGTGGGATTAAACATGAATTTCGAGGGACTTCCTTCTCGAGTCTCGAAGGATTCGAAAATGTTGGTTCGTTCATGTTGGTATCGAGGCGCAGTCTTTCCCATTCTAGCTCAACGATCCAAACCCTCGGGACGCCAAGGGCATGCGTCAAGGCACCACAACCTATTAACTAACATATCCTTTCCATTACCCTGGCCCGAAAGGTCAAGTCAAGGCAGAATTCTTCTTGGCCTTCATTCTTCTCTGGTCTGGAGGTGGAGGGGTGGTGGCCATTTTGCGGACCTAGTTGACCGCAGTAGCCAGTTGCAGGAATCGGCACAGCTTTTGAGTTTCGCGTTCCTTCATTCACACCAAATTCAATAACTGAGGCATGCATTACTTTTCGCTCAACATGTAGAAGACTGTTTGAGTGTTCAAATGCGCTTCTTTATCGCAAAACTTTTAAGTGTTGGACCCACTTCCTTTAGGTCTACGAACGGGAAAGAAGCTACATGTGCCCGACCTCAAGGACTTATTACAGCTAACAGTGCTGTTTTTTTTTTTTTGGAGCCTCTGGAGCCCGAGATACAGGCCTCCTTTGACAAATTTTGGACCGGGGTTGCTCTGGGAGATGTCGGCTGGTTGTGAGAACTTTTTACCTGATCATTCACACGTGCTGGGCTCAGAAGTCATGGAATGGAGCTACAAAGTTGTCGCACAAAGAAGACATTATCAATTGTACCTTTCCCATCCATGATGATCTACCTGAAAATCTGTGCCATTGAGGGTATGCTATGTTAATATACACAGGGTGGAGACCCACTTTTGTTCATTGCAAATAGCGCTGCAAAGCATAAGTTGGTTTGTCGAGGCTGAGGTGTCTGCTTCTCTGCAATGTCCTCCCATTCACCCATTCCGGATGCCTCAATGGTCCATAGAAGCGCCCGGGAACCCCGTCTGCTATCATCCTCTTCAGATATCTCTCTTCCGGTTGAATCGAATCTCGGCATCCTTGAGGATATCTTGCAAGGTGTTGAGTGGCTGGAGAGCAACTTGCGAAAACGTCTTTACGAGTCGCCTAGAAACTGTGTGTGCCTCATTGAACTGGCGAGTGTCTCTTTCGTGGTTGAGGCAATCTTGTAAGTATTTGCCTTCCTGCCAGGAGTATTTCTCGTTGTCTTCCTCGAAATCAGCTAGCGGTGCTTCATGACGATATAGCAGTCCCTTTTCCCAGTGGACACACTTAAAATGCTCAACTTTAGGAAACCAGATGAAAGGGTGTCGGATGACGGTTTCGCATCCAGAAAACTCAAACACAAGCCTTTTGATGCGCGTTCGCTGCTCGGCCTCAACGAAGTACAAGCCGCACCCTTCCGGATGGCGCGAATAGCACCCACTGCCACGACAATTGTCGCATTGGACGTAGAGTTCATCCCGGCCCCAGTCGAAATACACCTTATGTTCCCATCCGCTCCAATCGTACATCCTGTTGGCTCTCAGAAAGTCATAATCAGGGCCGAAGGAGGCTGTATACCATTCTAGCGCGACCTGTCGGGATTCTCCACAGAGATGTAGCAGGTTTGGGATTGCGGCGCCAGAGTAGATGCGACGAGGCCAACTGCCACTCTTGTGGTGTTTTGACAAGGATAGTTTGACGACTCGAGGATCGGGACGAGCTGCTTCAAAGATAAGAAGTCTAAGCTGGATGGGCAGAGAAGAGAAGCATGCTGGTGGAGGCTTGGGAGCTTTGGCTGCTGCATTTGTTGTGCTCGCGAGGTTGTTTCGACGTCGGAATCTTGGAATGCCCTTGCCTGACTTTGACCCTATTCGAGATCCGGGTTCACTATCGAGGAATTAGCCTGTCATACCGTCAGAAAGAGCACAGTCGAGATCGCATACCGTGTCAATTCCCACATCCGTCGATGGCCAATGCCCTTTCCAGCAGGTTGGTTTGGACGAGGCACAAGGCCACTCGTAGCGAAAAGCAGATCGGCGAAAGCATTCGGCAATACACTATATTGTACCGCATTCAAATTTGGGATTGTCTGTTGGGGAAATGGTATTCCAATGCTGCGAGCATCGAGGTTGAAGGGAGTCAAACAAGAAGTTGTCTGCTTGGACAGGCTGGAGCGAGAGCCTTCCAGTGGAGCAGATGTTTTGTTGAATGGTGATTCGACATCCGAAGTCCAAACAGTGCAAGGATTGTTGAGACTCAAGTCAACACCCGGAATCGAGAATGTAAATTTCGCTCCAGCCATATCGATCGGAAAAGCTACAGACGGAGGCCCAAGAGATATCACCAACTCCCCCCACTCCTTCCGTGTAACAGGCTCCCTATAACCAGTCAGTAAGCTTTTTGATTCTCCCATAACATCTCGTTTGCGTTTGCGCGTCGACGCTCGTCAATCCGGAGCTCGAGCTCGACTTACCAGGACTTCATCTTCACTTCATCTCTAATCTTCACCATTTCGACACGAATATTTAGAAGCTGAGGTAGCTTGATCACGGTAGTGGTACTGCTAGCTCGAGTCGTCTTGCTGTGGTGACATTAGCAGGTACATCTAGGAAGGAAGGCGCGAGCCTCGTTCGAAGAAGGGAGCTTACCTCGAAATCAGAGCTGCGCGCGCGCCGTCGATCGAGGAGGCGAAGATACAGAATATATTAGGGGATATAAGCCATGACATGATGGGATTGGGGACCACCATTTTCCGCGATGGTGTTTATCGAGAAGATTTTCTAGTCAAAGTGGGAATATTTGGAGGGGCAGGTAGGCGAGCTCGAGACGAGCCGCGCAGGGGTTTGGTTGATTGACTGAAACTAGTCAGCTACTTCACGATTTGTTGCGCTAGAGAGCTTTCAGTGAATGAGAGATCAGGCTGAGATTGACTCAAGCCGTTGTAGAACCGTGAGGCCAAGGCTTTCAATTTAGCGAGATATCAACAGCAGGTGAATCTGCGCGAGCATATGGAACAACTTATATCCCTGCGTCGAATTTGAGAGCAATGTACTGGAATAGAGGCTGTTGGCAATGCCAAAAGCCTTGGCAAATTATACGCATTTGGAAACTTGGTAGCTAGATAGATGCATGTGCAACTTGCAATTGGAAATTGGTGCAGATAACGATGTGGTGTGAGCTAAGCTAACATCCTTGAATTCGCAGAGTTCCCAGCTTGACCTCGGCACTTTAATAATAACTGTGGGCTACCCCGGAACAGCCCCTCTTTGCTAAATGTTCAAATGTTGAGGCCTTTGAAGTACTCCACCCGAACAATTCTCTTCAGACTTCCTGGAATTGCGCCAATCTTGCTATCTTTCACTTGATCTTTCCAGCACTGAAGCAAACTTTTTTCACGCTGCCATTCGAAGGGAGTAGTGATTTCTCTGAAGTCTGAGATTTTGGCTTCCCCATCTGACTTGCTTGAGTTTGAATCGACGAATAGTATTTCTTCGATTCCCCTGTGTATGAACATGATGGAGAGGTATATAAATGGGTTTGTGTGTGGGAGTACTTCATACAGAGCCCTTCCAGTCAGATCTCGAGCAAGGCAGGCTGTCAAATCTCGTTTGCATGTACGTCCAGGACAGTATCCATTAGCACAGCGTGGTGCCTGAGAGCAACCCACGTAGATATAATCGAGTTTGTGAACAAATGTTGGGTTTCGAAAGCTGGAGTGTCCTCGAAAGTACTGGGACATCGCGACTTTCCGAGATTGGGCACAAGCATGCAAGAGTGAAGGAATAGCAGCAACAGCATAGCCCTCGTGAAAACTCCTATCACATGGGCCAATCTCAATCACGCAAGGCTCGGGATCTGCAAAGGCCCATACCTTGATTTGAATTTCTGGGGGAAGTCGTCTAAAATATTCAAAGGAAGTTGGCATATATGATAGGCTCGTGGCTTTGTGGATGATATCCCTAGATCACAACTCAGCTAATTTTAACTTGCTATGTTTGAGGAGCATTTACTTCACAGCAACTAAGATTGAGCTTGGATCGATAGTCTCAATAGCCGGATGGCCTGGACTGGCCGGACCCGCCGATGAAGGGCTGGACTGATCACCACCAGGAAGCGGGACACCAGCAACGTTCTTTCTTGATGCAATTTCAGTAACAAAATCTCTCCAATGCGAGAGAGCGAACTTACCCTTGACTTCCTACCAGACTTTGGATATCATTGCCTATTAATCCCCCCCTCTCTAAGACCCTAGTCGGTTCTGAGGCATTATCTCCGTTTCCTTCCAGTGGAGCAGACTTTGAGAGGTTTTTTGTCAGCTGAACTACGGGCGGTGGTTGGCTTTTCCTGGTTCCGGTGTCATCCTTCAGCGTCACTAAATCTACCTCCAGTGCGGAAGGCCTGGTCTGGAGGAGTGTACATTCAGTCTCAATGGTTGCGGTCCTGATCTCTAGGGATGAGTTTTGGCTCTTGAATAGAGTGTTGTCGCTTTTAAGTGTTAAGACCTTAGCTTCGCGGGAGGTGTTCTTGGTTTCAAGCATGGAGATCTTAACTTCGAGGGAGGCGTTCTTGGTTTCCAGCTTTAAAACCTTAGCTTCGAGTGAAGTGTTCTTCGTCTCAAGATTCAAAAATCTGGTCTCGAATGCGGCAAATCTAGCATCCAAGCTCTGCCTTCAACTTCTCGTCAGCATCTGAGATATTGAGAGTAAAGGAGAGGACTTACGTGTTCATCGTGGCAGGCACACGAACGACAGGGCCAGACCCAAGAATTAAACATCCTCCTCCTCGCTGTGCAGCTCGAAGATTGAAGACCGAGGAGAGGATGGGATGCTCGCAGTCGCTGAAAAGAAGGGGCTGGTAGGAAATGCTCGAAACCTCGCGGAGCTCGCAGAGTCCACAGAGCCCACAGAGGGTCTTTTGCGCGGAGTTGACATCTTGACAGATGCCGTACCGGGGGAATGCAGTGCTGGCACGATAGGGCGGGGCGGCGATACTGTTGATAGGGAGATCTCGAGGAGAGGTTGAGGAGATGGTTGACGAAAGGGAAGAGAAGAGAGGAAAGGAAAGAAGGGAAGTCGAAGGTTGAAGTAGTCGTTGGCGCTAGTGGGGTTAAGCGAGGTTTCTCCTCGAGAAAGGGGGAAGGAGCGAGCGATCCATCTTGTATCTTCCTTGAGCCCTCCCACGTCTGAAAATTCCCCTTGAGAAAAGAAACAAATAACATAGCTGCTTTGAATGCTTCGAACTGTACAGGATAATTACGTCTATCGGTTCTAGATCCCTTCATGCGGCTCTTCATCTCCTCCGCTCCCTCGTCCGCCCTCGATGTCTTGGCTCGTCATCCTCATCGTCATCATCTTCAATATACACCGTCTTCTTTTTCGGTTTGGAGGGCTGCTTAGACTTCTTTTCCTTCTCAGGTGCTGCGCTCGTTAGTTCTTTTTTCATCAACAGAACGGATGAAGTTAATATACCTTGTTTCTTAGTAGGACTTGGAGCAGGACTACTCTCTGCCTTCTGCACGGCATCATTAACTTCTGCCACCCACTCACGCACTCGCGCTATACCTACAGTCTTCTTCGTACTTGAGGATTCAGCAGCTTCTTTCGTTAAAGCAGGCCCGATGTTCAATTTGGCTGGAGCCTTCTCTGTCCCAGAAGGCTTCTGACCAGGAGCTTCACAGCCAGGTGTTGCAGCCTTCTTCTCACCACCACCACTTTCTTTCTTTTCAACAACGACTTCAACTTTCTTGGGTCCCTCTTTAACTTTCGTCGAGTTCAAAGCCTCCTCAACATTCCATGACTGTTCCTCCTGCCCCACTGCCAGGAAATACCCCCCTCTCGGATCTGGCACTCGGTACGTAATCTCATTCGCGAACAGAATCCGGGATTTTTGCTCCGGATACTCGTATTTGGCAGCTGGAGCAAATTGTGGAACTGGACTCGGGACAAGCACGGATTCAATAGGCTCGGTACATTCATATTGCCAGGTTTCTGTCTTGATAAGTCAAAGCTGCAAAACGGTAGTAAGAGAACGTACTGTCAGTTGCGGGTCTGGCTCTCCACCATCGTCCCGATAAATCGTCCCAAGCCCAGTCGGACCAAGCTGTCTCTTCAATCTTGGGTTTCGTGGCAGGAACTTCTGCTTGATTTTGTACGGGGGTGGGCGCGGGTGCTGGCTTTGGCGTGCCTTCTGGAACCTCAGCCTCCCTCTTAGTGATTACCTCCACTTTCGTACTGTCGTCCTTGATGACCTTCCTTCTGACTTCCTCAACATGCTGGCTCTTCGTACTTGATTTCTTCGATTTGTTCTTGTTTGACATCGGATTCGAAAAGTCAATTGGTAACCTTCGCCCAGCTCGAGTGTTGAACATCAAGCACGTTCGCCCGGGCGAGGCGGTAGATATACTAACTCCATCCCAGTCCATGCATCTCCGCCGAACCCACCCTATTGCACCGATCTCCTGCATACAAATGCAAGCCCCAACTTCTGGTGTTTCCACAATCTGGGCATCCGTATTGGCATCTGCATCTTCGAACCCAAAACGCCCTCTCCTCCTCTCTCAATCGCACTCAGCCCCAATCAACCAAAGTACCAACCCACGCTTCGGTCTTCTGCTGCAGAATCCCCCACAGAAGTCTCTGCCACGTAACACTGCAGCTCTTCGAACTAGGCCAGTCACATGACCAGCTACTGCAATTCAACCCAATTGCTGCAATGGATCGGTGCCTTACCTGCACACATACAAGGAATCAAGAATTGAGGTACATCTTAGCACAAGGCTGACACAACCAGTTCGCACGAGGCAGATAAGGCAGAGATTGTTGAGATATTTCTGCGCGGCTTTTGCAGCTCACCGACATTTGAACCAATGAACCACCCTTGATGGCTAGATAGCACACATTGGGCCATTGGGTCGGGGAAGGGCAATTCGCCTGATTTCTGATAGAGTTTGGTGTTAAAAGGAATATGACATACGAGGAGAGTATATATGGCTGGATAATGGGAGGAGGCTGCACTGCAGCGTTTTGGGACGAGCAAGTGCTCGTTCTTGGCATAGCAGTCGGGCGTCGGAGCAAGTACGAATTGCCTCAAACCAATGAATGCGTCTAGAATCCCACGACAGGATCAGTGAAGCTGGACAGTATTTCCGCGTTGACAACTTGACTCAGAGCCACTCGTTGGGCTCAAATAGCGGGGAAAGTAGGAATTGAAAATGCTCCGTACGATGTGAGTGGTTTACCCTTTACTTTGACTTGACTCCCCATTCTTACCTACTGCACTTCTTCTGCTGTACTCCTTCCGGACCGTACTTCCATAAGCATTGCTGCCTATGCCTAACTACTCATTTCTGATCTCTGATGGCTATGACTTGCTCCACAGGATCCTTCATTGTACCTAATCATCATCCAATTGGAATGATGCCAATTTCAAGTCGTCAGGCCTATACCGTATATGCAGCTCCAGTATACCCAAATCCACCCCAACGCCAATCGACAACATCGACTATTCGGAACTCCGGCGAATGAATTGGAGGATTAGGTTGAGCTGATTTGTCGTTCGGCCATGGCTGAGTGTTCTCCTCTTTGAATGTAGGAGGAGTCAGATATGCGAGGACTGAGGGAAACAAATCGCAAGTAATCTCGCGATCAACTCGTTATTTGGAGAGCCTCTATTCGGCGAGAGACGGTCAACTGTTCCTGATGGACCAGGGGATATCGCGATGAAACCCCCGAGTTCTCAATGGTGGATCTGCACCAGACACGTGACCGAGCTAGCGGGTTTTCCCGTCACCAAATTTTTCAAGATGAGTCGCCGGAGCAGAGCTGCTGTTCTTCCACATACAAATACAATTCTTTCGTCTTCAACACCACCGCTTCTCAACCAACTCGAGAGGAGTACCTGAAGCTGTAAGTACCCATTCCATTTCTTTGTGAATTGACGACGACGGTCTTGGACTGTCTTGCATGCGGTGATGACACTTTCGATGTCTAGGAGAATGACTCTGACTTTATGTCGTTCTCTGATGTTGGCTCTATTCTCTTCGGAGAAGACTACAACGGTATCTGAGCATTGCAATCAATTGTATTTGGTTATCACGATGGGTGTTGTTTGCACAAAGCTCTTGCTGACAACTCGAATTCGCAGATTCTCGACATGACACCACCCTGACACAGTCTCCCCACCATGGCAGACACAACACAAATCACACCTGCAGACAAGGGCAAGGCGCCTCAGGTCAAGCCTTCACCCTCGAAACCTCGTGGTCCGTCGAGATTCGAGCAATTGAATAGGCTCTACGCTCTGCCAGCTCCTCTTCGAACCTTCCCCCTCCCCACCTTCGTTCCACATAATCCTCTCTCCCTCTTCCACATTCTCTATGTTTGGCTGTCTCAAACAGTCAAGACTGAGCAGTCGCACATTGATCCTGCATACCAAGGTTGGTTCTCGCCGGAGACTCGGTCTGTTCATGTAACGGATATCCGGTCCATCCGAGGCCTATGGGAACAGGGCTTCTATGGAAAGGGAAACCTGAGTAGAAGTGAACCCAGTTGGCTGAGTCGAGAGAAGACTCGATTGGGGACGAAGACCAAGATTACCAGTGAAGAGGTTACGAGGAAGAGACGAGCTGAGCGCCAGGTTACAAAGTGGGAGAGAGCGAGAAAGGAGAGAGAAGCAATCGATCAGACCCTACAAGAAGAAGCTGAGGCGGAGCAACCAGAGGAGACCCCGACTGCTGCTTTGGAAGTTCTCCCTCTGGAAGATCCTGCTAAAGTACAGGCTGCTCCAATCGAACAAGTTCTGGTCAAGGACGAAATTCCTTCGGCCAGTTCAAGTTATGTATTGATTGCACCTGTAGGCCCTATGGAACTCCTGGCATTGCCAAACTCCCTGGCGGACCTTGAATCCTTGGTAAATACCATTGAATGCTTTGTTGGAGACTTCGATGAGAAGTTTCTTCAAAGATTCTATGCCCCACCTACTGGACCTTTAGAACTCCTAGCTCTACCAAATTCAATCGAGTCATTTCTACCAATTCTTCCCGCTTCTCCCAAGACCCAAGTCCTTTCCGACTTGACCAAGTCTGAAGCCATTGGCCAGTTGGATCTTCAGGATAAACCCCATATCTCCTTGCCCGCTTCAGATGTCCCTGCTGAAAAACAATCAACCCCGAATGCGCTCAAGATCAACGGGCACCTCCACCTCGAAGAGACCGAACTGGTTGGTGGGTCAGAGACCAACGATGAAACCGTCGACGGCTCTGTCCATTCTGAGCAGACAACAGAGACCAATGACACCGGAGGTGGATCAACTCCGATCAATGGATCTCCTTCAACCCCCAAAATGAAACGCAGGAAGAGCGTACGATTCTCACCGACAGTCGAAAAAAATACATTCATCCAAACCGAACCTCCAAGCCCAGAGAAAGCCGTCACAAACACCACCATAATCGAAGAGACACCCTTGATCATCAAAGACCAAGAGCACGTCCAACTCACCCTCGAAGAAGCCTTTTTCCTCTCCTATGCACTCGGCGCCCTCACAGTTGTCGACCCGGACACCAACGCCCCAATCTCGAACGAAGACCTCTTCTACCTCGCTCGCAAAACATCATACTTCCCACCACAAGTCAACCCATCACTCTCCCCCGATGACCCATTCATGATCAACTACGTCGTATACCACCACTTCCGCTCGCTCGGCTGGGTCCTCCGATCCGGAACTAAGTTCTCCGTCGATTACATGCTCTACACGCGCGGACCCGTCTTCACACACGCCGAATTTGCCATCCTTGTCTTACCATCCTACACCGATCCTTACTGGCGCAGTAACCCCTTCCTAGAGAACTACGTCAAGGGAAAGGAGAAGCGGACGTGGGCTTGGTTGAGTTGTATTAATAGAGTCATCACGCAAGTCAAGAAGACGCTGATCTTGACGTATGTGGATATCCCGCGGCCGGTGGATGTCGAGGAGGAGAAGAGACTGGGTATTGATGGTGTTTTGGGGAGGTATAAAGTTAGGGAGGTAGTGATGAGGCGGTGGGCGGCGAATAGGATGCGTGATTAGAGCACAGATGGAGAGAGAGAGGGGTGGCTTGTTTGGATATTTTGTAGGATAGTTTGTTGTACACCACGATGAATTTGAACTCAACCTGATAGGTCTTCTTGATTTTATTTCCCTCGCTAACATGTTGTTTTCTTCAATTGGTCTCGGACTCTTACTAGTTGCTAGGAATGCCATATATACCTTTCATTCGAGATACAAGTAATCCTACCTGCCCATCGCATCTTTCAAGATCTATCTAGCCAGCTCTAAAGATAGTCGTTACAACTGAGGACTCTCGGGACGATCCACTGGCACATTATCCCTCCACTCGTCCTCAGGGGTATTGAGTAAATACATAGGCATTAATCTAAACAGGTCGATCCAAGTCCAAATCCAACCTACAAAATCGTAGACTCATCCAACCATGAGATCCGCGTCCTAGACATCTCATGCACGACACGCCACACCCAACTCCTCTAGCCCAACACAACTCCCTACACATCACCCTCCTAAGTCTGGGGCAATCCCAGCCTCACCACGCCTATACCATTCAACGGATGCCCCTTGCCCGTGACGACCAATCTCGCATCCGCGCTCGATCACGTGTAGGAATTGTAGAAGCCTTACTTTCTAAAAAGCTGGTTATACTATGTGGTAACAAATCCCTCCCCATCGAGGCTTTTGTACGTCAAGACGACATCCGTGGCGGTTGACACGGCTCATCCGCACGCTACGTCGAAGCGCGAGGATTTCTCATCCCAGGAAATCCATTCTCATCCATCCTAACTGATTTCCCCGAGGAAGTCGAGAAGATCACAACAGGTCAGCAGAGCAGTCTCAAAGCTGGATAACATCCACAGAATACTTCCACGCCACCGATCCGCGGGACAAGATCTACGCACTCCTGTCCCTGTCGCCGCCATTGCAGACTGCGCATATAATTCCCGATTACAGCGCCCCCGTAGCGGATGTCTACGCGGCAGTGACAGCACTCTGTATCATCCGCTATCAAGACCTGACAGTCCTGCATTTCGACGCTGATAGCAAGAGTGATGAACATGACTTACCATCGTGGGTGCGTGATTACTCCTCCAGCGGCCTCTTGGGGACGAGACCAACGTATGTGGCGTTCTCGCTGAGTGAGTATGCAGCTAGTGGGCGCGATTGTTGGGGACGGAGGAAGATCTTTGTGGATAATCTGTTCTCTCCTCATTTAAGGCAGTTGAGGAGTCGTGGCGTGGTGGTTGATGAGGCGGTATATGTGGGACGGAATGAGCCGTTGGATTCATATACGGGCGTTGATCCAGTGGAGAGGCCTGCGAATGTGAAGGAGAGGTCGGCGAGGACGTTGGCGAATGTGAGGGCTTGGGAGGGGAGGGTTGGAGAGATTCGTCGGGATGGGAGTGAGTGTCCGTATGATGGAGTTGGGGGGAGAAGAGTGGCGTTTTGGAGGACGTTGGTGGCGGACAGGTGGTTTGAGAAGTGGGCGCCTCTGCCTGGTGATATGTTGGAGAATGTCTACTTTGAGACATGGATGGGGAGGTTGCCGTTGCCTGGTTCTGTGGTGGAGGGGTGTGCTCCAGATGAGGATATGGAGGAGGTGAAAGAGGTTGTATGTCAAGCCGTTTACAATGCTTGCATTACTCGGTGTCATGGCCGGTCGTTCGTCATTACTTCGAAGGGCTATATCGGCGTAGCACCTCTGAAAACAGAGATCGGGGATCTGGTTACTGTTCTTGAGGGGGGGTATTTGCCGTTTGTGCTGAGGAGATTGGAAGGTGGTGGGTAAAAGTGGATTGGCGAGTCGTATGTGAATGGGATCATGGAGGGAGAAGCACTGGTGGGGAAGAAGGACGGTGATGTGCAGGTGTTGGTTATGAAGTGAGTTACTCGTGGCATGTGGAACCATGCTCTTGCATATTCGCCCATCTAGGTGTAGGTGTAGACGTAGATCTAGATCTAGATCTAGATCTCAAATCACTCCGGCCGTTTCAGCCATGTCCCCCGTTTAATCTAGAAGAATGGACAATCTTTCAGCAAGCCTAACAAAAGCAAGGAAGCACAGCTCATCAATATTTGAGCCTGCCACCTCAGAAGTCAACCCACTCCAGGTTATCATAAAAACAAAGTCCAGAATCGTAGTCATCCACGGAGAAAAATGATCCCTCTCTCCTCACAAATCTGCAAGTTCACCCATGTCCTCGGTGAGGTTGGCTTTTCTCGGCTACGAACGGACCAATAAACACAACCAACAAACACGCGAAACCAACAAAACCACATCAGCTGAGGTAAGATCGCCCCATTCTCGGGATTAACCAATGAGTTTAGATATTTTGTGTTTGAAGAGAAGTCGGGTGTTCCTTAATAGATCTGCTTCGTTACGTGTCCTTAGAAAAAGTACACTTACCGCGTTATCCAGTCCGTCTGGGGATTGGCCTATGAGCCTCCGTCTTGATGTGAGGCTTGTCCCGGACCCAATTGTAGCGTATTTTGATACCGGTGGGTTTGGAACGCAGAGGATATATTGCTTAGTTAGAAGATGTGGGCAAGTGCGGATCTTGTGCATGTCATGTTTGGAAGAAGATTTGATGTAGGTCTCTTCGATCATTTGGAGTACCTCAGGTAGTACGAATAACGATTCCTCGATCTTCTTTCCAGGAAGTTAGAGACGCTGCCTACTACTGCCACTGGAGTTCAGTCCCAGAGGACCGGATTCGGCTGATGAAATAGAGCACTCGACTCGGTCAAAGTGGTTTGCACAGAAGCAGGAGAAGTCCGTCACTCAACTCGGAACCATTGTATTGGACAAGGAAGGGCGCGTAACGATTTCAAGTCGATCCCGAAACCGAAGGTCAGCTTCGCATCCAGTCGCCAATGACAAGTGTCAAAAGACCAACAACCTCACTCTGCCGCAAAGTGCAGCAGGAGTGGTCGGCGAACTTTGGCTTCACACGATATCGCCAATGAGACTCATGGAATACCAACAACCTCATTGCTTCTGAAAGCGTCAAAAGATGTCGAATTTGATCCGTACTAGCCTGTACAGGCAGTAGGTCGTGAATGTTCCTGCCACTATTGCCTTGGGATATTCGACTTATATGCTGGTGAATGAGGAAAGGGCAATGGGTATAAAACCAACATTTTGTTCAGTGACTTGTTTCTCTCCCTTTTCCTAAATAACGTCCCTCATCTTCTGATTATCTTGAACCAGATTCCTCTTTCGTGTGACTTTCTCTTTCGTCAAAGTGCTGTTTTCATTTCGCGATACATCATCGTCAACAGTTCAAAATGCGTGTAGCCGTCATCGGAGGAGGTCCTTCGGGTTTAGTAACACTTAAGTATCTCATCACTGCCCATGAGTTCTTCTCTGGAGTTGAGCCTATTGAGGTAAAGCTGTTCGAAGCAGAGGACTCTGTTGGAGGGACCTTCAAGCATCGTGCATATGAAGAGGCCGAGGTATGACTTCCGGTTCCAAGGGGAATTTATGTGCTCTGATTTTGTCAGGAACTCCTACTGATGTTTCATCAGCTTGTATCTTCCCGTCAGCTCACTACCTTCTCTGACTACCGGTATTCGGCAGAATCCCCAGACTTCCTCTCTGCCGAAGCATACTGCACATACCTCGAGGGCTACTGCAAGCAATTCGGTCTCTGGCCTCACATCCATCTCAAGACATTAGTCACCAACATTGAGCGAAGAGAGAAAGGCGGACATACCATTCGCTATGTGGAAGATGGCCGAGTAGCTCAGTGGCATTGTGATGCTGTGGCAATCTGCTCGGGACTTCATGTCACCCCCAACATGCCAGACATCGAGGGCTTGAATTCCATCCCTACTGTCATGCACTCTTCTCATTTCAAGGAGAAGGCCCAGTTTGGAAGTGGCAAGAACGTGTTGATTGTTGGAAGTGGCGAGACCGGAATGGACCTCGCTTACATGGCCGTTAACTCCAATACGAAGTCTGTCACTCTTTGTCACCGTGATGGGTTCCTTTGCGCACCAAAGGCATGTTTTAAACTCAGGAATGTTGAGGTCCAAACTGACATGAGCAACAGAGAGCCCCAGAGCCTTCATGGTTTGGCATGAAGCAAACTATCTCCCCTCAAGGAAATGTGCCATATGATGTCGGAGCAGCCAGCCTCTTTGACACCGCGTATGTCCACCCACTCCTCCGAGACTCGTTCCTACCATGGTGGTACTACGATAGATTCGCCAAATACACCACCTGGCTTGTATCTGGAACTCAGGCTGGTCTCGACCAATGGGTTGGAGAGATCTCGCCAGAGCGTTTCCATGCTTCCAAGAGTGAGGATCAAGTCGATCAAAACCTTGTTACGCCGCTAACATCAAATTGTCTTCTTCAACAAATCCTCCAAAGCGATGCCATATATCAGCGCCCAGTACCGCACCACTGGCTGGATTGACAGAGTGAGATCATATATTGCTCAAGTTCCGATCGTCAACACCCATGGACGCATGATCAATCTCGCACCTTGGCCCCAAGACATTAGCGAGAAAGGTGTAGTTCGATTTGTTGACAATGGGAGACCAGAAGCAGAAGTCATGACGAAGACTATCTGCAAGCCTGATGTCTTGATCTTGGCCACAGGCTACACTCAAGCCTTCAAGTTCCTAGATGACAGCTACCCAAAGCCGAAGGATGCGACTATGAGAAGTGTGTGGAAGGCAAGCGATTCAAGTGTCGCTTTCATCGGTTTTGTTCGACCTAGCTTCGGTAAGTTGGCAGGCCTATTGTGGCGTGGGCTCATGGTCTAACATACGGCCAGGTGCCATTCCTCCTCTAGCTGAACTTCAAAGCCAGGTCTGGATCATGAATCTCATCAACCGGCTTCCTACTCCCCTCAAGTTTGAGGACCATTATCGTCTCCACTCCTCTCCAACAAGTCGAATCCAATATGGCGTCGACCACGAGTCCTATGCATATCAACTTGCGCTTGACATGGGTTCGGCCCCGTCCTTCACAGACGTCGCTATGAAAGGTTGGAAGTTGACATTATGCTGGGCGTTGAGCGTAAATGTCAACACCAAATTCAGATTGGTGGGGCCGTGGAAGTGGTCTGGAGCGCAGGAAGTCATGGAGACTGAGATCTGGGCTACTATTACTCGGAGACGTGGATTCTTCGGTGAGTTACTTGCGGTCCCTGATGTTCTAGGTTCTGATCAATGCTAACGAGACGCTTGCAGGACACTTGGCGCTATCTGTTATGCCGATTCTGTTGTTCGGAACGTTGAGTGCGGTTCTTTATATGATCACGGCAGTTTTTGAGACTTTGGAGTATGTCTGGAAGCTGTTGACTATGGGTCAAGAGTAGTGATTTATTTTCTGGGTGTTGCTTTGTTGTTTAACGTAAATGATTTGTGGGAGACCGAAGCGCAGAATTCCAAGTATGTGATGCTGGCAGTGTTTTGCTTCGGAGTGCTAGTGGTATTTGTTTGTTTGCGACAGGTCATGCTTTACTCGGAGATTTTAGTCAGCTTGCGATTATTTTTAGCTGTGACCAATTGCAAATCTTTGCTCTCGAATGAAATTTCGAAAGTCATCCTTAACCCACGTCCAGTGTATGAGATTACCCGGAGTCGAACTGTGCGGTATTTAGGTCTCGATGTGCTAGGACCCCTCCTCGACCCTATCACAAACATCACCCCAATACCTCGTAATATCTTCCCACCTTGACAAAAGCTTCCGGACGCAATGGTCTAAAAAAGACAAGCTTCTCACCTCCCGGTCACACCATCTAAAACAAATCACAACCCCGCATCCCTTCAATCCCAGTCATCTCCAGAAAACAAAACACAAGAATCCTCGCTAAGCGAGACAAAAGGGGGAATGCCGAAGAGCGGTACAGTCAAGGAGGAGATACCCCGCACGGCGGCCGTGGGGCCATGCACGAAGGCTTGAATCGGTAGCCAAGGTAAGTGGCTTTATGAATTCGGTAACGGGTGTTGATTTGGCAGATCTACCGTCTGGAGATCTGCGATACTGGGGTTTATCGGATTCATTATTCCGATGTTGTTTTATTTGATTTGGATTGGGGAGGAAGGGAAGAGAGGAGAGATGCATGCTGTAGGACCCCACCGGAAGATTGAAGTACAGGCACCCTGAGCTTAGTTTGAAGTAGATGGTCGACATTTGAAATCGTAGTTGTGATCTCAGGGTTTTGTTATTAACCGTGCATTCCCTGCTTGTATTTTGGATAACTTTCTGGGCCGTCTCGTCGTCTTGATTCCTACAATTCTCTCCACATAGGGTTCTTGTTCTTCCATATATCAGCATCCCAGGATTCAGCAGCAATGGGTCTCGGTGTCCTCGACGACCACCACCTGGAAAAAGTCCCCGGCACGGCGCTCCTCACAGATGTGATCGACGCCAACCAGCAACACCATCACGATGGCATCGACACCTCCATTCTCAAGCACGGCAAAGGGCGGAACGCAGACGTCGTGCTCGTTCCTCAGCCGTCAAATAGTCCTAATGACCCATTGAACTGGCCGCTTTGGAAGAAGGATTTGATGTTGTTCTTTATCTGCATTGATACTGCTGTTGTGGGGGCTTGGGTGCGTTGCGTCGCGTTGCTATTCTCCTACTCTCCCATTTACCTTTTGCTTTCTGCTTTTTGAGTTTGGAGGAAACCGATGAATACTGATGATTGAATGATGTAGGGACCGATGATTAGTCCTGGATACGCCGAGATGTCTGTCCAGTTTGGCGTTTCTTACAATTACCTTAATGGCGGTCTTGGGTGGGGTATCTTCATGATTGGCGTGTCATGTTTCTTTACTAATAGTTTGGCTGTCATTGTAAGTAAAGACCTTTCAGGTTGATAATTTCCAATGAGTAGAGTAAGAGTTGACTCGTGGCAGTGGGGTCGCCGGCCAATTTTCCTTCTCGGCAATCTGTTGCTTTTCATTAGTAGTCTGTGGGCATACTTTGCACATTCATATAGCTCTTTGCTGGCGTCGAGATTGATAGGCTGTATCGGGATGTCGCCTTTTGAAGTGTAAGTCGCTCCTCTTCCGTGTTGAACTTTCTATTCTGACAGGCTCCTGCCTTAAAGTCTAGTCACAGCTACGATAGCCGACATATACTTCGTGCACGAACGCGGTGTACGTATCGCAGCCTGGGGACTCTGTCTCTCCGTCGGTGTGGGAGGCGGTATCATAATCTCGGGATACATAATCGAAGACCTTGGCTGGAACTGGACATACGGCGTCTGCGCCATATTCTTCGGTGTCTGGATCCCCGTGCTCATACTCTTCTGTCCCGAGACAGCTTACCGGCGCGATCCAATTCTGAACACCGATCTCGGGACCGAGAACCGAACAGCTGAGATCCTGGAAGAGAAAAACGCACAAGAAGAGACTATTGAGAACGTCGCAAATGAAAGCGAGAATGGCGCCTCAGCAGCATCCGATCCAAAACACTCATATGTGCATGAACTCAAGATCTTCCATGGCAGAGTCTGCGATGATCCATTCTGGAAAGTCCTCTGTCGACCCTTAATGATGCTCATCTTCCCACAAGTGCTTTTCTCCTTCTTCGCCTACGGCCTCACCACCTCCTGGCTCATCGTGGTAGGCGGCGTCCTCGCACAAGTCTTCACCGCACCGCCCTACAACTTCACCGTCTCGCAGGTTGGTCTCGTAGCGTGCTCTCCACTAATCGGATCCATCATCGGCGCATTCATCTCAGGCCCCATCGCAGACTTCATAATCAAGTACATGAGCCGGCGCAACAACGGGATCTACGAGCCGGAATTCCGCCTCCTGCTCGTCTTCATCACGCTGATCTTCGGTGGTGTGTCGTTCTTTGGGTTCGGATGGTCGATTTCAGTTGGAGATCCTTGGATTGCGCCTGTAATTTTCTACGGGATGCAGTATTTTGGCGTCGGGTTCATGTCTATTGCCGTTTATGGGTATTTGACGGACTGCCATCGCGATAAAGCGCCTGAGGCGTTCGCGGCGATCAATTTGAGGAATATTTATTCGTTTGGGATGAATTACTTCATTTCGGATTGGATTACGAAACAAGGCCCGAAGGAGGTCTTTTGTATTATTGGGGGCGTGCATGTTTTTATTTGTTTGTGTGCTGTGCCGATGTATATTTTTGGGAAGAGGTGTCGTAGTTGGACGAGTCGCGTGGGGGTGTTTCAGAAGATCATGAATGCGTAGGGAGGGCTTATATTGAGGGATGAGTTAGAGGGGGTGCTGTTGTAGGACTTTGGTGTTCAGATCGGGAAGATGGGGGTGATTGTTCGAGAACAAGCGAGGTCAGAAAGGGGTTGGACGAGTTAAGCGAGAATACCCAATATGATCTCTCGCAATGATAGTAATGCTATTCTATGAATTCATCAATGATTATGAGAGGCCCTCATTTCTTTCCGGCGCAGGTTGGGGTGCAATATTGAATCTATTCGAATTGGAATTGTGAGAGCATTTGTTCAAGAGCGAGTATTCCGAAGTCATGGATCCGGACTCAGTAAGAGTAGGTGCTGAAGGCGTAGCCGCGTTCGTAAGTGTGGAACGAGATGTTGACCTTGACAGGGCCGTTTGCAATGATGGCAATTGGCGGTGTAGTGTTCAATTCTTAGTGGAGAGGCGGAGTTTGAGGTGGTTTGTGTGAGAAATTTGCGGATTTGCAGTGCTGAGGTTTGGTCTTGCTGGAGAATCTCGGTACGAGGAGAAAGCAGAGGTATAGATAGGTGAATGCTCAGTCAATTTTCGGATCGGAGGTATGTGAATACTCGAAACTCGATGCGCGTTTGCAGATACGGACAAAAGAGCAATTTCCAAGAAGAAACGGACACTTCAAAGCTTGACTATAGGAATCTTCTTACGCTGGTAGATATGAGCAAAATAATCAATCAATTAGGGGCCCGTCGTACTCAATGCGAAGAACTCAAGCAAGAATACCGAGGAAGACATTTTTCAGCACGAGGAGCTGATGCTACACGAACACTTGCCCTAGGCCACCGTTTGTAACTGTAGTAGTGATTTAAAGCAGATCATTAGACTCGAGATGCAGGAACAACAAAGGCGTGATGTACATAAATCATACATTACAGGGTCCTAAAGCCCGACCCTCTATCTAAACAGAGGATTCTGCCTCCCCTTCACATTAACCAGAGAATACTATTCACACATTAGCTTCACGCTCCAAAAACTTATAACTGGCCCCCATCACATCCATCCACATCCAAATCCAAAATCGGAGCAGAGGAAAATAAAAGAAAAGAATCCAAACATACCTCAGCCAACCTCGGATTCTTATCCTCCAAACTCAGCGTCACAGCCAAAAGATTCGGTTCCGTCCACGCTGGTCTCCAACCCCTCAACTCAAGAGCCTCCCACCAAGTAATGAACTCCAGGAGAGTCTTGCCGCGGTTGAAGAGGTGGATCTCGATGAGCATCTGGCCGATGGGGTATTCCTCGCCGCTTCCGGATGTATGTTTATCGAATGAAGTGAGGGCTTCGAATTCGGCGTATTCGATATCGATTTTGAGGATATCGCTGTTCGGGGGACCTTGTCAGCTTTCTTCCCTATATGCCTGCGTGATTGAAAAAGAGGGGAGGGGAGGGGAGTAATAGAGAAAAATTGGGAGAGGGGGACAAACATGTATGTGTGTCCGTTCTTGGCCATGAGGTCCTGGATGGTGTAGAATGGCGGGTCTTGACTCGGGTCTGTTGTGCCTGCAATGCCGGCCTTGAGGAAGTGCGTACGGCCCGAATATGTAGACTGGATAGCAGGTCCGAAAGCCTCGACGGAGAAATCGTAACCCCAGATCTCGCAGTTCGTGCGCTCTAGCATTTCCTCCTCTAAACCCCGCCCGTTTTGTTAGCCAATTTATCCTCTGTGTGTTTATTTTCCTTTCAAGATGTTCGTGAGAGGGTATTTACCGAAACTGGATTCGTTTTGTACACCTGCGAGGAATTTGTTAGCATGGACAAAGAGATGTGAGAGTTGGATGGGTAGAGGAAGGCTCAACTCACCAAAAGAGTATATTATACATGGCCTAGTATTCTTCTCGTATTTACTCATCCCACAAACCCACTTCCCTCCATCGCCCATCCGTCCAATGCGCTCGACCTCAAAAGGGCAGTTATACGAAGCCGGGACAAGATCCCACACAGAGTACGGAGTCGTGAAGTAAGTCTCGACGTTGATTGCGGGGAAACTAATGTGGATCAAATGGATCGATTAGCTGCTGCAAATATATGTAGTAAGATGTCTAATCTCGCTCCCCCGCAAAAGTGTAAATTCTTGGTGGGGTTACAGAGTGGGAAGGAGAAGGAGAGGGACGACGTACAAGCCCATTTCCCCAAACTTCGCCATCACTTCGTGGCGCTGCTTGACGGTCTTCTGCCAGAGCCTCTCGCTGCGCGCCATTGTCGATTTCAGACTCTCTCCGATCAATGTTTCTGAAATGCCGGTTGAGATGGTGGATAGGCCGTCGTCGGTGCCGTAATGCATCCAAACAACTGCCATCACCACCACGGCCGTTAAGGCCGTGAAGACATGCGATGGACCGATGCGCATTTTGATCCGATTTGGTTTTTGGTGTAATTAGAGAACGTAGTCTTTTTTTTTTTTGTGGTTATCCGTGAGGTGGTGCGACGAAGCGATTGTGTTGTGCAATGTGACGTCTGGTTCAAGACAGTTGCTTGGTTGGAGGCAGTTAGTCAGTTAGTTATTTCGTCACCGGAATGTGCTGTCGATGATGCGCGCTGGTTGAAGGCAACGAGGGTCGGAGAAGTTGAATTCGATGACCGACCGTACGACAGAAAAAAGGAGAATCAATTAAGCCCCCAAGATCGCGGTATGAAATTCCAGAAGAAAAAGAAGACGATGAGTTAGAAGTCAGCAGAAGAAAGACAAGGAGCCCGAGCTGAGTTGGGGCTGACTGCAATGCAATGAATGGCGCGATGCTGTTGTATGCCAACCCCCCATGGGGCGTGCATTATCTAAGTTAGGGGGGTGGCCCGCGTTGGAACTGACATGACAATCTAGAGCTGGAGAGGGTTAGACTTCCCCTATCTTTTTTGGATCTACTGGAGATGTTGGCCAGTCATGATGAGAGATGTCCAGTCAGGATATGCACGGTTGGGGATGCCAAGAGCTGGGCTTGCATGATAATTCACCACCCACCTTCCCTTTGCTTTGCTTATGCGTGAAGGATCTCACACCACATGCATGCAATTGTACGGATAAGCGAAGTGTCAAAGATGGGATGGAAATACTCGGGACTGGTAACCCCTTTCTTGTC
Source organism: Leptodontidium sp. MPI-SDFR-AT-0119 (assembly GCA_020726505.1). Classification (NCBI taxonomy): domain Eukaryota; kingdom Fungi; phylum Ascomycota; class Leotiomycetes; order Helotiales; family Leptodontidiaceae; genus Leptodontidium; species Leptodontidium sp. MPI-SDFR-AT-0119. Next base: position 2,659,239 of record JAHLEZ010000004.1, on the reverse strand, counting down.
GTTTTACTATGGTAGAGTAGACTTTGGGATAGGATATTCTTGGATAGGGATGCTATTTTTCCACGTTTGCGGCATGCCAATTAAGGCTGAGCAACAGTTAGATGTCATTAACTCTAAATGATAGCGGGCGGACAACCCACCCTTGCCTCGACCAGACTCCCCAACCTCCAGCCGCGCCCCTCTAAGCCCCACCGTCCCGTATTCGAGACCAGCCCCATCACCCCAGAAGTTGAGTCCCAGGGTCGATGAATACGGCCCATAAAAACTTACCAACTCTCCCTTGGAGCGATCTGTCCCTCCCTACCCATCCCTACGAACAACCATGAGCAAATAACAAGGCTAAGAAAGGGAAAGTTACGACAAATGAGCACCATTTCACCCGAAATGAAGTGGTCAAAAAAAAAAAAGACGAACTCAACGAAATGACAAGAAGATACTTTGAGAAATTCAAGAAGTCAATTCGTCAGAGTGCGCCTTGGCGGGTCTTGAGCTTTTCCTGGTACGCTACGCCCAGCGTTGTCGTTACGTTATGTGTTAGCGCGTTGTTTCGGGGTCTAGAACCGTGTTGGAACTCCCACCTTAGATGAGGTGAGATAGCATCGGTAATTGAAGATCCTGTTTCTAGTTGGTGCGGTAAGTAAGAATTGTTTTGTTTTCAATTGAACATCGATAAGTGCGCAATTAATTATTCGTCTGGAGATAAACAACATGATTTCCCCATTTATCTATGTGAAACCTGATTTCTCGCCGCGACGGTAGATCTCTATTTGCGGATGTGGCGATCAGAAAGAGTATACTGTACTGTACCATATCACAATCCGGTTTTCTCTTTGGTCTTTTTCATGAAATACTTGAGCCTCGATGATTCGCATTCATTTTAATATTACCGTTACAAAATATCTATCTTGAGACTCGAGTTTGTTCCTCACCATCCGATTTCTATGGTATGTGACATGACATGACATGACACTATGACGCATTCCTTAAATGAAAATCTCTCCCTCTATCCAATTTTTTTTTCTTTGGCGCGTTTGAGATCCCGTACTGTACAGAAGGGGGGTAAAACGTCCCAAGAAAATCTAAAGTAGGATAGAGTTCGTAAGGCTCGCTCCGACTAGAAGGCCACTGCAAATGAGAAACACTAAGTCTCTATGCGCCTCGCCTGGTCGCGAATTAGTAAAATGTCTTGTACGCCTAAATAGGAATAAACTAGAAGAGGGGAAGGAAGAAAAGTGGATGGAATGGGGGAGGGACAAACCTTCTTGTGTAGTTCCCAAAACAGCAACGACAAAAACATTTAATGGGATGCGCATGATACTATACAATCTCGCTCTCACGCTGTCGTCGATAATCTTCCCGCGCTGGTACGCGATGAGAGGAAAGTAGATTCCGCAGCACACTTCGAAGGCGCAGAAGCACCAGAAAGTAGTGCGCTCGTCGCGGACAATGACGGGGACGCAGAAGCAGAGAGAGGCGAGGGAGAGGGTTGTTACGAGGAGGCGGGTTGTGGTGATGATTGCGTTGATGGATGTTACGTAGTTATAGATCATGGATCCGAACATCATTGCGCACATTAAATTGGCGAAGATGAGGCCGAATGGGAGATCTGAGTTTCGTCAGAAAGGAAACCTTTGAGAGGATATTGGACTTACCGGATGTCAAACCCGCGAGTTTGTGAGAGAATATCAGGGCAGGGAACTTGAAGAATATGAAGATATACATCGATCCCTCGAAGACGCATGATGTCAGACTAAGAGACAAGATCCGCTTGTCTATGGAGAATTAGAAAATGAGGTCCAGCTTCGTTTGAGAGGATCATGATCATACCCTGCATCAAGTGCTTAAGCACACTCTTGGTCGGGGGAGCTTCTTGTCGCTCCAGAAGGCCCTGAGCAGATTCACCAGCCTGCTGTCCACTGGTGCCGTAATTTTCTCCCTGTAAGTATGTGAGCATGAGGAACCATAATCGAAAGCAGCCCACGTACCCAAGTGCTCATAATTCCCACAAATGCAAGCATCAAGCAGCACACGGAAAGTCCAAAAGGTGTCAATTGAGTTTTCGTCACATTCACAGCCCCCTCAGCCAGAAGACCCATCAGAATTGCCACGAGGGTGTTCAAAGAGGTCATAGTGCTGAAGATACTGCTGAGAGTTCCAGCTGGCTCATCGGGAAGGACCTTGTTGAACTCGGTGACCATCCAGCTCTCGAAGACCGTGTACATGAGAGTTGCGCTCATGCCTCCTAAACATCGACCTACGAACAGGATGATAATATTGTTAGAGAGGAGAGAGGCACATGATAAAGAATACGTGAGGCAGAATGCGAGACATGCTCGACGACGGCCAAAGCGATCAGCAAGTGTGCCAGTGAAAGTTGCAGATACGGCTGCCGCGATGAATCCGATCATGAACAGAGCAGCGACAACCTCTTCAGGGAGTTGCTTTTCCTCTGTAATCGTGTCAATTCTTCTATTTTTGATACGCTCAGAATCAAGAATCATATAACGAACCTTTGTAGATAGGATAAATGTACGGTCCCTGATGACGTGTTAGTCAAGTCCAATTCTTACAGTTTCTTCAGGAATCAATCGTACTTGAAGCCAATCTGCGCCATTGACCAGCAAATAGATCGGCAAGAAGCGCATCTTGAATCGCTTCACAGCACCTGCTGTGTTTCCCTTGGCCTCCAGCGACCCCGCTACTGGTGTCTGACGACATCTCGTTTGATAGAAGGCTAGCGCTGAGTTGATCAATACAAAGGCCGCGAAATTGAAGTGGTAGAAGTCCATAGTCGATGGTTGAGCATCGGTGGCGGACAGGAGGGGAGGGGAGGGTGAGAGGTGTGAGTTGAGATGTATGTATGTATGTGAGATGTGAGGTTCAGGAGGTGCGGCGTCGTGACACGAGATAGATTGGGTGTGGGTGTGGTTGGGATTCAGAGTCTGCGGTCATTGGTCAGCTCTGCCAAGGTCTAAGGTGGCGCGAGAGTGGAGACGGACACGAGTGGTTACCGCCGATGACTAACCCAAAGTATATTTAGCCGTCGGCCGTCTCGTCTCGTCTCGTCTTGTTGGGCTTGTGGGGCTGATGTGAAGGCTGATATGTTACATCCATCCAACGCCACTAACACTACAAACATCTTGAAGTCTTGTTCTGCTGCGATCAGATTATTTCCGTGTTCATGACATCAGCATCTTCCGACCTATCAGCAAGGGTTTCCGGGACTCGATTGTTGCTTGCATGTACAGTACACGCAGTAAGCGAAAATACATACCTCCTTTGCCCTTTGCGGAGACATTAAATTGACTCGCTGCAAGTGGGAAGTATCCTCTTCAACGGCCACTCTATCATCACCTTCCACTCGTCGTCCAGCATATGATATACTCCTTGAACCAACTTGACCCCCCATTCAGATACCCACCATATGTCGCGCATTTCATGAAGGATAACGCCATAGTACGCAAGAACAACTAGGGCCATTGGGCGATGTGAGCTCAGCAGAGCCATGTACTCCTTACTGACGCCTATGGGCCATTTGAGAACCATTCCAAAGTCTTGCGTCTTGTCCGAAAGTATTTTGAAGCAACTTTCCAGCCCTTCTATGGCATCGAGGTATGTGATTCGATCGATAGGTTCAGACTTGAGCTGACAGTCCGATCTAAATGACTCCAAAGGCCCTGCAATGTCGTCGGAAAGAAAAATCGAGTTGCCAAGCTCTCTGTTAGCAAACAGCGGCGCGATCTCGCTTTCTAAGACCCATTCCCACTTCTCGCCGTTGACCAGCGTCAGTCCTCGCAAAAGTATGAAGATCCCGAACATCTCATCCACGGCGGCTGGCGGCTCATGCGCTAAGTGTGCGAGAGCAATGTTGAGAGACGAAACTACGATCAAGGTCGCGCCTACAAACATCGATGCACTGTTCTCTTTGATAACAGTCGTGAACTGGGAACTAAAGTGTGGCAGGGCGACATTGTGGTGCCGCAGTGCTTTGTCAACATACGATGATCGTTTCTCTGGATCCAGACTTGCCATGTGCAAAGCAGTAACGCTGAATAGGAGGTGCATCAGAAACTTTTGCTTCATGGCCAGTTTGGGGATCTGGTTTTTCCACATCTCCTGGAGATCGGGTCGGTGAGCAAATGTGCCAGCTGTCATGGTAAGAAAATGATGCAACAGCTCCAGATCATCCCACGAGACGGTATTCGACTCTATGGAAGTCTCGGCTTGGGGGATTGGAGGCGTTTGTTGGATTTGGGGGACTTCGAATGGTGTGGTTTGCCCTGAACCTCCTTCCCGATTTTGGAATTCGCAGCTCTTTTCGCTCTTCACACACCTAGAACACCTTGGACGTCCGAGGTCGCACTACATGCATGCACGTGGTCAGTCTGTGACATGAGCCTGCTGGATATTATTCGGTCTCTGTACCAACCTTGACATGCGAGGCTTTACATTGGAGACTAATCAAGATTCAGTACGCGTATAAATCTCAATGTCTTCGGATCAGAATAGAGGATGGCTCCCAAATCATCAAGGATTCTAGTGCGGAATGAAACATACCAGCCATGTCGCGATTTCGTATGCGTGCGTCTGGACGGCATGCCTGGGAGGGTCGAATCAAGTCGAAGCGAGTCCACTCAAGTCTGCTGTTCTAGCCGTAATACAGAGAGATCTCTGCAGCGTACCCAATATGTGTGTATGGGTCGTAAACCTGTCTACTTAGGGCGTCTTTACTCACGTGTAGAGTATCAAATTGGAAGTGTCCGAGGACTTTGAACTCGAATGGGGTCAGGTGACTTACCGAGCTGGCCGGGCTCGCTTCCTGGCACTTGTGTTGTTTCGGGGATAGCGTACGACGAATACGATCGGCAACGGACCGCATCCACTCCTATGAGTTACAGATCCATCCACTCTGAAATGCTTCAATTCTTTTGCTGTAAATCTCGGCTAGAGAAAAGATGGCATGCTATTTGCAGTGTGAAATATCCCGGTTCCTGGATTGTTGTGGAAGAGCTTCGCTCAAAGAAGTATAGGGTACGCCATTGTTGTCTTCCGCCGTCTTCGAGGGGTCTCGAATACGATTTATATCAACCCCTGGTATCTGAGGAGCAGATCCTTATAAGTACAGTAGGTACTTCCATGCTATTCTTTGAGCTCGAAAGGAATTCGAGTTTTCACCAATATTACAGCCTCTTTCGATCTGGAATAGGCTTTTGAGCAACTTTTCTTATTATCATTCGTTCATTTTGCCCTTCAAGCCCGAACGAAATCTCGATCTGTTCTCCGCCTCAACATGGCTGACTCGGAGTCAGACTTTGAGTTTTATCACTATGACCCAACTATGGTAGGAGCAGTGATATTCATCATCCTTTTCTTCACAACCACCACACTCCACAGCTACCAGCTTCTGCGAACTCAGGTCTGGTTCATGATCCCCTTCGTCATTGGAGGATTCTGTAAGCTGCCTGCCCTGAGCATAACTGAAGTCATATCCCAAGCAATAACTAATCAGGCACCTAGTCGAATCGATTGGGTACATCGGCCGCGCCATCTCGCACACACAATCCCCTGACTGGACACTTGGCCCCTACCTCATCCAAACCCTCCTCGTCCTCGTCGCACCCGCTCTCTTTGCAGCTAGCATATACATGGAACTAGGTCGCATCGTCATACTTGTAGATGGGGAGTCGCATATCTTGATCAAGAAGAAATGGCTCACGAAAATCTTCGTCTGTGGAGATGTCCTGTCGTTTTTCATGCAGGGTGCTGGTACGCTACTCTTTCCAAGAACTTTCTACTCCTATACATCCTGATGATCCTATAATCCTACTGGACGAGACAATCAAAGGCTACTTTAAGCTGACATCTGTGCTCTAGGTGGAGGGATCCAGGCATCAGGTACCGCGAGCGCTCTATCGACTGGGACACACATTATCACAGGCGGCCTCTTCGTCCAAGTCTTCTTCTTCGCATGTTTCATCACAGTCGCCGTACACTTCGACCGCGCAATGACTAAAGACCACACGCACCGCGCTCAGCTCGCCGTGCCCTGGCGTAAACATCTCATCGCGATGTACATCGTCAGCGTCCTGATCATGATCCGGTCCGTTTTCCGAGTCGTCGAATACATCCAAGGATTCTCGGGATACCTGCTATCGCATGAAGTTTATCTATATGTCTTTGATTCAGTGCTGATGTTTGCTGTTATGGTTATTTTGAATGTGGTGCATCCTAGTGAGGTGGCTGCGTTGACGAATGGTGGGAATGTAGTTAAGAATGGGTGGAAGATGGAGAAGATTACCGGGAATCATCAACGTGTTATGTCGGATAACTCGAGGGATGGGATGGCTCCTTGAGTATTGGACTCCATGCCTGAGTACCTGATGCGGGGCTAAGATGCGAGTGTATAGCCGTGCGTGGGAGGTTCTAATATTGGTTCTGATGTATTTGTCTTCTTTTGTCTACTAAAAGTTGGGATAGCGCCGTGCATTTTTCCAACATAGATACCAGAAATTTGCTTCTAGGATGAACTGGAAGCGCCAGTTTCTCAAACGCGGTCTCACAACGTATCCCCAGAGGTCCTCATGGCGACATTTCATGATTACTGAACAGTCTTGTGGAAAAGACTGCGTTACTCGGAAAAGTTTACTGTTTCATAAAGACTGCACACATCTGTATAACTGTGCTCTAGAGAGTCACAAGAAAGTGTATCAACATTTCGAAATTACTCGAGTTCTCAACGGTAATAATCTTAAAAAGCTCTCACCAAAGATAAATTCCAATCATGGGATATCAAGAGCAATATCTCATGCCTTCTCCACGTCATGAACCCAACGATAAATAAACCGTCCAGCTGTTCTCGAGACTCTATTCTGACACAGGAGTTCCCGTACTGATGCAAAAATGCCCGAAACAAAAGACCTGTACGGAGATTCGTCTCAAAAGTCTGGGATTACAGGGGACGAGTGCCCTGTAGGGCCTTTGGGCCCTGTAATTCAGGATAGTAGTCGCTCAACAGGCCTGTTAAGCACCTATCGATTCTCGCTAACCTCGCCACAGGGCACGTGTGCTGATCATTGCTGTAGTAGCTATCAATTATTAGGGCCTTCTCGCTAAGACACCCTATCATTACAGGGCCACAGGAGGGTGTTTCTGGTGGAGTTAAGGGGATAGGCGATTGAGCGAGGCATTTCCAGGCTCCGAAGACGCAAAGTCGACGTCTTTACCTTGAAGTAATGAAACAGCAGCTATCAGGACCTTCATAGTATCGAAAGGCTTCGAACTTGGACCCATTTTGTTTGATACAAGTAATTGATGAAAGGTACTCTTGAGTATTATATACTCTAAAACCGAAATACTTTATGGACAGTGGTCAGCTACTTTTGGCGATTGGCTAGTGCTCTAGCATCCCTGAGAACATTCTGACTACAATCTAACCCCTGAGTAGCTGCGTACAATAATAAAACATATATAGACGACTGGGAAGGGGGTACAAAGGGACCTGGGGGCGGAGGCTAGGAGGCAGGTGGAGGCGGAGGAGAAGGCGAGGGTGGAGAGTGAGAGCACTGAGGCGGAGGAGGAGAGCGAGGGGTGAGGAGCATGCCCCGCGGGTTAAGTTGACTGAATTCAATCTCTCAACTCATTTGCCTTTCACGTGCATTCGTTGAACAGGTTTAATGTGGCAACAAGTGGTTGCTAAATTCCTTCCGTACTATTACAATGTGCTGTTCTTGCAAGCTCAAATGAGCGATTATTTCTCGCGCACTGAACGTTTACTGCGTCACAGCCTCCTTCAGCCCATCAAGACTCCAGAACTTCCCACTCTCTGCAGTCGTAGCGCGATTGACAAAGCTAAGACAGCGTCTAATCGACTCTTCAGGCTGCAGTGGCGCCTAATGCTTGTTAGATTGGCATATTCTTCCATGAAACAAGAACTCACATAGGCACCCATCCCCTCACCAGCAATATCCGTATTAACCCACCCAGGATTGAGTGCTAAGAACGTAAATCTTCTCTCTTTAAACCTGTTTCCGTTAGCTCTTTCCCTTCCATCCCATTCCCATCCCAACCATCCTGAAATTTGGGGTATACAGTATTACTCACTCATTATGAAACTTCAAATTCGCCATCGTAATCCCCGCCTTCGTCACGCTATAACTCGCAAACTGCACCTGCGGATTATCCTCACTATGATTTACATCCCCAAGCATAGAGGCTATATTAACAACCTTCTTCTCCTTCCCTTTCTCAAGGAGAGGCAGGAGAGCGAGCGTGAAGAAGACTTGTGCTGTGACGTTGATACGGAATTGCTCGTCCCATTCTTGGGGCGTGGAGTGCGAGATTCCGTCTGAGTAGGAGGCGCCTGCCCCGGCCATTATGCCTGCGTTACTATTCCATCATCAATATCAACATCCCTTTCCCTTTCCCTTTCCCTTCCTTTTTACTCCAAAATGAAATAGGGGGAACGAGTTAAATACTTAATCAAAACATCAACCCTCCCTCCTCCCACTTTAGAGATTTCTTCAGCGACAGCAGGGAATGAGTCAAAATCCCCAAGCTCGCCTTTCACTGCTACGACGTTGGGGCCGAGAAGTGGTATCAATTGTGTTGCTTTTGATGGATCCCGCACTACTGCGATTACGAAGTTTGAGGGGTCTTGGGTGAGTTGGCGGACCCATTCTAGCTATAGAGAGGGGGTTTTGGTCAGTTTTTGGGATGGAAATAAGGAGAGAAGAAGAGGGAACGAACGCCAAGGCCTCGAGCTGCGCCGGTTACGACGAGGACGCGTTGAGGGTGGGTGGTCATCATTGTTATTCTTTCGGGTGTGTGTTGCCTGTGGCTTTGTGTGGGAAAAGGGTGTTGGTCCTTGGATGGATTTTGAATGAATTGAGATTTCAGTAACTGTTCTTTTGTACTATTGAGCAGTGGTATAACTAAAGCGTTTCATCTCGAGAAGCGCTCTTATATATTCTCCCATCATCGGCGATAACTCATTTCCGCATCCAAGCATCGAAAGTTTACAAACCATTTCCTCTTCATTATTGTCGTTGATGACGTGGAGCAAGCCTTCTAGTGGCCATTCTGGTAAATGTGAAAGCAGACTTAGCTAAGCGTCGGACATTCGGCGTTTAGATTGAGTGGGCGCTACGGCCGGAATTCCTGCATTGGGGAAGCGCAGATGGAAGGTGATCAGTAACCACAAAGTAATTTCCTGCTCTTTGAATGATAAAGTGGTTTTGGGAGATGGATGGGTTGTGTTTCATACGTTGAAATAGGAAGGATGGGTTCAATTGAAGCCTGAGTTCGCGGAAATCGAACTTGCAAACCCTAGACACTTGTTATTGCAAGTAACTTTTGTTGCATATCGCAAATCTTTCAATATCTCAAATTTTTGATATATATCAAGAGCCCGTTGAGAATCTTGCTAGGACCTTGTTATTAGTATTCCGTTGTAGATCGCAAGTTGTTCAATTTCGCAAACCATCTTACGCATTGGCAACAACAAGAAAGGAAAAGACGGCCATTCAAGTGATCGTTTTGAAATATTGGAAAAACATCCCAGTAGATTGCTCCACTTATCAGCAACGACTACCAAATTGTGTTGGAAGATGGAGGATAAAAACCATGAGAAGTATAGCCCACTTGGACTACCATGCTACAGCAATCGATTGTTATTGTAAGCGTGATCAAAATAAATCCCAGTCTTTCCAAGGAAGTGATTTACATGTATATGTGTGATCGAGTCTGTAAGAGATAACAATGTATATGAACCCCACAAGCGACAATTGCAACAAGTTGAGAGTAATGGCATGCCAAGGCGGATTATGCGCAAAATTCTGAATTGATATAATATATGTGAAGTCTTTCCATAATGAACGTAAGGAATAAGCTCAAGGCAGTTTCATGCCTCCGGTGGGACTGTCGCCCCTTCGATTGCCCCCGAAACAGCCTAAGAAAGACAGTAGAAGCTGCTGATAACATCATTCTCCTTGCCATTTCCATCTGTAAGATCGGAATCTTGGGTCTTCAATGACAAAATTGACCCATAACTGGTGCCGGTACATCCGTCATCGCTAATTTATATAAGTCAGCGATCCTGTTTAAACTGGAACGAAGCTTGACAGCAATGAAAACTCACTTATAGAAGACGCACCCTCCATCCAAAACATGGAAAGAGCTGATCTGGTCGTTGTAAGACGAGAGTCCGTGGCGGTCCAGGGTATCTAGGTAAAGTTCCTGTAAGCATGGCCTGAGAGACTGAAGTAGACTTAGGTGGCTTACAACAAGTGCCACTCCCCACTTTGACAGTAGTGCAATCACCCGTATAATTGACGTTCTTGCAGATTGTCACGCTGACATTATCACGCTTGTCTAACTCTGCGGCCTCAGAGGCTTCCTGTTGAGTAGCGATCGGATTGGCGGATGCTGTTGCTGCAAGAAGCACGGCGAAAGGGATGAAGAGTTTCATGGTGAGGATAATGTCAGGGGAAGACTGGGCGAAGATGGTTTTAAAGCAGGAAGCGATTGAAGGCTAAGTGAGTTGAGTTGAAGTGTGCACAGATGTTAGAGGGACACGATAGACTTTATATACTCTTTCATTCTATGCTTAGTACCTGATCTGGATTTTCCAAATACGAAGGATAGGACATAACGTCCGGCGAGAATGCAAAATTGACAGCTCTCACATGGTCATTCATAAGCTGCGGATATAGCCCTTCTCGCTCTCGCATGTTCATTCATAAGCTACGGATATAGCCCTTCTCGTATTCACCATGTCTCAATTACATTTTCGGGGTGAATTCGTAATCTGTTTCTAGAGGTCGCACTCACCTTGCATGTCAATGATTACCAGAACGCTGTCTTTTAGACTGGGTGTTGACGGTGGCACACCAACGATAACACGGAAAGTCCGTAGCGACATCGTTGACATGGAGCAACTCCTTTTTTGATGATCTTTCTCAGCTCTTCCCTGATACTCAATAACTTTTCCTTGGGGATTTACGACTCTTTCTTAGAGCTAGTGGCCGTATTAAGCTATATCAGCTGCTCGGGTAATAAATTTGGGTCAGCATTTGTGGGCTTGAGGCCGTCGGCTGGACGACTCGCTGTCGGAATGAATAGTGAACTACGCACGTAGGTGAATAATCCAACCTCGCCATCCACCCTCCAGGCTGCATACAAGACGCACGTAGATGAATAATCCAACCTCGCCATCCGCCCTTCGGGCTACATACAAGTCGACCAACTTATGAAGTTGAAGTATAAAGGAAAACCGTCGAGACTTTCCCTACGACTTGATTCATTGCAAAAGTTCCATCAGCAAAGCGATCTATTCACTACGCTAGCTCGATTCTCCACAACTTAGTCCTTTAGCTACTGTCCCAACTTTTGAAAATGAACACCGGTGTCATTATTGGTACTGGCCGTCAATCAGACGCTGTCATCAATTTATTGTCCTCCACAAATAAATACCACCTCCTCGTCTTCACCCGAAACACGCAATCAAAGCAAGCGGTCAAGCTGCAAGCGCTTCCGAATGTTGAGCTGGTAGCCAACAAGGCCGAAACTGGCTTTGATTCAGTTGCTTTCTTGGCGGCAGCCTCACAGTCAGACTTTGTCTTTGTGAACACCGATGGCTTTGCTCTGGGCGAGCAGGCTGAAATTTATTGGGGAATTCGTCTGTTCGAACTTGCAAGCAAGGCGAACGTGAAGCATCTCATCTACAGTGGGCTAGACTACAACGGCAAAGAATCAAGTTTTGATCCCAAACTGTATGTCGGGCATTATGAAGGCAAGGCAAGGGTTCAAGGTATGTCTCCTCCATTTCCTGCTTTTAGGACCAAAGGCTGAGTAGCCATAGAATTTATACATGCTCAGGCGAAATCACCAATGGCTTGGACAATTATTCGCTCTGGGCCGTATGTTGAGAATTTGGCGCAACTAATGGCTCCTGTCGTCGATGTTGATGGAAAATACCTGTTCCAGCTTCCGTTAGGAAATGGCGCAATCCCATTTATTGACCTTGAGAGCTTTGCAGGGTATGTACTTTGGGCGCTCCAAAACTTAGATCAGTCAGCCGGACTGGATTTCGGAGTTGCTATTGAGCATATCACTGGACAAGAAATTGCAGACGCATTCACAACTAAAACCGGTAAACCTGCGGAGTATGTCGACTTTCCCATTGGCGACTGGCATGCCAAGACCTGGACGAGGCTTCCTAAGGGTCCTGATACCAAGATTGGCTTTCAAAATGTGAAGGATGATAATGCTCTGCTGATGACTTTTCGCGAAAACTTCACCAACTGGTGGAGTCTGTATAAAGCCAGCGCTGGAAATACGGGGCTGATCCGGCGAGACTACCAGTACTTAGATAAAATACTGCCGAATCGTGTGAAGACAGTGGGGGAATGGATTGAAAAGGCTAATTATACAGGCGAAAGGGAGTCGGGTGTCCCTAATTTGGATTGAGAGCGTAAAATAGCATAATATTATAGACGCTACGTTGTACTTCAATTGCTGTATTTATAAGTGGACTAATTTTGGAATAAAAAATTTCTTTCTAGCTTACCCAATCCGGCTTTAATCTTTGATCAAAAAATTAAAGGCGATATTGATTTCAATGGTTCTGAATATGACATTTTCTGAGTTGACATTGGCCTCTGAACTCTTTTAGATGAATTGTTACGGCCTTTGGGAAGGTCATTTCAATCACAAAGCAAAGGCGGACGAGACCGTCAAACAAGAAGATCGTCTCTACTTTAGTTCAAGATCAGCACTGCGGACGGTCACTTGATTTCAGAATTTCAGCAAACTCACCACATATGCTTAGTACGTGTAGCTGAAGAAACTGAGATACATGGCACATTGAAGTTCAGGTTAGAGACAGCTGCTACTTGTTGCGATTGAATGAACTCAGAGTGCTCTGCATTTTGCTGCAGTTATACTGTGAGGAGCGATCGACCTCAAATTATCTTCCCTCGTCAATAAAGCAAGAAAAAGGACCTCTCGTCAGAAAGCCAGCATAGGTCAACGTCCAGGATAGAGCGAGTGGCCCTGCCAGAAACTATTTCAGATTTCATTCCAATCCAATTTGAACTCGACCAACCCTGTACTATGGTGATGGAGCCCATTGCTCGAGGCTGATGCTGTCGAGCTCATGGTCGTGTTTACTTTAAGATGATCCCACGTAGCCTTATCATATCGAAAGCGCTTATAATCCTTGCCTGATTTACCTTCGCATTGAAAGCAATACCAAACATGTCCGTGATTCTCCGGCATCCCTAGGCGGGATGGTCGTCTTATCTTAGGTATAGTTATGCTTTTGTCGCAGATGTTCGATGATCTAGTTGAGACTGTAGATGCGCTCATTGTTTTGGCAATCGCACTCACTACAAGCGTATGTTTGTGGCATGGCTGCTTCTTCAGGTGGCAGATTCCCTGTGTGATGGATGACTGATCGTATTGAGGAGTAGAAAGCTGCCGTACAGTTGGTGGATAATGATGTAAGGGAGGATATTTCGCACCCCGGTCGCTGGTGTCCATTGCTATGATCTATTATTTATATATATAGCAGACGGTTTGTGTTTCCAGTTTCTAAGCCTCTATCAATGAGCTTACGAACCTGAAATCAGTAGTCTATGCGCCACAGGGCATTTCACAGCTAAATCAAAAATCGAAGTATTTTTTGGAAAATATAATTCAAAAAGCTAGTTAAAAGAAATATTAATACGCTTCTTCTTTATAATATACACGAAGAAAAAAGTTGAGATATTATATTGTTATTTAGTAATTATTAAGTTAAGTTGCCGAGTTCACACCAGACCGACCTACTTTTAAGAAATCATGAGCAGCAGTTAGAAAACTCTTTGAGCGTGATGATTTGTTTACATGGGCGCCTCTGAAGCTTAATGGATAACAAAGTCCTGCTCCTCAACACCCTCGAATTCAAGGCCCCCCCAAGCATAATCCCATGAACATAGCATTCCGAAACCAATCTCCACTTTCCAGGCCCCTGCTCACTCTCTCTCAGCACAAACGGCGTAACCGCACCCCAAAGTATACAGATCCGATCCCCCACCCTCGTAGACGCTGGCACAATCTCTACAAGCCCTCGTTCCGTCCTACACCCCCTCGAAACCTGCTCCGGAAAATTCATCCCAAAGGCCTTACACCGAATCGAGTAGATCCAGCCTACTGAAGAGGTCCCCGGAGGTCGAGGCGCGCCTTTCGCTGCTTCCAACGCTTCTTCGTGATGCACTCCTGCTGCGGCGTCGGTGAGGAAAGCAGTTACTTTCTTAACGAACGTGTCGAGCATGGTTTCGTACGAGGAGCGTAGATGGTCGGCTGCTGTGCTTGCTTCGAGGGGTTTATCCCCGTAGGCATGTTGTTGACAGCCGATTGGGATTTGCCACTTGAGGTCTTCTCTGTTTGGATCGAGTGGGTAGGCTGGATCGTCCTTCTTGTCTATTAATGAGGCGATTTCAAGGAGATAGAGTTCGTCGTTGTCCTTGGTACTATAGCCGGTTAGTTCTGTTACTGTGTCGACCACGATGCCTTTGATGATTAACTCGTCGTCGCGCTCGCCCATGTGGGCTTGTGCTTGTTCCTCGCCGGAAGCTTGGTAGCCGCGAGGTGTGCTTTTAGAATCGTCGGCGAGAGTGCCGATTTGACCTTTCGTCCAGTCTGGAACCCAGGAGGGAAAGCGGTCTGCTCTTTGGAGCTGCAGGCCGAGGCTTGGAAGGAATCTGTTTGCGGCGTTCTGGAGCCAGCCCATTGATGTCCCTGGATCTGCTGATTTCTGGTTTGGTCGGAGCCCGGCGTGTGTGATCAGTTCGATAACAAGACCTTTCCTGATGAAGGCTGCTGCATATCTCTTGACCACAACCTCGAATGGCGCTGTATAATCAGGATCAAAATCATTGTCATCGCCATCGGTAGCTAAGCCAAGCACGGCGAACAGGTGGTCTCTTGTACGCGTCGCTTTGGAACTCAAGTAGAATCCAATGAGAGATAACAGTGTACGAATATTGGAGTCAACAGGGAGAGTCTTGAGCACTGTCATCGCCAGCAATGGATCGGTTTCGGGATACCTCCTCCCTTTGAAGGTTCGTCCTTCAGCCCAAACCTTTCTCGTGCATTCACGACATCGTTTCGCGGCTGGGAAGAGCATGTCCCACGGCAGCTCGAAACGTCCGACGAACATTGTCACGGACTTGCTGACAAGAACTTCTTGGATAACCCAAACCCTTTCGAACCAAGGTAGCTCAAACAAATCCGCGAGGTTGTCCCATCTCTCGTCGTCTGCTGGTGGGGCCCCATCTACCCATGTCGAAGGTATACCCAGTGGCAGGTGCGGAGACAGGCTGGCAAGGTACATCAAGGCCAGTGTATCGATTGCTACGTCCCAAGTGTGATCATCCGCATCTCCTCCTAGGTGAGCCAGCACTTTCGAAGCGGTCTCGTAAACCCGTCGCATCATTCGTACCTGATGTCCCTTCTCCTGGTCATCGTTTTGGTTGATGCACAGAGCATCAGCCCAGAGAATAGTTATCGCATCTGCTTTCCGAAATCGCTTAAGAGCAGAGTTTAGAGAGGCTGTGAGGGGAATGGTACCGTCTGGCGTGTCTAAGGTGTGGTCCATGACATCGCTGCCCCAGACATAAGAGATCGCCTGGAAATCTGGAGCGCTGTCAAGGTTTGCGTGAAAGAGACGGCCATGGAGTGAATCATTGCCTTGACCAGGCTGTAACTCAAGAAGCCTGAACTCATGAATAGCTCGGATTCCGGTGTATGTGTAATGCGGCGTTTCTCCTTCGATTGTAGTTGATGGTCTGCTGTGCCGTCGGCATTGAGTGTCTTTGATGTCCTAACGCACACCCAGATACTCTATACAGCCGCCAATAAAGACAGCTTAATTCGAAGATGCGCATTGAAGGGAGGATATAACGTCCTAGATGGAAGTGGGCTCTCTTATCTGAGAATTGTGAGGTTCTCAGCTCAGCCTCGGCTGAAACCTATGTGGCTTGGCTCAGCGGCTCCTGGCCAAACCCAGTTGGACGCCTCATCCATCTGATACACTTTACAAATATTAAAAGGCTTCCATTCTTAAGATCTACATTGAGCTTATAAGAAGTGGCGCAAGGAGGAACGATTTTACGTGCACATCCACATCACGTGGACGAATAACCCACCAGAGAAAAAGGTCAGTACACTCTCTTATTTCGAATCCCCCCCTCGCTTCTCCTACTCTTTTAGCGTCTTCATCCTCGGGCACATGAATCAATGGTTTTGACTTCTATATTCTGCAACAGCGGGAGTCGACCAACCTTTGGTGCTTACGGAAACACTCCCACTTTTCGGATGTACCTCGAAGCCATTTGCGTTTGTCGACATAATCAAGCATTGTAAAAGAGCAGGGAGAAATATCCGGGGCTTCTAGGATATCTTTGGTGAGTACGAGAGATCTGCAGGTGCCGTCTTAAAGAAGCTTGCCAAAGCAGAAATCCGATTCATCGCGTCCTTCGTGTACTGCTCGAACCCTGGCTCAATATCCATTTGGTATCGTGGTTCCGTTATTGCAAGCATTCTGTGCGCCATACAACCACTAATTCGGGAACAGGAAATTTGCGATCCCATTATTTCGCGACAATAACTATACACGAATCACCCTACTGGCAATGTGGCACAAGCTTCGGGCTGGCCACGGTCATTTTGCCAAAAGTCAAAGTTCCTGTCTTGACAAGGACTATCCTGCTGCTCGAACCACGATCCAATAACGGTCGCAAACCTAGCGTGTATGGAAACAATCGGGAGAAAATGCGATCCCGAGGAAGACTTTCTTCAATATGCAGGAGAATTTGGTGCAACACTGAGTCTTAGGAAATGTCAAGTTCTTGTCGACTGTAATGCCGCTGGCAATACCATCTTGATAAAAGTAGAGCCATCCTGTTACACTGCAAGTGGGAATAGTAGCGAGACGTAAGATGTCCAATTCTCATGCCTGTAGACGATTTAACATGATTATTTAATACATTAAGTCGAATCAGTCCACCACTAAGTCTACCTCAACATTTCCAAAAAGAATATACATAGAGGAAAAGTAGACCTACCATTTAATTCCAAAGGGGATAGAGAGGCTATCGGAGTAGTCTCGAGACTCAAAATGTATTGCTTCAGAAGGAGAAGAAGTAGGAGTTTGGGAGGTATGGGTTGGGGGCTGATAACCCATTCGATGTCACTAGAGATTCTTTGCTACATCTTGAAATATTGTGTTCTGTAAACTCTTTTCGTATGACACTGTACATACATACAGCCCAGCGACTTGTTGAATACGCCATCCCGCCAGCCTAGTAACTCATTGTAAACACCTTCGGCCAAGGCGAGATCGTATCTGACGCCTACTTCTTGAGCGGTTACAAAACGGGCTTGATTGGATGCATCCCTTTGCTGTATAAACGTGTAAATCATAACAGCGATTGAGCTGAGAGTCATTTAGCTCTCGGCGCTGAAACATACTTACCAAGGTACCTCAGGTAGGTAGACCGTTGGCGCTCAAGCAATGCGGGCGAATGGAGGTGGACCCGTACACCATCCACGTGATTTTCGACACCTGTGAAACAGAACCACCACCAGTATCACCCGTCGCTCGTTTGAGAATCCGACGACTAAGGTACGCGCTCACAGAGTAACATACGATGCAACCTAGTCTTTCGACCGCAAGTTTTCTCTGCAGCCGTCTGGCAATTGCACGCAATTTCCCGCTTGCTGCCCTGGGCAGCAGGCCTCAATATCATTTTTCATCCTCGCATCGAACCATGTCTTCTGGGTCATTGCCAATGGCGACGGCGCCTTTCTCGCCAGGTACAACCCTTCGTGGCCAGTCAGGGAGAACTTATACCATCCAGGAAGTGCTTGCGGAGCGGCGGGAGCCACTGCTTTGTGTCTACCGTGCTAGGTAAGACCCAAACCCTACGATGAGCAACGACGACGACGCACTTCTGATATCAAAAAGCGCCGAAGGGCGGAGCTTCATAGTCAAAAACATGATTCCGGGCGAATACGAGTACCAGCAAGCCTTGCAGAGGCCTTTAGCCTCGTGCCCCAACTTGCGGACCGTTGTAGATGGCCTCCCTGGTCCTGAGTTGTTCATCTACCCATTTTTACAAACCGACTTTCTCCAGTTCAGTCAAAAGAAGCTAAGCGAAGCAACGAGGAAGAGCATGCTTAAGAAAGCTCTGGTTGGACTGGCAGCTCTTCATGACAGAAACATTATTCATACCGGTGGGCTCTATGCACTCCTATCCTACCGCTGCTTTTTCACGGCGAAGTTGCAGTACCCCATATACTAACCACGTTGGCAAACATTAAACCGAATAACATTCTCTTAGGCTACGAAGAAGCCGGCGATGAATTTACCGTCAAGGATGTCAAGATCTCGGACCTGGAGGATGCGGTGATTCTTCCCCCAGGAAAGTATCTGAGGGAGGGCATGTGCGGCAACCAGATGTGGAGGAGCCCCGAATTTTGGGCTCGATCAGCCCAAGGTACCCCGTCAGACATCTTCTCATTTGGGCTTGTGGTATTGAAACCCGTCATCTATTTTTCGGATTCATTTTCGAACTTACATGGTTTAGTCTATCTACGTGATGTTGAATGACATAGTTCTGCGTGCCAGTGACGAAGAGCTGACTGCGGCCGACTCGTGGCGTTACGTTCTTCGACGCCAGATATCTTTTTTTGCCGACGAAGAGGGGTTTAAGGGTTTGCTCCAGTGGATTGGCGAGAAGAATCAATTCTTCGAACGTCTTATTGCCCTAGCGGGGAGCTTCGATGCCGTGGACCCTCGAAAGCCTTTTGAGAAGTGGCACTGTGTGGACGCGCAGTTTCGCGACCTTGTTTGCAAGATGACAAACCTTGATCCAGCGAGAAGGATCACCGCCGTCGAGGCGCTCCGGCATCCGTGGTTTGCGAACGAGAATGAGAAATCTATCTAGAATGCCCAGCTGTGTGGCATTGCTGAATTGGAGAGAGTTTTGTGGGCGGCCAAGTACTTCACCAGGTTACAAAATCATGGAATTGGTTGCTGGATGCACAGCATGGCACTCTCGTGTCTAATCACAAGAAGAATTTTATTCAAGGCAAGCTGAAGTTTGACGCGAAATAAAATAGGATGAGGTCTCTGTACGATATGGGAGTGCGAGTGAGCTAATCTCTCGATGTATAGATAATAAAATGACAAACACCCAAAATAAACCTTCTGTTTTCAAAGATACCAGAAACAGACCTTTGGTAAACCTTAAATTTAAACCTAGGGAGCCTATCTCGAAGGGTCACAGGGCGGCAGAGTGAGAGGGAGTGAAGAGTCTAAGGCGGAGGGGAGGGTATCTTCATTTAACTTAAGTTCCCACTTAAAGAAAATAGCCTCCGCCTTAAGTCAATCACTTAAATTCAATTCACAGAAAACTCGGAATGCTCTCATTTGTACCCAGAACCCCTCATACGGTTGTATCTCACAAAAGCTGGGGATGCCTTCATTCGCACCACCCCGGGAAGATTCTTTAATGGAAAGCCAAAGTAGTAAGTATAAAACTATAAAATCACACGAGTCTCTATAACCCTCTGAAATAGAACCCCTGAAGTCTACCTTATAAAGCCTGCTAATAGTCCATTTCAGCTATTTACAAAAGCAAAAAGTCTACTTGAGGTATTTATCGATAATGAAACTTCTTGATAACGAACCACGCTGGAAGCTTTACAGCAGCAAGCAACCGAGAGTGGAGCCCTTCTTTATGGGGAGTTGAATTCTCTTGCTCTCAGGGCTCGTCACAGGGAGCTAGCAATTCTACTTGCAAAACGGTTACAACTTGAGTCTTTGATGTGGATGAAGTATACATTGCCTTGCAAGGATACCACCCGACCATAGCAGCAATAGCAGAAATAAGATTACAATCCAGCACAAGATAATCCATGAAAGGTGCTAGATTGTAGCACGAACAAGATGTGTTTAAGATCGAATTAAAATTAGATTATCTCCTAAAAAGTAAGGATAGTCTAGTGCGTAGAGATCGCTCATTTCCACTCCTTTTCTCCAGCCCAGCTATGCATAGCTTCCCAAATTCGTAAAATCCAAATGCAGACATGCACACATACAATTTTCCTTTCCTTTCCTTTTCATTCCTTTTCATTCCTTCCTGTATCCAAATATTGATACCCCAAAAAACCCGCCATTTGGTTCCTGAACGCCATGCCGTTGAGACATTATATGTGCTCATTATTAATCATTACCACATCCAACTCCAACTCCAACTCCCTTCATCACATTACATCAACTCCACTCACATCAACTCATCTCAACTCGCTCAACATCAAACAACCTCACTCCCAAGCAAAGCCTCCCCCGCAAGCGGACTGCCCACCATCTGACTCGTCCGCCTAGAATGCGCCGGCTTGACATGAACAACATTAACCATGCCCGTAGATTTCTGCAACCACTCACTCTGACCGATGGCGAAAGCCGCAGGGGTAGACGGTCCGGACCCAATACTAAGCGGGAGGGTACTCTCCTGGGCGAACGACAGACTAGGGAGGGAAGAGTGGCGGTTCGTAGAGGACTCGCCCGTACCGCGATGGATACTGACTTTACTGCCTACACTCTCGCGATGCAGACTCGGTTGCGGAACAGGGAAGCCAGAGAGGGTAGACACGTGCACACCAGCAGCTGGGGTGACCATTCTTGCGGAGGGTCGAGCATGGGTGGGGAGGGACATGTCCTTTTTAGCTTTTCCGATCCAGAGCATCTGCTCGTGTTCGCGGAGATACCTATCGCCGCTGAAGCTCTTCTGGACGATCTCGCGGGAGCGCATGCCCAGGGCGCGACGGGCCTCGGATTGCTCGTACATACGGCGAGTGATGCGGGAGACGTCTTCGGGGGTGGGATCGTGTGGGAAGGAGGCGTCTACTGTCTCGCGTGTGCATTTGGATGGGTCGGCGTAGGGTGCCCATTCTTCGAGGAGGGCGAGGAGTTTGATCTGTGCGCGCGCCATGTCGAGGGCGTCGTTGGGGGCGACGACTGCGCTGTAGCAGGAGCCGTCTTCTGGGGAGGTGAGGACGCGGAGGGAGGCTCCTACGTCGGTGCAGACTACTGGCGCACCTGTCAAGGCGGCTTCGCCGAGAGCGAGAGGTAGTCCTTCTGAGATTGAGGAGTTGAGGAATACCCACTGTTTGTATTAGAATTGGACGATTTGAGTGAATGGAGGCCACTTACAGTTCGCTCGAGAACGGCAATGGGGTCTGCTTCTCCTTTCAGACCAACATTGTGTCGCAGTGACTTGGTAGCAATAATCTCCTGACAATCAGTGGTGTAGGATGGAGTCTTGTCCATGGCACCGTAGATCTCAAGCTGATAATCCTTGAAGCCGAATTTGTTGACGATGATATCGGCTGCAAGCAGGGCGGTCTTGATATCCTTTGCGAACCTTTAAAGAGTCAGTACATCCCTTCTAACCATTTAGTAAACTTTACTTACCAAAGATGAGACAACATAGTAACAGTAGGTTGCTGAGTCTTGATCTCCTGGACAGGTGCAAATCGCTATCACTTATCAGTAGCTGTCTAAAAAATCAGGAATACAATCCAAACTCACCTCCATATTCGTAATCCCATTAACAACAGGATCGATCTTCCTCTTGAACGAACTCCTATTCTCAATCTTGCCTTGACAAGTACCGATTTCAACTTCCCAATTAGGGTTGAAGAAGTCAGCACAAGGGAGAATAGTATCCGCATGATGCAACGTCAGCACACTGGTAACCCTCATGAGGCCCAAGAGAGAGTTTCTCGTGAACGGCGAGAGGGCACAGAGCGCAGACGAGAGATACAGGTTCGTTTCTCTCCAGCTGATAGCGTGGTCCCAAATCTGCAAGGTGCATCCGCGCTTGATCTTGCAGACGATACCATAGGAAGCGCTCACACTGTGGTGGGAGGCTTGGAAAACAGAGGGCATCTTCTCGGGGATGGGGATAGAGTAGATGAACAGGTATCGGGACCATAGCTCGAGTCCTTGATCTAGCTGTCCGAGTGTGGGCAGCTCGGTTGTGAACCATTGGGATGAGGGGAGGGCGTTCTCGGCTATTTGAGAGAGCCAGAGGTTTCTCCAAGCGGATTTGACGGCGGCACTTCGCCAGACGGCACTCCAGTGGCGACCATCCTCGAAATAGGCGTTCAGATTGATGAGGGCACGAGTGACCTGCTTGATGTCTGCCATTGAGAAATCCAATGAACGAGCGCCACGAACAAGAGCTGTGAGAATTGGAACGAAGTTACGCTCGATATCCAAGAGTGTGGTATGCGTAGTGATATGCTCAACTTCTGAATCGAGACGGTTGTTGAACAATCCGTGAGTTGGCGTCATGAGATCGAGGCCCCATAGAGGAATGACCTTGAGCGAGTGGATGTTACGCTCAATTTGACGCTTGGGAATACCAAAGTCGTTGGCAGACTCTGCAACCATGTGCCATTTGATAGTGCGGAGATTATTGATCACATCACTACGGCAGGCCGAGACACCACCGCCCTATAAAATACATCAGCACGGATATCCAGGAGTTCGGATTGTTAAACTTACCTCGTTTGGCCAGGTTCCAGTATCGACAGCAATGACATGCAACGCAGTCTCGTCATCCTCCTGGATGGTAGCGTTCGAGCGAGTTCGGCTACAAGCATCACCACCCTGACCAAAGCTATAAAGATCGTTGATCTTCATGGCCAAGGGGGTCCAGCTGGAAACAGTGTTGTCAAGATCGACGCTTGCCATGATAGCGTCGCGATTCTTATCGAGATACTGCTCTGCGGCATCCAGCTGGGCGAAATCTCTCTTTCGCCAGTATGGTGCGAGGACTTCGTCACGGCGGAGGAGACGCTCGTCTAGCCAGCGGATGATGACGCCGTCGAAGGCAGGATCTTCCTTCCAGGCTTTCCACAGCCAGGAGCGGGATTGGGAGGTTGAAACTGGGAAGCGGCGAGTGTGCAGTCCGAGCCAGCGAGATAGTGCTGTTGTTCTGATGGTGTTGAAGCCGTAGAGAGGATTATCATCCAAGAAGGAGGTATGAGCGGGCTTCTTCAGCACGTTCAAATGATCGTACAAGATCAAATCTGGGGTATCGACTTTCTGTCCGTTCAAGGTCGTGAGAATGGTGGGGTGGAACTTGTGGTCGTACATGTACTTGCTTTCCCAGACATCTGGACCCATGACGAATGTCGCTTCTGTGACTTGAGAATGTGGTAACTGGAAAGTGTTAGAATTTGTGTGCTTGGCATCGAGGATCAAACTTACCCAGGAGTCAAGCTTTTCTGGCTTGCGACGAGGTGGCGCGCACCATGCGACGGTACAGCTCATATGCGGGAGGACAAACTCGGCTCTCAGGAGAGCACCGCCATGCTTGCTAGCCTTCTGATAATGGTACTTGAAGCGAACCATATTGCCATCAAGGAGATACGAGCCAGAGTCAATCTGGCCCTTGGAATTGTAAGAGACATCTTGGAGGACGTTCTGGCCAGCAATACCCTTTCGGGTAATCGGAGCCTTCAGCAAATCAGTCTTGGAGATGCGTCTGGTCGAGCCCATATCGGGTGTGCGATAATCGTAGATGTAATCATTCACCGTATTGCCGTTGTTCATTTGCACGCGACGCTTAAGAGACATGTTTTTGGTGTACATGTTGATAGCGATCAGGCTCTGATTGGTGCTCGGTTCTGTCTTGTGGTCGCCCTTGTACTGGAGAAGTTTGAAACTGTCAGTATCGACAGGATGAATGAAGCCTGTGGAGGTGCCCTCGAGATTTCGGATTAAGATCCTTCGTCTCTTGATAGAAACTTCCATGCCGTGGAGGCTTTGCCAAACAGTGACGACGTTCTTTCTGTTGTGGAACAAGAATACAGGCAGGAACATGCGTTGAATGGCCTTGGACCACACCCAAATCGACAGTAGAAAAAACCTCGTGATAGTGTTTCCGACGTTGGAATTACCAGGGAAACTGCAGCGCAATTCTCTCTGGTACTCGGGATCAGCAACGAATGCGATCATGAAAAACTTGCAAAGTTTGCCGGCGAAATGGTAGACGACACCCGAGTAGTGCTGGACGCGATCCCAGACTGACAGCTTAGGAGGTGTAGCGTGTGCAAGGAGATCGAGAACGCGAATCGACGATCCTGGAGATGCAGCTTCAAGGAGGAGCTGGGACTGTTGAGAGGACTCTCCCTCGTTGGAACGGGATGAGATAGATCGCTGATAGCTGTGCCGTGGCATGAAGCTGGATGGTCTCGTTGAGAACGATGAGCGATCTTGACTTGCCCACACGTTGACACGACTTAGCATTCGAGAACCGGAGACGACTGCGTAATTGCAGCGAGCTACGTATGTCTCGAATGATAGGCCAGTGGTGTGATTGAGCTTCTTGTTCATTTCAACAATTTGCTTTTCACTGAGAGGTCCAACAACGCCAACACATCGATTGATGAGATATGTGCGAAGCTCGCCTGGCATGTCTTCCGAGTCCAAGTTTGCGTCAAATCCAAGGCAGAGATCTCGCAAGATCTGCTTCTTGAGGTAGGCTTGGACCTCTGACACGTTCTTGGTCTGGATCTTGAGATGGCGCTCGAGGATGTCTGGGCCAGTGACACTATTCCAAATGCCATTGTTGAGCCAAAGGGTTCTTGCAAGCAAGGAGTCATGGGTATTGAAACCAAGATATCTCTCAGCAGTGGCCTGAACCAAAAGCTCAGCAACGTCCCAGTAGAAGCCTTGAAGTGGATCTTCGGTCTTGGAAACACGCTTGGTCTCGCAGGCGACGAGGAGTCTGACCTGATCATTCTCGACGGAGCTGATGGCTCTCATACTCGGGTCGGAGAAATGATCGACGGACATGAGCTCAACATGGACAAAGCGCTCTCTGAACATCTGAATACTGAGCCTGAGTAGGGCTTCAGCCTCTGGGAATGCACGCTTTGCGATGTCGGGCAGCTCAGTCTGGTTGCATTGTTCGAGGATGAGCTTGACTTGACTGCCAAACTCAGAATCTGGGTCGACCAAGAGACGCTCTTTCTCCGAAAGATCCGAAAGCTGTTCGTAGAGGCTTCTGAGTTCGGGCTGCGACCATGCGTGATCAGCACCTGGGCTTGAGTAGGCGTTGTAGACCCCATCCGTTGCTGACAAAGGTCTCATCCTGTCCTCAGGAGGCCCGACAATCTTGCCGCCCCAAAGAGATAGGATAGCGACTGTCCAACATGAAACACCTAAGGCGACAACGTTTGAGTAGTCGAATTTCGGTGCTTTGTATTCCAAGATTAAGCCAAGTGGGAGACCGATGCCAGCAGCAATGAGCAGAGGCTTCAGGGCATGAGGTCCTGAGAAAATCTTGGTGTACTGATACCACAGGAGACCTGTATAGGCTAGCACATAGGAGAAGAAGATGATGGGCCCCTTTTTGTCTCCGGTACTAGCAAAGAGCCAAAGAAGTACAGACGTGACAGCCAAGCCCCAAACATGGAGCATCAAGAAGCGACCAAGGGTCTTCCAGTACACCTTTCTGCGATTATCAGACTTTTGCTTAAGTGCTTGTGCGAGATCCCCATCAGTCGGGATGACCTCCTCTGTGGTCTTTCCAGCGAGCTCATGGAGCTTGTTGGCGTTGAAGTCGAGGAGAACAGCTCCGACAAGATAATACGCAAGTCCGAATCCCACAGGCATTGTCAAAGAGACGTCGAAGGTGGACATGCCAATCAGGTCACCGCCGGTGAGAAGAGAAATCCACTTATCCAGCAATGCGACGATGAAATACAGCATGGTGCAGCCGATCTCATCGCCAGCTTGGCGCCAATGGAGAAAGCCGTTATGGAATCGAATACCGAGTTGTGACTTTTGCATGGAGAAGAGGGCGACCTTTGTCTGGACATTCCAGGCTGAACTGAACATGACCGGTTGTGGTACACCGGTAAAGCGACAGTACCAGTTCTAATTCTGTTAGCCAGTTTATTCCAGGAGTTTGTTAGTTAACTTGCCATTAGGAAATTTGTAGCCTCGTAAGATTGAACCAACTTGAGAACAAGTGGATCGGTAGTCTTCTTTGAGAACATTGACTTGCGTCGCTCCGCCAGAACATCGTTGAGCAATGCCTCACGAGCAAATCTCAGAACAGCTGGATCAGACATCTTCTCGATGCCGTCCATGCTAGAGGTCTTGTTCTCGATGAACCATGTTCTGAGGGTTTGATCGTCGACGAGAGAGATTTTCTGGTACCATGTGGTCCATTGAGCACCAGTCCGGCGGACTCCGATGAAGAGCATGGTGACGAAAACATAGAGTACGGTCAAGTAGATAGCGACATCGTGATGAGGAACAAACATTGTAACGATCGGAGATACGAATAAGATTGGAATACAGAAGATGATGGTTGATCGACCCTACTTGGAGGATTAGCATGCAGAAATAGGATAGGGGAGATAGTAGGGATACATACCGATTGGAAAGAAGATCCGATGAATTGATAATTAGCAAGAGCTGCAAGAAGCGAGAGATATGTCGTCAAAACCATCAGATATAACAGGAAGAGTACAGCATTGTAAACAGAAATCGTGCAGGCGAATGCAATGAACCCGACGATGCCTACGACAAGGGTAAATGCGAGACCTCCAAGCAATCGGGTAACGACAAAGTAATTCATAGCTGAGAAAGCCATTGAAGCAAGATAAAAGGTTCCACCGCAAGTGATCCAAGTACCAATTGCACCAGATAGCAAGAGAGAGATCATCAAGGCGGTTGTTGCGCTGTGCTGCTCATCGTGTGTCATATACTGGGCGCCCACTTTTCCGCCACTGAGATACAAGCCATGCCCGGTTGTAGTGAGCATGAGAATATCAATTAGTGCTGGAATAGCGAAGACGCTCAAGAACGTGAATCTCTTGTAAGCTGCCATCTCCGTGGGTTTGTAATTTGGATCCACGTCGATTTGCGCCTCAGCATACGCTGATGGAAGGGCAGCCATTGTGTCCTTGAACATAGGAGGTTGGTTCTCCGACAACGAATAGTAGGTGCGGTACTTAGCTGAAAGCAACTCTCCGAATTGACTGGGAGAGCAGTCGAAATAAGCCTCACAACGAGATCCGAGGGCGAAAAGCTCGGCAAACGCAGCGGACTGATCAGTCTGGTTGTTGAAAAGCGGATTTCTATCGGTCACCTCCACATAGACTTCATCGAATGCAAGTTTTCGCATAGTGCAGAAGACGGACAGCGCATACAAATCGCCAACAGCACCGTAAGCTGCGTTGTTGAGAAGCCGGCCTAGGGAATCGATCACTGTCTGGAGAGTTTGATGGCTCCTTGTCCGCAAAGCCTCTTCGATCTTGATCTCAACATCGCGGAAGAGTTCGACTGCTATTTTTAGGCTGGGATGACGGCGCTTAGATTGGCAGTGCCACTGAAGACGTGACTTGAGGAGCTCTTCCACCGAAACATCTCCATTCAAGTAACCGACGGTGTTGACAGCCTTCAATTGATTCCAATTAGGGACATCTACCAATCTCTCCAAAGCAGCTGATTTGATACCGCAAAGAAGGAAATCATCTTCAGCATTTGGGGCGAGGGAAACGCGCTGCAGGAGATGTAGGCATTCTTCTGGTGAGAGAAGCTCAACATCTTGCACAAGTCTTGGCGGGATTTTGTGAGTCGACACGAGGGCCTCATTCCAGCGAGCGAAAGAGGTTTCTGCAGCAATACATTCCCTGCGTGTGAGGCCTCTGCATGAGAGAAATGTATGCAGAAGTGTACCCATCACATCACAAACAGTCTTGGAAATGTAGATATCCGCAGTAGCCTTGGTGGGGTGAGCATGGTAGACAGCCCAAAACTGCTTCTCGATAGTGCGTTGGAATCCCGAGTGCAATCCGAGGAAGACTCGGATACCATCCGAACCATCATCGGGGGAGGATTTCAATTTCTCCGCCATAATCTCAATTGCCTGTCGAACAGAGGGGATTCCAGGCATTGAAGGTTCGGAAGGGACTGTGCCTGCAGCAACGAAATTGGCGAAGGTGGCGCCGTATTCCCGGAGATCAGCCGGGGTAATTGCATCTAATAACTCAAGCTTTCTCAAATTTCTTTGAGAAAATACGACCTCCTGGAAATCATCGGCAGTAACGTCCAGCCCGACAGGAAAACATCCGAGTCCATCGTAGACGTTGCCGGCTGTGGAAGTGCAAAGAGGGTCTCCGCTGAGTCCGTCTCTGAGGACGAACCACTCCATATTCTCTTGGAATTCGGTATTGACCATTGAAGGCTCGACCAGTGGCTCATCATGCCGACAAGAGCAGTCGTTCTTTGCATTCTCTAAACTGGGGATCATAGCAGAGAGCCGTCCGATAATAGAATGGCGATGATTAGAGTGTCGAATCTGGAATTGCCAAAGTTAGCAAAATTAACTAAGAAAGTATCGCCAGGGAGGATGTACTTACAGCTTTCTTGCTTTTCCACATGTCTTGAAGCTCCATTACTCTGGGTTCCTTTAACCAGGCAAAGGCGCTCAGCGGCTCCGCCCGAACAACATCAATAGTCGCATCTGTGAGTGCGCTCTGGGATCCAATCCAAGAGACAACACTGTAAAAATTACACCAAGCGAATGTTCTCTTCAAGACTGCGTTAGAAAGGACCACATTATCATCCAAAGTCTCCCAGACGAAAACCGTGAAATCTCTAAGACATGATTGAGATACAAAAGACTTGACAGTCGTTCGAAGAGGTTCCATGTCGAAACAATCCCGTCTTTCGCCATCTGGAAGAACGAGTCCATTGCGAATGATGAGTCCCGATATAGAGCTGCAGGCCAAAGCGGTCCCATCCGCGAGGAAGTCTGGAGCCGAGGTTTCAACATATATCTCAAGACCGAAAGTAGAGATGATTGAACAAAGCTCATGGAAGACAGGAGTAGGGAATATCTCCCAGCCTGCTAGAAGTATTCCGGTGAAATCGTTCTTGCCGCCCTCGGAAGTCCTGAATGCCGCAATGATCATGCTCATGGTCCGATCGAGACATGATAAAATGTACTTGGAGGATTTGCGAGAAGGTGTCGTTGCCGTCAATACATTGTTCAAATCCAATCTTCCAATGATCCGCTGCGGAATGTCCTGACGTCCAGATAGCTCTTCCAATGCTCTTGGAATATAGTTTTGTAATGGGTTGAGAATTATCATATCCCGCTCCGATAGTCTTTGACATTGTGCGTCGGACATTGGGGAGTTGAAAGAGCCCAAATATATTCCCAGAGATGTTGGCTTCTTCCTATCGAGTTTCTCGAGGGTCGAATCTGGCGACGATGAGGCGGCATACTTTTGCAGATGTCGAGAGACCCGGTCTCGAAGGCCTTTGGACGGTCCGTTCTGCAGGAAAACATTCGTCAAACATGATCTCCAAATATAAAGTAGAACGCTGTGATGGATCTAAATTACCTTCTGTCTTGTATGAGCCCATAATTTCCGCAACAGCAGAAATGACATGTACGCACATCCCACCACAACAGAAGCTAGAGCCAAGCTGACAAGCACCTATTTCTTGTTAGAGGAGCGAGTAGTATACGTTGAGATATCATACAAATTGCCACCAATGTTGCTTCAGTTCGGCCCAGTTCCCAGCGTTGACACCAGTGATGTATGCCATTTTGTCGATTGGGGTGTTAGAAGGTTGTCGCCATAGAGTATGTCAAGAGCTTCTTCGCCTTTGTCTGACTTGAACGAGCGAGGCGGGGTACAAGCGAACGAGCGTCTTGTAAAGCGAAGGAGGGGGTGAGCGAGTGTAGATGTGTATTCAGCAAGTTCTCGACAAGGAGAAAAAATGAAGCCTCGAAAGCTCAGCCTCGGCGTTATTGAACGAGAGCGAGTGACAAGTAACTAACGGATGACCCAAACTTCCTTGCTGAGGATCAATAGATCTCAAACGTCAAGGCTGAGGCGACTGGAAGTTTGCCCCGCTAGCAATCACATCATCAGATCACGGAACCCCATCGTAGATTTCAGCCCCATTCAACAAGTAGCTAGGACCATGCAAGTCCCCAATATTCTCGAGAGGATCAGCAACAGCATGAGCTGGGATGTCAAAGAAAACGGCCGAAGGAAAGCAGCAACGTGGACCCACGGGTTGCCAAAGAAGACTCTTGGCTTGCATCTCGATTCCAGCTATCCATGTTGTGGATAGCAAGTGCCAGAGTTGGTAGGACGCGGCGTCTCAATTTGGAAAATAGGCCGGTCAGACCGCCACTCGTTTAGCCTGAGATGGCGACTATTTTCTGAAGCAAGAAGTCTGCTGTCCATCATTGATAATCAGGCAGTTGAAGTGCAAGGGCAAGCGAGCCTGCGGTTGAGTTGAGTTGAGCCGTAACGGTGTTCAGCTATCCCAGCTCGGCTCCAGGATTCCCCGCCGAGACAACACTTGTTGTTGGCCGGTTGGGTTGGCAGGGGGGGGAAGGGGGGGGGGGGGGGGGTCAACCACATCGCATCTGCTCTGAACGAATATCGAAAATAATCGAGGGTCCTTTAGTGGGGGGGGCTGGGAGACGCTTGCCTGCCCGCACTATTATTTTGTTCTAGCCACCGTAGCGGCGAGATAGAAATTCAGTTAAGGAGAATAAAACAATGGTGGCAGCAGATCTTCGGATGCGGCAGTCCTAAACTTCTTGGCACTGCTTCTCGAAACATATCCCTGCGCCGCTGAGGACGGAGAGCAAAGCGAAGAAACAAAAGAAGGAAACACTCCACGCTCAGTGGGGATTGGACGGTTGGTTGACGGGCAGATCATGAAGTCATGTCCCTGCAAACCTCACCTCACTTTGAGGGCAGATCCATCCATCTCCAGATCGAAGCTAAGGAATAATGGAAGGCCTGCTCGCCTGTCGTCCATTATTATTATTAGCTTCGTAACACGAGCTGTCGGTGAACTTGGGAGTCCCTACCTAGTCCTAGCAGGAAGGGAAAGTTTGAAAGGGAAGATACTCGAGATGTTGATGCTGATGGGTACCGTAGAAGACAGTTCCGGGTTTGTGGGATGATAATTCCTGGGATTCTGCGGAGCAGCAGCATTCCACACCCCACCCTACTCGGTACCCTAGCCACCCAGCCCTGGGCTATCCATAGACCATGTCGTCCCTTTCGCCCCTCACCCTCGGAAAAGCTACTGGTGGGTATTTAGGTGCATGGCGGTTGGTGAGTTGGCGATAATTTCGATCCTGGGCCTTAGCAGTACGAGGGTACGGGGAAAAGAGGACAAGACGTTGAGGATAGCCGAGTCTTGGCGCGGAAGACATCTGCCACTGCCGCCCAACACGTGAGTGAGTGAGGAAGGTCTGGTCTGGGCTTGGATGGCTGCTGATGGGAGAGGGAAAGAGGGAGATCGATGGCTTGCAGCGTATGGCTTGGACCCCTGAGCCGTGAGCACCGCCGCTTCAACAACTCTTTTTTACCGTTGCACAACGTAGCGCACCTCCTAGTCCCACTTCGAACGAGCACTAATTTGGCACTAATTTAGCGGGCATGCATCTGGTTACAAGTACAACTTCTATTTTCCCCTGCCGCTTTTGTGCAGTCTTCTTTCTCTCGCTAGGACTATTTATTTATTTACTAAGGTCCTCCTAGTTTAGCCTCATGCTTTTCTTCTTCGTCAGGGTTTCTTCTCCACATTTCAACCCTTTCTTTCCCTTGCCACCTTTCCCTCTTCCCGTTACTGAACAACCCCTGAATCTCTGCCACCCATGCTGGCACAAATATTATTTTCCGCATCGACACCTCGACAAAAGGCTTGCCGTACTGGGTAAATTCCTGCCCGTACAGTCTGTCTTTGTGTCCAGCCTCAAGGTGCTGCAGTCTGCCGTACATATCACGAGATCCGTCAGATCCCGAGTGATATGATACACGGTAAGAAACCCACCTCAGCCTCTGTCAGTCTCTGCACCTCATGGCAAATGGAACCTGCCATTACGTACGGAAACCCACTGACAGCTGCTATACCGCCTGGCGGATGCCCGTGGATGCTCGTGGCTTTCTGTCAGATAGACTCCCAGTTGCGCCTCATGGTTATTGACATCGAGCTCGGTGACCACCAACAACCTTTGACTACGACATGACTGCTACAACCTCACACCAATCTTGCTTTTTGCTTGTTCTTTTCTCGGACCTGAACCTATCACTCTCCCCTGCTACCCTCCATTTCCATGTCCTGTTTCTCCTCAGATGTGTATTTCCCCCTCTCCTTCTGAGTTCTCAGTCCACATCCCCGATTGCTTGTCAAGACTTCTAAAGTTCTCTTCACCAACCATGATCTCGTCTACGGACCTACTAGCCGAGCAAAACAAAATCCAGGCCACTTAGACGTGCCTCGACGTCCGCTCCGCCTCCTCTAGCTCTGCAACCTCCACATGATTTTCTCTGCTTTGTCTAAAAAAAGGTAAAGTTCATGGGTCTATGACAACACAGACCCAGTGCCCCTTGCATCCCGCATCGACAGATCTTCCTGTCCCGTCCCTGGGCACAGCTCGTCTCCACCCACCCCGCTAGCCCTACAGCACCGTACCGTATTCCCGCCCATCCACACTCAACTCGGTATCCCATCGTCAGCCATCATCCCAGACCACAACCCTCGATCAAGTGATGGCCCTCCCGGATTGACATTGGCACTCCATCCAGCCGCGGAGTGTCCAATGGATCAGACTCTTCCAGAGCGTTGCTGTCAAGCTGACCCGAACTTCTGATGGCTTGCTGCAATTTTTCAATAGTCTGGCCCGAGCCATTCGGTGTCCTTGTCCCCGGATCCAGACGTTCGTGTAACTGCTTGGAGATGGACGCTTTGGTAGTCTAGCTAGCTAGATGCCCAAAATAGGTGGGCTCGAGGTGGGTCACGTCACCCCATTGCGGCTTTGTCAATACTTTCGATGCTTTCTGGGCCTTTTTAACGTGCTCAGCTGTGGCTGGCCAAGTTTTCTGCATTTTCACTCCACCTCGTGTAATCCCAGCTGGCTCTCCTTTCATCTTTCTTTTATATCACAGCGAAGCCGGCCCCCGAGTCTTCTGTTTCAAGCTCAACTCATTCGCTTTCGTTTGGAAAAGAGACCGTCATCGTCGTTCGCTACGCTACGTGCCAGTTTCCCCTGAATCATGTTGACCAAAACTCTCTTCAAGGCCTTCCTTGCGGCAATTTCTGTCTCAGGAGCCATTGCCCATCCTCGGCGAAAAAACGCGAATAGCCAATCCGAACGAGTCCAGTCTCTAAAGGGGGCAGTAGGTCGCCAAGCCCCTCCGGTTGTTGCAACAAAGATTGCAACAGGTAAGTCAAACTAGTCTTCGTCCCATGCTACTCATCAACCTTATTGACATTCTGCAGTTAATGGAAAGACTGTTGCCGCCAACACAACTGTTCAGTCTTTAGCAGTTGCAGCTCCCGCTGCAGTAGTCGCCGGCACAAGTACAAAGAGTACCATCCTGATCTTCGCCCGTGATACTGCCTCAGCGTACTCAGCTACCTCTGGTCTCAATGGATATGCCATCCCATATCAGGTCGTTGTCGTCCCCCAAGCTGGCATCACTCTTCCCGTACTCAACAGCTCCTCCACTGCTGGAAACTATGGAGCGATTGTCATCCTGTCCGAGGTTAGCTACGACTATGGTGGAACTCTTGGATTCCAAAGTGCTCTCACCGCTGCCCAACTGGCTACCCTCTACCAATATCAAGTCAGCTTCGGAGCCCGCATGGTCCGTATCGATGTCTTCCCTGGCCCAGCTTATGGTGCATCTGCCATTGGTGGATGTTGCAACACAGGTGTAGAGCAACTCATCAGTATCTCAAGCACTGCTGCTTTCCCAACTTCAGGAATGAAGGCTGGAGCTGGTGTTTCCACAGTCGGTCTCTGGCACTACCCTGCCACCATCACCAATGCCACCATTGCAACTGAGTTTGCCTCATTCGGCCCAGCGACTGGCTTCCCAGATAAGTCTACTGCTGGTGTCATCAACAACATCGATGGTAGACAACAGGTAAAAATACTTGCTCCTCATGATACTTCTAGCTTACTGACACTTCACCAGATGGTCTTCTTCATCGGTTTTGCTACTGAGTGGTCGTCAACTTCCAACTACCTTCAACACGCCTGGATCACCTGGGCTACCAGAGGCTTATGTATGTATGCGTGCCAAGATCACGAGCATTCGCTAATTCTGCAACAGATACCGGTTTCCGTCGTGTCATCTTCAGCAACCAAGGTTAGTTTGAAGCAAGAGATATTGCAAGCACTCAGGCTAATTAACATCTATAGTCGATGACATGTTCTTGATCTCAGATATCTACCGACCCGCCGGTAACACATTTAGAATCACTACTGCCGATTTGGACCAACACGTCACCTGGACCAACGACATCAATACCCGCTTGCCAGCCGGAAGCAAGTACTTCCTTGACATCGGCCACAACGGCAACGGGAACATCGAGGCCGGAGATGATCTCGGCGGAACCCAATGCGGCATCGGACCAATCGAGTACGCCGAACAGATTGACACTCCTCTGGAGTGGGCGAAGCCCCTCGGAACTGGCACGAACCTTTGGCCGGCTACCCCAACCACCTACCCATATTCTCTCGCTTGCACCAACTTGGACCCCCTCAAGGTCTGGTTCGCTAAGGCTGCCAACCGTGATACCTTTGCTCACGTGTCTCATACCTTCACCCACGAGGACCAGAACAACGCCACCTACTTTGATGTTTCCCGCGAAATTTCATGGAACCAGGCATGGCTCAAGCAAGTCGGCATCGCAGCCGGTAACAAGTTCAGTGCCAACGGTATCATCCCTCCTGCGATTACTGGTATGCACAACGGTGATGCTATCAAGGCATGGCTCGACAATGGTGTCAAGTACGTTGTTGGTGACAACACTCGTCCTGTCTTGATGAACCAGCAGAACGAGTTCTGGCCACTCATCAGCACCGTCGCTGCCAACGGATACGCTGGAGCAACCATCGTTCCCCGCTGGGCTACCAACATCTACTACAACGTATGTCTTTCCCCTACCTGCTACCAAAAAATATACTGACAGAAATAAGTGTGACCTCCCAGCCTGCACAGTTCAAGAGTGGATCGACACATCCGCTGGAAGCGGTGACTGGACTGCCCTCCTCGCAATCGAGAAGGCAACCAACACCCGCCACTTGTTCGGTCTCCACCACGACCCCTACATGTTCCACCAAGCCAACCTGAACTACGTGACCGCCGGCACGACGACCATCAACGGCGTCTCGAAGAAACTCTCCTTGATTCAAGCCTGGGCCGAGACCGTCACTCAAGAGATGATCAGACTCGTATCATGGCCTATGGTCTCCCTGAAGCACGACGATCTCGCCCTCGACTTCATCAATCGCATGGCCCGCGATGGCTGCTCTCCACAACTGTCGTACACCACCGACCCCACCGCAAAGACCATCACGGCCGTCACGCTGACCACAAACGGTAACACCTGCTCGGTCAAGATCCCAGTCACGGTCCCAGGCACCGTCACTAACACTCAAGGCTTCACGACCGAGAAGCTTGGCTCTGATCCTCTCACCATCTGGGTCCAGATGGCTGGAGCTCCAGTCACATTCACACTCACCACACCAGTTGCCTATTAAAGCACTCGTTACAGCATCTCACATTCATTTCTTCATTTTCCTTTCATCATTCATTAGGCAAAAAAAGGGAAAGCGAAAGCAGCGGAGGGGAATGGAAGGGAAAGGGGAGTTCGGAAATTTTGATTCACAATCAATAATGAGCAAGCAAAGTGTGCATGGGACGGAGTCGGAGAAACAAACCCCTGTTTCGTTATAATTCCAGTTAGTAACATCCCGACTGGCGAAAATCCTAACGACAAACCCTAGTATTAGTCTTTAATGATCAATCAAATCAAAGTAATAAAACCAATCTTGCAATTGTACCTCCAATCTCAATCTCAACCTTAATTCCACTTTCAATTCTGATCACAATTCCAAATTTTTCCTCCCCCTTCCACTCTCGCTCTTCTTCTTTCTCTCCCTCGTGTCTCCCGAGCTCCTGCATGATACTCACATGAAGCAAGAACTTTAAAATTACAACCCTGGTATCAGTGCACACACACTCTTCCCCTTTCTCCCCTCCTCGCCTGTCGTGACACACCCAAAACATCACCCCATCAACACATCACATCTCCCATGAATAGGCAAAATACCATACCCCAGCCCAGCCTACCCGAGCCCTGTCAACACACGTCGTCCCCTCCGTCGCAGTGCATGAAGCCACCGCCTCGCTTACAGCACTCACACACACGTAAGACAGACAGGCATGCACGCAATCCAACCAGCCAACAAGCGATGCGATGCGCCTCCAATTCTCGTGAATAAAAGTGGCAAGGCTTGGCTTCATGGCAGAACCAGGGCCAGGGCCAGGGTGTGCTTCTTCCCCTGTAATACCCCGCAAAGCCAGGCCGCCCTGCGAGCCTGTCATCCTGTTAGCCAAGTCGGAGCTGCTTTCCTCTCCCCTCCAACGAGTCTTTCCAACGAGTAGGATAAGTTTCCCACCCATTTCAACAATCACGCAACGATAGCAATCCAGCCATCCATCTATCGGGTTTGTAAATAAAAATAACCAACGATTTCACTGGTCGGACGGCACGGTAAGTAGATAAGTAGGCAAGTTTTTATTCAGCCTCTCCTTTGTCTGTGGTGGCAAATACGAGTCCTTGGAACTCCTTTCCTTCTTCTTCTCTCCTCTTTCACTTCACGTCAACGTACAATCCAGCGAATCATTTAATCGCGAAAAGCAAACAAACGGAAAACGCCAATATTTTATAAACCGGGTAGGGTATGCACGCCTCGCTTGCACGTTTTTTTGATGATCACTACAGTACAGGCGGTACAATACAGGTGATTGGTAGGTAGAGTAACATTTCCCCGCGATTTCCTTCGCTGCACCGTTCCATCTTTCATCATCGCATCATCATCAATCAGCCTCATGCATGTATGCATGAGTGAAGGCTGTCATCCTCGCAGGTAGAAACCCAGTCTGGTGTTGTATTTCCAATGATATCCATCCAATTACATGCAATTTACAACGAGAGATAGATGCAGTGAGGCCCATAGACAGGGTAAGGGCAAGGTATGGGTAAGGGTACATCCGACAAGCAAACAAACCTGCTCAATACCGTACCCTTCCGCTCCGTACCTCCGTAACACCACCAACAGCAGTTCAACGTTCACCGTTCACCGTTGCCGATGATGACGACGATGCTGACAGCATGTACAGTATGCTGTGCCTTACCAAGAAACAAGATAGACGAAAGAAGAAAGAAAAAGGTAAAAAAAAAAAACGGCACAATACCCCTCCCTCAGTCCACATCACAATCCACCACACCACACCAGAACATGGCAGTTCTATACCGGAAGTACAGACCTTTCCCACGCAGTAAGATGTAAGCTGCACATTGGATATGTTTCAAGCCGCTAACAGGTACGACGTGCATGCCCACCCCCCATCCACCCTCCTGATCCTCACCCTCATCCAATACTCCAATGCACCCATCAGAAGAAATAAATCTCGGTCCCGAAAAAAGACCCATCTCACCCAACCCAACCACACCACACCACCACTCAAAAAGATCCCCCAGCATCCTATTCGTCGCCACATCTCGTTCCTGTGCCTGTCCTGATTAGGTGTGCCAACCATCATGTTCGGCCTTGGTTTACTGTGTTGTGCTGTCCAGAATCTGCATGCAAGCAAGCTTTTCTTCGCCAAGAGAGAGCGGGATTTTCTCAGCCTCGCAACTCGAACTTGGAAATCGATAATTGTTACGTAAAACGTGATCTGTTTGGGAGGTTTTTATTTTGTCTTTTCTTTTCCTTTCTCTACTTTTTTTTTGAGATGGTGAAGGACGGGAGAGGAAAGATTGGGGATGGATAGCGCATACAATCTCATATCATGCGATGGGACGGGATGCGGAGCTTCCTCATGCTGGTGTTCGGACGAAAAAGATGTTGTGATGATGTGTTATGGTGGTCATGAGGCTGTCATCTGATGCTAGCGAAGATGAACGGATGTCCCTCCCGCCAGATAGACAGCTGCTGGTCACCAATCTGGGTCCTGCTCCAATGACTTTCCAGTATCACGGGTTTTGACGGCAGCCAACGACATGCAGCTGCATTCACAGTTGCAGTTGGAGTTACACTTCCCAGTTTGAAGCTTTGAAGCCCCGAAGCGAAGCAATGCCTCTATGCTGTAGCAGGTAGGTACAGTACACTACAGTAATAAGTAACACAACACAACGTCTGTATCTATCGCTGTTTATGGCCGCATCGACTGTCCCCCCATTCGAAACCTCGCTACAAGAAAACAAAACACAACACCAAGTACTGTAACCCCCACCCAATCCAGATAAAACTGCATGACCGTCAAGTTCTGGATACAAATCTCTCTCAACCATGCCTATCTACATGCTCCCGAAGCTCCCCCGGAACACAACATGCAAGTCAAGTGTCAGGTCACGTTCAGTGGACTGCATGGATGGATGGAGAGTTCCCGTCAGCCAGGCAAGCACGCAAGCGAGCTGAGGTGTTCGGCCAAGTAATCACGACAGCCTTGCCTCGCCTTCACTCCAACCTCATGGCATCGCATCGCATCGCATCATGCAGTGCGATGTAAATCAACCGTCCAGCGTCCCGTGGAACTGAAGAACATTCCAGCCCAACCAAGCCTTGGTCCTGGTCCTGGTCAAGCTGCAGAGAAACGAATTCTAGAGTGGGTTTCGCTTTTGGGATTTCAGTCCAAGTGAAGTGAAGCTGAGCACTAGGAAGTGTATTGAAGTGAAGTGAGTGAATGTAACCCAAGAAAACTCAATTGCGTCCCCAGAAAAACCTTCCAGCCATAACCAACAACGCAGAAACACAATTAGGGAGAGGTATAACACCATTCCCGCCATGCCAAACATGAAAAGAAAGAAAATAAACTAGTATCTCTTTTCTCTTTACAAGTAATTCAGCGAGAAACGTTCCAGACCATCTGCATTCTTCCGAATTTGGATTTTGTTTTGATATCACCAAGTCAGCTCCAGCCAGCCTCCTCCCTATCAAACTATTCCAAAAGTTCCCAACCTCTAAGTCCAAATCAAGAAGAGTTGGGCTATAGAAAGCCAGATATGGAAAAGTTTCTCGCCCGCAAAGAGCTGAAGGGGCCAGTAACATATCAGGCATCCAATATCAAAAAGAATCTCTCAGCCTCACCTTGGCTACCTACCAATCTTCGGACCAAGAAGTTCAAGCTTCACTTCCTCATCAAGATCTCTCCAAGATTCCAGGCCGGAGGACCAAGCATCGCCACCCAAGACCACAAAAGTTCAAGCCAGGACAGGTCAAGACATGACAAGCCAGCCATCTTTCCTTCAGTTCTTGGTCCTGGGATGCGGGATATTCCAGAACTCTAAAGCTCAGGAATCCCCAAAAATTCCAGGCCAGAACAGAGGGAACAATAAGAATAAGCATAAGCACAATAAGCATGCATTGCATATCGATAGTTCCGAATTCCCCTCTCCTTCTCCCTTTCCAGTCTTTCTTTCAGGTCTGGTCTTGCTACACGTCTCGCCTTCGCTTGGCGATTGTTTACCTGGTTTGTCTCAGGCCCGACCCCTCCTTTCCCCGCCTTGCCTCGCCCTGCCCCACACTTGCTACCATTGATACTTCACAACACTACCTACAAGCAAGCAAGCCACTTTACTACATTGCATACTTACACACAAAACCTAGATCAGCCCAAAGCAACTATTTCCCTCATCTCACAAGAAGGAAGGCTTTGCCATGCCTCCCCCCGCCTTGGCTTTGACAAGACTCATTTTCCATCCACAAGTCGCGGAGTTTGGTACCCTACCCTGCCTCACTTACCCCTCCCAATAGTTCGTTCAGCCATGCTGGCTAGCTGGCCGGCCAGCTGTCACGGAGCTGTCATGTCTCCTAGCAAACCCAAAAGTTTGAAGGATTTGGCTTTTGGATTTCGACTTCGACCTTTTTTGAGACCCTGAACCAGAAGAAGAAAATCCTGGAAACTCCCGTTCATACATTCAGCCTCGCATCCAGGCCCGTCACAGACAAACTGTCATGCTTGGCTAATTCGACAGATCCCAAAATCGACTTCGACTTCGAGCTGAGATATCGCAATGAATGCCCGAACTGCTACCAACAAACGCCCTCAATCAGCCTCAAAAGTGTGAAATCCACACACTTTTAACAAGCTTTTGCAGAATAATCAGAAATAGCAAAATGCCCGTACTTGCTTACCACCAATGCATCGTCGGCCCCGATTGCTCGTTCCCTGTCCTCGGACTGGCTCTGAATGTAGCACTGTATAGAGTTTCGAGTCTATTGTCCACCACATATTGCATGCACAGTCAAACTCATGACGCGAAGGTAACAACAAATTCTCGCTTCCCAAACGAGATTCTCAGCTCCAGCTCAAACTCCCCTACCTTGTCTTGATTCTTGCACCATACCATACCAAACCATGCTATATTCCCCATACTCCTCCCCGAGTGCAACACAACTAACCCAAACTCGGATATCATTCCGCAAAAATAAAGTCAAAGAGGCAAACAGACTCATGAAGAAAGCATCAGCTCAACAGCTAAGCTTTATTAGCGTCTCATCTTCTCACCTTCTCACCTCCCTTCCCTCCCTTCCCTTCCCAAACCCAAAAAACCAAAAATTTCAAATCGGCGCTCTCCTCTCTCGATCCCCGACAGGGATCAAAAAAACCCCACATCACCAACCAACCTCCGACACACATCAGGCCTAACTCAATGTCCTAAGTAACAAGCGCATGTCTTGGCATCTACCGACATGAAAAACTCCCTTGCCGTCCCACCGAAGTCGCGACATTAACCCCACCAAGCAAAAGCTCTCTCCTAGCTCACACAGTTCTCTGTCCGAACTTCAGCGCCGTCGAAAAGACTAAAGACTTAGTAGGAATTTTAACCTCCCCAACACAAGACCAAAAGTCCTCGGATCGCGCCGGATGATACGGCGGCATGGCGAGGTTAAATTTGATTTTGATTTAAATTGACACTCCAACGATCGGCCCAAGGAGCGGGAGGGAGGTGGAATGATCGGAGCTAGACGGAGATTTTTTGTTGCTCCTGGTTGTTCGTTTTCGTACTGGGATTCTCTCGGCCCCGGAGTGAGTCGTTGGGCGAGCCGGATCTGCAGTCTCCTTTAAGTAGTGCGGCCGCCCGTCAGAGTTCGGCTTCGAAACCAAAGAGTACTTTTGTGACCGAGCGAACTGTAAAGAACGAGGGAAACATAGCGTCATCGAATCAGTCAATGGAAAGTTTCCCGACCGAGCCGCCTCGGCTTATCGACATTCTCACAGCAGACCGAATTGTAGACTGCTCATCCCATCCCAACAGTTCAGACTATCCATCTCAACCCAACCACTTCGATTTCCAGCCTTATCGTCGACAGTTCCTCGCAGACGCCTAACTCATCAATTGATGTGTCAGAGTAACACGAAACGCAACCCCTCATCCCACATCCATCCCAAAGCAGAAGCCCAGACAGCCCTAGCCCTAAAACAACAGATAGCCGAAGCAAAATGGTGCACGGCGCTCCGGGTGGCTTAAGCCTCCTTTGTAGAAGCGGGGTGAGCTGACAGGGCATGTTTCTGTTCATCTGCATAACCATCACGTGGCGTATGTGTGATGTGATGGAGTGGAAAGATGGAGAGAGTTGGGGGCGGCCAGCTAAAGCTCGAGGCGCCAGCGCATCACAGCGCGAGCACTATGGCATCGAGGCGCTGAAACGGAAAGCTTGCTAGAAGCTGCCCTGGCAATCCGAGCTGAAAAATCCAGCTGCCCTTGCAGAGAGGCGAACGTTACAAAAAACAGGCACGGACGGACGAACGAACGAAAGCCACGAAGGCGTGATGAGCTAATTTTGCTTGCTTAGTAGACGTTAATATCTCGATATGAAAAATGAAATAACGTGCTGTAAGTCAGACGCTGGTAGGTGTTATTACAAACAATGGCCTGATACAGAGTGAAAGTAGAAGTGAAAAGTACCGAAGTACCGTCTGTACCTCCGTACCTGGAGTGGAGTGTGCATTGGTACGTACCTGATTCTTAGACTCACCTCGTATTCATTTCCATCCGTAGACCAGCTTGTTTCTCGACATGATCGAGATCTTGCTTGACAGGTCTTCAAAGTCAAGGCCGCAAACCATCCCATCCCATGCCACCCCCTCTCCCGACGCATTGCATTGCAGAACGCAAGAAAACATCCATCCATCCCCAAAAGAGGAATTTCAAGAGCGAAATCACCATCACAACTATCACTAACAGGATATGCTTTCTCTTTGGACCTTCGCCCCCACAAAAATAGCAAAACATGCATCTCTCTCCATCATCCCACCAACCAAAGAAACGAAACAACGAGAGAAACTTTTCTTCTTCTTTTCTCCCGACTCCTTGATCCCAACAACCGTCCCTGGTAACCCCACAACGCCACTCTACTGACCCAACCAAGATCCCCCTCTCCGCCAAGCCCTACCCGCATCTGACTTGCATAAATACGAGCCTCACCAGCACACACACCGACGCTACATGGCCGATCCAGCTCTCCCTATTGGCTTACCTGGCGATGGAATTCTCACGCTGTTTGTCCACTGGTTTCGTTGGTCCATCCCTGCAAACATAACGCTTGGATAGTTTGGCTCTAGTAGCTAAATAAAGCATGGAGCTTTCAGTCGCTAGATCAGACGTGCGGTGCGATGCGATGATTGATGAAGCACAAGGGAGAATGGTGCTGGGCAGGGGCATGCTAGTGCATCTAGACTGAAGTCTAAAGCAGACCAGCAGCCTGGCAGGGACCAGGGCAGGGATAGGACTTTTGCTCCGTTCTTCGTTGACTCTTGGGTCTCACGAAATTATTCGACGGGCCCGTCCCCGCTGTCAAAATCGCTCACTGGGCCACCTTTAGCTACACAACATGCAAGTTTGTAAACCTTCCATCCGATTTTGCAGACCAGAAGATAAACATCTTACTGTCTTCCAACAGCGGTGGTGTAAATCTGCTGCGGCGGTACTCCAACGGGCATACGGTTAGGCATCCTGATACAGTTAGCCGTCTCGGTCGCTTCCATGCCTTGGTTTTGTCTTTTCTTGCTGCAGGAGCGTGTTTTCTGTTACCCGCAAATCGACTTCGGTCATTGCAGAAACTGCCACTGGACTCGTCCGAAATCACGTCAGAAGACTTCCTGTGACACTAATAGCACACACTCGAGCATTCCCAGCCCGTGCGCTTAGACTTCAAGAATCAAGATACTGTACAACCAGCTAAACATGCAGACCAAAAGGCAAAAATGAAAACCTGCAAAGCATCCTATGCGTGCGGCTCTGCCATCCAGCTTCCAAAGATTGCCCAAAATAGAACTTTGCCGAAAATAGCTTGGAAGTCGATCGGCTCGGCTGGGTCTTGAATCTTGATCTGCCGAGCAACGGAGCAAAGGAACATTTCAGAGACCCAAGCTCCAAGGACTCCAAGGCACCGGCCCTTGCACAGTAACACACCCACGTGTAGAACGATCACAGGCCAGGAGCTGAGGAGGGAACGAGAAGCTAAGACAGAAGACATGAAGTGACATCCAATCATACAAAACAACGAAGACATTTTATCAGGAAGAGTTTCACCGTGCCAAGAGTGACGAAAACTGGAATCGGGATGGCGATTATCTGATCTTGCATCGCCATGACGAGGGGCGTGCATAGCGCTAAGCGACATTGCTTGCTGCTTTATCGGCCGGGAAAAGCGTTGCTGCTTTAGCCCGAGCAATATTTCCCCTGATATTGCCTAAACGGGGATCAAAGCGGCAAAATTCTCTTGCTTGCTTGCCATGCTCAATCGCCAGCAGACAACAGATCCCTTCCAAACCCTGCTTATGGCTTCGTGGCTCGGAGTCAATAGTTTACCAAACTTTGCGTTGGCACTGTGAGCTCTTTGAGTCGAATCGAAACATCTCGACCTTCTTTCTCCTTGCAGGATTCTCAGCTAGGGCGCAATGGTGCTGCCAGCGGCCATGAGCTTTAAACATGACAAACACACTCGTGTTCTCCAAGTCGCTGTTAGCTGAAGTACTCAGACCAAGTTTGACATGGTAAGTTTGGAAAAGAACCAGGGCCCCCTGGAGAGCCAGAGGAGCATTGACTTACTACCCTTCCTTGGAGCGAACCTGCCCAGGAACAATGGATGCTAGGGTGGCACCACATTATCCACTACGGCCGCCGACATCAGGGTCCAAAAGAAGATATTGCAAAACTTGCAAGCAACCAAGTCATGAAGTGCAATAAGCCCGCGCCTCTTGGCATAAATGGGCAGGAGAAATATATTCCGTATGCCGTGAATCGTCTGAAGAAAGCGCAGCGCTCCATAGAAACAAGCGCAATATTGAAAATTTGAACTCGACGCAAGTAAGAAAAGCCAAGACAGTAAACGACATGAACTGCGGTCCGTTGAAAGCACGAACAGCTCTCTC
The DNA here is from genome assembly GCA_020726505.1 of Leptodontidium sp. MPI-SDFR-AT-0119. Classification (NCBI taxonomy): domain Eukaryota; kingdom Fungi; phylum Ascomycota; class Leotiomycetes; order Helotiales; family Leptodontidiaceae; genus Leptodontidium; species Leptodontidium sp. MPI-SDFR-AT-0119. The sequence continues at coordinate 2,614,659 of JAHLEZ010000004.1, read as the reverse complement.
AAAATTGTGGAACGGGAAGAAATTTGCGGTAAGCTCCTTGACCTCGACGGACTCCTCTGGTCTTCCGCTTGAATGAAACGGACTCTCTGATGATTCAATTAGAAGGCTGGCCCGAGCCTCATGTGCCTTGCACAAGCCAGATCAAACGATCTTCAGTCCTAATCCAATCACAACAAGTATGTAAAGACCGTCGTCCTCCTGTACCCTGCTTCAAGACCTGACAATCACAGGAAGATCACTCACTGAATCCCCCGCCCCTCGCTTTATCAGATACGCAAAAACACACATCGACATGTCAAACTCAGAGTTGAACAGTCCCAGTCGCTCGCTTCGCAGCTCGATATCAGACATCGATACACCAGCTACCAACAGATCAGTTCTCTTCGATCAGAACTTCAATGATGTGTGGCGGCCGGACCCAGATTTTATCCTTGTTGTGGGTGGCCTTGGCTATATCGGAAGTCATACCTGCCTAGAATTGTTGAAAGCAGGACACAATATCTTGATCGTCGATAACCTCAGTAATTCTTTTCGAACCGTGTATGAGAGAATTTCGACTCTTGCGACCAAGTACCATGATAAACGATCCCAACCAACACCCTTGATGCGGTTGTGCGAAGCAGACTACCGGGACGAAACGGCCATCAGGGAGATTCTTAGTCAATATGTCAAGCCTGCAAGCTTGCACGACGGTGACACTGAAGGATCGCCCATGCAGTCATCGATCAAAGGTGTGATCCATTTTGCTGCATACAAGTCGGTTTCTGAAAGTATTTCGAATCCTCTCAAATACTATGCCAACAACGTAGCCGGAATGATCGAGTTCTGTTCTGTTCTGAGCGACTTCAACATCAAAACTTTCGTTTTCTCCTCCTCGGCGACAGTCTACGGTACGACTGCAAACTCCGGAGTCCCCCTACGGGAAGAGCATTGCACACATCAGACTGAGTCCTTCATCGACCATGATGGCGCCACAAGAACAACTGAAGGCGGCTGCTCTGGCCTCACCAACCCATACGGAAGATCAAAATGGATGTGTGAATCCATTCTTTCTGATCTTGCCCTCGCAGACCCAGAGTGGACCATCCTCGCCTTGCGCTACTTCAACCCTGTTGGATGTGACGAATCCGGGCTCCTCGGTGAAGATCCCAAAGGCATTCCAACAAATCTCATGCCTGTGGTTGTGAGAGTCATGATGGGGGTCTCGGAGTCTCTCAACGTATTCGGCACAGACTATCCCACCCCAGATGGAACGGCAGTACGAGACTTCATCCACGTGACAGATTTGGCTTGCGGTCACGTCGCGGCCCTCTCTTCGGCATCGGCTGGCCGTGTGCCCAAGGGTTTCCGAACCTACAATCTAGGCAGCGGGACGGGGTCATCGGTGTATGAAGTTGTTCGTGCTTTAGAAGCAGTCTCGTCAACGAAGATCCCTTTGCGCAAGGAACCGCGTCGCGAGGGCGATGTAGGATCGTGTGTTGCCATGCCGCGAAGGGCGGAGATCGAACTCGGGTGGAAGACACAGAAGTCGCTGGAGACATGCTGTAAAGACATCATGAATTTCTTGGATCATCAAAAGAGAGAGTCGGTCCTGGCCTGATCGGCGCCTGGTAGCGTTGTAATCTGTTGCGTTTGTTGTAAAGCCCTTGGAGCTGGTGCTGATGGCCTTGTCGCTCGAATGTTGACATGTATATCCTCGGTAATAGCTGTTGTCTAATATAAACGTAATTTATATTGACGCTCTGTCGGACCAATAATCTCTGGGGATGCGATGATATTTGAGGTTGTTGGAGTGAGGAAGTTGATCGTGAGATACGAGGTGGGGAAGGAATGAGCTAGCTTGCCTCTAAGCGAGTTGCACTAGTCTCAGGACGGGGAATGAAACTCCTTATCTTCGTGTTTATGCATCTTCCTGATAAGGATGTTGTTGTTGAATCCAATAGGCGTGATATCTCGCAAAAGGTTTTAGCTCGAACGGGCTTCCATCCCCTTATTTGAAACTTACGTGTTGAATATATCTTCATTTCGACGTCGCATCTGAGAGTCCACAATCCAAAGGATCCCTCCGTCCGAATGACTCCTCCACTCCCCACAACGACATGCCCTGTATGGCAGTACACTCCAACCTGAGAAGATAATCAGATGGGAACATTATAGAAGCTAACAGAGATCCATAAAGGCGAAGTGTCACCTCTGCTGGAGCCAAAACCGCGGACAAGAACTGTAATTTCGATTCACTTGGGCGAAAGCGGCACCGGACGGGTGCGTAACCATTGGAGTGTGACAATAAAAGTCAAACTATCGGTGTCTTGCAGTATTTAATAATCTCGTTAGCACAATGCTAGTCAAACCCAGTCAACGAGGCTTGCATACCGTTGAAGTGCAAGGCCTGACAGCACTTCATGACAGGTCCTTGCCACCATGCACTGCAATAATGCACTGCAATAATGCAATGCCCGGGATTTGACGACAACTGCTAGGTCTAGCTATTTCATATCCGAGGAACATTTCCATATTTGGCCTTGCTGTTCGTGGGGTGAAATTTTTTGTCAACTTGGATGGAGTGAAGGGGGGTAAGGCTCGGAGAATATCCAGTCTGGAGAACCGTCCTCCATTACGGTCTCGCTGACAAGCACCTAGAGAATGCTGGTTGGATCTTCGTGCAACCGGATCCGGGATGTGTCAAGGACTCAATAGACAATTCATGAAGTCAGTCTCCCTGGGTTCGGGCAGCCTTGATGAGAGTCCTGCCTATTGAACGTTGACTTCGGGCTCCTCGGCTTCTTGGGGCAGATGTAAGAACGGATTGCGAAATATTCAGTGCCTCCAGGGTTACCTGGGGCCATCGTTGCTCTTCAACAAAAAATCAGGCGATCAGAATTTCCAAGTCCTGGGTTGTTGTTGTGTGGCTGGCTGCCAGTCCGCATCAACCCCAAGATCACCCTCCCGAACATCTCATTCGTTCTCCAGGTCCAGAAACACACCTGAAATGAATTCGTAACATAACAAAGCTTACAACGTGAAATGGGCTCCTACCAATACTGTGAGAGGAAGCTAAAGATTTTCGACGCCCCACAAACTCGCTACCGACGCTCACCGTAGCACAACAGGCAAAACACATATCGACATTGGAGCCAAGCTTCAGCCTTTCATTCTTTAAAGCTAGACTTGGGGTGATGAGCTCAATGGCGCAGTCAGAGAGGTCTCGAATTGGATGCAGAATCCGATGCTTCCGGACTACCCCACGAAACGCTCCGTTGGAAGGTTTTAGAGCTCCGTAACGGCCGCAATGTGGCTTGAGGCTGACGACAGCGGAACATATTTAACCATCGTTCGCCCCATGGTTCTGGTTATTTCATGCTCGACTACCCGCAGGCGTGGGACCGCAACAGGCGAGGCAGTGTTGCCTGTGTTTTCGAACTCGGCTATTTTGACTTCAACATCGCGGGACGAACCAAGCACCGAACACCGCAGCATATGCACTCGGATCGGGTTTTGTGGATGCTAGGAATTGTTCCTCCTGGGGTAGACGTGCCCGGAAAGACGCTTGACAGCGCAGACGTTGGTGGGACATTGGCTGAGGGTTAGGGGACAGAATGGAAGCAAACAGCCATCACAACACTTTGCTCGGAAACCTTCACTATATACCACTGGTGTTTGGGAAACACGGGAGATACGTGATGGATCACCACAACAGGCCTCAGGAGATGTATGGACTTCGATGGCTGCAATAGCTTCGGCTCTTCCATGAGCTCCGCTCTCATCGTCGCCTGGAGATAGCCTGGACCATGGATGCTTGGATCATGGACGCTTGGATCATGGACGCTTGGATGATACAGCTGCTACAAGGACACAAGTGTACAAAAAAGAACCCTTAGCTTCAGTTGGCATCTTCAAACAAGCTACTTGATTGAACCATGCTTCCTCACTGGAGGGACAGATTGGTGCGAATACTCGCCAACCAACAAAGGTTATGGCAAGGCTCCGTCTTCTGCTAGCTGCTAGCTGGCTTCGATCAAGCTAGGGGTTTTACTTGTCAGCTTCCCCCTAGCCCCCTCGGTGTGTTAACTACAATCATCTTTTTCGTCCGTCTGTCGATGTTCACTTGAAAAATTTATGCGGGTTTGGCAGTCAGGATCAATCGAAATAACTGTTCAAAATCAGAAGCCTGTTGGCAGGGGAGTTCGCTTTCGTGCCCTGCTCTCCACGATTCCAAGTGGTGATTGGAGGGGTATGTGATTTAATTCTTAGCTAAATGCTATTATTGATGGGAGGTACATGTCTTTCAAAGAGAATTTGGTCTGCTCCAAAATCATACATCCAAGCCTGAGAAGTGTGGATGGTCGATCTATGGGTCTAAAGCAATCGCAATGAGATTATGCTCTGACGAAAAGAAAGTCGGTAATACATGCATAGAACATTTCGCAAACGTAACCTTTGAAATGCAGAACAGCGTAACATACAATAATGAAAATTGAGGGAAGGTCATCTCGTCCTGACCGATGATATCTCGGTCTCGTGCCCCGCATTTCTAGTCATGAAGATGACTCTCGCAGGCATGGCTTTCTTGACAGGCGCGTGCTGTACATGAATGACAGATTGTGCCAGTGTCGATGCTTTACTTCCACCCTTGGAGTAGCCCGTGGCATCAAACAAGCTTTTGATGCCAGGTGTCATGAGGGTAGATGCTTGCATGCTCTGGGCAATCATGCTTGAGCTCTGAATTGAACTGAGGATAGGTCTCCGTGTCGGTGTACTGATACTCGCGGTGCCCCATACGTTACTTGGAATCGGCAATGATTGATTTGATGGCCTTGTGGCGTGATGTTTTGGTCTCTTCGGTGCCCTTAGGAGCTCATATCTTGCTTTTCCTATCCAGAGCATTTGCTCGTGCTCTCGAAGATAACGCTCTCCGCCAAAGGATTTCTGAACAATGTCTCTACTTCTCATCCCCACAGCTTTTCTTTCTTCAGTCTTCGCGTACATCCTTCGAGTTATCTCTTCCACTACTGCAGGTGTAGGTTTATCGCCTATCGTTGGAGCCACGAATCCTTCTGGATCATTCGCGTATGGTGCCCATTCATCGAGAAGGGCCAAGAAATTTATTTGTGCTCGTGCGAGATTCCGGGAATCATTCGGAGCAACAACAGCACTGAATCGAGCTCCCGTGTCCGGATCTGTCAGGACACGAAGAGAAGCTCCAACATCCGTACAAACAACAGGGGCCCCTGTGAGGGCAGCTTCGCCAAGTGCGAGTGGAAGCCCTTCGGAAATAGAGGAATTGAGAAACACCCAAGTCTTTTCAAGCACTGTGATTGGATTTGCCTCTCCACGCATCACGACGAATCGTGGCAAGGATTTTGATGCGATGATTTCGAAGCAATCTGTCGAGTATGATGGAGCTTTATCGATTGCCCCATATATATCCAGCCTGTAGTCTGTGAACCCCCACTCATTGACTATGATATCTGCAGACAGAATGGCGGTTTTGATGTCCTTCGCGTACCAAACATGCGAGAGCATAGTGACTGTTGGCAGTTTCGAGGTAATTGTTTTTATGGGTGCAAATTGTGACATGTCAGGAATTCCCTAAAAGAGGCATTAGTCCTAGAATTAAAAGGGGCCAGGAAACTGACATTGACAACTGGATCTATTTTTCGTTTGAAGGTATTGCGGTGCTCGATTGCCCCTTGGCTGGTGCCGATTTCGATCTCCCACCCCGGATTGAAAAAATCTGCACAGGGGAGGATAGTGTCTGCGTGGTGGAGGATCAATTGGCTGGTGATTCGCATCAATCCTAGCAATGAGTTCCGTACAAAAGGTGCCATGTTGCAGAGATCTGATGAGAGGTATAAGTTGGTCTCCCGCCAGCTGATCGCGTGGTCCCAGATTTGGAGGGTACAACCCCGCTTCACTTTGCAAACAATGCCGTACGATGCACTGACGCTATGATGTGAGGCCTGAAATATAGCTGGGATTCGATCGGGGACCGGTATTGAAAATATGAATAGGTATCGATACCAGAGTTCCAGAGCGGCGTCAAGTTGAGCGACTGTGGGGACTTCTGTTTGGAACCATCCCTCGGACAGAGTTGGGCTCACCTTAGTAACAGGTCAGCCTGGGGAAAGTTCTTGAGGTAAATGCAAGAGTACGAACCAGATCCTGAGATATCCATAAGCTTCGCCAAGTATCCTTCACTATTCTACTGTTCCAAATAGCGCCCCAATGTTTAGTTTCCGAAAAATAGGTATTGAGATTGACCAAAGCCCGCGTTGTTTGCAGAAGGTCAGCCTTTGTAAAGTTGCTGGTCCTGGCACCCCTCACGAGGGCTGTGAGAATGGGTAAGAAATTCCTCTCTACATCCACCTTGGTTGCATCTCGGGGCACATGTTCTACTTCGGTGTCTAATCGATCCTTAAGGAGGCCATGGGTAGGCGTGAGAAAGTCAAGACCCCAAAGCGGAATAACCTTCAGGCTTCGAACGTTCACCTCGGTCTCAAAAATTAGTTAGCATGCTTTTGCATAGTCATATGATATTGAGCAATTACCTGGTGCTTTGGGAGTCCAAAATCATTTGCCGACTCCGCAATCATGTGCCAATTGACCGATCGAAGGTTGTTGATCATGTCGCGACGGCACGCAGACACTCCACCTCCTTCATTTGGCCAAGTTCCAGAGTCCACGGCGAGAACTTGCAATCCTTCGTTATCGAAATCAGGATCTTTAGACCTCGTACGGCTGTTAGCGTCACCGCCTTGGCCGAAGCTATGCAGGTCTGCAATCTTGATTGCTAACGGAGCCCACCCAGATATTGAACTGTCCAGGTCGACGACAGCTGACACTCCGTCCGCATTCTCGCTCAGAAACGCTTCTGCTCCAGCAAGGTTTCCTCGATCACGTCTACGCCAGTACGGACGTAGAAGAGGCTCTTTTCTCAATAATCTCTCGTCGAGCCATCTCACAATCACTCCATCGAAACCTGGTGTGTTCTTCCATGCATTCCAAAGCTTCGATCGAGCCCGAGACGTAGACACGAGATTGTGGTGCGTATTCAAACCCAACCATCGTGGAATGGCATGAGGTCTCAGTGACCTGAAGCTGATCAATGGATCGTCATGATGGAAGCTGAATTTGGTTGGCTTCTTCAGGACTCCTAAATGATCCCACTGTATTATTGGTGGCGTTTCGATGACGTCTCCGTTGAGAGTCGTATGTATGGTTGGGTGAAATTTATGATCATAGCTCCAGCGACATTCGTAAACGTCGGATCCAAGCACGAAAGTGGCCTCGATGACCTGCGAATGTGGAATCCACTTATCCAATCTTTCTGGGTGACTAGTCGGAGGTGCAGACCAGGAAACCGTACAGGTCAGATGCGGAAGAACAAATTCCGCACGTAGAAGCTCATCATCGAAATTACTGCCTTGCCGGTAGTGACAGCTGAATCTGATTAGACTGCCGTGAAGAATGTAGGATCCGCTTTGGACGAGGCCACGGTAGTTGAAGTTCACTTCCTCAAACGCGTTTTTCCCCTCGATACACTTTCGAAGCATCGGGTAACGGTGGCTCTGAATCTTTGATAGTCTCTTCCGCCTTGGAGTATCTTCTGCGTGATATTCATACTCATAAACGTTGCACTTGCTAGCCCAAGCATACTCTTCTCGGCGGAGGAGTAGCATGGACTTGCTGTATGTGCTGATCCTCTGGAGTTTGGAGTTCTCGTCGGGCTCCTTATCCAGATCTCCACTATACTGGTGAACCTCAAATGTTCCGTCCTCCAAACACCGTGGTCGAATAAATGCCGTCGAAAGACCGTCGGTATTCTCCATGGCGATTCTTTGTCGTTTCAAGGATACTGTCGTCCCTCCGATTCTATTCCATAGTGTAGTAACATTCTTCCGGCCATGGAGAAGGAAAAGGGGCATTACAAGATCCTGCAGAAATTTGGTGTACTTCCAGACTCCAGTTACGAAGAAAAGTATGGCACCTCGAGGAAATCTAGGATATGTTTTCAAAGCACAGTCCAATTCTCGTTGAAATTCGGGCTCAGCCACGAATGCAATAGCGAAGAGTTTTAACCAAATTCCGAGGTTGTGATACGAGGCACTGAAAGGTACTTTCAGGCTTCGGAGAAATTTCCTGGCAGTAAACCTTGCAACGGGAGGTTTGACCCTGAGAAAGCCAAGATTATTTAGTTTATCTTCGTGATACAGTTTATCATCAATGGTCTCATCTCTCGCTCCAAGAGCGTGCTTTCTGTTTGACATCGCAACATAGGCTCCGAAGTTGCAACGCATAAGGAAAGTTGAAATCGGTATACCGTGCGCTTGGTTGAAAACGAGCCACTCGTGTTGAGATCTAGTGAGTAGATCTTCTTGCCCACTGCATCTTTTGATGACCAGCTCTCGGATATCGCGGGGCAAATGCTCCCAGTGTATATCTGGATCGAACCCAAGCGATAAGAATTAAAAGGCTTGGTCTTCGCAGAACTGAGCCAGCGACCGCGCCTCCTCAAATGAACATTTTGAAACGGCCAGGTAGTTTCTTATTCGGCTCGGAACCGGAGAGTATTTCATGACGGGAGATCTGGGGGATAGAACCAGAAGAGATTCGACAAGAGTCGCGCTGTCATGGCTCAATCCCATCAGATTCTCAGCGACGGCGTGAATGAGAATCTCGGCAGTACTGCAAAGTCAGTGAACAAAATCCATGCACCCGGGTTCTTTCTTGATATATACGTACGTTTGACAAAAATTACTAATGCTTGATTGCTGCTCGCGAACATCCATCATCTCGCAACCTACAATAATTCGAAGGTGTCCATTGTGAGCAAAAGCTACGGCTTTCACATCGAAAAGACCATCGGTCATCGCTGATATCGGAATGCAGTCTATAATAACTGTGCCTCGCTCAAATGCAAACGCAGCCAATTCCAACAGCTCGGCAGCTTCTGGGAATGCCTCAAGAGTGAACTTCGATAATGATCCACGAGGATCCCGGTAGGAACCGAGAGCATGCAAGAGTACCGACTTGATCTCTAAGCCAGGATGCGTCTGTGGATCTACTTGGTAGCGCTCCTCGTCTCTTAGTGCTTGAAGATTGTGGTAGATAATACGAAGCTCATCCTGGGACAATAAAAGGTCTTTTCCTGGGTTGCTGAATGCGTGATAGACACCTTCCGGCGCGATGTTGCTGTACTGAGAGTCGGATGATGAAGAGTCGCTCCCTTTTGGTACTGCTTTTGACCTGATTCTCGCGTAATACAGTGTCAATATCGCAGCTGTCCATGTGGCGACCCCAAGACCTAACACATCTCGAAGAAGGTATTCGGGGTAGTAGTGCCTGGCCAGCTGCCCTAGAGGTATGCTAATTAAGACGGCGACAATCAGCGGCTTCAAACTTCGAGGACCAGAAAATACTTTCGTGTACTGTCCAAAATGTAAGCGCTGAAGCTGAATGAGAAGAGAAGCCTACCTGATACCACAACAAGCCTGTGTAAGCGACCACATACGCCAAGAATAGCAAGGTAGATTCTCGAGTACCGTCGAATGCCCAAAGAAGAGTAGAAGCAACAGCCAAACTCCAGACGTGAAATAGAAGATACCGACCAAGCATAGTCCAGTACAGATAGCGCCTCGCTCGGACTTCTCGCTTGACTGCCTCACGTATCGTTGAGATGTCGCCGATCTGCATGTTTTGTCCCTTTGCAGTCATCTTATGGAGTTTTGCAGCGTTCAAGTCCAGCAGAACTGCCCCAATCAAGTAGTATGCCAACGCATATCCGACTGGGAGTCGATGGCGTTTATCAATTGACGACAGCCCCAATACCTGTCCACCAGCAAAAAGTGCATTCCACTTATCAAGCAATGCAACGATGAAGTAAAGGATATTGCATCCGACATATTAAATGGTTAGCTTGACCTGCAATCTTCTAGTACAGCTCGACTGACCTCGTCGCCAGCCTGCCTCCAGTGTATGAATGCGTTGTGCAGGCGGATACCCGTTTGTATCTGCTTCAATGTCTGCAGAGCAACCTTGGTCTGCATATTCCATGTTGAGGAGTATGGAATTGGAAGCGGTGTACCAGAATAGCCAGCATACCACTCCAATAAGAAGATTGTCGCATCATAGCTTTTGGCGAGTGAAAGAACCTTGGGGTCCTTTGAAGTTCCACCAAAACGCCTCCTAGCCCCCCTCACATCCTTAATCATCGCCTCTCTCGCAAGCTTCAGCACTCCAGGCTCAGTCAGAGTCGATATGGTGTCTTCATTTCCGTCCACGTATGTATCGACATACCACTTTCGCAGTTCCTGGTCGCCAATCTTTTCAATGGTCAAATACCAGGTGGTCCAAAGTGATCCGATGTGGCGCACACCGAGACCCAGGAGGATGATGAATGTGTAGATGACAGCGAGGTATATGAAAATTTCTTTGTCGGGTATCCAAATCGTGATTATAGGAGAGATAAACAGAAATGGAATAACCATAACAATAACTGGCCGTCCAGAATTAAATGGAGAACCAGGATACTGGAAATTAGCCAGAGTCGCAAGAAGGGTAAGATAGGAAGTTAGCGCTATCAGGTACAGAAAGAACACTATGCCTGCGCCAATGCCGCTGATTGCACCAATAGCAGTCAAGCCAATCGTTGCAATGGCCAAGGTGAAAGCCAGTCCCCCAACCATGCGAGTCACTACAAACATGTGCATAGCCGAGAAGGCCATAGATATGAGGTAATATGAGCCACCACAAGTTATCCACGTCCCCACTGCTCCCGATATGAGTAGCGATATCATCAGAGCCAAAGTTGCTGAGTGTATTTCCATTTCTGACATGAAGCTGCTCAAATAAAGCCCATGTCCTGTCGTGGTAAGCAGCAAAATATCCAGCAATGCTGGGATTGCAAACACGCTTAAAAAGGTGAATTGTTGAGTTGCAGACATGTTGGTCTTCACTGGGTTCGGGTCAACATCAATCTTAGCCGCAGCATAAGCTGATGGTGTCGCTGGGTTTGCGTCGGTCCAAATTGGAGGCTCGTGACCAAGTTGATGGTGATATGCTCGATATCGGTCAGACAAAAGCTTCCCGAACGCACTCGGTGTCAAGTCAAAATATGCTTCACACCGAGCACCTGTTGCAAAAAGTTCTGCGAAGGCAGCCGCTTGATCACTCTGGTCGTTGAAGAGTGTGTTTCGGTCCGTGACTTCCATATATGCTTCATCAAACGCATGTTTCCTCATCGCACAGAAAATTGAGAAGGACATAAGATCAACACGAGTGTCGAATCTGTGGGTCTCAATACAGCCTGCAAGACAGTCCGTTATTTTCTGGAGGGCGATGATATCCCTATCCTTAAGTATTTTGGTGACTGAGATACCGATTTGGAGAAAGTTATCAAGGGCTCTGGACGGTTCGGGATGCTGACAGCCTGTTCGTTGATACCAGTGAATGCGGGCGTAAATGAGGTCCTGGGCAGAAGCACGTCCGCTAAGGTAACCAGTAGTCCCAAGCTCCTTGAGTTGAGCGAAATCTGTGGAACCCAGCAGTTGTCTCTCACATGCCGCTCGAAGTGAACTGATGAGCATTGGATCCCTGGTGACAGGAGTCACCGTCAAGTGCTGAAGAAATTTTAGAAGTTCTGTCGGAGACAGAAGACTAAGGTCGTTGAGAACCCTTCCAGACAATGCCAATGGCAGTACAAGATCTTTTGACCATTCTGCAAATTTAGTCTCCATTTGGAAGCACTCATGCCTGGGGCATCCTTGAGAGGATAGATATGTGTGCAAAATGACACCCGTGATATCCTGTACGTTCCTAGAGAGATAGATATCTAGGACGCCATCTTCGTCATAGCCGTACACTGACCAGAATCTTGTTCCAGGCTGGATTTGAAACCCCGAATCAAGACCGATATGAGCCCGAATCGGGGAAGGGCTGCTAGACACAGGAGTCGACAATCTTACCGCAAGCTCCTGGATGGCAGCAACCCAATCTGAACCATGTCGAACATCTTGTCCATTCGTGTTCTCGCAGAACAGCTGCAACTTCCCTCCGATATCTCGTAATCTACTCGGATTTATTTCATCTAAAAGCCCCAGATCCCTGAATTGCTGCTGCGAACGGGCTACATCGCCAAAGTTCTTCGGGCTCACACTGAATCCAAGAGGAAAGCAACCTAGGTAATTGAAACACAAGCCCCTTGGTGAAGCCGAAATGGCGTCTGTCGATTTATGGTCCAACAATGACAACCAGCTTACTGCGCCGAGAGAAATTGATGACTGAGATCCGCTTCGGCTCACTGATGCTGCGGTATGTGAGGAGCCAGAAAAGGCACTGTGAATCTCTGTTCGGCTCCTTGTAAAGGCACCGAAGGTCTCTTCGAAGCCGCTCGGCTCTACTTTATCCCTCAGCGGGTCAGGAAGTGTTGAGAGAACTGCGTGAAGTTTGGCTAGAGAGTCGCCATTCTCTCGGAAGTAGTGCGGTGAGATCTGTACCCGGTTAGCATTCGAGACTGGAGAGAAGTATGGGCGCATGCAGAAACAACAATGCCACTCCAGTTGTCAGAGCAGAAATGGATCAAGTTCTAGTCTTTCAACGCCTATTTCGGGGTCAAGTTACTCACAGTCTGGTTCGAGCGCCAGCTTTCATGAATTTTCATAACTCGCAGCTCCTTCAGCCAGTCAAATGCACCAAGAGGCTCGTTTTGTAGGAGCGCAGACTCGGCGGTTCTGAGTGCCGACGTCGTTCCGATCCAGGGCAGCGCACTGTAGAATCTCGACCACTGATAGCTTCTCTTGATGACGGCGTTGAGTGGCGATGCATCATCATCAAGTGTTTCCCAGAGAAGGACCACGAAGTTCCGTAGACAAGCCTGTGAGACGAATGCTTTGATGGTTGGTCTCATCTCCGACATCTGAAAGGCATCGCGCTCTTCTCCATTCAAAGAGATCGTTCCATTCCGAATTACGAGCCCAGTCACTTCATTCAACTCTGCCAGTCGTGGTTCCAACAGAAATCGTGTATCAGAAGCCTCCAAATAGACTGAAAGACCAATGGAATCGTTGAAAAGAATGAATTCTTCCAACAGGGCAACTGTAAGGCAGTCCTCCCAGTGGCTTATGACCACCCCACTGAAGCGTGGTTGGTGACCAGTCATCTTGGCTGAAAATTTGATGAGGCGGGCAACCCACTGCGTGATAGATATGATCGGATGTTCAGAGGACCTGCTAGCCACATGCTCTGCATCAAGGCGAGCGAGAATTTGTGGCGAAACGGCATAGAACCCAGACGATATTGCCTCAGCGACGCCTGCCTGGGAGGGATCAACAATGAGAAGGTCCCACTCTGCCAGCAAGCGAATCTGAGACGGCGTTGGAGGGCATTCGAATTCACCAAGATAGACCCCAAAGTTCCCTGGTTTCTTCGATATTTTCTCTATTCGATAGGCGAATAAATTCATAGAGGATTTCGAGAGAAACCTTTTCAAAGAGGATGGCACTCTTTTGGAAGTCAATTGATGCTTCTGTATCACATCGTCAGCCATACATAGAGACCACAAAATTGTCTGCTGGGGGTTCTACTGACTTTCCATGATTCCCAAAGTTTAATAAACAACAGGAGCAGCAGAAACAATGAGCCCAGGATAACAGATCCGAGAACAAAGCCAATCAAAACCTATTAAATCATTAGCATGATTTCTTAAGAGAAGCAAAGGAGAATAACCTACATATTGCCACCAACTCTGCACCATATCATGCCATCCAGCAGCGTGAACACCAGTGATTTGTGCCATCAGAGAACAGAGGATCGGTTTCGGGCTCAAAATGCGGCTGACAAAAAAAAGAGGGGGGGGGGGGGGGAGGTTTCAGGATTCAGCACACACGCAGCATCATAAAAGCCAGTAAATATCGCATGTTAATTAGATCAACGTCATCACAGTGTAAAGTCACCAATCCCACGTGGCAGAAGACGAGGTACAGAAGTCATGAAATCCTCGAACATTTCAAACCCAGGAAAGGATTGACACATAAATCACAGCCGGGTAGTTGTACAGAGATACATGACCTCGTTCCCATACGCCCGGCCAGATGGAGCGATGTTTTCCTTGGGTCTTTATCGTTGATACAGTTTCTTGTATATCTCGATAAATAGGCATGATCCGAAGACCCAAAGATGCCATAGCGTCGGCCCGGCTTCCAAATCTCTTTGGAACATGGCTTGACATGGCTCCGAGGAAGAGAAGGTCCATCTTACACACATGCTGTGAAACGCATTGTGACTATCAGCAATTTAGACTTGGCCAGTAAACAGGGCTATACGAGAAACAAGGGGTATATGAGAGATGACGAGGCGCTTCATCAGACCTAGGAAGTGTCATCCCAGCCTGCTTGAGTAGGAGGCGACGGCAGAAGGCAGCTTTGCCTCGCCTGCCAACCCCTCGAGATTGAGGGGAGTGACGAGAGGAACAACGCGTAGTCCAGTCATTGGCAGGAGAGAATGACATAATATGGCGATGCGCGGTGAGGTGTCTATACTGTCGGATGGATTAGGGAAATATATTGATGAGCGGACGGAGTAAGTACCTATGTGATGGATCATGATGTCGTTTGTTTGATGTTGGGCTAAAAGCGAATGGGGTAAAAAAGGTTGAAATAACCGAGATGCTAGTCCAAGACTGTATTAGTGGAGTTCATGATAGCCCCTGGCTGGGCACTGCACATCATCTCTATCGACTTCCCTTTTCAACCTCCAACACAGACTCGCCTCACAGTCTCATCGCATCGCATCGCCTCCACCTCTAAAGATAATAGACGAGCGCGTGGTGGTGGGCTGAGTGCATACCCGTGCTTGGCTAGGAACACTCGAGGGGGGGAGTCTGCCCTGCATAAGATCGCTCAAACCCATGCACTGCGCTTAATCTACTTTTCATACTTCTCGACACTTCCCGTATTCTTCCATATCACCCACCGCTTCCTTTGCTATATCTCGTCTGCGAGCTGCACGTCTCGGAAATATCCAAATTGCTATTTTACGCGAAGCGTGCTGCAATTTTGGGTCTGAAAGTTGAATATCCATCCAGCAGGGGTCAGTGCCCCCGATGCCAGATGGACTTCAAGAGTCGTGGCCTAGAGCGGGTGTTCTGAGTTACAGTAACGTGCTGAATTGAGGAGGATTATAAGAATGTGCGCGAAATGCGACCTCGTGTCAAGCTTATCTGGTGCCGAGCTTGCTACCAACGTTCCTCACCCTGCAAGCGATGTAAGATTTTTGTGTGCTCCTGATTATCATTACTCCGCCTTGTGTCTACCTGAAGACGTGGCGAGGAATTAACCCGGAACGAACTATAGGGTTAAAGCCGATATTTCAGAATGCCCAGATTACTCTAAGTAACGTTAAAGCTCGCTGTATGCGAGGGATACCAAAAACTAAGACCCCTTCGTACACGTATGTTTGATCCAGCTCAGACTGGAAAGACATTTTAGTGAACAGTCTTGTCAGCAGACTCTTTTTGTTCCCTTTTCTTTCTCTTTTAAATATTGGTTCTGGTCCTCGCGGCACAAAACCAGGACTTATTTGAGTCATCAAGTCATACATGTGTTTCCTTGGCATCGGCATGATTGCCTCACGCATGCGATCCTGCATACTGGCTGCGATCCTGTGCCTACCTTCGACTTATGGACACCATCACCGCCACCGAAGCGCACCAGGTCAATCCGCCGATAAGTCCGAGATCTTCGCGGGTCTGAACTCTCAGTCCTTGGCAATAGTTGCACCACCAGTTCCCCTTACTCATGTCAACAATGATGATCTGTCCATCAAAACAAACACAACGATCGCCTTGCCAGTTGAACCAACCTCAGAATCCATCACAGGAGAAACCATTGACAGCACTGCTCTAGTCATAGCCCGAGATTTAACCTCGGCGTACTCGGCGTATTCTGGATTAAATGACAGAGGGATTCCGTACTCTATCCTGGTTGTTCCGGAGACTGGGGAGGCTTTGCCAATCCTCAACGACACAGCTACTCATGGCAACTTTGGATTGATAGTTATCATGTCGGAAGTCAGTTACAATTATGGCAGTACAAAAGGGTTTCAAAGTGCACTTACTCCTGCGCAATGGCAGCAGTTGTACAATTATCAAGTGGCGTTTGGTGTTCGGATGGTGAGATTAGATGTCGCGCCCTCAGCGACGACAGGTACACAGTCCCTGGGATCTTGCTGCGGGACTGGAGTTCAACTGGTATCAATCTCAAATTCTACTTTATTTCCTGGAGCTGGACTCAAAGTGTAAGAATCGAACCCCGACTAGCGAACAAGGCTGACTAGATGCAGTGGCGCAGGTGTAACAACAAAAGGTTTATACCATTATCCCGCAAAGATCATTAACTCCAGTATGGCATTCGAAATTGCGCAATTTTCGGCTTCTGCAGAAGATGGCTTTAATAGTACATCGACTGCTGCTGTGATCAACGAAATTGATGGCCGACAGCAGGTATGTGGTGTTGAATGTCCTTCCAAGTTAGGAACTGACAGCGTCAGATGGTTTTCTACCTTCCATTCAACGTACAGTGGTCTTTGGCGTCAAATCTTTTGCAACATGCTTGGGTGCATTGGGCGACAAGAGGGCTATGTGAGTAATATTCAAGACCCCAAATTTACTTGTTGCTAATGAGTCCAGATGTTGGATATCGAAGAGCAACTTTAAGCACTCAGGGTCAGTTCCAGCCAATTCACCTTGACATTCGAATATTTGCATTCTTTTTGAGATCTTGTGCTGACTGAATATAGTTGATGACATGTTTCTGTAAGAACTTGAAGTTAAATCATTTCGTCAGCAGCAGCTAACTACTTCTCTAGCCAAACTCCAATGTTTGATTCTGGGGAAAACTTCCGCGTCTCAAGTTCTGATCTGTCTCATCACGTGACGGTAATGAAGACAATCAACAAACGCTTACCAGCTGGGAGTAAATGGGTTATTGAAGTAGGGCATAATGGTAATGGAAATATTGAGGTATCCCTTCTCCCAATCAACAGTAATTTGGGTATCGTCTTACTTTCAACTTGCAGGCAGCCGATCCAGAATATGCTGCGAGAACAAGCGCAACCACTGGCGTTTGTGCTCCAGGACCCAGTTAGTTTCCCATCACCCGAATGTCTCATCCCATTTCATGTACCCTTGTTGGGATAGAATGTGTTATTGACCGTGATTAGTCGAATACGCCGACCAATTCGACACTCCGCTCGAATATCAGAAACCCGTCGGCACCGGGACAGCTCTTTGGCCAGAAACTGCAACTGATTACGCTAACTACAGTTCGAGTTGCATGAAAAAAGACGAGCTACTTACTTGGTGGCAAAGATCCTCGAACTTGAACGCATTTTCTCATGTGTCGCACACTTTCACTCACGAGGACCAAAATAACGCGACATATTCGGACGTTTTCAAAGAGATATCCTGGAACAGGGGATGGCTCGATGCGGTGGGGATATCTGCAGCGAAGCAATTTAGTAGCACTGGGATTATCCCGCCTGCTATCACAGGTCTCCATAATGGTGATGCTCTTCAAGCATGGGCGGACAATGGGATCGTCCATGTCGTTGGAGACAACACCCGAAAGGTCCTGTTGAATCCGGTGTGTTTATTCTTCGCACCCTTCATTGGCGTCTTTACTGACAATCTCCTCAGACCAACGAGCACTGGCCGTTAACATCCACTCGTGCATTGAATGGATTTCCCGGAATTCAAATTACACCTAGATGGGCTTCCAATATATACTACAACGCAAGTGTTCCCATTTTTGCGCAGTAGCTTCAATCACTGATCGACCTGACATAGTGTAATTATGCGGATTGCGTGCTTGCCGAATGGAAGGCAGTGTCAAATGGCACCGGTGACATGTACCAGCTTCTTGACATCGAACGGGAGACCAACGTGCGGCACTTACTCGGACTTCACCATGACCCATTCATGTTCCATCAAGCCAACATGATGTTTGAGGACGCAGATACCTACGACTTTGGTGGAGACGACATCAGTGTCATGTCCTTGCTTGAGGTCTGGGTTGATGTTGTGACACGTGAATATACACGGCTGTGGGCATTTCCGATGACCGTTCTCTTGCCGCTATGCTGACTTCAGATACAGAGTTACCTGGCCTCTTGTCTCTCAAAAACATGACGATGTGAGTAGCATACCAGAAATATGGAGCACGATTAATTTCTGACATATCTAGATCGCCGCTGGGTTACGTTCCAGGATGATCAGGGACAACTGCAGACCGACTCTAACCTGGCAAGTAGATAGCAAAGCCAACGTAATTACTGTTGTGACTGTTGCAGCGAACCGCAACACATGCTCGGTGCCCATCCCCGTCACGTTCCCAGGCACTGTCACAGACCAACAAGGTTCTACAGCGGAGCAATTGGGAAACGACCCTTTGACGCTTTGGGTATCGCTCACGGGGAAGCCAGTGTCTTTCACGCTCACCAAGCCAGTGCCTCTATAGGTTTTCCGAGTAGTTGAAGGGGACGAGTTGCGAAAAATTGGGGGCTTCTTTTAGTTCTTTGCATGATCATTAATGCATAGTATTTTTTTCTTTTCTCTAATTCCTGCTAGGGCTCGTGGCAGCAAAAAATCGCAAAATTCTGTGTATACTTTCAAATCAGAACATCAGATGCAAGTTGGCATCAAAAGAGGATGTCCCCGAATGATTCTCACTTCTTTCGAATTTCTTTGCGATGCAACGTCAAGTGATGAGCACATACTTCATATGCCGATGCCAATACGGCAAGTCTATGATCTGCCGGCTCCAATCATGAAAGTAGCAATACCGACGGACCACTCATCTCGTCAAGTGCTCGCATATCCTAGATTCCAGTTCCATTCTTACGAGTTTCCTGTCTAAATGCACATCGCTTGGCAGAACACAAACTTCGCGTTCGCGCTTGCGGACAAGTGAGCGAAGATCCTACCATCCATGTACCTGCAGACTGCAACGGTGTTCCGGGCGTCGTTTTCTCAAAAAGGTCCATTTTTAATGCCACAACCTGCAGTATACATTACGCCGATCGAGAAGGTATTGGCTTTAAGGCTGATGGTGTGCTTCCCCAGATTCTACGGACCGGTGGCCGTGATAGGAAATTTTTATGGTTTTATATGGTAGGATGACTTTTCGCTGACCCAGTCAAGAAGGCAAGACGTCTTCGGCACTTGCTAGACTCGCATTCAATGGCGGGAGGGTGGGACGGGATGGTCGCTTTTCAGCCCCGTGGTGTCGCCATTGTCCGGGACCGGGAGAATTTTTTCATTATATGTTTAGGACTGCGGGTCTTCGGATCCAATCAACTTCTAAATTTCCAGTGACTAGATACGTCGTCAGCTCATTTATTTCTCTAGTCGAAAGGAATAGGGGGTCCAAAAAGGTCCGGTTGTGTGGAAATTTCCGCGGGATCTGGAACCTGATGATTGTTCGATCCTTATACCTGGTTGTGAAGAGGCTCATAATCGGGGAGAAGTGAGCCTCATGAGGGAGTCTGCACCATTGATAAACGGAGCGATGCCATGTGGCCTCAAAGGATTTTCAACACAAGTTAAAACTTCTATGCGACATTACGACTTTGCTTGCCACTCCCCCCACATGATTACTTCTAGAAAGGCGACTCAAAAACAGATTAGTACAGTGACTGAGCCTAGAATGCATGAGAATCCTTTTCTTCGATTGGAATTGTGTTCTTTTGTCTTGTGGCATGGGTTTGGCACGATGACGCTGCCTCTGCCTAGCTGACCGTCAGAAGGATGCTTGGAGAGGAACTGGACGGGGCTTCGAATTTTCGTCTTCGTGATGATGTCGGACCTTATGATTTTAATGCTTGTAGAACTGCGGAAGACTTCTACATCTTCATAGAAGATGTCATCTCCTGCATCATGCTTTCGTCAACGGCAGCACACTCCAGAATCTGTTCATCAGGCTTAAAACCGGCTCAGATTTTGTCGACTGCATCACAGAGAAATTAGGGTAAAAAGACTTGGATAGCTTAGAAAAGGCACAAGACTTTTCTGCTGTTCAAAGAAGACAGCAAGCCAGCTCCCAGCATCGAATATTTCGGCTCGTGTACAAGCACCAACGATACGACATAAACGAATATTTAGAACCAAGAACAAGCAGCACAAGATTCTCCGCAAGCCCAAGACGGCACTCAAAAGTTGCTGCAGGCTTGCTGACTCTGCGATGATGGTCAGTGATCCTGTTTTCGTAGTCCTGTCGCCATATTGATTCAGCCTAATTTGGCAGATGCAGGCTGTATCACTTACATTGGATAGACTAAGATTGCGAAAGGAGGTGCGAGAATTTGGTCATAGCTGCAGAACTTTCTACATTTGAAACGGTTGTGCACCTGACTCGAAACATTCTCACAAAGCAATGTGGTACGATTCTGGCGAGGTGACGATATATTCAGCCAGAAGAAACTTGCAGATGGCGGACAACACATCGAATAAGTACCCCCAGAACGCTCTACATTGAGAGATAGAAGTACCGAAGCCTTATTCCTGGTGTGCTTCGCATAGGGCGTCTCAGATCCAACGTGGAAGCCATGCTTATATGTAGAAGAAATTGAAAGTGCAAATGAAACTTGCATAAATGCGGGGTGCTATCCAGTCATCGCCGAAATGAAATGAGACTCTCCCAGCTCCCCGTATTCAAGCAACAACCGAAGCTCAACCCAGGCTGCCAAGTAAAAGCTTTCTTTGGCCCAGGTCATTGGGAGATATGAGCGAGAGAAGATAGGTTCACCCAGTCGCGTAGATGATGGGACCACAGCGGTGGAACTTTGCCACACACAAAGTCACCGGGGAATAACGGTTGAGTTGCCTATTTTCTGGGGTATTAGCCGTGACATGCGGAGCGCGCCTTGTCATGGTTTCCCCCGCCCCCCCGATAGTTCCTTCAAGGTGGTACCAATCACAACATACTCACTCACTATGAAGTGGAGGTGGCCAGCCCAGGCACAGTAAGCAATAACTCTATGACTGACATCTCATAAAACGCCAGAAAGAAGCCATTCCATATAATGGGCACAAGTAATCTCAACATCGGATGATAGGGCCGTCAACTGTTCCAACGGGGGTTAATAAGGCTGGAGGACTCACGTCGTGAAACTGGCCCTCACGCCGTGTCCAATCCCCTCGGCAGTCCAGCGCTAAAGTTACTTCCAACTTTGTGATACTAAATTCTGTGCGCACAGTCCTGGCATAACTGGAAGTAGTGTTCGGAGGCTAGTTTGTTTTGCTGTTTGATCTGATCATCATGGAATGAGCCCTGAGTTCCCCTGTTTTTCTAGGAACCCAGAGCCAAGCCATCTTGATCGATATTCCACAAAGTGCCCAGAGAGGTCCAATACTTGGAGATGCATAAGAAAATTCTTGCTAGTAATCCTTGAGTAATGCCCGGGGTGGTAATTCAGCCTCTGCTCCGTAACAGCCGGGAAGCATTCGGTGGCGGGAACTTCTTGCGTGCCGTGTCACGAGTTGTTCGTCCCTACACACTTCAAATTTCTATGAAGGGAAACCGATTGCGAGATGCTGATGGCGATATTGAACACGGGGACCCCGTTCTTTGTCTACTCTTAAGTTGGCGTAAATTGAGACCAACTCGCTGTACATGCGAGATAGTTCACTTTGAGGCATAGACATTTACCGGCATATGCTAGAACTAGCTGCAAGGAGATCGAGCCTTACCCAGAAAATATCGTCAGTGGAGTTACAACCGACCTTGCATATACCGTCAGGGCAGGTACACTCTGCGTGTAGCACCTCGTGAGAAGCAAAAGAGAGGGAGGGGGTTTCAACAAAACAAACTAGGCACAAATTCTTCGTGGAAGCAAAAACTATGGCTGTGTTATTTCACTACCAGATTAGGTCGTTCTAAATTCGTAAGCAGCTGAGTGTGTATCGTGGCTCTTTCAATTATCCTGGGGTCAAAATAGACCACCAAGATATTGTATAATTGACATCCCGTAGCCTGGAAGCATCACCAAGGCTGACAGTATGAGCAAATTGAGATGCAAATTCCCAGGTCGATAGATGAACTAATATACAGACCGGGAATATTGTCTTGCACATGTAGCGAACTCCATTGGCAGCTGCTTTGGGAACGAAGCAAGGCTTTGAAATGCCATTGGGTATCAGCTACTTTGGGCACTTGCCAAGATGAAAACAAAAACAAAAATATTCTTTTTTGCAGCTACTGAAGACATTCTCAGTTCTCAGCTACGTTTAGAAGTTTAATAACTAATGTTAAATTCTCCCGTCTCAACTGTGGGCGGGCGAAGCGCTCGGCAATTAGAGTGAAGTTTGCAAGACAACAACACGGTGTTTAGCCTTACTCTAGGTCTAAATAGAAACCCAAAAAATGTTCCCTTTCAGTGCCATAATTATAAAGACAGTCGTCCGAGGAAAGCTAAGAAATCGGAATTCTTCAGGACAGACCCTCAAGTTTCAACAGGCACAATTCAACAAGGACAATCAGGGCCGAAAATGTCACGGAGTCTACGCGTCGTCATCTTTATGTATATTCCCTGCGCTCATCACAGTTTCTAGGAGAAATACCCACGGCTGAGCGGGTGAAGAAAAACCTGGAGCGAGGCCAAATTGAAAGTGACAAGCATCATTGGCAAGTAATTTATCACGCGAGGCGACCACGTT
Source organism: Leptodontidium sp. MPI-SDFR-AT-0119 (assembly GCA_020726505.1). NCBI lineage: Eukaryota > Fungi > Ascomycota > Leotiomycetes > Helotiales > Leptodontidiaceae > Leptodontidium > Leptodontidium sp. MPI-SDFR-AT-0119. Next base: position 2,591,954 of record JAHLEZ010000004.1, on the reverse strand, counting down.
CTTGCGAGGCTGCATCCAAAGGGAGAATCTTCCTGATCAAAATATCCACCCGAACTGGCGCTGAGCGTCTTGGTCTTATAAAGAGATGTACAGATATTGTCTATGAGGGAGCTTCAAGCATTTGTCAAGAGATTGCGGGGTAAAATACGACAATGCCTTGCAGCACAGAAAGTGGCGCATCCTCCCCGAGTCGCTTCTCTTCTGGATCGGAATGCGATGATATCAACACGCCATTTACAGAGAGATCAATTCTCTTCAATGACGATGACATCGACAGCTCGATACATAATTCCACAGGTGCTCAGTTCATACTAGTGGTCGGAGGCTGTGGATTCATCGGGTCGCATACAGTCTGGTATGTTCTTTTCATCTCGAAATCTTCCATGATCTGCGATCTGAGCTCGGATCCTTTGTTCTGATCCTGACATTGAAAATTGTAATGCTAAAATCCTGATTAGGGAGTTTGCAAAGGCAGGGTATAACGTATGAAGCTCCACCTTATCAATTGATCGAAGAATTGAGCCAACAAGTCTAGGTCATTGTCGTCGACAATCTGAGCAATGCCTTCAGTTCGGTTTTCCTCAGACTGGAAATGATGGTGACCGATCACTATCATGCATCACCAAAATTCCGCCCATCGCTCAAACTGTACGAGGCCGACTATAGAGATGAACGGGCCATGAGAACTATTCTGGAAGCCTACGAAATCCCATCTCCATTCCAGCTGAGTCCGGATAATCCCGAAACTTCGAGAATCTCGAGAATCAGTGGGGTCATCCACTTTGCAGCCCACAAAGCAGTCGGCGAGAGCATCAAGAATCCTTTGAAGTACTACTCAAATAATGTTGGTGGCCTTATCAACTTTTGCTCTCTACTTGGGGACTTTGGAATCAAGAATTTTGTTTTCAGTTCATCGGCAACTGTGTATGGCACTGTTGCGGACATTGGGGTTCCTTTGAGGGAGGAATACTGTAGTCAAAATACCAGTCATTTCGTGGATGAAGACGGTCAGAAGAAGGTTGTCCAACCAGGGTGCTCTGGCTTGACTAATCCTTACGGGAGGACCAAGTGGATGTGTGAGGCGATCCTGAACGACTTGGCTCACGCGGATCCCGAATGGACCATTACAGCACTTCGGTACTTCAATCCCATCGGTTGCGATGAATCAGGCCAACTTGGAGAAGATCCACGAGATGCTGCCACTAATTTGATGCCTGTTGTCCTCCGCGTTATCAGCGGTGCGCTGCCGGTTCTGAATATTTATGGTGACGATTACGACACTCCAGACGGGACTGCAGTGAGGGATTATATCCATGTCACAGACCTCGCGCGTGGTCATCTGGCAGCTCTCAAGAGTCGAGCAGATAGAGGGTTTAGGGTGTATAATTTGGGCAGTGGTCGTGGACAGTCAGTGCTGGAGCTTGTCGCCGCGATGGAGGAAGTGTCGCAGACAAAGATCCCAACTCAAATCGTAGGGAGGCGCGAAGGGGATGTGGGCATGTGTGTCGCAAAAGCTACTCGAGCTGAAATAGAACTGGGCTGGAGGACAGAGAAGACCTTGGAAACCTGTTGTCGCGATGTCTGGCGTTTTCTTGAGCGAGTGGGGAATGTTGGGAATGGTGCGATATCAAATGCATGAATGGGAATGGTGGGCGTTTAGAGTCGTTAGTATGAGAAGAGAACAAAGGCATTAAACAGCTATTAGTATCTGCCTTCTGATCTGATGGTCGTGAAGCAGTGACGTTGATGATCTCACGACCCTCGACGGGATGGGATCTCAAAGCCTGTATTTGTCACGTGAACTTGCTCTGCATCTTAATTTCTTGGAAAACAACACAAATCATTAAAGCGATTTGGGAAATCAGGGGATCAAATTTAACCGGGTTCTTGCTGCTTCGTAGATGGTCAGTAGTTCCCACGAGCGTTTGGTCAAGTCATATGGCTTCCCAGATCCCGTGACCAACCAAGGATGGAACCAGCAGCACCGAGAAGAGGGTCATATCTGGGAGTAGCACCTAGCAAACAAGTATAGATCCTTCCAAGTCCATATCATTTCACTTCTACTTGACGGATGCACTAGGTGAGGTGGAAGGCCACGGGCGGTGGCATCGCGGCAAAGCTAGCCTTTTACAAAAGAAGAATCTAACCAATAACATCATGAGAGCATCGCACAAAAGCAACAGACGCAGCTTTCAGCTATTTCCACTCTCCTGAGTCTCGTCGATAGTGTAAGTAACAAGTCCCCTCTGATACGGGACCCGTTCACCTTACTACTGTCGGCATTCACACAGCCACTACTTCAATCATCAGCTTATCATCAGCTTGCCTGGCTTCGGAGGTGGTTTCAACTCTGCTCAGAAATCTTTCTCCTTCCTCCACTACTACTGCTACTACCCGTACTGCCCTCTGGCTTTGAATATTCTTCTACGGCCTGTGCCTCCGTCCCAAGGGTCTACTTAGATTTTCCTTTTACTTCAGGTCCACTTATCCAGAACAAGGTTCTTTGGAGTTAGGAGACCTTTCGACCGCCACCTCATATACAGCTAATGACAGCATGAGAGTCGAGACTCAAAAGCCGAGCAAACGGAAAACATGGAGAACTCACACAACCATCTATACAGTTGAGATCTAAGATCAACATTGCAGCAGCGCCTCCTTTAAAGAAACCAGTGGTCAAAGACCCGAATTCTTAAATCCAGACCAAGTAAATAGGCATCACCTTCCTTCCTCCTCCTCCTTTCGTAGGCACATCCACCAAGGCCTCACTTTAAGTGTACTCTTATAGTGTCTTGCTTTCTTTACCCCACATTTCGCTTATTCAGGAAAAGCCGCTCAGTACTGAATTAACCGAACCGAGAGGGTGAGAGGGGTGGGGTTGAGATTTGTTGATTTTGATTTCGAGAAAGCGTTGGGACATCACCTATGCGTCATCCGGTAGTAATAATCCATCAACTATCATGAGATGCGGTTTTCATTCCCGTAATAGTGAGAGTCATTTCGTGAATCAAATGACATAAGCCATGAGATTCGACGACATAGGTGACGGCCACAGTAACCTCAAACCAGCGGCAGCATGTCAGGAAGAGAAGGACAGAATAATTGCGAGATAAAATAAGGAATTCTGCCAGCTGCTCTCCTCTCCTCTCCTTTCTACTTTACGAACACAAAGAGATCTCGATCTGAGGACACGAAGATTCTCAGGAGATTACCTAAGTTGCGGTATCCCCCCAGTTCTTAATTCATTAAAACCAGAAAGATACAAAGTCATTTGCACAGTTGAAGCATGACGGTGCTATGTAAATACCCAAACTTCGATTAATCTTTTTTAGTATTCCTTTAAACACCCACCCCCCCCCCCCCCGCCCGGGTGAAGAAAGAGAAGTAGACACCATTCCCTCTTGAGCTATCAAAAGCCCTTAGCCTTTATGATGAGACCGTGATATCCTAATCAGCAAATCATCTAACAAAACGGTACAGTACAAGTTTTCTATAACGAGATCTCCAGAATGCAAATTTTTTTTTTAAAAAAAAAAAACTGGCCCTAGGCCGTGTTTAAATATTCCCTACTTACAAGCCACGAAAACTTTAAGCGAATTTTGAACGTCATTGAGACTCTGTATCCTCCGTCTAATCGACGAGCTTAAGTGGATATCTGAAGTAAAAGCGGAAGGAGAGGAAAACAGCGAGAATGCGATTAGAGGTAAGGAGACACTTATAAATTCTAATGCTTTTGTAATCTCTTTTAACAAGAAGATATCGATGCTTCTAACTCTCCTCAATGATGGATTATCAAATCAAGATGATACCTATCTTAACTTAAAGACTGAATTATCTTAACAAGATCAAGATAAGAATCAGATTATTTCTATTCCCCTTCCGTTTAGAGTACTAGTAAAGTACAAACCCCAAGTCTCTGTCATCACAAACCAGGACTGGACCCCTGTCGCAAGACTTCATTCACGCCTTCAAACCACCCCCAAAAATTTCACTCATCCCAATCAAACCCAAATCAAATAGAAGTCATGCAAAATGCAATGGATTGATAATGTTACACAAACCGGCATTTAAAGCCAGGATTTCCTCTACTCCTCTTCCTCTCACAACAACACGATATGTTGGGTATCCGCAAACAGGAACTTTCCATCCGTACCTAATCCACCCCACAAACAGATATTCTCCTTTTTTCGACTCCTCCCCTCTTCTCTCACTCTTCACTCCTTCCCCCATCCCCTCACCTCACTCCAAACCACCACTCATCTACGACAAAAGAAAAAACACCCCCCAATTCATCTAAAAGATAGTCACAAGCCAACCTCCCCTCGCCCTTCAATATCTGAACTCAACTCTCGAAAAGGGTCTCTTGATAAGCCAATGCCTTGGGCTCTCTGGCAAATCTCTCGATGGACGCCACAAATCCGTACTCTCAATAATTGTCAGTGCATCGGCACTTCGCTTCGTTCGGCTCCATGGTTCGCTGTGGGGGTTGGTGAACAGCTTTGGGGAAGCAATGGGGGCTGTGGATTGGGGTTGCCACATGCTTGTCTGCTGACTCGTTGGTGCAGGAGCAGAGGATGCAGTCCAGGTCATAGACTTGGTTTCTGACGCTGGGCCGGAGGTCTCGTGCAGCCAGTGGGTTGACTTTGGTGTGGCGATTACTGAGAAGTCAAATAGCTCGTTTGAGTCAAGACGAGGGAGGACAGTTGGTCGAGTTGACGAGGCTTGCTTAACATGGCTGCCTTTGACATGTGCGAATATGTCTGGCGTCGATACTGGAGACACTGGCATGGCCGTCCACATCGCAGTGTTTTGCGAAATGGGCGAGGCAGCAGCTGGTACCCATGTTTGAGCAGATGGGGTCTTGTTGGTAGTAGCAACCAACCAGTTTCGCTCTTCCGGTACAACTTGGATTGGTTGCCAGAAAGCGCTGGACTCCAAGACTGGCAGCGCAATATTTCTAGCTACGGGTGCTTTTCGTATAGCCTCGCCACTAAGCTTCATCTCGGACGTTGTAGCGCGAGACATCGCGTTGTCCTTTGACCAGAGCAGTGGTCTCTTGCTGGTTGTGGTCAACCAGTTTCGCTCTATTGAAGTAATTTGGCTTGCCTCCCAGAAAGATCTAGATTGCAACACTGGCAAATCCAAGGTTCTGGCCACTGGGGTCTTGCGCATGGGCTCACTGCTCAGCTTCATCTCGACGGCAGTAGTGCGTGGGGACACACAAGCTTTCGACCACAGCATAACTGGTATCGGGACACTAGGTACCGAAACAGGCGCCCACATTGCTGGCTGTGCTACCTTCTGCACAACATAGCCCATGGCAGCTGGGTGGATATCGCTAGCATTCGAGATGAGCGAGCTTGTGAAGAACACTGGGTGAAGCACGGAAGCATCGTAAGATAGCTTCACAACACTCGCGTTGATAGCTTCCACAAGAGCAGCTTCCCACTTAGCCGGGCTGTAGGCAGGACGCTGGAAACGGAGTTTGGATTGAGCAACCGCCTCAGAAAGGGCGGACTCCCAGTCCGATTTCGTTGCGACTGGGCGTGTCAGAGTCTTTTTCGATGAACCAGAGGCGATTGCTTCAGCGAGTGCAGTATCCCAATCAGCACGGACATAAACCGGGCGTTTGTATTGAGATGGAACAGCCTTGAGCGCTGGGATAGCAGACGGTTGGATGATGGTTCCTCGACGAATCTTCTTCGCAGGTGTGTTTTGAAGGACTGGTGCTCTTGACTCCCAAAGATCTCTCGAGGCAAGGACTCTCGACTCCCTCACCGGAACCAAGGGTGTTGGGGCCTGGCGGGCTGGAATCTTTGAGGGATGCTTGGAATCATCTTGTGGGGCAGGGGCGGGTGACTTCTTGGTGGTCCACCAAGTAGGAATGGCTGAAAGAGAGGCAGACCATATAGATGAGGCCTTGGTGCTGGTTGACTTCACCGATGAAGCATCTGATGTTGGCGATGAAGCTTCAGACGATGTTGTCGAGTAAGATGGACTCTCTGGACGGATGGATGACTCTGAAATCCAGTGATGCTCAACTGGCAATCTATCCTGACCATTTCTCCAAAGCATGGTAGAGTTCAATTTGCTCAGAGGGGTCATCGATGTGCGTGGCTTGCAGATCATATCGATTGCAGCTGGCATGGCCTCACTCAATCGGTAGTTTGGTCGTGGGATAGTGACATCGAAAAGACCGAGAACAATGGTTTCCGAAGTCTTTTGAGTTGGAGTCCACATCAAGGGCGAGAAATTTTGTTGCACATCGCGGGGCATGCTGGACTTCGAGATCCAGCTAGTTGCTTCTTCCAAGTTTTGTAATCGAGTCCACAGGTTCCTTGATGAGATAGTAGGAACTCCACCTGCAGAAGGGCGAGCTGCTTTAACCATCTTGATAGCCGCTGGGCTTGCGTCTGTGGAACGGATGACTTCTGAAGGAATAGTGAACATGCCTGAAGAGCGGGCTTCAGAAGTATCAGCCTTTGGAGACCACATCAACGCCGGAGAAGCAACACCTGATGTGGAAGTGGAAGTAGAGGCGGGGAAGACATCAGCAGCAGCTTCACTGCTCCACATGAAGGACGCTTGCGAGAAGGAAGACTCTGCTTCAGGTGCGGCCCACAGATCAGTAGATGAGAGGGTTGGAATGGCCGAAGTTGAGCGAGGCTTGGATCGAACAATATCATTCTTTGCTGGAACGAGAGCATTCCAAACAGTGGACTCTGGCTGTGGCAAGCCAGGTGCAACACTTCCTAATGGTGGGGAAGAGTCTCCAGCCCACAGTTGTGCAACCGATCTGGAGGTCATTGCAAGTGGTTGGATTGGTAGGCGGCTGACTGGAGGTGGTGCAGCAGCATCTGGGCTTTCTGGGTCGGAGCCCATATCATAATCATCGATGACTGCTCTGGCTGCGGGCAATAGGCTCTCCTTCGAAGGAACATCTCTTGAGTTCAGTAAGTTCGCGATCTCCCACAGAGTAGTCTCGTCGAAGTCATCGTCGCTCTCGATATCCAACTCCTCGTCCTCTTCCTCGTAGTCGTCGAAGAAGGAAGACGAGTACTCTGGCTGATCGGGCTCGAGTTGTTTCGATCTAGCGTCAAGCATTGGGGCCAGCGCTGGACCAGCAATCATAGCAGGGTTGAAAGCTGGCTGGTATGTGGGTTGATCAGAAGTTTCCCCCCATGGGAACTGGAAAATACCAAGAGTCTCCCTCTTATTTGGAAGAGGAACTGGGCTCTCAACTGTAAAATTATTAGCTAAGCTACGGGGATGCGGGAAAAGAGCTTACTGATATCCGGTAGGAAGGTGATCCGTCTAGACTTCCGTTGCGGTCGTTGTGTCAAAGGTCGAGTAGTGATGCTTCGAGGGCGAACAGGCTTGGACCCCCAAAGTCCAACGACTGGTCGGCTATGTTGAGATGATCTAGGTTTCGTCCAGAGTTGAGTGCTAACGATTGAAAGTGAATGCTCTAGACGGCGTTGCGCGGGTCGGACATTCCTCGCGGGTGGCTCGCCGCCAGTTGAAGTATTAGATGTCTCGTATGGAGGGTTCCACATACGCCCAGACGCTGCCTTGGGCGATGGGAGCGATGGCTGCCAAAGTTCTGCTTTGACTTTCTTGCTTGGTTGTGGAGCCTGGTATTTCATCATGGCTTCAGTGTCAGAATCAGACTCGAGATCAGTCTCGATATCGGTCTCTGACTCGACGCTTTCTGGAGGTGTCGGGCTCATCATTGGCGCCTGCCCCTTGGAGACAGAAAGGAAGTTCAAGCTCTTCTTGCGGAGAAGGGTAGGAGCGTTCTCCATATATTCAATTTGAGCCTCTGCGAGTCGCTGTTGCCAAATGCTGGCTCTAGAATTGTCAGAGCTTTGAGTGGATGTAGTGCGCTCGGAGACAGTCATGCTGCTTCTGACTCGGGCACGTCTAGACATGATCTTCGACGGGGCACGAGTAGATCTTTGAGAAGATTCGCGAGTGAGTGTCCCTTCTGATTCATCTGATTGGGCCTGGGTGAATGGAGACATAACTCCTGACATGGAATCTCGGTCGAGGTTTGTCTGCATCTGTTGCCAGTGGGTTTCTTGCTGCCCCATCTCCTTCTCCAAATTCTCAAGAAGCCTGAATCGGCCGGTGTCTGGAGCTCCCCCCATCTGATTTTCGGGCATACGTCGCAAGAGCGATCCCACGGATCCTCGGCTTGGTTCCTCCTCAAAATTCTTGAGCTGTGCTTGGATGTCTGCAATAGCTCGCTCGGGAGAATCAGTGGGCGGGGAAGGCTCAGATGGGCGGACCACAACAGTTGCTTTCTTTCCAGTTTTGCTCAGAAGCAGAGGGGTTGGAGGTGGCATTTTGCGACCCTTTGGATGAGATCGCTCTGAGAATGTGGGAAGTTCGTCACCAATTCGGTGATGCCATCCATTCTCGTTCTTGACTGACGATGGTGTCTTGTCGCCAGGTAAGAATTGGTCCGCATCGAGCAAAAACGATTTTCGGTTGTCATCTGTACTGAATAGGAATGATCCTCGTTGTGCCTCTGAGTCGAGCATCAGCGGCACGAAGGCTTCGCATCGTCGAAGATCATCTGGCAGCGGAATAGCAGGGATGAATCGCTGGCTTTCCCTCTGCTGTCGAGCATCCGGCCGCTGGATGTAGAGAGAGTTTGCATTCTGTCTTGCTTTGGTAAGATCAACTGGTGGTACTTCGGAATGAATAGACCCCCAGTATGTTGTAGCATCATCTTGGGAGCTCTCATCACTAGCTTCAGTCCAATGAGATTTCCGCATATCATTCAGAACCGGTTGTCTTGGAGGAGCTTTGACAAGACTATTTCGAGTATCTACGTTCTCAGCAGAAATTCCAGGAATCCAAGTCTCACCAACTTCATCCGCGATAGTCCTGTACGTATTGGCACTGTAGCGATATCCCTGGGAATCTTCAGGGCGAGTTGTTTGCCGCTTTGGCGACCTTGGGCGAACATTAACCTCAGGAACGGCAAAAGATGCGATTGTTGTCCGTTTAGACGCTCGTCGGCTTTGCTGCTCATCTCCGGTTGGGCTTTGGATCATTGGTGTTTCTGACATGAAAACAGAAGGAAGTCGTGGAAGAGATGGGACTGATGACCGGCGACTGTGGATTGTAATCGGTCCTGGTGGAGCTGGGAATAGCAACTCAATCTTTTCATCAAATGTCATGCTTTTCGTATCATTTGGAAGTAATCGCTTCAAGTTCGCGGCACTGGTGATCGGGGGCGGTGGCAAAGGAGGTAGTTGAGGAAGCAGAGTTGGGCTTCCAGGTTCGGACATCAAGAAAGACTTCCTAGGCGTAATCGAAGATCCAGACCTGCTCCTTCTGTGGCCAGGTGATGGTTCACTTGGGAATAGGGCACGATCTTCGTTTTTCTCTCGCTTGTACGGCCTTGGGCGATGGATAACCGAATTTGACGACTTCAAAGAAGTTGTTGTTACGGAAAATGCCGACTTCTCCATATCTCTCGTCTTCCGTGCCGCTGCATACATGCCAGGAGCATCTTTGATAATCGTCTTCACGAGTGCGGGATTGTCATAAACGACATCATTCATCAACATAACGGTCTGTGGCTTTGCCATCGTAGATTCTTGAGTCATCATCATTCTCGTGGACCTGGGGTTCGAAGGAAGTCCAACGGTCCTCTTCCTTTGCAAAGTGGGATTCACAGCATTCTCACTGAACTGTTGATCAAAGCTGTTTACTTGTCTTGGTGATCTCCTGCGAACCTCTTCATGACCTGGTGAAAGTGAAGCAGAGCTCGTAGTGCCGTGCGTGGCAACCTGAGAGAGTCCGGACACAGATGGGGCAGGTACAATTGGCAATGATTTTGCAGGCAGACTTGGCATCTCCTTACGCTTGACACTGACACTTCGGCGTAGACCTTCTTGGGTTGAAAATTGAGGTGGTTGAGGCGCTGGTCTGTTCGCGACAAGTTTAGCTCTGGCTGAAGCTTCTTCCCGTCGTTCTCGCTCCATAGATGCCGCTGTTGCTAGATCAATGGTCTGCATCTTAGCGAATGGTTGAGGAGCTCCTCCATCCACGTTCAAAGATACTGGGTTTGAGATTGCCAGAGTTCGGATACTTGGTTTCGCAGGTGCCGGCTTGGACCAGTTAAACATGGATCGTTTCTGCTGGACGGCTGGAGCTGGGAATGTCGCCGAATTCTGTGGCTTCGGTGGCACACTTGGTCTGATCTGAGGAGCAAGGGCTGCTTGAACACCAGACTGCGACGCAGCAACCATGGAAGGGAAAACACCACTGGAGCCACGATATCCAGGTCCAAGACGATCAGGTCTCTGCGGAGGAGTATCATCAATCTCTCGTATATCGATTTCGTTTCCAAGCTTCGTAAAACCCCTCGTGTCTCCTCGAGAACTGCTTTGAAATACGGCGGTTGGTGAATCGTGTGGAGTATTCGACGGGTTGACCACGAACAAGCTGCCATTCTTTGAATACGTGTTAGTAGAGACTGGTGATCCGTTACTATGGACGTTATCTCCGAATATCTCGCGTGGTGGCATTGGTGTCACAAATGGAGATCTCGCCTCAGGAGTAGTTCCGTTCTCTTCTCTTGCCAGAAGCAAAGCTCCCGGAAACATAGTCACAACACCTAGAAACCGTCAATACACTATTTCCTCCCAACTCCACATCCCAAACTTACCAACTAGAATCAGGAGACCGTTCGCTGGGAGCACCGTCCGTACCATAAGGATGATAGTTGGAATTCCGAGCATCATGGGCACACTGGTCTGTTGAGCCTGTCAGCACCAACCATCCCCCCTCCTCCATTTAAAGACTTACCCCAGTCCATACACCAAACCCAATGATGCTGAAAATCAATGCCTTGCTCTGTTCCTGCCGCGTACTAGAGCTCTTCTCGCGCATCTCCCTAAACATCCCCAAAGACATCGCGCGAATCATCAAGACCCCAGTAATGAGGGCATCGAGTGCCAGAACCACAACCGCAAGCGGAGTAACCGACGTCTGGGCCACGCAAACCGGAGCAAACTGTGGCCTCGTGAATCCAACCAGAACACCACCTCCAACCATCCTGACCAACAATATGCCCTGCAGTATCAATCGTTCCGCCGTGAGCTTCGTGCCATGCCCCACCGACCATAGCAGAAACTGCTCTATCCCAACCCTCGCCAGCTGGTCGAACATGGTCGAGATGATCAGCGTCGCCTGGCAGGCAGTCGCCATGGTGTCGGCGAGGAGGAGGTTGAGAAATTGGATTTGCGCCCACAGGGCTGCAAAGAGTAAGAATAGAATGAGGACCAGCCTCCGGCCATCCTGGAAAATGGTCGAGCCATGACCTCTGTAGTAAATGAAAAGAGCGCCCGCCGCAGCCTGGAGTAAGATACCACTGTGGAATACATATTAGCAAGCCGGACAGGAAGGATACCAACGCAGGAATATATCGAGGGGAGAGGGGAGACCGACAAAGCGAATGCCGCCGAAAGGGTCTGGACGGCATCAGAAATGGCCATTGCGGCGGGGGGTAAATTAGCAAAGAGAAGAAGGAAAGTAAATTATATAGAAAAAGCCCAATCTATGGGGGGATGGTAGGAAAGAATCAGAGTTCATGAACTAGCATCATGATCGTTGGGTCCGGCCTGTTCGTGACTTTCTCGTAGGACCGCCAGCGACAAACTGCTATCAAAGGCTGTTGATACCAGAAAGTGGGTTGGTGAGCAAAGCAGAGCAAAGCAAGACAGACAGACAGGCAAGATAGAGAGCGTCCTGGGACACTGGTCACGGGCATGCATCCTCGATCCACACGCAGGAAGAGCCAAGTGAAATCTCTCTGGCATCTGGAAGGGGGCCAGCACATCAGCATCGGCATTACCAAACATGCTCGACTGGCCGACGAGGCATAGACACACATCTCGATTGGGTCTACGAGTACCGGTATCTGGAGGAGCTAGCGAGCGCGCGCGCCCCCCAAACAACGCCATCGCCATCGCCATCGTTAAGGAAGAAGAAACTGGAACGAGATCTCTGACTCTCTGACACTGACAGGCCGTGGCATTGCCGCAGCAGTACAGAATTGGCAGGGCCTCCGGCTTCGGAAAATAAATCCATTGGCTGCGAGGGCGTCGAAGTATGGAATGGCCGTTTTTGTGCGGGGGGTGCTTGTTTCGACTGAGACATGTGAGGTTTCGTGCGACGACGCCCCCTTAAGAGCCCCTCATCCACGGGAATGCGCCGACTTGAACATCGCGAACCGTTGGATGGACCTTAAGTGAGGGAGGGCAAAAGATAGAGGAGTTTCTTGGAGTGAGATCTACGTCGACATGCATATGCACAAACACTTATCCGTCCAAGATGGCGTTGTCCTATCCGTACCGTATCGATCGTGAGGCTTGAGTGGGAACAGGAGTTGTCGAGCTTTGAACTTCATTGGTTCTGGAGCGAGCCGAGTTTTGGCGTGTTGGCGGCTCGCTTGCCCTACCCAGACCAGAGTTCGGCTTGGGTGCGCCGCAGAAAAGATTTGTTGTTACAGCTATCATCCTACCGTATGAGCTAATGGGCTGATAACACTAGGCTTCAGGAACCGTTACATGTCAGAATATAGCCTGGGCTTCATCGATGAGGCTATTCTACGTGATTTGAGTTGTACGGTGTACGATTGTCTTGACCCGCGTCCACGTGACTATATTCTTGTTTTTCATTACCTCAAAGCCGAAACGTGGAATGAATGAGTTCACTGTTACCTGTGTGCTACCTTAGCCAGCACGGCCCCGAAAGCTCCTCTCTTTGGTGTATTACTCCTCCCATGTCCCCTGTGCTTAATAAACATTTTCTAAGCTAAGTAGGCGCCACGGGAATAGTTTTTTTTTATTATATTTACGCTTTTAAGTATTTTGCAGATATTAAATGCGATACAACCGTGTAGGCCAAGGATAATCAAATAATAAAAGTTACGAATCTTCAATTGGCTTTATACCATGAGGTCGTTAACGAAGGATATGACTTGTAAAAGCAGGTAAAGTTGAAGCTAAGATACTCGCATTAAGTCCCAGTTTTTGTACATGTGCTCGAACGCTTCGTAAGTATATCTAATAATCCACTCTTCTTAAAAGCCTATAGCAATATAGTTGTTAAGATAAGATACACTAAGGAACCGAACGTTGTATAAGGTTAGAGTATCTCGATCAAGACCGTCTTCGAAAACAGCTGCCAGGGTTCTTAGTTCGCTGAACTCGAGAGCTTCGCCAATCTTAAGCTTAACCGGCGCGGTCGCCCTACCGTTCGTAAAAGGTGAATAAGGGAGGTCGAGGTAGATCAAACGAAGAGTACGTGATACCCATGCAATTAAGTGAGATGTAGTATACGATGTGACACCGCTACTAAACGATAGCGGCTAAGCGTTCGCAATAATATAATTCAAGATCTGCGTCATAATCTCGGCAAGTACAACAATTGTGTTACTATGGAATATATGGAAGATTCGGGCTATGGAGAGGTCAGTCATAACGAAAGCTAGATATTGAACTACCGCTAAGAATTGAAGATAAGGGAGAAACACAAGGTCATATAGGGATAGCGGATAAAGGAATATAGCTTACTGTTCATTAGCTATTGCAAATTATGAATGGTATACCCAACTTTGTATGTGGTTGTTCATAGGGTTGAGATTTGGCGATGTGAAGCTGAGGTTGTGGCTGGAAGACTTTTATTCAACCACTATCAAGAAAAGTCCCCAAGCTCTGTCCATTTGGAAACTTTGATTCTGATGCTGCGAGTGGTTCAAGTAGGAGATATCGCAGAAGATTATTGTGCCTAAAAGATCTAGATTGCGAGAAGAAAATTTCGGGGAATGGCGACAGCGTAGAAGAATTCTTTGAGAATATGGGGATATCCAGAAGTAATATTCGACGGACAGTGTGTCGAAGAAGGTATTAAAGGACAGATGGATATAGTTGTTGGTATCCCTAGCCCTTCCTCCCCCTTTACCAGCTTTCCTCCTCGTTCATATCCCCATTAACACTAACCTTCTTCACTCCATGCCCCCCTTTGATTGAGCGTCCTTCGTCATTCCTGCTCGATCAAGAATGTGTTATCGCCGACCCATATACAATCGTATAAGAAATAGAACCGAACACACCAGCCCGATGAAAGGCTGAGCATCTGTAGCCTGAGGAGAAGGAGAAGGCTACGTGGAAGTTTATTCACATCAAGACAATATGAGCAACTCTCCACCAAGCTCACCTTTGTCGCAGAGATTGCGGATCACCTAGACGAGCATCCCAATAAGACGCTCTTCAGATATTATGAAGTATTATCTTCATACCCGTAGGGTCCCATGAGCCATCTCAAGATACTTATCCAGCTTATTTTATTCGTTACAGATTTTAACTTTTCAAATATGAAAAACGCCTCATTCACAATCTGGTGGCAATCTGCAGTGCTCACTCTTAAATCTTCTGCTATAGTAGCCCATTTTTGAATACCCCTCTTTAGGTGCTGGTTTTCTAATTCCGCTGTATGCAGTACCGCTGTGAGCTGGTTCGCGGCCTCTTCGGCATCTCGCTTAAATGTTGACTCTGCCGCAGCAGTATCCTTTAACTTGTTGACCTCACCTAACTTATTAACCTTGAATTTTCTGCTTCTAATTCCGCAATTCTGTCAGCCCTTTATCTTTACCCCCTGTCTCTTAGGTGAGATTGTGTGTATAACTAATAAGATATGCTTATGTCTAATAGACGGGTCACTTTATTTCCGTAGATATGAGGGGCAATTTAAGCGAACCCAGCAGCGCAGTGAAGTTGCCAGGTTTCTTAACCTTGAAGAATTACTGAGATACAGTATCATGAAGCCTTGCTGATGGTGGAATAGACCGTCCAATAGTAATTGACGGCTCCGACTCAAGTACCAATCAACGGGAAGCACTGAGAGTTTGATACCGCGCGTATGAGTAGTATAGTACCAAAGTAAAATTTCAAACTTACCTTCGTAAGTATTCTTCTTCATTAGAGCGAGTGTAAGGGTCAAACAACCGTTAGGCTTTAAAGTTAAACGTCATAGGCTAGTATTTTATACCTCAAAGAATTTTGAAATTGCGCTGAATATTATTCCATACAGGACTGTGAAAACAAGCCTGCGTGCCTTTTAGGGTCAATATGCTCTATGATGCTCAGGGAGTAGAAGCGAAACTTAAACCTATAATATAATATTATAGTACACTATTGTCTATTCTACCTCGCGCACTACCTGAATATCAGCGACCTGAGCTTACAACTTTATGCTAAGCTAGAGAGCAAGAACATAGAGGTCAAGGATACGAGAAGAGGGGAAGCCCTCACAATGCCTACGCCGTTCTTGGCGTTTGAACTGCCTTGAGTCAAATTAAACGCTTGCCCTCCTACCACGGTAAAGCTGGAACCCGAGACCACCTTCCCATTCACCACCACTGATGCATTCGACGTCTTCATTGGCGATGGAAGATTGACCGTTCCGTTTGTTCCTTTAGGACTGGTGACATTCATGCTCAGCCTTCCTTGCGCATCAAATGCCCACGAGACATTCAAAGGCCCATGAGGGGTAGGATGAGCGCCCGTTGCCCAATTCAAACCCAGAGTCTGGGGCGCAATGGCCCATTGTGAAAATCCTGGAGATATAGCCTGAATACCAAGAACATGTCTGCTCAATTCTCCTGTCGGCGCGGAACCCCAAGCATGGCAAAAGGATGTTGTATCTCCTAGACCAGGTCCACCAGTTATCGAAAGCGTCTCCCAGAAACAGCCCGTGTAGTTTGTGTTTGAAGGACTAGCCATAGATGCCCACATGGTCGAAAGGAGATATTTTGCGCTGGTGGCATCTTGAGCAGCAAAGGCAGCGCGCAAGTGATAGCCAGAAGCGTAAGGGCTTATACTTTCCGTAAACCCGCGTGCGACGCTAGCGTTGGAAAAGGGGAGAGCACCTGCTGGGACGAAAAGCTCTTTTGACATGGTTGAGAGCACAGTTGATGTGGTAAAGTTGCCGCTGGGGATACTGGCTAACACGGCAAAGGCATTGGCATCTTGAGCGACTATATCTTTGACTGAGTTCGACAATTGATATGCTTGCAGTGTAGGATTCCAGAGATTGGCATTTATTGCTGTCTTAAGAGCCACAAGGCGGTCGGAATACACTTGTGTGTTTATTTTGGCAGCTTCCAGTATTGGCGTAGCCTGTTGAAGAGTGTACGCATACAAGTTATTGAATTTAGCGACTGCTCCAGACTGCGCTGGGTCATAGTAGTTCCAGTCACCACCCATTGTTGGGTCAGATATGTTGAACAGGCCTGTAGGAGTCCGCTGCGAATTCGCCCAATCCAGCATTTTGACAATAGGGGGAGACCAGCGGTTAGCGAATTCGACATCACCAGTCATAAGATAATAGTCAGCCATAGCGGTCACCAGGCTGAAGGAGTAGCCAATTAGACCAGTCTGGTTTGCCTGGATGATTGTTGTTCTTGACTTTTGTTGAATCTTCGAATTTGGAACAAAGAACCCGGGAATAAGCTGCGCAGCACCCAGTAAGTTGATGCTCCCGTTGATGTACTCGCTACCGAATGTAGAAGCGAATGTAGGGCCAAGAGCAATATCTAGATCTCCTATATTGTGTTTGTTAGCTTATTTTGCTAAATGGACAATGTACCTTACCAGCGTATGCAATTCTATCTCGTCTTGCTCCGTCAACGCTCACCGATAGTGGATTTGTGCCCGCAAGAAAGTCGTCCAATACCGACTTCTGGGTCAAACTTGAGTTGTATATTTCCTGTCCAGCGAAGGTTTTCAATGTAACGTTTTGATAATATGCTGCCTGTCCGAAAGATGCTCCAAGTCCAAAAGATCCGGCGAAAGCCGAAGTTTGAGTGAACGCTAGGACTGATTGATCATTAATTCTAATAGCAATCTGTGTCATATTGACCGCTGTAGAGACCTTGTGCCATTGGTTAAGAGCAGGAACTGGGTTCAATATCGCAGACGACAATGATGGGGACCCCTTCTCGGCACTGCCAGGATGCGCTGAAATAGAAGAATTGGCTAGGTTAACGAAGATGTAGATGCCTGACGCGAGGGTATCACTGAGGACGGTATATCCAAAACCTGATACCATTGGCTTCACAGAGAAATCAAGTTGGTACTGCATCAAACCAGGAGCAGTATCACTCGTATAAGGCTGTGGGGCCTGACTTTCTGCGAAAAGCCCCTGATCTGAAATCTGGTAGAACTCCGGAGTAGTCCCCGCTAGGATCTCTGTTTGTTGAATTGTTCTAGCTCCTACCTGCCAGATCTGGTTGAGCTGGTCATCCGAGCATTGAAAAGATCCGGGGAGGTCGGTGACTGGGGTGTTGGAGATTGTTGACGTGACGCCCACATGATTGAGTGTCAGTTCGCCAGCCGTGGAGAGATTGAGCTTCTGATATCGCTGTCCTCCTTGAATTAAACGGTTGGTGTACGTAGTGTTTTGGGTGATGTTGTATCGATTTACTCGATAAGTATCAAGTGATGCCGCTAGTGGACTTGGACCATCTCCCTAAATGACATACATGGATCAGTGATTTGAGATTGGAAAATTCGCACATTGTCTCTTCAGGAATTGCCTCCTGTAATTGGGGTAAATGTTAAGGGGGTATCAGAGCAAGGCACGCGGAATGGACATACCATATATTTATCCAGCAAACTACGAGTCTCGCTATAAGTCATCTCAAACACGGACGTGTCGCCAGAGATTAAGGAGACCTCAAAGGTAGGAAACCCTCCCACATTGACACCATGATCTATGATCAAGATACCAGGCTGTGTACCGTCTGATCGTAATGTGATCTTGTCGGGGCAGAAACTACCAGCTTTTGTCCCAGCGGTTGCGCTTGGACTTGGTGAGCAAGTACTCACAGTGGCAGCACTGACAAGTAGCCCGCTACCTAGAAAGCCTGCAACAAGGATAGAGGACGCCGCGTTAAACATAGTCGATAAAAGGGAGAGAGAGAAATACAAATGCGAAAATGGAGACAATTGATATTGACGCCAAAGATTGAAAAGGGTGGTTCATCAGGGTAAATACGCCATCCAATTGCGAATTCCATGGTACATATAGAAAATTGAAGCCAGAATTATTTATTTTCGGGCATAATATAGATTGCAACGCCACATCGTTGGTTCCAGAGCACCCCAATTAGACATAGTACACGATCATCGGGTACTTGTCATGGGGCAGTGAGGTGATGAACATCAAGAAATTAAACCATGAATCTCAAGTTTCCAGAGCATTCTCTTGCATTAGTTCGCTTGGCGTCAGCGCATACGATGTGCGTATTTCGTAAATTATCCCTATTGGGGAGTAGCTCTTATTTGAAACGAGCTTTCATACATATCATCTTCCAAACCATAATCGCTTAACCTTAAACTTACCAAGATGGGTTTTTTCCCCCAAGGCAAATGCCGAGGTTAAACGGCGATAACGAGCGATAAAGCGCCCTATACGACTTTTTGGTAGCAAGTCTCGTACACTATTCCCTTTGGGTCTTCTAAATAAGGAGCCGAGAGCCGCTATCCGTGTCAAGATCTTCAGGGGAACTCACGGCGATGGTTGAATCACCGATTATGGCTTGTAGAACGTGTCACTCTACTTCCGTTGATGTGAGTGGCAACTTGTGCGAGCCTAGCAGCGCAAGCTTGAAAAATCAACGAACAGATGGCAGTGAAGATTTTAACTTTTCTATTACCAAAGACGTCAACAGAGAATGCTACTGAGACTCACCTTGAATCACGCCTGGCGGCTTTCTTACGAACAGTCTCTTCACCCTCTGAACCATCCTCTGGATTGAGCTCTGCAACGGATAGGTACGCTTCCGAATTCGTCTGTAAACCAAAGAGTTTCTTAGTTACAGCACTTGGAAGATTGTCGGTGTCAATGTCCAGTTCAAGAATCAGCGTTTGGGGTATTAGCATGCGGAGGTTTGTCTCGAACAATTATGTGTATCCGCTTCGCTTTCTCATGTATTTCAACGCTATTCGCCTCACCTCTAACGGCAGCAAAATAGGAGCCGTGGAAATCAGATTGAATGCTTTTAGGAGTCCGATACTTCTCACTACCCCAGAAGAAGGTAGAAGTAGGTAAGCAAGGGAAAGAAAATAAGGAAAGCCCACAAATGCTGATAGTTAGTGACCTCATGGGTGCAGCTTACTTGTATCTTGCATACGCGTCCGTTTCTAAATTAATAGAGGCAGTGCAGCACCAAATTCGGACTTGTTCTCTCCTATTAGACTAGCGCAAGTAAATTCCGTAATCGAATTTAAGCCTAAGTGACTGCTGCGACACTGGCATCGGCTGACGAGTGTTATTCTTTTGGGAAAAGGTAAAACAAAAGCACTCTATTGCTTTAATCTAAGATACTGGACTAATTTAACTTACTGTATGTTGTGTATGTTCTTTCGTAAAGAGATCTCACAATTACGCTAACTCGCATTCTAATTTCCTAAACTTACTTTTCTAGCTAAGCTGGCTAGTATTCTAACTCCCACAGGCTTACCTTGTTATCTAAGTATCCACGTACTTCATCTCGCAGTTGATCGCGTAGCTGGTCGGTTCCTAAGACTAAAACTAGTTAGTGAATCAATTAAAAGGGTAGAAAAAAATGAAAACTAGAAACTCTAGGTCGGAAGTCTGATGTTCGTTTAAGGAGATGGTAGGATGCACGGCAGTTCTGGAATTGGTCATAGACCGAGTGGCAATCTCTTCATCCCCACGACTTCAAGATCATGAGCGACAACCTACAGTAGCCGTGTTTGGAGAACTACCAAGAAATAGGGTCACAGAAGGATTCCATACATGCAATAGCCACTGATATATCAGAAGAGTCTGGGAAAGGAAGTCTGTGGTTGGTAATGAAGTCCAAATGTCTCCCAGCCCTTGGCCAAGCCCGTCAAAAGTACCTACGAACTCAAGATCGACCCAATTGAGGCTGTAGAATGGTACGTTACATATCGCAGCCAGGCTACAGTGCGTGTGCCAATGTCAATGCCATTGTAAACATCTCAGACCTGAAAGAACCTCTCACTGAAGCAAGGGACTCTGATGCGCCGTATGACATTCTATTACTTTGACTGCGACATAGCATCGTAGTAATAGGGCTATGATGCGTTTTCTATAGACCTGTGTATAATGGCACGTGCCCTAGCGCTTACTCCCTGTATATATGCGTGCAGAGTGGGGAAGAGATAACCTTCCCTCCTTAGCAATTAGCTTCTATATTATACAGTATCACCAACTATTATTCAGTGCCTCTCCAGCTATTCTATTGTGTCAAAGTCACCTTAGCGTGCTAGTGATTATTACATTCTAATTGCTTTTCTCTTACTACTAGCCTGACTATTACACGATAGTTCAAGCTAAAGAACCCTTATCCGCGGCGCCTAGTAGCCTTAGACCACAAGTAACCCCTCCCTTAAACTAGAGAAGGTCTGAAGATACGCTAGCTACTAATCTACAAGCGATACAAGAGTAAATTAAGACCCTTAAAGAGAAGAACAATGCCCTCGACAGCCTTATTATCGAATATCGCCAGATATACGGCGATGACTTTAACTAATACCCCCCGAACGTGAGGGAAAGGGCACAGCGACTCTAGTAGATAAGACCTAGAGACAATATAAATATTACGGAAGATCGCCCGCTAGCCGCTAAAGAGTCCTAGGCTCCTTGCCGAGAGAAGGGGAAACATATAATTTTATTAGAATACAAAGAGAAGAATTAGCGAGAGCTAACGGAATATTTACAAGCCTATAATCGTGTCTTTAATTACGACAGTAAAGGGTTCCTTACTAATATAGTCAAGATTAAGTAAGTAACGACATTACTCCGTAAGGAACCGGCGAATGCCTAAGAAAAGTTTAAGAAGTATAATCCTAATGCCCTTAACACGATGACTTAAGAGTCTTACAAGGAGTTTCTAGCGAACCTCTAATTACTCCCTATCTTGAGACAAGTAGCTAACTCTCACGCCTATGAGATAGCTCGACAGAGACCTGGCTAACTTATCTTCGAATTTATTAACTATCTCGAGGGAAAGGAAGAACAACTTAAGCCATTTACTTAACGTTAATTACGAGATATCCTCTTTAATAAGATCTAACTAGAGATTCGCTAGAGAATCGTTAAGAATAAGTAGGCTAATAAACTATAAATAAGAGAAGATGTTATTTTAGTAGTAGCCCTCTAAGAGGTATATACTTTACTTAAGGGAAACAATAGTAACAAGAGACTTAAAGAGCTAAAAGACAAGAAAAGAAAGTCCTCTTAAAAAGCCCCGTAAAAGACCGGCGATAAGTAAGAGAGTCCCCGCCTTAATTAATCTAGATTAAGAAGAGGCAACCTTAATAAGACCTTAGTACGAGGGAAATACTAAGGGTTTAATAAGTCAAAGACTTAATACTTTAAGTGTTAAGAGCTTAACTACTACACTAATAAATGCCCTAAGGTAAATAGCGAAGGCTCGCTAGACAAGAACCAAAAGAACGCCTGACTTGTGGCTACGTCTACGTCTCCCTTAAAATCGTCAAGTAAGAGAATAGAAATCTAGTTAAAGATACTAGCGAGTAGAGAGTAAAAGAGCCTTACTGCCCTTATTAATAGTAGGGCAAAAGACAATTTTGTCTTAAGACTAATAATAAAAGAGTGCGATTTATAACTCACTAATAAAGGGCCGAAGACATTTTAGACATTACTTAAGAATAAAGGTATTATCTACGGCACTGCGCTCGCCTAAGTAAAGATTACTAATACTCTTAGACAAATTAAGCTAAATGCGCTCCGGCTAAGAGTTA
Source organism: Leptodontidium sp. MPI-SDFR-AT-0119 (assembly GCA_020726505.1). Classification (NCBI taxonomy): domain Eukaryota; kingdom Fungi; phylum Ascomycota; class Leotiomycetes; order Helotiales; family Leptodontidiaceae; genus Leptodontidium; species Leptodontidium sp. MPI-SDFR-AT-0119. Next base: position 2,570,115 of record JAHLEZ010000004.1, on the reverse strand, counting down.
TTAATATACCGGGCATTAATCTGATTCTAGAGTAACCTTAGTTAAAGGATGTTAATCCTTAGATTAGTTTTAAAACAAAATAGTAGAAGTACTTATATTAACTAAATAATACTTATAATCTTAGTATTATAAAGTTATATAAATTCTCTTAACTTGTTTAAAAGAAAGAGTCTCTTATATATATTATAATACTTAACTTAAATATATCACGCCTACTAAACGCCGATAATACACTTATTATCCCTTAAAAGTACTATGAGTTTAAAGATATCTTTTTAGAGGAGAAGGAGAATTAATTACTTCCTTTAAAGGGTCAATAATACGCCATTGACTTAAAGTTAAATACGAGACCGCTTTACTCCCTTATTTATAACCTCTCCGAAATAGAGCTAGAGGTTCTCTGGGAATACTTTAAGTCTTTTAAAGTAAAAGGATAAATACGAAAAAGTAAGAGCCTAACTAGCGCCCCGATTCTCTTTATACTAAAGAAAGATAGTAGTCTCCGACTATATATTAACTATTAAGCTTTAAATAAGATTACAGTTAAGGACTAGTACCCCCTACCTTTAATTAACGAAACACTAGATAGACTCCGGGATAAGAAGGTCTTTACTAACTTAGACTTACGGAATATATACTACCGTATTAAAATCAAGGCGAAAGATAAGTAGAAGACTACTTTTCGCACTTAATATAAGTATTACGAGTATTAAGTTATACTATTTGGGCTATCTAATATACTAGTGACGTTTTAGGTATATATTAACGACGCGTTAGCGGGACTTATAGACGTCATTTGTGTCGTTTACCTTGACAATATCCTTGTATACTCGGCAGACTTGGCTTAATATATAGACTATATCCGCTAGGTCCTCGAAAGGCTACGACAGGTAAATCTCTTCGTTAAGCTATCGAAATGCTCGTTTAGCACTAAGAGTATAGAGTTCTTAGGCTATATTATATCCCCTACTAAGGTATTAATAGAACAAAGCCGAGTAAACACTATTAAGGAATAACTAGAGCCTGAGAGTATTAGAGACGTTTAAGTCTTTATTGAGTTTACTAACTTTTATTAGCGCTTTATCGCAAGTTTCTTGGCAATTACCCGGTTATTAATAAGTTTAATAAAAAGTAAGAAGAAAGGGTAACTTGCCCTTACTTTTCACTAAGGAACTACTAAGTAAGAGGCTTTTAATATATTAAAGGATATATTTATGTCAGCCCCCTTTCTTATACACTTTAACTTAATAAAGCCTATAAAGTTAGAGGCAGACGCCTCTAAGTTTGCACTTACAGGGATTTTGTCTTAGCCTAAAGATTAGCCGGCGAGTGACTAGACAAAGCCTGTCTAGTACTTAATTACATTCTTTAGTAAGAAGCTAAAAGGTGTAAAGTTAAACTATAAAGTTCACGATTATAAACTTCTTATAATTATTAAGTGCTTTGTTTATTAGAGGTACTACTTAGAAGGTAATATAGCCCCTATTAAGGTGTTATTAAATCACGACAATCTTCGTTATTTTATAAGTACTATAGTATTAAGCCGGCGGCAGGCTAGATAAGCCTTAGAACTGTCTAAGTATGACTTCGTAATAGTTTATAAGCTAAGGAAAAAGAACCCGGCAAATAGACCTTCGCGTAAGCCCGATTATAGGCCGGCAGAGAATAAAGAGAATATTATACTCCCTACTTTACAAAATAAACTATAAAGTATAATTTAGAATAAGTTAATCCGCGTCCCTAACATAGTCAGTAATACGACGGCGAGTATTTAATAAGAAAGCGATAATATATCGTGCCGGCTAACTCAAGTTTCTTAACTTACTAGCGACAATATAATATATAAGCTGTCGACTAAGGCCATAATAGCGACCTCTACGCTTAACTAGCAGTATATACTTATATAGCTTAAAAGTTCACAGAACTTTAGTTAAAGTTTAAATAACCTCTTACGAAACACTAAAAAGAAGTATAACGCTAACTAGTATAGTTATAAATATACTGTGCCACGGTTTTTTATAATAGAGGTTATAGAAGCCGAAACGGCAAATACTATATCGAAATCGCTTCTTTTATTACTCTTAGAGCTATAACAAAGGGACGCCTTAATTATAAAAAAGCGTGCTCGATTACAGGATACCGGGGATATAGATTAGAGTATTAATAGCGACGGACTACTAAGACACTAGCGAATAGCCTACGTTCTATAAGACCCTACTATTCGTGCCGAAATTATAAAGATTTACTATAATAATCTAATTATAAGCCATTTTAGTTATAATAAGACACTAAAGCTTATCTAGCGAAAGTATTACTAGCTTAATATATCTAGTAACGTTAAAGTATACGTTAAGAGTTATAATATTTATTAGAGGATAAAGGCGAGGCGTATAAAGAAAGCTAACGAAATGTAAGCTCTTAGCCAGCTAAGTAAGCTATTTAAGTCAATCTCAATAGACTTTATCACAGATTTAGTACCCTATAAGAGTAGTACTATTAGCAAAGTTGCCGACTACTTACTAGTAATTATTAATAAATACACTAAAAATATTAAGTATATCTCTTACTTAAAAACTATTAACGCTCCACAGTTAGCCCGTCTTTTTATTAACTACTAGTTCAAAGACTATAAGTTACCGGCATTAATTATTACAGACAGAGGCTTTATGTTTACTTCGAGGTTTTAGAAGGAGCTGTGTTTTTACCTCTAAATAATAAGAGGTCTTTCGACGGCGTTTCACTTATAAACAAATAGCCAAACTAAACGGCAAAATCAGGCCCTAGAAGTATAATTAAGGTATTACGTTTATTACTTATAAGACGATTAAGTAGATCTCTTACTTTTAGTAAAGTTCGTATATATAAATACTTATTACGAGTCAATCGAGATGTCTCCGAATAAGGTTAAGTACGGCATATTACTAGACTCTTACTAAGGTATTAAGGACGATCTTATAAGAGGGGAGATACTAATTATTAAAGAATAAGTAAAAGAAGTTATTAAAAAACGCTAAGAGTTAGAAAGTAACTAGTGAAGGACTAAAGAGAACTAAGCGAAGTAGTATAATAAGAACCACCGCCTTATAGAGTTTAAGGTCGAATAATAAGTTTTACTTTCAGCGAAGAACATTAAGATAATTCGTTTTAATAAGAAGCTAAACTATTAATTCCTAAGACTATTCAAGATCACTGAAAGGATTAGAAAGTAAGTGTATAAGTTAGAGTTACCTTCTAAGTATAATAAACTATACGATGTCTTCTATATATCTCTACTAAAGTTATACTAATAAAGGCCCGGCGAATCGCTAAAAGTAGTCTAACTTAATCTTATAAATAGAGAAGAGATATAGTTAGTTGAGACCCTCTTAGACTAACGAGTAAAACGAGGAGAAGAATAGTACCTTATTAAGTAGAAAGGACTAAGACTAACACATAATTCTTAAGAACTAAAGAAGAACCTTATAAACCTCTAAAGGGAAATTAATACGTTAAAGGCGTAAAACGCTACTGAAAGGGCGGCGAAGCGTCAGCGAAGGGGATAATTAGGGCTCCTTGTTTCCCCTTATAAGGTCCTTAAGACAAGAGTCTAACTACTCTCTAGGCTTTCGCCGATTAATTATTAAATAAAATACGATATTATATACCTTTTTACTTTTTCTTACGAGGTTTTGTAGTTATAAGTATATTATACTCTTTAACGTTATATACCTTTTTACTTTTACTTATAAGGTTTTGTAGTTTTAAGAGTACATTTAAAGTCACAATTTAAACAGTAGTACTTAAGGGAAAAGAGAGTTATATTAATTAATTATATTATAAACCCTTTACTAGTTACCCTCGCTAGCTAAGTACTAGTACTTTACTAAAGATTCGCCCGCTAAAAGAATTTTAATAAGAAACTTAAAAGATTAAAGAATTAGAGTTTATTTCGTAAAGTAATAGGGCCCTTAGCCTCTGTAGTAGCAGTGGCTTCAGTTACTAGAACTTTATTGTTAGACTCAGGCGTAGACTTAAGAGTAGTAGAGTAGATTTGTTAAAAATCCTTTACTAGAGGTTAATAGACAATTTACTAACGAATACTGTAGTATACTCACAAATCGAAGTCCCGTAACCTTAATAATTAATCGCTCGTTAATATCTATTAAAGTAATAAAACCCTCTTTTAAGGCAGCTAGTACGCTAAAGTGTAACTAGTTAATAGCTGACAAAAGGCTAACGCTTAGTTCTTTTATAAATAAGACTACTAGCTTTTATAGAGACTTTAAGGCTTTAATATTAGTAACTTTATCGACGTATATATTATAGCGCTTATTTAAGTCGAACGTAGCTTAAGTAATATTAAGGTTAGCTTAAGAGATCTAATTCTTATAGAATCTGGTGGCAGTTTTCTTTAGTCGAGTAAGGGACTCCTTTAGTCTCGCTAAGACCTCGCCGGTTATTAGCTTATATCTCGCCAGTTAAAAGAAAATTTAACTTACAGGCTTATAAGACTTCGCCTTTCGGCAGTAATCGATACACTTCTTAGTAATTAAAGTAATATTAATAGAATATATAAGGTTAAGAAATTGCGAGATTTCGCCGGCGTAACGTAGGCAAGGGACATCGCGAGTATTGAGGTAGTTGATTTTATTACGTCCACTTGACTTAATACAGGTATCCTTAAAGCTATTAAGTAAAGAACACTCGATTCGGACGCTATCCTCGTTCTCCTCAACTTCATTACCTCCGCTGTTATCTTTAGGGGCTTAGGCGGACCGCCGACGTTTACTTAAAGGCTCGTTAGCGTTAACTAAAGTAAACGATAGAAATAAAGCTCTAGTAGAACTAAAGTCTCTAGCCTTCTTGCACTTACTAGGAGTTATTAAGATCGCTAGTTAAACCCCTACTAAGGGCAAGACATCTCTAGATCAGAGATAGGGGATATGACTTACTTTTAATTATATTAACGTTATTATTTAATCTAGAAGGTTAAGAGAGTTAAGAAGAATATATACGAAAAGTTAAGTAGTAATCGCTATTAGCGTCTACTTACCTCGTATTACTTTTTCCCTAGAATTCACCTTTAAGCTAAGCGTATAAGTTTAGGCTCGCTAGCGAATCGTCGGGGAAACTCCGGCTATTGTCACTTTTTCACCTTTACTTCTAAGGACAAAAGTGCGTAAGAAGGGAGATATTGTAATGACACGTGCCTTAGCGCTTACTCCCTATATATATACGTGTAGAGTGGGGAAGAGATAACCTTCCCTCCTTAGCAATTAGCTTCTATATTATATAGTATCACTAGTTATTATTTAGTGCCTCTCTAGTTATTCTATTGTGTCAAAGTCACCTCAGCGTGCTAGTGATTATTACACTGTGGGAGATATGTGGGTAGTTTGACATAAATGTCATCACAGCAAATCGTAGGATGTATTGATGTTCAGTTCAGGCTTCGTTAAATGCAACTATACATCATTTCAAGTGCAAATACATCTCGGTCCAGCTTAACAGACGCACATTTAGACTATCCACTAATACGGGCTATATGCTGTAACATAAAAATCTAATGCGGAGGCACAGTGCTAGATGTGAAGCAATACATCATAATCGCAAGGAAAGATGCAGAAACGATTCTATAATATAAAACGCTCGAAGTCTTTTCACCTAATACAGAATCAACCGGAGAAAGTACAGTATATCCAATGGCGCTCGTATATATCTATCTCACCCTATCTGTGATGTCAATTAGTCTGTGAGTTCTCCAATCTCAGTCGAGTACTCAATGCACTCGCATTCTAGTAGCGTGAGAAATGATTTGATTTGATTTAATTAAGAGGTTATAATCAAATTAAATCAAATCAAAGCTAATCTAATTATAATTGATTAATTTTCGGTTAACTTATAGCCGATGATACCCCATATTTACCGACATATACCAGTGATTATAAAGAAATTCATTTAGCTACTAATAGTAGTAAGCTTTTAATTCTTAGTATATTTAATAATTTAGTAACTAATTATACTATCTTAAAGCTATATGTTTAATACAACTTAATTTTTGCAAGTAATAGTAACTCTTTTAATACTTTTTTAAACTAGTTTTAACTAGTGTTGATTGTAATTGATTTGAAATTAATCATTAATAAAATCAAAATCAAGCTTAAAAAAATTATAATCAAATCAAATCAAAGCTAATCTGATTATAATCAATTATAATTGATTTACTTGATTATTTTTTCTTGTGCTGCATTCTAGTTTCGCTCCAGCCCCTTGTGCTTAGATCTTGCAATCTATGAATGCTGTTTTTCGTGAGAACCTATGATCTCTTCCAAATCTCGTCATTTTTGCTTCACTGCCTCCTAGTAGTGACTATGAGGATAGCAGCATTCGAATGGGAATCGATCCTGGCCCAAAGTACTGCCTCGCTCGCTCGCTCGGCTGGATTCCATAACGGGCTTAGGACAGTGAAAGTCCGGTCTGGCGAGACGCCAATACCGTTCCACGGTGTGTTAACACTGAGTTGCAACCACCAGGCGTGCAGTATTGAGAGAAGACTGTCAAACCAAACCCTCACATGAATCTAGCTGTTGAGTGGGAACGTGGACTTCAAGTCGCAATCAAAATAGCTCAGCCATTGCGATACAGCCAACATCGCCGATTATTTTCAGCGAGGCCGTCGAAAGACTCCACGGAGGCATATTCGCGAGGATGTTCTTTCCGGACATGATCCTCGAATGCTGTGTACGTCTTTAACTCCGCGGAGTCCTCGCAGCCCAGAAAAGGACATTCATACCACGACGCAGAAGCGAATCGATCCCATCGTGATCGATCACGAATACGTAGTCGTCGACGATGGACCAAAATCCTGGCGCACTCATCGAGCTCATCCTGGACTTGGGGATCAGCTAGATATACTGCTACTGCATCTTCCATGTCGTGGAGGGTCTTTGCCCCAGAAATTGTATGCTTCAGAGTCATCATATTGGCCAGCCTGTTGCTCTTCCATTCGTCCATCTTGACAGTTCCAAGACGAGGCCCACCGTCGAACCGAGAGTATTGGAAGACTTTCTTGTTATCGTGATGCGCATATTCTGTCATGGCGTTATGTGCTCCTTTGGTACGCACTGGGAGGCGCATGGCGGCCTTCAAAGTTGCATATGCCTCTCTAATACGAGTTGCCGCTCGAGTCCACCCTTCTTGGCCGAAAGCTTTCAATTCGGTTTCGCCCGTTCCAATGCTTACAAACACACTGACAGCCTTGCTGAACCACAAACACACTGACAGCCTTGCTGAACCCGCCATGTTTGTGGACGACGTCGCGATAAACTTCGGGGCTCGGGTTATTCGAACCAAAACCCCCGTCCTTAAATCTCACTTCTTTCCTTCCGTCGCGGTCAGTGATGGCAATTCTGACCGGCGGGAAATAGGTCGGTGCAGCGCTGGTAGCTCGTCCGACCAACGGTATCTCAACGTCGGACGATGCTCCGGGATTGTGGATAGGAACCGTTGATCGCTTGCGCATTATCCCCGGTTGAGGAGGATTACCCTCACGCGGGCGTCTAAACGTTTCGTAGGTTCGGAATAGATAAGGAGCATCTGCCGTTCCATTCTCTGAATATGCCAACACAACACTTGTGGGTACTGTTAGCCTTCGTGCTGTGGTGAGGAGAGCTTTCCCTTACGTCCTGCAAAAATCGGGATCAGAAGGAAATCGAACGCCAAAGGACCGCTCGTCAAAGCAATGGCGGTTTGTGACATCTTGAATGGCGTCGTTCAAATTTTTCCAGCTGAACTTGTGCCATAAGATTCCACCCTTAGATAACTGGCGTGGATGGGCGAAAACTTTACCCCCGAGCGTTTTGTACTCCATGATACAGTCATTTACAGACATTCGGAATCGCGACAGCATGATACTGATGAGGCTATAAATCGAACTTGTCAGCTGCAGTCTCCAAAGCCCTTTGCTCTTACATACCCCCCAGTACTCGTACCACCAACGTAAGTGAAATAGTGGCAAGGTAAAAACAAATCGCCATCATCTAGTCCCTCGAGGGAAGATGGTACAATTGGTCTTGGATGGGAGCTTGCGGTTCCAGGTCTGCCATCAATCGTTTCCCCAGCCCTTGGCTTGTAGATCCCAGGGCCAAAGCTGGATTTGACCATCGAGTCCAGCCGTCTTTCCTCGGCACCTACGCGCCTCATTAACTCCTTCATTATCAGCAAGCTACCGTACCCTCGAATGCCTCCGCCGTCTACCAAATGTTAGCTATAACATATATTTGATAGCAAGCATGCCTACCAAAAGCCAATACCGCTTGTGTTTTCCATTCCTCCTGCCTAAGCGAGTGTGCAAGAAAGTCTTGCGCCAGTTGTGTCTCCTCAGAGCTCACAGACGGATTCAGTTGTAGCTTGCGAACACCGGACTGCAGACCAGTATCAACAAAAAGAAACATATCGCGAATTCGCTGTTCGGCTTCGGGATTAATCACACCCAGCTTACCGCCAAGCACAAGGACTGGGGTGGGATTGCGAGGAGTTTGAGGGCAGGCTATGTATTCGGGTGGCGGTCCGTCAATCGTTATGATGCCACCTAGGCGTGTCGTGTCCCAAACAGAAGCAATCGTGAGTGCTACTGTCCCTCCTTGCCCTTGACCAATGAAAGCTATATCTTTTGGAGCGAAGTTGCACTTGCTAATCAGCACGCGGCAGACCACGTATTCCAATACCAGTCGCGTGGCTCGCTGATATGTGTTGCCATCGAGATCATCGGCCCACTGAAGCCCCTGAACTTGACCGCTTGACTTTGAACGGATCCGGGTTATGCCCCCAAGGAAGAGAAACGCTGTCTCCGGGTGTGCCAGGTGTTTCTTTGCCAGTGGCTTGAGAGCCGTTTCATCGCCCCCGTCATCATGTAAAACCAGAACGATGTTGGCAGTACTACCCGGATGAGTTTCTCCGTTGTAATGTCGTATTTTCCACGATAAGCCGTGCTTGACCTCTTGAATCTCGCTCAAATCTTCGTCCTTTGGGAGCCGTGGTATTTGGTCCTTGTGCGGAGTAGGAACGTCTTTCAGCGAAACTTTGAGATTCTCGAAGAGTGCCTGCAGTTGAATTGACTGCCTTGCCGCTTGAAGTTGGTTCTCAGAGCTGTTTAGGGGATGCGATGTTTGCAGATGTTGAGGCACAATGCTGGATCTATTCGACCTTAGCATATAGCTGGCTTCCGATGTTGACGTGGTTGAATCAGTGTCCTGACGAACCGGAAGCGCAAAGTCGGCAATAGTACTTGGAAGCTGCACAGCATTGTGATTTGGCACTCCATTCTCAGGCAGGGAGGACAGCTGGGGCGAGCGCGTTAGGCCACGTTCCGGTACAGTAGGTCCACCAGCAATGTTCTGCAATGGCTCGTTCCTCGACGTCGGATTCTGTGGCTTTGGTGGACCGGGTGGTGGATTATCATTTACAGGTGTTGAGTCGCTGGGAGTATCGGATCCTGCCATTTCGGACGAAAAGATTTGGGGTCCGCCTCGAAGGTTTGCCGTATATGATGTCTGGTGTTAAGCTATACAAGTAATACATATAACCTTAGATCAGTCTTGGGTGCATTCAAAGGAGAGGGAAGGCCAGACTGCCGCAGCCTTATCAAGTCTCTCCAAATCCAATACCTCATAGCAGTCATCAAGCCATTTCAGAGCCTCGTTCTTTCCACCCAGCGCCGGCATCTTTATGACGGTAAAGCAGAGACTGCGCATACCAGCAGTTGCTCACCGAGAGCCTCTCGTGGCTGTGGAAATTGTCTCTCTGAGCCATGCTGAGAAGTGAGTGCTGCATTCAGAGAAAGCTGGACATCCTCAAGAGACTCGAGAAGAGGTCGAAAAAGAAAAGAGAGACACGGGAAAGTGCGAATCCTTTCTACTAAACATGCAATTGGTCCCAACTCATCACAGGTTGCCTTGGGGTCTGGCAGTGCGATGAGGATGCAACCACACCAACCAATATTGGGGCGGTAAGGGCAGAAAGATGGCGTTCTCGGTCGGGTAGAATGTCTTGCTTGATGCAAGACGGGTGCATGTCATCTGTTCAGGGGCCAATAGCGCTTGCGGGTCTAAGCGAGGCACTCTCATCGCGACTCGTGCTCATGCAGCGAGACAGACTTATCGATTGCGACCCACACACTCGGGCTGTCGTCTTTCAGCTGAGAAAACATCTCAAAGCCATGAAAGTTGGAGGGCCCCTCCGCTCTGTAGGGGCGACAGTCGTCGTGGCCGAGGCGCTTTCAATTGGCTGACAACCTGTGGGCCGAACAAAGGTGCACTTCGAGAGTGACAAAGCCTGCGACAAGTGGCTTCTGTGGTTGCCCGACGGAAGCATTCCTCCCCGTTGTGCTGGCGCGCGCAATCATCCATCAGGCTATGGTTCTTCAAGTATGAATAACGCGCCCCCCGAGAGTTGCAGCTTCTGCAAGCAATTACCGCAACCCCGCAAGCACACGCATTTATTGCAACTCTATAACCCCTGACTGATCATCCATTTCAACTTCTCGCCAAATTCTCTGCGCATGATATGTGCACCTCGTTCAGGCCCAAAACCTCTCGGGCAGAAAAGCCCACAGTGACTGTCTTCGATCTGGATTCGGGTCACCTCCGTCGATTTCCTCCGAGGGTGCTTGAAGGTCTGTTGCGTCTCTGCCATAAATTCAATTACTGACGGCTCTATAGATGGCTCCGACATGGAAAAGGCCAAGTTCGAGAGGGCGACCATTCCCCGGTTCGGTCGATTCGACATCTATGCTTCGAATGAGGACAACGACAGCGATCCACCTGCACATACGGTGATCTCACGCGCAACCCAAGACACTACTGGCAAATCCTTTGTCGCACGACTCAACTATGGACGACTGGGCCCCGGTGCCAACATCAGAAGGGTCCTCTCGAGCAAGCACCGAGTGATATACATCGGTTCAGTTTCGACCTGAACACATGCGTTATGTGCGGCGCTGAGAGCGCATCCTTCCTTAGTGACAGTATACGCTACACCAATAGTCGTAGCCAGGGTAGTTCAGACAGGGGTATGAAAGAGGACGTGAGGTTGCCGGCTTAGGTAGTTGGCAGTGTCTGGCTCGAGCTGCATGAAATTAGATAGATTTGCAATTCGCAAGCTGCGTCTATAACAAAGTTCCAAACTGGAGTTGCTTCCACTTGATTGCCTCAAATTCTTGTTACATATGGCCTTTGAAGTCAAGTGCCGTTACAGTTCCTTTAAACTTTAGCTGCCACTACCAAAAAGTGGCCTAGGATACTATTCCATAAAATGTTCCATAAAATCATAAAGTTTAACTAGTGGTTTATAGAAATGAATACAGTGAACTACTGAGATTTATAATGTCGTGACTGAAAACGCGCACTTATTCTGGGCTTTGATGTATAAATACTCTGGTCACCAATGGCTTGATTTCGTGACTCCATATCCTGCCAGTTTCTCCTCAACCATCAAACTATACGGTCAATTATCCTTCTTCTTCTCCTTCTTCTCATTCTTCTTCGCCTCCTGCTTCTGTTTCTCAGCCTCCTCGGCACGAGCTAACTTACAGCTTAGCTTATCATCTACTCAATTAAGATAGATGTCTCCTACGCCCGCTTCTATGGCCTCATCACTAAACACGCCTCGTCTCTCTATCTAACGACTAGGTGCTTATGACGATATACTCACAAATACCCTTATAAATGGTGTAAGTTTCCCTTCTACAGATTAAACAAACTATATACTCTTACAGATTCATAGATATGCTATAAGGGGATTCTTCGGAAATATTACGACACGTACTACTCAACATCTAATTAGTGATTAGTAAAGTGTAATCTCAATCTTACGAGACGTGGTTATTAGAGAAAGAGATCTTCCCGGAGCGGAATCCCAGCTTCTAGAGCTCCCTAGTCTCAAGCGATTCTCTGGAAGTCTCAAGTCTGCTGTAAAAATGCTACATCAGATAATTTCTTTCAACTTCAAAATATGCCCGTATTATTGTTTTACAACTGCTATTATCGTTGGCGAGCGATATGACGAGCTTGAGGAGGCCAAAGAAAGAGTTACTCGAGGACAGCAGCCTTTCTCAAAACCAGTGCGTTTAAATATATCAACAGAGAATCTAGCGACAAAATTCTACTTTGAAAAATGGATTCGCATCTGATGCTGATGGCTCGATTTATGAGGTCTTTACAGTGAAGAAAAGCCCACTCGTCTCAACTATTTGTCCTATGTAGAAGCCATCAATTGAACCTCTGGGCCTAAATCCACCTCCCTTTACGTATCTTTTTCGTCATCCAAAACGCTCAGCGCCCGGTCAAAGTCTCCGTTCTCTTTCAGAACTTGGGCTGCATCCTCAATCTTGCGCAGGTCTGAAACACCCCACGAAGAGCGTTCCTTGCACCAAATGAACAGCTCACCAAGTGCGAATGCATCGCTTTTATATTCAGGTGCCACATCGCCAAAATCTACCAAGACCAGACGGTTCTGTTCCTGATATCCTTCCGCAGCATTTACTTCGTGAGGTTTTTTGAGTGTATTCCTCTCGTTGATATCGCCATGTACAACTCCAACTTGCGCCAGTTCACGAACACCACGAGCCAGATCTCGCAATTGTCCTCTCGTGATCTCAAGGTCTTCGGAACTAAATGTGGAAGCAGTCGAGTTTGGCCCGGAGACGGACAACGATTCCAGACTAGGACCGCCGAAAGGCATCAGAATGCCCATAACCTCGTTATTGACGTCCTGCTCAATGACAACAACAGCTAAAATTGGTATAACATTAAATCGATGCTCCATGATCTGGTTGGCGTCTTCGTTGGCCAGGCAGTGAAGATCCGTAACTTCCAGCAATCTTTCCCTGCTCTTGATTTCTCGGTCAATAGCCTTGATGTCGCAATCGAACTCGATCCGTTTGAATGCGCAGTCTTGATCATTCCAACGGCATTTATCGACAGCACGGCCTAAGGAGACTTTGTCTACTAAGCGATCAAAAGAAGTAACAGGGATAGCTGATTTCCCCTCGGAATAGTATTGTAGCTTTTCACGGATCGGTCTGGCAATGGCGTGATCAGGTTTTGTGTCGAACTTCAAGGAACCGTTCACTGTCGCGTTTATAACGTTGAACGGGGTCTGCTTCCCCGAATCGTGGTAATATGTTGAAATGTGGTTTTCAACGGTATCTGCCATCCACTCCTCATCGTAGACACCCGAGTTGACATTGATCTGATACCAGCGGCGGTTTGCTAGATCATATGCTTGCCCTGAGCAGCAAACTCCTGGAGTGATAATGCCGCTGTAGATGACAACTTCTGGCTCATGCCAAATGCGATTCGACTCCATCTTTCCAAGATGACTCATTGGCAGTAGTCCGATGCAGTCGCTTTGATTTGTGTGATGATGGTGCGAGTGGCGAGCGAAGCGCGGACACTCCCAGTTAATTATGTTATTTTCTACATTCACGTGCCTATCTCGCGTCCTGCTATGACCGTACTGAAACTTTGTCAATTTCATTAACCATACTCTTATCAACAGATTATTCTGACATGTCTTCCCAAAATTCCAATACTTTGGCGGATTTTGAAGGCTTCGTGTGAGCCGCAGGCTGGCACCCATGTGTTGAGTGGCCTCAGCGTAGGCTTGTCAACGCATAGCTTACTAATAGCTTGGACAGCATGCTGACTTCGAGCACGAATTCCTCATGTCTTACAATCTCCATGTCAAGTATTTCCGATGAACGAGAAGTCATCAAACTTATTGTCGACTAGAAATACCTAGCTTCGACCCGTGCACTCGGCGTTTGGCTTGCGTCTGCAACCAGACTTTCGTTGACGAGGGGCCATTGTCGGGTTATCGTCTAGCATGTCGGCCGTTTCCAACTTGGTCGCCGAGATAACGTCTGGAGAGTTTGGTGATGCCATTGAGATACATTGCAATAAGTCAGATCCCGTCTTCCAGAAAATCGCTGCTCGCTGGAGTGATATCGGCCGCAAAACCCCTAGATGCATCGTACTTCCTCAAACAGAGCAAGAGGTAGCAAAGATCGTAAGTATCCAATCTCAACACTAAAGATTAGTTATTCAAACAAAACACAGGTGGAGTTCGCAGCCAAATTCAAGATACCATTCGTGTCCAAAGCCGGCGGCCACAGTCTCTGGTCAACCATTGGAGATGAGGGGTTCATCCTGGATCTGAGTCGCTTCAGCCACATCGGCATCGACATTGAGCGGGGCAACCAAGTCTCTGTTGGAGCTGGGGTCACGATAAAAGAAGCCAATGATGCGGCTTTTCAAAAGGAGCTTCTGCTACGTATGTTTGTAGAATTTGGCCTGTTCTAATTTCTGACATGAACCCACAGCGCTCGGGACATCAAACAGTGTTGGCGTGGTACCCTTTAGCATCGGTGGTGGCCAAAGCTACTTCGAAAATCACTGCGGCTTCGCGGCAGATAACATCGTCTCTGCTCGTGTGGTCACTGCTAATGGCAAGCTCGTCACTGCGTCACCAACTTCAAACCCCGACCTGCTTTGGGCTATCCGTGGAGCCGGACAGTTATTTAGAGTCGTGACAGAGCTCACTTTGCAGGCCTATCCTATCTCTATCCTCGGAAATGATCGAGGAAATGTATGGAAATCGAGCGTCGTGTATGCCAAAGAGAAAACTTCACAAGTCTTAGATGCTCTCGAACCGATCATCAAGAACACGTCGGCAATGGCACGGGGAATGTTCTACGCTGTCGCACCCGCGCCTTCATACAGACCTTTCTCTCTCTTATGTACTTTGGAACCACCGCTGCCGCTGAGCAACACTTTCGGGTCCTGTTGCAGGATCTAAAACCAGACACTGTTCGCTCAGAGGTGGTCTCGGTGAAGGATCTCAACAATGGATCTGCCGCTCTTGATACAAAGGGAGGGTTCAAACCTTTTGCCTCCACTGGTTTTCAGACTTTTAAGCCAGCCCCCTTTATGGCTCTCGTCCGTTCTTTTGAGGAGCTACAAATCGTGTGTCCAGATGCTCGCTCATCTGCTTACGCTCTCGCCTGGAACACTTACAGACCTCCCAATGATCCGAAAGGGAACGCACCCTATATTGCATATTCACATCATAACATTAACATCTGGGCTGTGAGCGTCCCTAGTAACGTCTAATGGCCTGATGCTGACCCCCTTGTGACGCAGCAATTATTATCAAGCTACGGTGACCCACAATCCCATGACGGGGTCAGTCGTATTGAACAAGCCGCATTGGAGGATATACGCCAAGCTTACGGACAGGAGGAGTCCGAAATAGCAGCCTACCCCAACTTCACTCGGGATGGTCCAATTTCGAGGATTTACAGAGGAGAAGAGAGA
This sequence comes from Leptodontidium sp. MPI-SDFR-AT-0119, assembly GCA_020726505.1. Lineage (NCBI taxonomy): Eukaryota > Fungi > Ascomycota > Leotiomycetes > Helotiales > Leptodontidiaceae > Leptodontidium > Leptodontidium sp. MPI-SDFR-AT-0119. The sequence continues at coordinate 2,554,762 of JAHLEZ010000004.1, read as the reverse complement.
TTGTGCAAACTGGAGAGGCTGAAGAAGAAATGGGATCCAGAAGGCGTGTTCACACGAATCTTCTTGTAAGTGACTAGAGTTCATAGATGCTTGCAATAGGCATCTGGCGGACAAGAAACAACCAAAAATTTCAGAACTCGTTCAAAATTTCACCAGCACATCTCCACAACTCGCTGGCAAATTCCTTGCTTGCTCTTGGCTACAGAATCCAACTTATTGCTAAGCACGCCAATAGTACACGGTGCAGTGGGCAGAATATTGTCATTTTTGAAGAGACTCCGACATTGGACAGTCGTTATAAGGAGGTTGGAAGATGTTTGGTGTCGAAGGAGGGTTGATATCGAAGGAGGATTGATGTTGAAGGAGGTTGATGGTGAGGAGGGTTGTTGTTGATGCTGCAGAATTGCAGAAGGGTTGGTTGAGGTTGCAGGAGGTTAAATTTAGAGTCATGCACGGGCCACCGTATGCATCTCTCCCATCAGAATCAAGCATCCTCCATATCTCCTCGAACAAGATCAACCTCTCCCACGACACCCTACAATTATCTTGACAGTAGCCTCAATGATTCCGAATATCCACTCAAAGGATAAAGCATCTCTGGGGTGATGCCGTATTTAGCCTTGGCGTCTCTTTTGGCACCTTCTCGAGCAAGCTGTCTACGATCTCCGTGAAGCCACTTTCGTATGCAAAGTGAAGTGGAGTCATACTTTCGCCATCCCGAGCAGCGATATCTGCTTCATTTTCTAAAAGAAGCTGGAGAATTTCCGGAGAATAGCGCTGTGCAGCAAGGTATAGCGCCGTCTGCCACTTATAATCAACAACAGATGTGTCGACTCCATGGTCGAGCAGCTTCTTGACGACCTCTTCGTGCCCGCTTTGCACTGCGGAATGCAAAAAAGCCCTCCCAAAGTAGTCATGCACTATACAAGACGTCACGACGCTCTTTAAACCAGTTCTTAATACAGAACTAGTAAAAGTCATGCCCACAGTCTATTTTGACGATTTCATTTCCATTAGCAATCCTATCAAGATAATTTTGATAGCATATAGCACACGATTCCGACCTTACTTCGTCTATTGTACTTATTTTAATGATACTATCATCCCGAAGCCGATTCACGTAATTAGACATATAGCGTTCATATCACCGAATAGCCCATGAGGGCCTCCTAGGTCTATTTGGTAACAGATCAATGCCTAAGGGAATTTCTACATATATCGGGGAAGGAGCCCTTCTACCAAGACTTTCTGCCATGTGTGGAACCTCATCTGGCCGTTCTGGGTTTCTGGCTGGACTTGCACTCCTTCAGTTTTCACGCTTGTCTTCTCGAAATAATCAATGATGATGATTTATTCGCCTAGGATCCTGTCCTGCAGGTGTTCTCGAAGGCGTCGCTCTGCAGCAACAGCCCGTGCCTCTCTTTCAGAAGCTCTCTGCCGTGCTGGAGAACGGCCGCCCCGCGATGAAGGGGGTTAAGATTCTTCTTCACTCGATGAAAGTAGAGATAGAGGTAGAGGTCGCTGTTTTTGCGCCCTTGGGGTACGCGCTGTGGTGTTTTGCGGACGTGGCGGACGTGCGAGAATTCTTCAACTTGAGTTCGTTCGTTCGTTTGTTATTCATACTTGGATCCAGCTGGTCGCCGAGGCTGGCTGGGATTGGCCATGGCGCCCTTTTTCGTCGATGAAATCATGACCAGCGACCCCTGGTCTGGCTTCTTAAAGAAGTGCCTTGCTTGTGTCCTTTCCTTGTGCTTGGCTCATGGATAGCCGCTGCTGTCCATTTCGTGTCAATGTGCCTGTTAGGGTTCTGATCAGGTGACCCATTTTATGAATTGCATCACATTATGAATATGTATAACTAATTCCTTGTGGCAGAGTTTCCTTAAGATCACTTTCTTCACTTGTAGTCAATCTATTTACCCACGTAGCAATTGTCCTTGAACTTGCACTTGATCTCTCACAGTACCTTCAGTCTCCCCCTGATATCGCTCTTCCTCTTTTAACTTTCTGCCATCTGGGTAGACAATGCGTTCTTTAAGGTACACTATTGAAAGCACTAAGTATTTATAACCGACTACAAGTAGAACTTCCAACTTCAAGGAAGCCAGACCAATTCAACCCATAATCTACGTTTTAGAAACCGATACATAACACTTAGAATTAGCAAGACAAGGGCGCATCCTCTTCAAGATTTTCGGAGGCTTACTCATCCCACAGAATGTGCGATATGCTCTGGCCGTCTGGCAACGTGATATTTGTCGTCCATGTCGCCAACGGTTCCTGGTCATCAATAACTCCCGTCTTAGGATCTCTCGCAAATACAATCAAACGACCCGGTACGCTGTACTGGTCAGCAATCGCAATCACCCTCCCATCACCACTGAGAGCAAATGTTCGTGGCCATAGACCACCCGAAGCCGTCAGTCCAACAAGTTTTAAATCGCCAGTTTCGAAATCCACGCTGTAAGATACGATCGTATCGCTCGGTTCGCCTTTGTACTGGCTTCGCCCATCATTACGTGTTGACAGCACAATATGCGTTCCTCCTTCAGCAACTGCGATCTCAGAGGGGAGTGCATGACCCGAAGCATCGCCAAATCCAGTTTGGTAGGCGCTGTCATTGTAGAACTGGTGGAAGCCAAGGGTGTCATCCGTATTGTACAACACTTCGAAGCCGTGTAGCGAGTTCGTGAGCTCCCCGAGCACATAGAAAAAAGGTCTTATACGTTCCTTTCACAAACACGGCATGGCGGGGACCGTTCCCAGGCTCTGTGAAGTAAGCTCCCAGGTCGATGAGACGGCCATCCCATCCCACCGAATAAGTCCTGAGAGTATCAGCGCCACGATCAAGCACGACGACAAACTTCCCGGTAGGGTCTGAGACGATGCCGTGAGGGTAAGGTTTGTCCTGAAGAGTGATGTTGGGGCCAGGCGCATCCATGAAGTAGTGGAAGCTCTGTAGCTCAACTAAGTTGCTAGTATTTGATGTGTCCCAGACAGATACAGCGCCTCCGGCATAATGTACTAGCCCCAGACGATTTGGGGCATAGAAAGTCAACTGTGCTGGCCCATAATCGGTAGCCACATTGCTCAGAAGTGCGAATGTGTCCCTGGAGAAAGATGACAATGATCCAGAGTTGGGGATTGTGTAGGCTTCATTTGCGCAAAATAATGTTCCCGTTACTTGGTCGAGCTCTAGCCAGCCTGGATTATATCCACAGTCCAGAGTCGAATCGCTTTCCTCAAGAGAATAAGATCCATCGGTATCGGTCAAGGTCAAGCGGAAGACAGGCCCAGCATAGCTCGCTGCGTAAATGTTTTTCCCTGCAGCCAGACTTGCATTGGCTAGGCCATTGGCGAGGCCAAAAAACGGCATGGAATTTTTCATTTCAGAAATTGAAAGTCACATAAGTTAATTGAAGCGTTGAGCATACAATAACTTAAAAAAGAGGGTCATTCCTGCCTTCTTATATAATTCTATCCTCGATTGGCACTACACAATAATTATCTCTCCGGCGTCAAAAGTTTTCTGGCGGGGCGATTTCATCTCATTGGTCCCCAGTTACGAAAATCCGACCTCGCCTGTATATCCTGTCCTCTTAATTCGTAGCTCGACTTGGCAGACTGCAGAATACCTCTCTAAGGCTAGCTTACGTCACCGTGCAGGCTCTCGACGCTGAGCTTGCAGTTCCATGCCAATCTGGAGATAGTGTTATGATCGGAGAATCAGGCGTGAGAACGACTCCTTCCAGGTCGCACGTCGATCAGTTATGGGACAGCAGAACGGTGAGCATCAATAACTTGCAATAGCAACAGCTTCTCTGTGAAAGAATTCCTTACACTGCTCTGTGATGACTTCGCTTCGCCTCATGCAAGCAAAATTTGTAAATTAATTCGCTATGTATCAATCAACGAACGAGAAAGAACGCAACAGCCAAGGTCTTCTCATGACCACGATCTACTAAGGCGCGTACATGGATATACTGTGGCTCGGTGAGATATCAGAGGGCCGACCACATAGGTTAGAAATTGCTAAAAGTATTGTCTATGCTCGAAAGAAGCTACCGAGGGGACCGTTACAGGAATTCATGGCGGATTCGTCAACAAGCCTTAACACCACCAAGGGCTGCTTGAAAGCGGTTGATTTGCACACAACCCGGTTTCTACGCAGTGCTTGGAGTCTACACGCTACTCAGCTTTGGTGACCTCTCCGAGGCTTGGAGATACGTGCCACTCATTTTCGACTCTCAGTTTTAGCGTGGGTCGTCCTCTGCAAATCTGCTTGAGCCCTTGTCCCAAATTCCCATCGCGCGGGGTTCGAACGTATCGTGAGGCTGATACCTCGGATTCTATAGTCTGAGGCAACGAGCCCACTAATGAATTGACGTTCTTTATGCTGGTCCCGGCTGTGCGGGCGCGGGCGGGTGATGTCAGTGACGATTGGTGCGCCCCTTGGTTTGTCGCTTAGCTTATGCTTATTTTGACATATGGTTACTTCAGCGGCCACTTTACAGGGTCTCCGGGCATCCCCGCCGAAAAGCACAATTTCCAACACAGCCCTCCCTCACTTTTCTTTGTTTACGTACTCGTAGGTATGCATAGAAACCGCTTGCGCTGGTGTGGTCGGTACCGTTTGTGGAGACAGTCGAATCAATTGTAGAGTACTGTATAATCCTGGCAGTAGGTTAAGAATTTAATTATGCGTAACTCTATATTTGTTATAGGCTAAATTTGTTATTTATAAACCTATATATGGGAAGTATAACGTTTATCATAATTAAAGGAAAAGATATTTGATATTAAATATTATAATTTACTTATAAATATTCTGGTAATAAATAATCGAACGAATCTTGGTCAGCGTGGCGGATATGGTGACGAATCCACAGATCGCACCTTCCAGAGATCTTAGCTTTCCGGACCCTGTTTGAGCGTGTCAGAATAGGTCCAATCAGGTCAGGGTTGTCTTCACGATAGCTATCAATCACAGCTTCAGGAATATTACCAACAGCCGCGAGGGCGTCAATCTCAAGCGTACATTCAAAGGTTTCGAGATAAACTATGCTATTATCTTTGATACTGAGTATATAACTCTTGATATAGACCTTCGTGTTGGTTGGACCGCAGGACCGCTGGATGTGCGTCAGTCCTCATGTGACCCTTTGTACTATGACTTCTCTGTGCAACAAGGATGCCGAGCCTCAAGGCCATGGCAGCACGTGTTCTAGTGCACCAGCTGTGATCGTAAATGTTGCCTATCTTCTAATAATAATATTTATAATATTAGAAAAGGTCTAAACCAGCCAGATCATCCAAAATCTCATTTCCTTGCGCAGCAGTGTCACTACTCGGCAAATTCAGGTCTTCCATCCCAAACGTCAGTACAAGTAGCCGAACAGAATGCCACCAACAGACGTTAGCAAGGAAACGGCCAGCCATGCGAATATCCGCGGGTAAGAGACCGTTGCCTGGATCCTTGACTCCACAGGGGTAGCGCTGTATAGTATACCGCCTTTACTGATGGAAACTGTCCCAAGCTGCCAGGTAGGACTGGTGGATTAGATTCTCGGCGTATAAGTCAACATAGTGCCAGGTTGAGAGTTGGGACGAATTCTCTAAGGAGATCATAGTCATAAGGTCTGGAAGAAGCCAAAAAGGACTGCTGAACCCATGTATCAGGTTCAAAGATGACTTCGTCGATGGGCGTCTGGTCTTCGACAATATGTGACGAAAGGTAAGTGCTCAGTGGGCTGGTGGTAACACCAACGGCTGGAATGGGTGCTGCTCAGACATCTGCCAGTTCGTCGGCTGCCCCGTGCGATAATACTTCAAATGGGGTTGCGGCAGGGGCGAAGAGAAATGCTGCCGAGGTGTTTGTCATTGATGGTTGAGCTTCTTGGTTCAGCTCTCGTCACTTCGAACTCTAAATCACGTAATATATCTTCAACCTGCCGTTGTTTTGCTTTGTATGAAACATTTCCATGTACGTTAAATCTTTTGATCCAGAGTTCAGTAAGTCAGACACTTCCCAAATTCCCAGTGCAAGCAATGAGCTTCATGTCCCAAATGCGAGGGTTGATCCTCAAGATTGATATCAGCCATCATCGTCATCAAGTGCTCCGCAATCAAACAAGGCAAATATTCCAAGCAGCCTCCATTCCTAAACACCCCTCTCCATACCCAAAAACAGGCTCACGTGTTCTATAAACATCTCGCAAGCTCTTTTGGAAGCCTATGTCAGTTCGGATAGATAACCAAATGCACATTTTCCATTTCCATTTCCATTCCCACCCTTAACTTGCAATGCCCACGTCGTGGGGTTTACTTATTGAATCTCAAGATAATCCTACCATTTATATGTAAAAAGACCGTGTTACTTCTAAATATAATCCTTAGCCAAGCTAAGCTAAAGCCACAGCTTTTTACTAATATATATAAGTCTATTCTTTATTATTAATTTAATGAGTAAATTTTAGTGTGATATGCCTCGCGCGGCAGCGGTAAGCCCTCTCTTTAGTCGTACCTCCTTGCTTTCCGGAAAGCAAAATTAATGCCCTGGAGACGGTCAAGTCAACGTTAAAAGACCGATAAGTTCGTTTTAATCGTCAGGAAGGAGTGATAAAGCATCGTGACAGTCTCTTAGCAGGGGACTCAACCCAGCTCCTTCCTTTAAGGCAGGTACCTAGGTAGGTATGGTGTTTGAACAACCTCCCTTCGATGGCCTTGTGCCAGAATAAGAATCATGCTAGAAGCCCCAAAATCTTGACATGTCAGTTGACCCTGAATATCATCCAATCACTCTCGGTACTCCGGACACTAGTCAACAATCCCTCATGCACAATCTATTCTGAGCCTCAACTGCTCGGATGCATGATCCGATGAGTTCAAATGCTCAATTATGATCTTAAATACGATATCATATCTTGATAAGCTGTTCATAATATCTCAGATAATTGTAAATCAAGAACTCGAGTACCAGTTGTGGTATGCTTAAAGCTTGGAAATGAATCCTCATATTCGAGGAATTGGGAGGATTGCTGCTTTGCTCAGTGGCTTTGATAACGAACGACCATCAACTATAATGAGTATGCGCGGATGTTTTGTCTTCCGCTAAGTATCAGGAAGGGGCCTTGCGTTGGCGATCTATGTGCAAGTAGAGAGTGTAATGAACGACCGAACAAGTCAGCGAATGTATAATCAATATGTATTTATACCTATGCCACCAACCAAAGGAATCTATCGCTTCAAGCACATAAAGATCTACCATATATACACCACCATAAACCAAAATCAACGGAAGCCGTATCCCAGTGATCCCACACACACAAACGTAAATCTACCAATCAATACCACCACTCTTCTCCTCGGGTCCCCCAGCAGCAAGCAACTCCTTCTTCGCCTCAAAAGGTTTCCTCCCCTTCATCCCAACGCCATTCTTCCCAATGCGTCTATCCAGTTTTTCAAACGGCCCCTCACCACTCTCCCCCTTCTTAACCATCCACTTCTTCGTCCCAAGAACACCATCCAACTCATGCACAGGCGGCAATTTAAGATACACCCACCCATCCTCGCGTTCCTCGACAGGGAAGACAGCGATACTGACCTCCTCGTCGTTCTGGCAACGCCCAGGGTCTTCGCCGTTAAGCTCGAAATTGCGTTTATGGTACGGACAACTAACCCAGAGCTTATCGTTAGAATCACCGATCAGGCCGTCAGAGAGGACGAAGGCCCGTTTATGCGGACACATCTGCTGACTGGCGAGGTATTTTCCACGGACTCTGAAGACGGCAAGCTGAGTATCGCCACGCTTGATATTGGCACTGATACCATTAGGGGCGTCGTCTGCGCCTCGAAAATGGCTCGCTTCAATGACAGGCTGCCAGGTCAGGCTCGTCCATTTCGTGTTCTTGAAATCGACCTTCGCGCTGTCTTTCGCCCAGTAGACGGGTCTGGTCTGCCCGCGGTCCTGCTCTAGCTCCATGTTCTCGAGCGTCTCGGTCGTGTTGTCGAATTGTGTGAATTGTTTGCTCTTCTCCGGGTCTTTGACTGCCTCAGCCCATTCGTCGAAGAAAGTGCCAACTAGTTCTTCCATTTGGGCTTCAAGGGAAGCGCAGATGCCAAGTTTGTCTTCGAGGATCACCTCGCGGAGGTACTTGATGCCGCCCGGGAGGTTCTCAAGCCAGCGAGCTGTGCGTTGGAGTTTGTCGGCGGTGCGGATGTAGAACATGAGATAGCGATCTAGCACGGGGACGACATCGTCGGGAGGTACATCTTTGGCGAGGAGTTCAGAGTGCTTTGGCGTAGCACCGCCATTTCCGCCCACGAAGATGTTGAAGCCTTTGTCGGATGCAATGAGCCCAAAGCTGAGTAATCGTTAGCTTAGAACAAATGGGAAATGTAAGGAGAGAAAACTCACTCCTTATTCTGCGCCTCAGCACACTCTCTCACACATCCACTCACACCACCCTTCATCTTATGGGGACTCCTGATACTCTTATACCTCTCTTCCAACCTAACCGCCATACCCACACTATCGCCTATACCATACCTACACCACGTACTTCCCACACAACTCTTCACTGTCCTCAAACTCTTCGCGTAGCCATGCCCACTCTCAAAGCCACCCTCTACCAGCTCTTTCCAGATAGGGATCAGCTCATGCTTCTTTGCACCGAAGAGATCAATTCGCTGACCACCGGTGATCTTGGTGTACAGGTTATATTTCTTCGCGACGTTGCCGAGCACGATGAGCTTTTTGGGTGTGATCTCACCAGCGGAAACGCGAGGGATGATGGAGAATGTGCCGTTACGTTGGATGTTGGCGAGGAAGCGGTCATTAGTTTCTTGTAGACCATGAACTGGTCGTTCCATGACATGGCGGTTGTGGAGGGAGGAGAAGATGTTGCCTATGCTGGGCTTGCAGGCTTCGCAACCTTGACTAGTGGGATCGTTACCAGCTTCTTTCATGACTTCCGCGAGCGTCTTCAGCTTCTTCACGAAGATGATGTTGTAGAGATCTGCGCGTGAGTAGTTGAAGTGCGGGCAGATGTGGTTCTTCACTTCTTGACCCATGGCCTTCATCTGAGAGTTGAATATGCTTTGAACAAGTGGCATGCAGCCTCCGCATCCCGTTCCGGCTTTCGTGCAACTCTTCACATCACCAATGCTCTTGCATGTACCGTTCTTCACGCTAGTCACTACATCGCCTTTGGTGACGTTGTGACATGAACAGATCTGTGTGTCGTCGTCCAGATCATCGCCGCCTTCATCTCCCTCTTTACTAGCTCCCAAAATGAACTGACTCGGCGGAACGTCCAGCATCTTCTGGTTCTTGACCATAGGTACCAGCTTAACGTAGTCCCTAGTATCTCCAATCATCATTCCTCCAAGAAGATATTTACCATCCAAGGTAAACAAGTACTTCTTGTACACAGCCGAGAATGGATCCTTGTATGTTAACGCCTTGACAGGTGACGGAGCAGGTCCATCAGTGAGTTTCTTGAGTGCATCAGGACTCTGAGTACCCTCTTTCTTCCTCGCAGCACGCACAGGGAGATGCTTTGGCCCATCTCGATCCGCGAAAAAATCCCCAAAACTGGCGACTTCAACACCGAGCAGCTTCAGCTTGGTGCTCAAATCCGGGCGTTTAAACTTGCGGTAAGAATGGACCTTCGCTTGGGTGAGGTTGAATGACAGGACATCTGCCATCTCGATACCCGGCGCGATGAGACCAAAAGTTTGATTTTCCCAACTCGCACATTCACCAATAGCGTAGATGTCCTTGGTGCTGGTACTGAGATCCTCTCCAACGACAATTCCACCACCACGATCCGCGCACTTAATGCCTGCTTTGCGAGCAAGTTCATCTCTAGCCTTGATACCGATAGCAAAGCAAATAGTTGAGCAGTCCATGCGGTCCCCATCTTCGAAAACAACTCCCTTCACGCAATTATCCTCCGTGACCTCGATCTTGCCGACCCTTTTGCTGAGCATAACTTCCAGACCAAGAGCTTGCACCTGCTCCACCACAATGCCACCCGCATCGCCATCCAACTGTCTGCTCAACACCCACCGATTCCGCTCAATCAGCTTGACCTTCTCGTAGCATTCCAGATCCATCATGGCCTTTGCAGCTTCGAGACCGAGCAATCCTCCACCAACCACAGCGCCATGTGTGCCTTTCCTTTCTGCCGCGAATGTTATGAGGTTCTGCAGATCTTCGATTGTGCGGTAGACGAAGACGCCTTTGGCGTCGTGGCCGGGTGTGTGTCGGGGGAGGAGGGCATCGGAGCCGGTTGCCAGGACGAGGACGTCGTACGGGACTGTTTCGCCAGAGGAGGTAGAGACTGTTTTTTGATCGGGATGTATCTCGGTGACTTTGGTGTTGAGGTGGTAATTGAGGGAGCCTTCTGGGACGGCGGAATACTATTTGAACAAAGATAAGCCAATTTCCCAATTGCAGTTTGAATGAGGGTTGAAGCTTACCCATTCCTTAGGATTGAGATACAGATTCTCGACTTTCCGATGTTGGAAGAAACTCGTCAGGCCGACTCTGTTGTATGCTAGATGTGCTTCCTCGCCAATGACAATGATATCGTATTCTCTCCTCTTCGCATCCAGCTTCATCAATTTCTCTCTAGATGGCCAAACATCAGCACCATACTTTTCTTCACTGGCTGCTTGTCCAGATAGAATACTCACATGAAACTTATTCCCACCATTCCCAATCCCACAATAACAACTTTCTTCCTCGCGCCTTCATGGCTCTCGTTCTCTGATCCATTCACGCCATCAGGCCCTCCTTCAATTGGTCCGCCATTGACCTCTGTCACTGGCACTTGGGGTTGCCAATTGCCCGACATGGTGGAAGCCGCGGATTGTGTATGATTTCTCTCTTCTCACGTCAACTCTGATATCATGAGCCCGTTCAGGGAGTGAGGCAGGTAGGCAGGTAGGTAAGTATACAGTCAAGTATCACACCTTCCTTCCTTCCTTCCTTCTTAGTCTTCTCTCACTTCTTCTTCGTCAATGCGAACACAAACAGAACAAAACAGAAAGGAAGTAAGTGAGTAAGTAACAGAGCCAGGAGAAGGGAAAGATCTCGAAAAAAGATCAGGAAGTAGATAGATAAACCCACCAAGCTACTTAGCCAATCCCATCCAAATACCGCCAATTCCCTAACTACCTATCCAGAAAACGATCCATAGCCAGCAGAGCATAGCATTCTCCCGCACCTCTCCCCTCCTCCACAACCTCACCACGCAAATCCTCGGAAAAGCAGCCCTCCTCCAAACCCCCTCTTACAAGTCCTACCCATCCAATGCAGACACCCCAATTACCACCCACGCACGTCCCTACCTACCGTGTCTATGTGTGTATCTGGCCGCCGGAGAAGCAAGCTTGTTTCCTTTTCTGCTTATCTCTCTGGACGAGGCAGAGTAGTGCCGCCATAGGTGTAGGTAAGGTATGAAGCTCAGACGTTAGTTGCACCGAGGAAATGCAAAGAAGGATTGCTTCTCGCATGATAAGCTGATAAGGCCTTCGGTGGATCAGCGTGATAAGGAGTCCTTTCGCATCTCATTGGCCGATTGGAACAAGACAATCTATGATTGGAAGACAGGCGAGAGGTTCGTGGGGCGGATGCGGATGTTGCAGGGGACGGAGAAGCGAAGGAAATGCTCGTGTGGGAGATGGAGCTGGGCTGGCTGCGGGAGATACCGTAGATGCCGGATGAGGATGAGGAGGATTTGTTATAGATATTGGTATATCCACGGCGCCCTTTTGGAAGTTGGGAGAGAGGAGATCCTTGCTTTTTACTTTTTCTTTCTTGTTCTTGACCGGGTTAAGTGAGGTATTTAGTATTTCCCAACTGCGAACTCGGGTTTCTTTCGGGTTTCTTGGATGATGGTGAGGGAGGAGCAGGCTCAAGAAGACGCTTAAATTAGAGCATTCTAGCTAATGTGGTCAAAAATAACATATTCTCCATGGAGATATGCCGAGAATGTCGAAATGACATTCGTAGTTTGCATGCCGCATAAGTATTAGGTAGAAGCCATGTGAGTACTCTTTGCAGAGAAACTCGTCTCCCCAAGAAGTCTATACACATGCTACTTTGTTAATGTCACTCACTATACATTGTTGATATAAGGTTCAAGAGGAGCTTTTCATTGATTTCCATCTCTACCATTATCATACCCACTAGCATAGCACAGACCAGATCGAGGCAGGTACAGGTAAAGCAGGTAGGATAGGTGGGTAGTTATTCACACAACCACAATAACAAAAAAAGGGCCAGCAAAACCCACCATCAGCCCGACGCCGATATATCCAACCCGCATCAAATATACAAAAGCGACAGAGAGACAGGCAGACAGACACATTCAGATCAAGACAAAAAATGGATGAGAAGAAATGCGTTAAACTTTATAAGAGGTGAAGAAACTCTGCAGCGCTTTGAATGAAAGCCATCCTGCTACGAGATATCAAATAACAAGGAAGAAAGAAAAGGGGATCAAGTTGATCAACAACCCTCGCCGGTATCCTCGTCGGTCATCGACTCGTAGCCCGCATCCTGCATGCCCACTATCCTCCTCGAGATACTCAGACATCGATCCACCATGGCCTTCTTGACTTCTCTATCCAGAGCGCCCGTATCGTCGTTCTTACCACCAATCCAGATCCTCAGACCACCAGCCAATTTCTCTAGCGTATGAGAGCATGAATTTGCGACTAGGTCGTGTCCATTGATTCGTTCCATGAGCTTGAATGCTGCTGTAAAGCCAAGGAGTGTGAGATTGACCGGAGAGACGGTGCTGATGATTCGGTGCGCTGTTACAGGGTTCGAAGGTGCTGGGAAGCGTTCGAGATGTGCAATCGCCATAGCGCATCGGAGGGACATCTTGATGTCGGGCAGTCTAACAATAGAGGTACTGGTATTGATGAGACTAGAGGCAGTCTTGGAACCGGCCTTCTCGAGTGGACCGAGAGCTTGAATCGATTCAGCAATACTGGCTCCTCTCTTCTCCTTGACCAAGACAGCCCGGGCGACTAGTGCTCGGATCTGAGACCGAGAGCCAATGGGCGCTGTCTTGATGGCAAGTGCGATATCTTCGATGATAGACGTTTGTGCGACGAGGTCGTCTTCCGAAGTCTGAAGGCTCTTGGCAAGAGCTCGTTGTAGGACAAGACTGGAATACCAGGCTGCAACTGCATCGAGTGGGCTGCGAATAGCAAAATCATCGACAACACCATCCATACCATCGCCAGAGGTTTCAGCGTTGCTGGTAGTTGGAAGATTCCAAGCGAGATTGTATGCCCGTTGGCCGATGCTATCAACCAACACGTCATCACACTCTTCCTCGAGTAGAGCAGCGAGATACTCTGGAAGTTCGTCTTCCTGCTTCTCCTTGGTGTGAGATACCAAGTTTTGCAGTTGCTTTGCCTCGTTCCACTTCCAGCGAGCCATCTTGGCTGCAGCTTCGTGGAACATGTAGAAGCCGTTGAAACCTGCGTTGCCAACCTCCCACAACAAGACACGGATGTGAAGTGCTTTCAGCATGAGACGAGCTGGTGTATCGGGCAGAGTTCCCGAGGCAAGTAATGTCAACGTTAGACGGCTCTTGCTAACCTCAACATCTCCCCCAGCGAGCTGAGCGTCAAGAGCAATGGTCCATGCCTTTATCCTGGCTGCTTCCTGTTGTGGCGTGATTCCGGTAAGGTATGTATAGCCTTGGACACCAATGACATTTCTCATACTTAGCTTCACCATCTTCAGTAGAAGGGCTGCTGCTTCAAGGAAGAAGTTGTGACGTGGTACCCAAACGCTTTGGATAGCAGTGAGCCAGGCTTGTCGGCGAACTTGGATCGATGAAGCCAGGGAAGGTGCCGCGGAAAGAGATGTGCTTTGAGGCTTGCCCTTCGACTTTGGCTTGGCTGTGAAGAGCGATGGGAGAAATACGTAGAGCACCGCCCCGACAACAAAGAATAGCTTGAGATATCCTAAAATCCTCGTTGCCGAAAGATGGTATCCGAGGGTGTTGATTTCCAGTGAAGAATGTAGTGCAGAGCTGAGGGATCTAAGGAGCTGTAAAGGAAGCGCGAACAAACCACGTGCACCAGGTGCATCCTGCTCTTGCTCGGCCTCGCTGAAGCCTTCCATGATCATGAGACCTGCGAGAGATCCTACCATTAATTTGCCGAAATAGCCATTGTTGTTCCACCCATTGGGGCCCATTGCTTGTCGATAATGTTCCTGGGGAACTGGGAAGGTTTGTTGGCTCATTTGGCCTGGAGAAGTCAACACTGACACAGCTTCATCGTCGTTTGTTATGAATTCAACAATGTCACAGAGAGAAAGCTTACCTTGAAGTCTTCTAATGTCTTCTGGTATTGGTATCATACCTTGGGGTTCAAGACCTCCGGGTGATGGACCAGGAGTGCTGTAGTCAGGCGTGAATTGGAATGGATTATTCATAGGTGGCGCTGGATTGAAGCCCATCGAGCCAGAGCGGAAGAGCGTCTCAAAAGCTGCCAGTCTTGCCTTTTGCTCCCCGTTCTCATCCTGGAGTCGCTTGTTGCGTTTCTCGAGGTGGTTAATGTACTCGGTCGCTTTGCTCAAGACCTAAGGGGCAATCAGCAACATGTTCGGACCAAGCGGATTCTATCGTAGAGGCATAAAGCTTCAAGATCCATAATTGAACAGCATGGTTAAGAATCAAAGTAATGAAATCGGGTGTTGTGTGTGCATAGACGAAAATACGAAGTGCTCCCTTAGCTTCTCACCACTTTCGGATGCTCTCGGACACTTCCCTGACTTCAAGGACAACCAATATACGATTTCAATATCGACAATTGATCCTTTGCGCATATAACCAAAATATTCCAGGGTTGATGAGACGAGAGTGGCTAGACTGTACGGGTATGCCGGGCCCAGCATCGGATCTTCGCGAAATTGAAATTGTAGTGAAATCCAACCCAACTTACTGTCGCCTTATTCAACTTGTGAGCCGGAGTCAAACCTTGCAGTTCCTCTCTATCATCTGCTGTATCTTCTCCTCTTGCACTCTTTGTCATGATTCGTAGACTGGGTACGCTGTCCCGCAGCGCAGCAATTTTGTCGTTCAAGTTCGTGCGATACCTCTTCTCAATCATATTATGGGCAGTCTTCTTCACAGGTGGATTCGAATCATCATCTTCCTCATCGTCCACGTCTGCGGATGACTTGCGCTTTCGACTGCGGTCGTTGTTGTCCGGGGAGGAGATAGAGTGGCTCTTCGTGCTCGCGGTAGAGTGCGGACTGTTGTGACTTCGATACTGGAGGTGCTGAGGCATTGCGATATTGCGCAGCTTCTCTTGCTGGGCCGCAGTGAGCGTGTTCATAGTTGTGTATGGTGCGGATGGAATCGGCTCGATCTTTGGCTCGGTGGGAGGCTCCCAGCTGAGGGGAGTTGAGTAGAGATTCCCTTCGTAAGGGGGTGTCTCTTGATCCCAATCAGCTGGGAAGAGGGGGTCGTCGTCCAGCGCCAGCGTGTCGGTGAACGCCACAGAGTTGTTGTAATCGTTGATAGAGTCGAAGCCTGCAGAGATGCCAGAGAAGGCAGACGGATCGAATGGGTCCTTCGAAGCCATCCTTTCGCTCGCTCGTTGCTGGTGAGGGGAGTGCTGTGTGTGAGAACTGCTGTCAGGAGAAATGACCTGATGATCCAAGGGCATTAAGCTGCAAGCATCGATCGAGACAAGGATAAATCACGCGATGGGGAAACTCTGATGGGGGGTTGTGTGAAGTGTTTTGTATTGCGACTAGGTAGGACTGAGCGATATCGTACGCTGGATATCAAAATCGTACGATGTTGTTGCTCTGAGAGAAGTTAAGCCACGCAGAAGCCAATAAGCGCCAGTAGAAGGGTCTGGGCCCCGCTGAAAGTGGACGGGGAGGGCAAGGCGCCGAGGGATTTGAGTCTAGCCAGTTCAAGGAAAGCCATGTCGCGGATGTCACTGCCGAGGGTTTGTGGGGGGAGTACCAGTGTGTGTAACTCAATGAATGAGTGGATGAATGAATGGCTTCGGAGACTGTTCCGGCATCCGCTTGACGATGCCTTGCCTTCCTCAAGTGCTGGCTTCCCGAGTTCATGGAGATCTGGGAGGAAGAGAAGATATTATTTCACCAACGCTTCGTATCTATCTCCGCCTCTATCCTCGAAAATGACTGTTAATAATTTCGAATAAGTCAATCAAGCAGCCTAGGTAGCACTTCCCCGACGCAAAATAACAAGTTACAATTGTCATCCCTCGCTTCCTCATCTGTCTCCCTAATATAATTGCAGAGACTCGCCATTGTTTGAGGCTGATATCTCTGGCATAACCAGTCAGCAATTGCGGGCTCAACCATGCATGCATTGTGTATGCATGGAGATGTCGTACACTTCTTATCTTTTTTCCTTTTCTCCCTTCTCCTTCCTCTATCCCCCGAAGAAGACTTCACCCATCTATCCATGATGTCCATGATGTCCATGTTGATCTAGTCAGTGAGGACTATTAATGGAGGCGAAAAGGTTCGCCACGAGGTTGCCACAATGCAATTCATCAAAGCAGAGACGAAAATCCTGTTCCCTCTGTCGTAGCATGGGGAGTGTCCAGAGACAGCCCTCTAGGCTTAGGGGCATTTATTATAATGGACTTCATTGAAGGAGAGCCTTTGGGCAAGATTTTGGAGGCACTTCCCGAACCCGAGAGTGGTCAAGATGTCAGTGACAGAGATCATCTACCGCCAAATGGCAAATATCCTCTTGGAACTGGCAGCGCACGACTTTCCTCGGGTTGGTTCTTCATCCAGGATAGACCACGACACCTGCGTCGACTCGAGACCCTTGAAGCTTAAGATGAATGAGACAGAGCGCCATGGAGGCGATAATACCAGCAGTAGTATGTTAACTCTTCAAACTTTTCACAATAAGTCTATATTCTTACATTCTCCTCTGTATATATCATATTTCTAGGACCTTCTCCTCTGCCACCGAATACTTTCATCACGTTGCTGAACAAGATCTGCAGCATCTTTGCAAGCAGCCCAACTCTATCGACAACGTCGATGACGCTCGTAGCAAGTACATACATCGCAGCATCTTCAAGGCAATGTTGCCACGTTTCGTTTCCGACAAGCACAATAATGGTCCTTCAAATTAATTTGCGACGATTTCCGATTTGGAAATATTCTTGTTAATAACGCTACAAACCTCAAGATCGTTGCAGTGGTCGATTGGGAGTGGGCTTACGCTGCACCATACCAAATGCTCTATTCACCGCCGCGTTGGCTCTTAATTAAGAAACCAATTCGCTGGAACAATGAGGACTCCCCTATAACTTATCTCTCGCAATACAAATCCTACTTTCAAAAATTCGTCCGGATACTAGAGGACGAAGAGAGCAAAAGGGCGCGAGATGTGGCTCCACCACCAGCTTCGAAAGATGAAAGGATGTCGAGTCTTTTGCAACAATCTATGGACGATGGAAAATTCTGGTATCACGAACTTGTTTATTCGTCCTTCGAGTCTGCTGATAATCCAGCGTGGGCGGCAATTCGAGGAATAATTCCTAATCTCAACGATCTTGCAACTGTGACTGATACTGAACTAAATGCTTTTGTGGAAGGCAAGATGGAGCAGTTGCGCCAATATGACTTGGAATGGGGTATAATGAAAGAAGACATCGATAAAAAGAATGCACAATTTGAAGCGCTGAAAGAGAAGGTAGGGGGGGAAATACAAGGAATGGAAAAGGACTTAACGCAAAAGATCGGGGGAAGTCGGCTACAAGTAGTGAAGGACTCCAAGAACATGCTTAGAATACAAGGAGCTGGAGGAACTTGTTCTGTTCGTCAACGAAGCCAGAATTGACGCTGCACTTCAGAATTCAAATCGTTGAAAGACTAACAATTGAAGCGTAAGGCATGCTTTGCAAGTAATTTTTTTCCATCCCGAGAACGAGTCATGTGGTTGATGTTGTCCATAAAATTATCCACATCATGACCAACAATTCGATGAGGTGGGGCACTGGAAGGTTAATCTTATCAGATCTTTACCTGATAAGATCTTGATGGCGCAACCCGGCGCATCATCCATACAAATCAACATCCACGATTCCGTATTTTGCTGCAGGGTCTTTTTGATCACACGCTATCAGATCAGATAGCGTATGCAGGGACAGACGAGCCTTGGCCACAGTACCCCTCCTTGACCGACATCGCTGCCCACGATGAAAATGAAGATTTCCATCCTGTGTGCTGTGTGTTGGAGGGTATCGTTGCAAGCAGCAAGCTATTTACCTGCTGTGCCGCGAACGAACCTCACTTACTGGCCAGTATATCATATCAAGTGGCATCCACTGTGATCTATGAAGACAACCTTGGCACCATTCCAAAGATCCGTAGAAATATACAGAACACGAAAGGATCTTTAGCAGAATGGAACAATCGTCACCCTGTATCCCGAAGCACACGGCACAATGGGATATTACTTCTTCCGGGGGCGTGAAGTATCAGATCTTCATCTCATATCCCTTACAATGGAAATTCGACAGGGAAGGCGATTTTACAGGAAAGAAAGCCAATGTGATGTGAGTCCAGCCCAGCTTCAAAACATCCCTCTCAAGTTCTCTTGTCTGACAGAGTTCAACAGCTATGTACCCGATGGCAATGCGTTCTTCTATAGCACGATGGAAGCCGTGCGACGGAAAGCTTGCTGCGCATGGGCGGCACCAGATGTCATTGTCGTAGGAATTGGATACCAAATGGGAGATACAATATGGGTCTGGGACGAACAACGTCGAGTGGACCTAACGCCTCCGTGCGAGATGGGCGAATGGCCACCAGGACACGACGGAAAGCCACACAAGACACTTTATGGGGGTGCAGACAAGTTCCTCGATTTCATACAAGACGAGTTGAAGCCGTTCATCAAGACCGAAGCTCTGCCAAATGTCACACTCGACGAGGAAACGCTCTGGGGACATTCGTATGGTGGGTTATTCGCACTACATGCCTTGTTCACCCGTGCAGATATGTTCGATGTGTATGTAGCGGCCAGTGCGTCTGTGGAGTGGAACTCGCAGTTCATCATCAAGGAGGAGACGGCATGGCTCGCGGAACCAGAGAAGGAGGGGGCAAATAAGAGGAAGTTGGCTCTTTTCTGGGGCGGGAATGAACAGCCTGCTGTGCGTGGCAAACTGCAGACTGATGAGCAGTGGGAGACGAGGAGGAAGGTCGCTGAAGTTGCGAGGCAGAAGGATTACGCCATTGAGATGTACGAGAGGCTGGAGAAGAGTGGTAGGTTTGAGAAGTTGGAGATGAAGGAATATCCTAAGGAGGATCATGTTAGTGTGACGGGATGCGCGATTGAGGGTGGCATCACGTTTAGCCAGGGGCAATTTTGATCGCAGGCGTTTTGTTATTGCATCGATGTACTGTCTTGTGGAGTAGAGGAGAGGAGAAAGAGAGTTCAGTGAGAGTTGATCGCTGCAGAGACCAAGAGAAGCAGCTAATACTCGCTTAAGCGGAAGCTCGACCCCTTTCTTTCCCTCGCTTGTTACCTTTTCTCTCCTCTCTGACTCCAGCAAATATATAAATTTCGTCTATAGAAGTCCCAATTTTGGCATAGAGCGACATCAGGTACTGGTAACTGCCTCATTGACCAACCATATCCTGCCCGTTCCTGGCAGAAAAGCTTGGTGAAGCCTTAACCTTAGTTTCTTGATTGCGTCGATCTCTCCCCGTGATTAACGTCATCACTTTCCATTTCTTATCCAGCAGATCAAAAGTATCTCTATTTTCAGGAGTCGTACGCTTCTGGACGAGTTAGTGAAATAGAGTTCTACGGGGTACCTCTCCAAAGGTCCGCCATGTTATCACGAACTCCGTATTGTCCGAGAAGCTGATGCGTCTAAAGTCCTATCATTCCATCGACGGGTAATTATAAAGTAGTTGTTTTCATTCCTAAATCTTAAGTTCGGTAGTTTCTGGTGAAACATTTTCAATATGAAACTCTCCCTCCTTGTTGGATTGGCATTTGCTGCCTTCGCTGGTGTCTCATTCAATCCCAGGCTATTTGACGGGGCCCCAGAAGCAATCAAACGATACAAGGTCTCTACAAGCCGGTCTCGGGTATTCTATATATGAGGGATTCTACAACGAAACAAGGAAGGACATTCGATATGCAGCTCCTCCCATAGAGCACTACAAACCCCAGCCTTCAGAAGGCAATATCATTCCAGCAAATGGTATCCGACACCAATGCCCCCAATCATCCGCGAATTACGACGTAGAGATGATTTCGTTAGAAGAAACCAGCGGTTGCTTGACCGGAATCTCGACGCCTCCCAACCCTCCGGCACACGTGACCCCGCGCTGCCTTTGCTTAGGCGGCTCAGGCCTGGCTCAACTTCGGCTCAAGTCTACTCAGGTCTGCGTTAACGAGGAGCCCGAAAAGGACCCCTTTCCTAGCCAAGGAGTCCCAAATCTGTTCCCACTGTACGCTCATTCCCAAATAATTATCCTATCTGCCTATATTCATACGTGGGTCCTCTTTCTACCTTCAAGTTGTTTTAAGCCGTTCTTTGCGTTTTGCCTAGGGCTACGTAGTTTATAAATGACTAGTTCCCTCTTATCTTTATTCTCTTCTTGCCTGTTACTAGACTCAATTTTAGGCGTATGCCCTCGTATAAATGGCACGGAGGAAATCCACAGAAATAATTCAAGCATACACAAATTAGGTATATGCCCTCTTAACAAACAACGCTGAGGAAATCCTCGTGTAAGTTACAGACCAAACAACGCCAAGCGCAAATATGGGCATATGCCCTCCTGATAACGCTGAGGAAATTCCTTACACACATAATGAATTTACTTCGGGATTCGATGCAAATTCTCAGCTGATGCACTGCATTTTTTGTGTGATTTCCAGGGTTGCCTGTCCTGTGCTTGAGGGGCCACATTGGGTCCCAAGGCGGTGGTGCCGAAAAGGGAGCCGAAATTGGCTCCCTGACGCTGGCGCATCCATTTCACTGGTGCTTGACGAACGTCAGCGCTGGGAGTAGGACCATGCTAACGACCTTTCCCACTTGAAGCTATACACGGTTTGAGTTTGAGGACATTAGGTAATATTATATCCAGTAGGAGGGAGTTTCCCTTAATACCAAAATCACCTCTCTAACGGCTCAGTCTCCGGCCTCTCCTGTCCCTCGACCAAATCCCTTAACATTAATTCCTCCCATCCTTTCCTCGCATTCGCATACTTCAACCCCTTAATCTCAATCGTTACTATACACCTCACCGTAAATGCACTTATCAAGTACCGACAAACGATCCCCACCGCATCCTCAATCCGCACAAAGTACACGGAGCTCATGACTAGTGTCCCCATCGCAAACTGTGCCATAATGAGGATGTCCATGGACCACCGGAGGAGCACACCCCAGGTTACCCAGGGCCCGGTGCGTGCGCGGTATCGCTGGATTTCTTGCTGGCAGCCGAGGAGAGGCTCCTCCGAGAGCCACCCTATGAGGAGTTTAGTCGTTTTTGGGGCCTGAGCCGAGGTGGCAGCTCGAGAGGTGAGACCCCGGTCGTTTTCTATCTGCGACTGCAGTGTAGTTTTGAAGCCAGAATGCATGAAGAGCATACCAAGGAAGTGGGTGGCGATGCTGAAGGAGTACCATTCCAAAGGCAGCCTCCCGGATGTATGGCACGAGAACGTGATGACTGCTTGAAGGCCAACTTGGTAGGAGTTGTGGATGACATTTGCGGCGGCTCCAGTAGCAAGAATATACTGGATTATACTGATGATGCGACATTTGAACGGAGAGCTGAGGATCCGACTGAAGAATTCTGGCTCGTATTTTATGTTGCCTCCACTATTAAGGGTGTCGTAGAAGATAGTCTCGGTATCAACTAATTTGAATGGACGTTCGAAGAAGAATCCAGGAGTGCCACAGGCGCAGAGCGTAGAGAGTACAGGTCGCTTGATAGAAAGGAGCGCGATGTCCATCACAGAAGGACCCATGAGGGAAATAAGAGTGGGCGTGAATCCTAAGAAGACGCCGATGCTTCCTAGCATTGCTTTGAAATCTTCAGGAAGGCTATCCAGGATGCAGTTCGTGATCAGTCGGCAACTGAGCTTTGAGGTAAGGTCCGTTTCGTTGTTTATGCAATTCGTCCATGTTTTCTTTTCCCAATGGTCGAATATAGGGTACCACTTGGTGAAGTCTTTTGCTAGAGCAGCTGGCAATAGCGTGAGGACGCCCAGAAGGACGAATAACATGATTCCTGGCGTATTACTAAGTCGCACAACGGTGCGAAGGCTCTTATGAGAACGGAGATCATTGTAAAAAAAAAAAAATTGAAGAGAGAATCTTCAGGGGCTCGAGCTAACTTGGTATGGCCGAGATCCACTATTAATTCCCACACTCAATCCCACTTTTATTTAATTGATCACCATGGCTTTAAAATGCGATAACTCGGGCTACGAGGAGCGTATGTTAAAGGGCCATGAGAAGCAGCGTCACAGAGCGCGAAATAATCCAACTCGGCCCCAAGCCCAAGCAGAATCTCCATGATTTCTATCGAGCTCCCTTCAGCAGCGTTGCTAGTGAACGGAATCCCAGTCCAAGATGGTTCAGAAACGTTCACATGCTGGCACAAAAGGCAATCAACGTGAGCTCGATGGCCACTGGCCACCAACAGCGAGCAAATGTAGGTTCCTCCGGTGTTGATGCTTGATTGATGCTGAAATACTTCTAGAACATCTATGCTGAGACGACATTTGTCTGTCCTTCGTACTGGCTCGCAGAGGCTTACACTAACAACGGACGCGAAGCTTGGAAATACCGTCCCAGCAGCTCTTCACGGCGCAGACTTGCCAGAGTATTTCGGTCCAGGCATCATGCCCAACCTGGGACCTGAATTCATACGGGTATTCATGAGCACGTCGCCTTTTCTCAGACCCTTCCCAGTATCCCGCATTAACTTTGACTCTCGCAGCCATCTTCGGCAACTTCGCAATGCAAGACAACCCCTCAATCTCCGCCTTGATCGCAGCAGGAAACTCCTCTACAGCGTTATCCAGCACAAGCCAATCCATACTCGACTGGCCCGCTTACACCAATGGCAGGCCATACCAGATGAATCTCAATCAGACTGGAGGGAAGGAGTACAGTGCTGTGGGAATCATGTTTGATGAGACGCCTCTCAATGTTACGAATTATAGAAACCCAGGGTTGAGAAATAATCTCACAATGGTTGATGCGTTCTCGTGGGAAGGCGGACGGGGAGTGGGATGTGATTTTTGGAGGAGTGTGGGGTCGATCGTTCCCGAATAGGAGGGTCAGACGAGGTTTGGTATCGGGGATGCCGTTGAGTCGAGTTGAAAGTGGATGGGACTGTGAAAGAAATTGGCAGCTAGTAAGGTGAAGATTGTATCATTTCCTTGGGGGTAATTTGCAAACACAGCGAGTGGTACGTACAAATTCTTGCTTGTGACATGGCTCAGCGGAAGTTTCTGGCCCTTTTCATATCTTTCGTTCTCTTTGATGATCGCTACACACAGGTTTGCTACATGGATGGACTTTCTTGATTCCGATGAACAGCGACAGCCTCCCTCGGATGTTCCATTCCACGACGACCACATGGCAATTTCTCCTTCCTGGACGACGCTCACCTAGAATAGGCGTTTATCGTTGTATCTAAAACAGAGTATGTTTGACAGAAGAAATGTATCACGGAATCGCTGGAAATATTTCAACTAACATGATACGAGGAAGAGAGAAAGGTGGCTTCGGTACAACCGAGTGACCTCAGGGAGCGAGTGTACTTGGAAAAACAAACCCACAAGCGACAATCTAAGGAAGTACAACCAAAAGAAGCATTAGAGAGCCCAACACAAAAGACCAGAAAGCCTCGCCTCGTTATCATGTCTCTCAAAAAGGTAAACTCTCGTGCTCACATAACGTCCTTGTAACCAATCGGGTCTCACTCAGCCCATCGGAAAGCCGTCCCTGCGAGCCGGCCATACGGCAACTTCCTTCAGCCCGAAAAGACTAAAACATGGTAGCATCGGAAAATGCCAAACGCCATGATTTGTTTTACAGTTGTAATCGAGAGGTAGAAAGAAAAGAGAATCTTGTAAAAGGATGGGAAGGGGAAGGATACGAATATAGGTTGGCGGGGAGTGATGGGATGAAAGGAAGTTATACGGTGTTGGATGAGGCGGTGCTGGCTAGCTAGAGAAATAAGGTTACTTGCTGTTCATGTTGTACAATCCAGAAGCGGGAATCTGGAATAAGCATCCGGATGATTGGTTTTCGGTGCGTTGTTTGGGTCGTGGATGAGATTCTGTTGGAGGAATTACTAAGCTGGAGAAGCAGTCTGGTATCGAGGGGAAGAAAGTGGGGTAAGACCGAACCCTAGTCTCTCCAGATTAGATCTAGATCAGAAAGATGGAAATACAGTCAGAACTGAAAATAGAAAGTGTCTAGGAAACACCGTACAAATCCCACGAGCTCTTCAAATGACATGGCTTGGAGCTTTTACGAGCGAAGGTACAAGTGTACTTAAGGTTGTGATCTACGACTAGAGCCAATGCCGGCACTGGGAATATTCTCCTTCTCTCCACTTCTTTTAAGCATATTTCAACACTGTAAAAAAACGACCAACACCCCCTCGGGTTCACAGTTCGCAGACAAAGCCATTCACAAAGGCGATCTAAAGGGCCGAAACGCGGCCGGCATATCATGCAAGACGCTCCGTTAGTACAGTAAAGTGTTCATAGTGTTGTGTTACTAAGACGGGGAGGTGAGTGGGCACGAGACCGAAGCTGAAGATTGTGTGCCTGTGGGGGAAGATTTTTAGCGCGGTGGTGGGGTGCGTTCGCTGGATTCGGAAACCGAGGGACAGGACGCCAGAAAATAAAAGTAAGGTTTTGCATCCCATCCCGCCATGCATGCCATGTGGCAAGTGAGTGTGCTGAATGGCTTGCAGCTGGCATGGCTTATGGCTTGCTGACATGTGTACTCTTCAAACGAGGAGCTGATGGGTACGGCGGTACAGTACATGTCCACGTAAGGAAAGACTGGTACATCCAGTAGCGGCTATCGAGATGTTTTTGAGTCTTTTCAAGTTCTTAGATTGGGGGAATAATTCTCCATATCGTATTACATGAAACAATTTGAGGCAGATTGCAAGTGACTGGAAATTTCTGGTTTTCCCATAGGCTCCCACGCCCCAATTTGCTCGGCGATCTTGATCCAGACTTCCGATTTCCTGGATAGACAGGGGAGGTTTAGCTAATGAGATGTTTTGGATACGAAGTGTTGCCATCACCATTTCTGTGAAGGAGGCAAATTACGTGAAACGAATAAGCCAGAAGCTGGGGTGTGGAGGGGATTCTGGATATGTTCTTATTGGAATGTTGGTTGGATCTGCGGATTAATTCGGCTACATTATTCCAATGATGACTTTTGTTGTGCTAGATGGATTGTTCTCGAGGCTCGTTTGCCTCTGTTTGATCAACTCTTGCGCTGTGTTCACATCTCGATTAAGCTGACTTCAGAAAAATCGGATGGAAGATTGGATTCATTTTCGTTTTTTAGATGCTCCGACAAGACAGAGCGGCAACTAGATTAGCTTTCATCCTTCCCAAACACTGGATCAGATTTCATTTTGGGTCTTATTACCCCAGATTATTATGCTATAATTTAAACAAAACAATATTGCATCACGTGTTCCCCCCATTTTTAGTCGGTTGGGGTCTCGCTTGGGAGCGGGAGAAGGCAAAACGCTTTTCATGAGCCAGCCCAGAAGCTCACTTCGCGGATGAAAGGGAGATATTAGAACCAACATCAATAGATAAATGGGATCTGCTTCCGGAGTTACAGAGGAGAACTTTAGATGATGTTGAAGCGTTGGACCAGTGTTGACCTACTAAAGAGGAAATCATTGATTGAATTGTTGGTCTAGATTGAGGCAAATATGAACCTTTGGTAACGCAACGTAAAAGTCAATGGTACCCGGAGGAAAGGGATCTCCAGGACTGAGTTACATTTTGGGAGTAGTAAGTGCGAACCGAAATCCCGGTGCTGCGCCGCTAGATAGACTCCCAGAAAGAGAGTTTCTGGTCTGTGAAGGGCAGATCCAAAGAAAAGTCAAATCCCAAGAAGAGAAGCTGCATTCCTCGTGGTCTAGAAAGTTCACGATGTTACGCTGGCGAGTGCTGGGGCCAGTTATGCCTGCCGAGAACACAGCATATGGCCCGCAGATATGATTTCCGTGCGTTTATTGCGGGGAGCTCGTCCCGTCGCGCCGACCTGTGGCCTATCAGACCCCTTTCCTGACAATCTATCACACTCAGCTTCAATATGCGCATGTCAAGGACACATCAAGCGGCTCGTTACGATGTTGTTTGCGGCATGTAAAGCCAGGTGGCTGCTCGTTTAAGCATGGCCACTCTGCCGAGCTTACCCAGGCCACACCAAGCCAACCTTCTATTTACCCAGCTTTAGCCTGAAGCCTCGAGATCACTTTCCCCCTTTAGCCCTGTCTCCCGAGCGAATTGCTCTGCCGGACGCTACCCCAGACTCTGCTGTGCCCTGTTGATAACTTGGATATCCCAAGCCTTGCTCAGACGCGGGGTTGTATCAAACGAACGCCCAATCGATCTGGCGGGCCCGCCAGAATATCCAGAATATACCTTGCGCTTTCTCACATGATGCTCACTTCGGAACAAAAGTACACGATTGGATAAACTCCTCAGACCGTGGCGTCGGGTCCAGCTCTTTATCCGTAACATTCACTTTCTACTGTAACCCCATGGCCAGCAGACGAACGCAGATCCATTGGTCCCACAGCTCCGTCTAGATCCCCGGACTTTGCATCTACACAATCCATCCTGAAAGGGATAGACGACGAGCGTTGCATCCACGAGACGATGTGCAGGGTCCCTTGTGTTTACCGTTTATCCTACCGCCACCCCCCCGGGTAAACCCCCTGCTGTCAAGAATTTGGCTCGAGATGGATTTTCTTTAAGAAAGCTCCTTGTCCTGCCCTCGACGGACTTGCTCATCCTCGAAGTTGCAAGACCCTTGACTGCGGAGCAGCAAACAACTACTCGTCCTCGTCTCATCTGCATTGACATTCATTCTTTGAATCAGGCAATATGGTGGCCATTGGAGTCAACACTAAGCAGGGTGCGCTGGAGGTCGCCCAGGGCGAGGCTCCTGAGTTCGAGAAGGTCCATTGGCTTTCGGACCCAGGACTTAGAAAGCTCTACTTCTGGGCTGCAGTTCTTTGCGTTGCATCTGCCACCACAGGTTACGATGGGTAAGCTTATTCGGAAAAATTGTTCGGATTGCAGAACTAACAGTGCGTCTTATAGTATGCTTTTGAACACCTCCCAGAACATGGATCAATGGCAGGTCTTCTTCAACAAGCCCACTGGAGGCAAATTGGGTCTGATGAACGCCATTTACCAAATCGGATCTCTCGTCAGTTTCCCATTGGTGTAAGTTCATAATCACTCTGCATATGCAATTAACAGGAATTGACGAGTACATAGTCCATATATGGCAGATTGGTGGGGACGTCGTCTACCTATTGCAATTGGATGTGCCATCATGTTGTTGGGTGCTCTTCTTGGCACATTTGCCAATGGATACGGAAGTGAGTCTTGAGCCCAATTGGCCTTAACCCACAATGCTGATCCAGACCTAGTGTACACCGGTGGTCGTTTCGTTCTTGGTTTCGGCAACTCCATGGCCCAGATGGCCTCCCCAGTCTTGCTCACCGAGATCTGCCATCCTCAACATCGTGGCCGTGTTACTGCCATCTATAACTGCCTGTGGAATTTGGGTGCTCTCTGTAAGGCGAACACATTCCCCTGAAATGTAATCAGAACTGACGAGCCTTCAGGTGTTGCATGGCTGGCATGGGCAACCGTTGCCATCGATAGCAACTGGTCGTGGAGATCTCTCACTCTCCTTCAAGCCGTCCCAGCCGCCATCCAACTGACCTTCATCTACTGTAAGCCCATCTCACCCACCGATACAATCTGAACATTTGGCTAACACTCATTCAAGGGGTCCCAGAATCCCCACGTTGGTTGGTATCCAAGGAGCGTTACGAGGAAGCCGAGACCATTCTTGCCAAGTACCACGCCAATGGCGACAAGCAAAACGCCACTGTTGCTTTCGAGTTCCGCGAGATCAAGGAGACACTCCGCCTCGAGTTCGAGTACAAGAAGGCCAGCACTTACGCCGATTTCCTCCGCACCAAGGGCAACAGATATCGTTTGGCTATCCTCATCTCTCTTGGTATAATTTCCCAATACTCTGGCAATGCTCTCTTCAGTAACTACATGAACCTCATCTACGAGGGTGCCGGTATCACAAAACAGAACCAAAAGATTCCTGTAAGTCCATCCGCCACTTCGAGATGAAATACAGTGGCTAACTATATCAAGCTTAACGGTGGACAAACCATGCTTTCTCTCATCGTCTCCGTCAGCTGTGCTTTCCTCGTCGAACGTGTCGGACGTCGCCCACTCTTCTTGGCCTCGACTACCGGTATGGTTGCCATGTTCTTGGCCTGGACCATCGTCGCCTCTCAGTACGAGAAGACTGGTGGAAAGAACCCCAAGGCCACAGGATATCCTCAAATCGTCTTCGTCTGGCTCTTCGGCGTCTTCTACTCTCTCGCTTGGTCTGGTCTCCTCGTCGCGTACACCCTCGAGATCCTCCCATACAAGCTCCGAGCCAAGGGAATCATGATCATGAACTTGACCGTTCAAGCAACTTTGGTGCTCGGGAACTACACCAACCCCATCGCGTGGAACAACCTCAAGAAGCAGAAGAAGGCATGGACCTTCTGCATGTTCTACACAATCTGGGACTTTCTCGAGCTCCTCTTCGTCTACTTCTTCTACGTCGAGACCCGCGGCCCCACGCTCGAGGAACTCGCCAAGATCTTCGACGGTGAGGGTGCTGAGGTTGCGCACTTGGACCTCCATGAGGTTGAGAAGGATCTCCACGCTGAGCATGACCCCATTGACGAGAAGCGCGCTACTGTCGTCAACCAGTCCACTGTCTAAGCTCTCTCTTCCTTTAAAGAGTAGTGTAGACACCGGGCGACCTTGTACTTGTCGGGAAGTGTTGCGAACACCCTATACCCATGCCTGACTTTGCAGGTTGCCTG
Source organism: Leptodontidium sp. MPI-SDFR-AT-0119 (assembly GCA_020726505.1). NCBI lineage: Eukaryota > Fungi > Ascomycota > Leotiomycetes > Helotiales > Leptodontidiaceae > Leptodontidium > Leptodontidium sp. MPI-SDFR-AT-0119. The sequence continues at coordinate 2,525,538 of JAHLEZ010000004.1, read as the reverse complement.
GAGAGTGGTGTTCGTTGTTCTATGAGTTTCTGTTTGAAAGTGTTGGTTTGAGTATTGCCACGCTCGCTCGCCTAGGTCCGTTACGGGATATTTTAATACAATTATGTTTCCCTATCTTAGTCTTCATTAGTGACCTGACTTCACCTTGTACTCGTGACAGAATGAAAGCTTAGCAAACCTGATACTCCCCACGATAATCGTACTGGGTCAAATCAAAGGAAGCCACAAGGTGAAAGCTGTAGTATCAGGAAGCCCGTTCAGCTGTCTAGAATTCGATGAGCAAGAAACGCCCACTTGGATAAAAAAATTAGCGACACCTGATCAGGAAAAGCCAAGGTAGGAAACAAGTGCAAGTAGTTTTTCACAGTGCCACCAGTCCATTGGCGTATACCCCTAGATAAACGAGTATCTTAGATTCCGGCGCATTTTGTGACAAGTACCTGCCCGATACACCATCTCCACGATTCACCTGCTCCCGCCCTCATCTTCAAACTATCAAATATCACCTCTCATCCGGATCCTCACTCTCCCTCAACCTCTCCTCTTCCGCACTCCTCCTCTCCTCAGCCCGATCGTCATGCGTTTTGTGGCCCTTGAAAACAGCCAACATCCCCAAATCATAACAAGCCTTCAACGTACCCGCGACCACAAACGCCACCCAGAAAAGGCCTTTCCCAGCTAACACACCTGTGATGAACGGGCCAGAGCTTTGCCCTAGACTCTTCGCCACATTGACCATGCCCATCACAGCTGTACGCTCATGCGGTAAGACCACAGCTGCGAGGAATGCCGAGCGCGGCGCTACGTCCATGGATTGCGTGCAAGATCGTAGGATGAGGAAGAGCATCGCTATGGATACCGAGTCGGGGATGGGGATGAGAGCAAGGAAGATTGCGGACGGGAGGTGCGTGAAGACCATTGTTTGGATATTGCCTATTCGTTTCGCGATGGAGGAGGCTAGGAGCATGGATATTGCTGCGATGATTGCGGTTGTAAAGAAGAGAGAGCCGAGAACACCTTCTTTGAGGTGGAATTTCTCATGGAAGAAGAACGTTACCCAGGAACTAGATCTTATCAGCTATTGCTCCAGGGACAGAAATCAGTAGAAGGGGGAGTAGAAGGGGCACATACAGAGGAGCAAGGCCCGATGCAAACGCATCGAGTGCAAATAAAATGCACAGGTTTATCACAATAACCCTACTCTCCGAGCTGAAAGCCGGGAGTTTCGACAAAAGCCAATTTCCCTTCTTTGGCTCTGCCTCTTCAGCTCCATCCCCTAGCAGCGGCGCAGCTTCCGGATCTTGAATCGGAACCGTTTTCTTCTCCAGTTCCACGGCCCTACTAAGAGCCAGCGTGAGGCATAGCTTCAATATCCCAAACGCAGCGTATGCCCAGAAGACAATTCGATAAGCCTCAATAGCTCCCCACCGTAGATCAAGAATCATATAGTTGAGGACCCAACCAGCCGTCATAAGCCCAAACGCCGTCCCAGCCGTACCGATCAGAGAATACCACGCGTATATGTCACCGCGGTTAGCAGCTGGAGTGAGCTGTGCGAGGGTGCTTTCTTCGATTGCGCGGAAGGGTCCGATTTCGTTCCCACTTTCAAGCATTAGTTTTTGTTCCAACATGTATCTCTCGTCTGCATAGCAGTGTAGCAGAAAGAGTAGCATACCTGGGACTGATGACCCCAACAATAGCCGCAAGAAGTAAGATCCAATAATTTCCAAACAGAGCGAATATCACCCCCGACGCAGCCATCAAGATAGCCCCCAGCGCCAGTATCGATTTCCTGCCCAGCGCATCTGCGAATAACGTCAAGACAAAGCTGATCGCTGTATCGCCAACCAGCGTCAAAGTCATGAACAGTCCGATCTTCTCCTTTGATATGCCTAGTTCCTGGAGATACGAGACGAGAATGAGGGTCGAGCCGCCATAGGCAAAGAGACGCACGAAGCGTTGAGAGCAGAGCAACTTGACGTCGATTGTAGATGCCCAGAGGGACACCAGGCCCAGCTCCTCTAGGACCTTGACGAGGTATTTCAAAGCCATCGCGTTCGCAGATTTCGTAGCAAGCTGTATTCTCCCCTCCTACTTCCTTGTTCTTTTTGTATGGTATTAAAGATGTTGGTATTCGTAGTAAAATTCTTCACTCGGTGGAGTCGGTGCTGCTGCGGTCGAGGAGTGAGAGATTGCACCCCGCGGCATGTCGCAGAAACAATCCAGCAGTGCCCCCTCGGTCAGAGTCTCGTATAGGAGGATTGTATGTCATGGTGGTGGCTACTGTGCCGCTGCGAAGTAATGGTATAGATGGGCAGGTCATTGATGGCTTTCGATTGGCTTTGAGATGGGAGCCTGGAAGCCGTCGTAAGGTCTGCAGCTTCGAGCTTGATCTGATAAGCTTTAGGGGCTTGGCTGCCACTAGCAGGCTGCAAGCCACTTACTTCATCGGTAATTTACTGAAATGGGATGTTTGTTTGGATTCATGGCTCCATCAAATATATTCAGACTTCGCTGAGGACTTTGCCTGGTATTATCCAGTACTTTGGACGAATCAATCAGCAATCTGCTTTGCTTAGGAGCTGTGGAATCTTTAATTTCTAAGCCATATGGCACCTTCAAGATATCACAAGTCAGGGAACGAGTAAGAATATAATATTTTGCCAGGTTCCGATTAGCACCGGCTCGGGGTAGATTTGATTAATTACTACTAATACTCAACTCTATCTATTATCCATGATTACCTGGGTGTGCATGGATGGTAGGAGCAAGCACCACCTATAATTCACACTAGTAGCAACCTAAACAGTTTGCTTGTTCTCAATCTCAGTCTCCTCAGTCGAGTCACCATTCTTACCACCAAGATGCGTGTTCTTCTCAGCCATGCCCATTTCGGCGGCGAAAGTTGAATGGGGTACCCATGAACGGGATTTGCGAGGAGTAACCTCCTCGAGCATCCTATCGACTTGCTCGAGGGAGAGGCCCTTTGTCTCTGGGACGAGGAAGTATGCGAAGATGACGGAGACCATGCAGAGGGACCCCCACATGAAGAAGATCTTGAAGGAGAGGTTGGCGTACTGAACATCAACCAAGTATGGGGTGATGATGGCGATGATCTGTTGACTTTTGTTAGAGAGATGTCTGGAAGACTAGGGATGGAGAACTTACGCAGTTCCAGAACCAATTGGATGCAGTCGACAATCCGACTCCACGAGATCTGATTGGAAGAGGGAAAACTTCTCCAATAACAATCCATGCGCAAGGACCCCAAGTGGTTGCGAAGAATGTGATATTGATGCAGATGAATGCAATCATAGCGGACACCGCGGCGGTGTTGGTATCATCTCCCTTGTCTTGGCCTACAGTTACTCCAACAATTCCAACGATGTATTCTGAGTAGAGAGTTAGTCACTGATTGTCGTATGCGGGGTATTTTATGAAGTGGATGTCCCCCGTCCCCCGAGTATCTTGGGACATAAAAAAAAATTATCAGCTCTTGCAACACTTACGTGCGATGACCATCCCAGTTCCACCGAAGATGAGAAGGTTTCGGCGACCGACTCTCTCAACGAGCCAGAAAGCAGCCGGAGTTGATAGAACATTGACGAGGGTGGTGACCAAACTGATCAAGAAAGGGTTCTTGATCGTGCCGAGACTAGGTTCGGGGTCAGCTTCACAATATTTTGCAGTCCTTACAACTGTCAATGGGAAGCATACCTCTTGAAAAAAACAACTCCGTAGTAGAAGATAAAGTTAATTCCAGTAAGTTGCTGCATCATCTGAAGTCCAATACCAAGAAGTGTACGTCTGATGTTCGAGCTAGCATGGCCGATTTCACCCTTGAAGCAGTTGGCCCAGGACCCGAGATATGACGTCTCTGGAACAACCGATAGCTCATATTCGTGGTTAGCGATAATCTCCGCGAGCTCATCTTGGATGTATTGCGAGTCCTCGGGTTGTCCACGGACATTGGCAAGAGCCTTGGTAGCTTCCTCAATCTTGCCCTGCTTGACGAAGTAGCGTGGCGATTCGGGCAGGAAGAAGAGACCTCCACCGAGGATAATTGCCCAGAGGAATTGGACTGCAACGGGGATACGGTATGATCCAGAGTCATCACGGTCTTGTGTAGCATAGACAACGCAGTTGGCCATCAGGATGCCTACGGTGATGCAGAATTGATAACCAGCAACGAGAGCACCGCGAACTTTCTTGGGGGCAATTTCGGACATGTAGAGGATGACTATAAAGTATAAAGTTAGTGGAGATAACTTAGATGCGATTATGTGCCTTGTGAAGCAGGAGGTGGACTTACTGATGGCGGAGATGAAACCAACTCCCAGACCAGCAATGACTCTGCCGACAACCATCAAAGCCAATCCAGTAGAAGCAGTCTGGCAAACACAACCAACACTGAAAATGACACATCCAGTGATAATCGTCCATCTTCTACCGATGCGATCTGCGACGTCACCTGCAACAATGGCGCCAAAGAAGGTTCCGCAAGACAGGATACCGGTAAGGAGAGATTGTTGCCATCCTGGAAGAACGAATGCAGCTACTGCTGCAGCATCGTCGGGGTCTGGGTAAGGAAGACCAGTGTATTGTCGGATATAGTATTTCATTCCCATAATCCTTGAACATATTAGCACGCGTTCAAAGTTGTATATCGCGGCCATAACTTACCCTCCCATCCAACCAGTATCATATCCGAAGAAAATTCCACCAAAGGCAGCAAACGCGCACATAAGGTATGCCTATAACCAAGAAGTTAGTTGCAATCCTGTACAATTAAGAACGCCATGGAGCATTACCTTGATGGTAACGGGCGCCTCGATACGAGACGTATCGGCCGTCCCAACAACTGCTCCTCCTGCCATCGTGAAAGATTTGCTTGGGGTGAAAGTTGGAGGTTCCGGTTGTCTACCTGGATACCAGATATTTCTTGAGGTGATTGACACGACACCGAGGAAGGTTGAACAGCGATGATGAACAAAACCAAACCCGGGTCCTTCAACTCTTTATATCAATCTCTCCTCTCCAAGCTCGTCGTAAAAATCTCGGTCCTTCTTTTACTTGGAGGCCATTTTGACAGTGCAGCGGGGCTGAAATGAATCTCCAACAATCCACTGTCCATGCCTTCACTTCCCCTCGAAACTGGGGAGGGCGAGAGATTGGGACGCGCTCGTACCAAAAGTGTGCGTCCATGGTAGAGAAATCTCAAGAGCAGACAGCTCTGCCTGTCAATTACAGTGGAGCAGCCTTGAGTAACGCCGAGAATACGGACACCTGATGTTTTCCAAGGCGGATGAGGCTGGATGTAGCTACCTTGACTTCTTTCAGGCCTGCTATCGGGGACTCCAGACCAAAGAATTGTGGGATTGCGGAGATAGAGCTCGAAATCAAGCGCTACCAGCATATACAGGGTAGCAGGAGCGCGGGGATCTCCTGCTTCTCCTGCACTTCCAAGGTTTTTCGACTTCTGCGCCTTACTGAAGCAAAACCTCGGGCCTTCTAATTTTGAATTGATATGCAGAATGAAGGAGAAGAATGCTTCAACCGATCAGACATGGTTGCAATAGCAAGAGTTCGGGTAAATAGGCGCTACTTCATCGCAGCGTTTCCTGAGCCCTAGACTTCTAGAAGTTCCAGGGCACTCATCTAGCATGATCCAGCGAGGTCTTTAATCTCGATGTTCTTTCCTCGACGCTGCAATAGTCGATGACAACTCTGTCTGCGGTATCCAGGCTCATCTGGACCCCATTTGACGAAGGGCCGACGCACGAACGCCCTATGGGTCGTGAACTCGTCGAGAACAACATCTTTCAGGCGCAGCATCCTTCGTATGGCAGACACATGTTATAAAAAGTCCCTCGGGTCATTAACAAGCGGTGGGAATGTAGCAGCTGCGTCTAAGATGTCTCGTAAATAGATGTTCCTCCAATGAAGAGGTCGGCGCTTAGCCTTGGAGAAGAAGCGCTAGCTCCATGCAGTCTCTTCATTTTATACGCCACGCTCGTAACAGTTCAGATGTGGAGCACTAATCGGAATGGTGGCGAAGAGTTGATGTTGGTCGATACAGGGCAGTATTGAGTGGATCGTGGAGTTGCGGGGACCTGGAGTGGTCTGGACCAGCCTGAGTGTGGATGAGATTGAGGTGTCGGGATGGTGGTGTGGTGTGCACATGGCTTGAGGAAACCCACTTGGGTGCCCCTGAGGACCCTGAAAACTTCATCCTGGTCTCTGTGCTGCATATGAAGTCGATGGATTAGGGTTTCTCCCGAGATGAGATACTAGGTGTTAAAGCTGGCTCTCGAAAGTCTTGCAAAAGGCTCTCTCATCTCAGTGTCAGCAGCAGGAGCAGGAATTTCTTGTCGAAGTTTAACAAGACTTTTCCCAGAATTTCCTGTTGAGAATGAAAAGAAAAAGGTCTTCAAGTTCAGAGCCGCCCATGATGCGAGTCAGGGAGCTGGAATAGACGGAGTAAGTCCTTTGCAAATTGTCAATTCAAGGAACTTGAGCCAATTGTCGCAGGAGAAAATAGGAAATGGTGAGACTTCTGCTAATGAAGCGAGAAGGAAGAAAATTAATTTCGAGATCGCAATAAACGTGGCTGGCACGAGTTAGAAAGTCTAGAAAGAGAACAAAAACTCGACAGTGCTGGATGCTCCTAGAGCTGCATCTGAATCGATCAGGAGGCATACATCTAGAGAGAGGAAGAGCAAGTCCCAAGCTTTACAAACAAGCATGAGATGAGCACTTGGAAAAGGTCAAAAGGAGATGGAAGTCACAACACTCACTCCCCTGCGGATTTTGGTTGAGACGGCGTCATATATCAGACCGGAAAGAAGTAAAGCAAAGAAACCGCGGCTCTCCAAAGATATTATGACAATGCCACCAAAGCCGACTTCAACAAGAACAAACTAGAGTTGAACTCCTAAACCTGCCTCCAAAATGACAAATACCGCCACACCCCTCACTCTCCCCTCCACTATCAAACCTCTTTCTATAGACTCGAACAATCAATACCCTCCTTCCTTGTCGGCCTCGGAGCCTATTTGGTCGATTTCGGAGTCTTCGTCGTCAACTCCTGTGCTTTCTTCTTCGCACTCGCAGGCCTCACAGGAGTCACACCACTCATGCTTTCCCTCCCAATATCATACAGCACCCGTTCGAACATCCCCGGCGAAGGCGGACAGAACGGAGTCCTTCTCCTCCCAGCATCATACAACTGCCATTCAGCATTCCTCTTCGGGCCCGGCCCCATACCAACATCCACCAAATCCACATCATCCATGGACTTCATCCCCTCCTCACCCCCATCAATCTCAGGCACATTGTCACCTTCTTCCAGCTTAGAACTACTCTCAACATCAACATCAAAATCAATCTCCTCCTCAAGGAATACTCTCTTATCCCTAATAGCGATTTCAAACTCCGCTTCAGTGAAAGGATTGGCGTATCTCGGTTGTGTATGTATACCGCGCGTTGGATTCGCTCGTTTCCCACTCGCTTGCAGACACGGGGATGTGCAAGTACATTTCGTCTTCAGGGTGAAGGGGAATGGGATAGGTAGACCATGGCGGATAATGAGATTGCAGTGCGGACAGTCGAGATGGACATTCTCGACCTCCTTGTCGAGCATAGCTATGATTTCGTTTTGGGTGAACAGGCGCGCTGCCCGCCCGGTACTTGTAGAAGGATCGTAATTTGGTCCGAGAGTACAGATTGAACCGTCTGTACAGCGCGAGATGCCACAACCGCAGGGCGGTTTGGATACAATGATTTGAGGTGGAGAAGATCTCTTTTCTGATATTCCGAATTGGGCCCCGAAGGTGTTTGGACTGGTATATAGGAAGAACGTGTCTGGTGTAGGTGGAATCCCCGATCCAGTCCACTTGCAGAGACTCTTGAACAATCTCTTGACGTTAGGATGGCCCGGGCCGAGTTTGGTGACGAGGTTACTGAATCTGACGACATCTTCGGGGCTTTCGATGGCGCCGGCGTAGAGGGGGTTGACGTTTGTGCGTAGCCACGTTTCTCTGTCTTGTTGGGGCACCTCCATGGTCTTTCTGTTGGGGAGGAGACCGCCGTTGAAGGATGCATTGTCAGACACATGGAGTGGTACTTGCTCTTCTTCGTCGTCGTATTCTTCATTATTTCCATCTTCCTCGACTAACTCCATATCCTCTGATAGCGCCTCTGCCTCTTCCTCTTCCTCTGCAGCAGAACTAGGCCCTGCATTCGCTCCCTTCCGACCACCACCCAGCTTCCTCGCACTCTCAATCTTTCCCCTACCAGTTCCCAACTTCGAAGTTTTCCCAATGACTTTAGGCGTATTCTTAGTCGTCGTTTCATTCATCCCTTTCATTCCAATCGTCCTCTTCTCCCATCGTCTAGCACCACCATCACCAGCAACAGGAGTATCCTTCTCTGCCCCGCTATACTCCACAACCTCTTTTTTCAAAGGGGGTAAGATAGCAGGTCCTTCCTGTTCCTTTTCCTTCTCCTTGACTGCCTTCTTGACAACCTTCACAACTTTTGGAGCAGCTACTGGCACGGACTCAGCATTCTGTACTTCAGCATATGCCTTTGCCGTTGCTTTTGATTTCGCGGCGCGCGGGAGGCGTGCTCGTGTTGCTGCTTTGGTGACTTTCGCTGCTTTGGCGGTGGGCTTTTTGGGCGGCATTGCGGCGGTGACTTGTCTTGCTATGGAGATGAGATATCGTCGTCGAAGGTTTTGAGCGAGAACAAGTAAAGAATTGTGAAATTTCCGTTCTGTTCTGTTGAGCCGACTGTGGATGGAGATGGAGATGTGGAAATTGGGAGGAGTTGCATCCTTCCCGTCGAAAGAGAGAGTTGAGGAATGTAATAATGAAAATCGACACAAAGGGAACACAAACGAATCTACGTCATCCCTCGAAGTAGGCAATCAAGCACAAAGCCCACTTTGGTAAGACAATCTTACGCGTGTCAAAGAAACGGCAAGATTGAGAATCATATTTACGAATTGTATGATGACTCTATGTACAAGCTGCCACGTCACCATTGGTATACGATACCCAACACCATCCGAGCCATGCAAGGTCAGAAAAGCGCCGATAAATACAGCTTTCTTCACAGTTTCCTTTCCCCATCCCTGTGAAATAACTGATGCCACAAATGTGTGTTGCGGGAATACAAATGTGATTGCCTTTCTTGCTCCCAGCTCATTCTGGTGAGTGCATGCAATGCAATAACCATTGGACCCTATGATTCGATCCGCCACCCAAATGAAATGCTGGAGAAAACGCCCTGTGTGTATGAGTTACGGTGGACAATTCATCGCCACGACCTTAAAAGAAAACAAAGTGACTTTGTCGGAAGCAATACCCTGTATATCATAGCTCAAACGCCTAGCCCAGACTTCATGTTGTGAAAATGCGTGATGAATGAAGTGTATGGTCCTGGTGTGGCCCAAGCACAAAGACGCGCGGATTATGTATGAGAGTGAGGATGTGATCAATCAAGGAGATTGGCCATTCCAGACGGGATTGCTCCTTTGGGCGAGATGGTCTCCTGTCTATTGTAGGGGATTTCGACAGAGACTTGACTCGATCTTGGAGGTGTACTGGGTCCCATAACAGTAGATTTGGTGGAGGAGAGACCAGGGAATGAAACAGAGGGTGGAATGTTCTCTAGATCCAATACTTTGTCTGTTGATGACTTCGTCGTCTTGGTAGCAGTGAAGGTCTTGCTGATTGCGTTGATTGCCTTCATTGGCTTCGAGGGTAATGGCTTTCTTGGACGGCCAGCCTTCTTTTTCTTTGAGTCCAAATCGCCTGTAGGGGGAGGTGCGAATGCCAACGAGGATTGCTTCAGCTTGGGTGGGCCATTCGATGAATCCGGGCTTTGTTGCCGAGGGCTATCCGTCGGGGTGATCATGCCTTGGGTCTTGACAGCAGCGGCTAGCGCAGGCTTCGAAGGAAGAACAACTGTGGGGCGACTGAACTTGATATCAGACAGGAAAGGTCCACCGACGATGTAGTCTCCACAATCCTTGTCATCCCACTTCGGTAGACAGGCGGCCTCCGCAACCTGATCACACTCAGCTCGTACAACCATGTCCCAACAATCCTTAAACTCGATGCCGATGGGCTCCGGGTCAAGGTTGATCCAAGCAGTGAATCCTCCTCGTCGAGCTCGGGTGACAGAGCAAAGTTCTTTTGTCAGGCGACGCGTGCCAGGGATCTTAAGACTTGTGCCTACAACCAGAACAGCATCAGGTACTCTCTTGAGATCCGCAAGGCTGACAGCTCCAATAGCATCCTCATCCGGGTTGTGTTCATTGTACAGAACCATTCTAGGTCGTAGTCGGCCAATACCGTGACTCCGTAGACCACTCGCTAATCGTACAGCATCAATGGTCTCACACTCCGTGCACAATGGAGCTTCTGGGCCCTCGAAAAGAGCGCCATTGAAATCCTGTAGATCGCCACACTTGCTGCATACCATCTTGTCCAGTCCCCCGTGCAATTGAACTGTTTTTGGCCAAGGACCCTTGCGGTTGAGGGGTACCTTGGTTGCGAGGGGGGGTAGAGCGGTATCAATGCCATCGACATTTTGAGTATATAGGCGCATCAAGCGGCCTTCCTCTGCGAGAGTTGCGAGCATATGGTGGAATGGAGTAGGCTTCGCATTCTGCGTCGAGTGTCCCAATTCTCGAACCATGTCGTGGAACGAACTTGTAGACTTATCATTGCGATAGACAGCTGCGTCGAATAGATGCTTTCCCGAGGTCTTGAGCTTGTGCTGGGATCGGAGAGTTGAGAAGAGGCCCTTAGAAGAGCGGAAATCGGGTACTGTCTTCTGTTAGTTATGGTAGTAGGTATAGAGCTGGGGGGTAGCGTACTGCCAGCAGAGACCGAGATACCAGCCCCAGCAATTACCACGATTCTGCGCTTTGTACGAAGAACATCTAACAATTTCCGCATCTTCGTTTCTTGATTCTTGTGTACGTCCCCATTATCGCTCTCGATCAATGATGCGATATCTAGATACTCCGTCTTCAATTCTTTGACTTTCATGATCCGCTGCCTCTTAGGAGGTGGTGAGGAGTCGTCGCGATCTGAGCTGTGGAGCGCCTTGCGCGACTTGGCCTTGGTACCCTTCTCAGACTCATGGCTGGATGGTGGCGATGGATAATCTCCTGGAGGAGATGGCGATCGTGATGCCACACTGGAGAGGGGAGAGGAGATGGAGGAGAGGGGCGAAGAAATGCTCGGGGTCGTCATGGTGTCGGGAATCGAGGATTTGAGGGGTTGTCGTGAGCGGGATTGCGCGCGTTGGTGTCGAAGTATGCTATGATAATACGCCTCTTCAGACCATGGTTGTCGATCGTGTTGGTCGCGTTCTCAGTCGTAGAGAGGTGGTGGGTGAGGAGAGATGGAAGCTGCGCGGTGGATTGAGGAGACTTGATGTCGTGAGCGAGGATTGCAGGAGGCTCGGCGAGCTAGTTCTAGTACTCGCTAACTCCCTGGAACCACAATAGCAGTATCCGGCGGCAGGGCGGGGCGGGGACAATAGTCCACAGGAATGGTGGTATGCGCTGGCTATTCAATGCAGCAGAACAATAACAAATTGATATTATTGGCCATTCGCAAATATTCCTCCTATTGCCGCTCATAATGGAAGAACAAGTTAATCGAATTCATTCTCTGCTTTATCTGAGTCGCAATGATTCACGGCTCACGATGCTTGCTTATCGAACCATAGAAGGTTATACTGCAGAGACGGCGTGCAACCAGCACCATGCAGCACAAGCCAGAACTTACTCAAGTCTCGAATCTACTTACTTACTCACATACTTAGAAATGACAACTTCCTACTTACTCGTTCTCCATCTTCAATTCCCCATTCTTCCATCTCGCTCCCTTTGTTTATCTCTTGTTGTTCTCTCATGATGATCATGGTTGGTAGGGGAATGAAAGGAGCTAACTCTGTACAAGGTTAGACTACCCGCATCCCCTGCATTTGCAAGGCTGGTCTGGCCGGGCTGGGTCTGGGAGATCTATGAGATCAACCTCTAAACAAGCAGACTTCAATCCAACAACAACCTCAACCTCCATTCAAGTCCACCACTTGAACAAATATTAACTGTGTGTCAAATACCACTCGGCGATACATACGCTTTCAATAAAATTGTACCAATTCAGACCCGTCTCGTTTGCGTGGTGGGGAGGGCTCCGGTGTGAAAGTCCGAAAGATGCCCTTGATGATGGACGACGAAATGAATATGGATGACCTCTTTGGCGATGGTGGAGGCCTATCATTACCCTCACGGCCCCCCACGAAAGAGCTTCACCAGAGACTGGATGAGCTGAGGGCGAGCGGCTGTTGCCAGTAAGTATTGCGTCATGTGACAGAAAATGTCTGACAATCGCAGGAGCATTGCTTGGTCGAAATGGGGAAGCATAGCGTCCATTGCTTCAAATGGATCAGCTCTGGAACTTCGGAATCTTCGTTGTCACCCAGATGATGGGATGTGGGCTCTCAGTGAACCTACTGTCACGCCCAACTTCTCCTCGTCACTTGATGGTGGCCCACTGAAGCATATCTCCTGGAGTCCAACAGGCACTGATTTGGCAGTAATCGATGCCGCTGGACGAGTGACAATTCTCTCCGTGTTTTCGTCTATAAACAAGCCGAGCCTGAGTAGACCATGTCAGGTTGACCCAGCAGATGATTTGCATGGAGTTGTTGGTTCCTTCTGGTTGAATCAGGCACCATATCCACCAGGTCGACCAGTACGTTTGATCCTATCGACGTTGAAAATCTTCACTGAATAGAGAAATAGACAATATTACATGGCCCAGGAGTCAAGGAAGGGCCAATATACCGTTACGAGGCATCTCAAGCCCCTATCCTAGGACCCTGTCATCCGGTCCACTCGAAATCTGCATTCGTTTGTGTGACTACCAATGGTCTTCTGCGGGTATTATGGCAGCAAAATAACAACAAGTGGCACGAATCTCATACAGAATTGGAAAGTATAGTGTCCTCAGATGATCTGATAACCCACGCAGCAATATGCCCCGATAAAAGTAGGTGGATCAGCACTCCGTAACATACCTTTGCTGATATTGTTAGATGGAAGTTTACTAATTGCATTTGCAACCTCCTCAATGCAGCTTCGTACTGTACGTGCAGTGATAGACTGGGGTCAGCCTAAAGTGGAAAAGGCACAACCAGCGGCCCTTCCTCTAAACCCAAATGTCAGAACAAAGCACCTTGCGGGCACAAGTTGGGTGCCGGATATTTTATCCGATCCTATGAACGCTTCTCACTCCGAATCTTCCATGGTTCAACTCTCTCATCTCGAATTCCTTCCCCCGAGTGCAGATAGCCACGGAAATCCGATCCCAGCAACGATCGTAGCCATTCGATCTTCTCTGCCTAGCTTGACATCGCACTATAACCAGGACGTGTATAGTACGATGTATAGTACGATAGATCGATGGGAAGTACAAGAGCCTCATCAGAGGGTTCACCCTGCTTTCGAGCAGCTCAGTTCCCGTCGTAATAGTACAGGGGTAAATCCACAGGTAAAGTTGTCGTTTGGCTTTCTCCAATGCTAGTCTAACGTTGTGTAGCCTATCGTCTTCTTGAAGAAGTTGGAAAGCATCACGGTCAACAAGATTTTTGTTGCAATGGAACCTATGAATCATGGAAAAGTCATCGTATTTGCATACAGCGACAGTTCAGTCGAGTACCGGGACCGAATCAATATGATGGAAACATTCAACGACGGCAACCTGGAGCGAGTTTGGCATCTCTCCCAAATCGGCTTTTCGTATACAGAAGACGAACCATGTACGTGATGCATCGTTTCCTGGATTCATGTCTAACACCTTCAAGGTCTACAAGTCGCTCTATCTCCGAGCTACTGCTCAACTGTGCAGATTCGGAATGATGGGAAGATCAAGTGGAAGAAACTCGACTATCATCTGGGGGATATAGGGAATAGCATGGACGAACGTGAGTATTCCTAGTGGGAGAACTGCGATGTGTTCTAACAACATTCAGCCCTCTACTCTGCTGTGATTACTGCTCTTTCATTGTCTTGCGCCACATCGGTCATGAGAAATGTGAATTACGACGATCTCCTTGCAACAGCAAGCAAACATGCCTCGCCCCGTATGTCTGTCTGTCCGTCCAACCTCACCCACTAACCAAATCTAGAATTTACCTACGACTTGCTCACGGAACTCTCACGCATACTCAAAGTCAACCTAGACTACTCGGAAGAAACACATCATGACGTCTTAGTCCGAAATACAACGATCCAGCTCTGTCTCTGCATTCAGAACTCGCTAGGATTCAAAGGGCAGTTCAACCCGCGGACGTTTTCCGGTAAATTCGCCTGGCTTGTTCTGCAACTGCGAAATATCGTGGTTCTGGTGACCATGGCAGCGAACCTCAATGTTCCAGGAGGTCCGAATGCCAATGATAAGACATCACCACTTGAAGATCCAGGTTCGTAGTTCTTCCCAGCTCAGTATTGGCATCTGGCTGATTAATTCAGAGGTTATAAACTCTCTCGCCGGTTCCGTACGCTGGGTTCTTGACCTCATGGCTTGGATAGTCGATACCTTGACGACTCTCCCGGCTTCCCTTCCACCCAACATCGACCTAAGCAGCACCTCAACCCTCTCTCTCCCCAACCTTCTCGCACATCTACACTCCACAAACACCATCTCCCTACACCTCCTCCTCTCCTCCCCATCCCGTGGATTCCTAACGGCCATCCTCCGCCGGCTTCAACATCTCGACTACATAGCCCGCAAAGCAATAACCCACACCCACAGCTCCTCAACACCTAACCCGCAAAACACGCCTACCTCCCTCTCCCCAGCACTGAAAGCAGCCTACGTGCAAATAGCAACTCTAACAACAAACTCGATCCTCAAAATCAAAACCATAGAAGCTCTCCTCTCCTCCCTGACATCCCTCATCAAAACCGCCTACGCCTCACACACACCTCCCCTCTCAGGGTCCCAACAAGCTGAAAAGGCCCGGAACGCGTTGGAGATAAAAATGCACTTCGGCAGCTCATTCCCGGACGCCTTCAAGAGTGTTATTGTTGAGTTGTTCAGGGAAGATGGAGGATTGCTGAGTGCGGTCAAAGCGGATATCGAGCCTGCGAAGTTGTTTTTTGCGGATTTCGAGTCGTTGGAGGTTGATGAAGAGGTGGGGATGGTGGAGAGGAGGAAGGCGAAGGGGATTACGATGGACTGTTTTAGGAAGGCTTGGTTGCTTAATCCTGTGAAGGGTCAGGGAGTTGGTGAGAATGGTGTTGGTGTCGGCGATGGGACAGAAGGACAGGTGGCTCCGATGGGAAGACAGGGCGCGAGGTGGAGGAGGTGTGCTAGGTGTGCTGCTGTGATGGAGGATGTGTTGACGCAGAGGCAGGCGTTGCAGTGGCTTGTTATGCAGCAGAGACGATGTTTTTGTTCGGGGTATTGGGATACTCTTGCGCCTGGGCAGCTGGTTGCTTAAGCCAGCTGCAGAAACAAGCCTGTTCCCTTCCTCTTGCTTTCCCTCCTTCTCTTTCGAATTCAAGAGCAGAAGACTCAGCTAGCTTTTAAGACCAGCATGAACAGACGCGGGAGGCACTCTGATATTATTTTGCATATCAGCTATCTAGCTAGACACTGTTTCAGTATTTCACAATCATTCAAACCATCTATCCATTCCAGACTTGTCTTTTCATTCCATCGCTCTTTCGTTCGTTCGTTTCTTCCTTCATTCATATAGCCTCCCTACCACACTTCCCCTCCTTCCTTTCCACTGCATACATATTATAAACACATTAACCTACGCCATGAAGAAGTGGTGGCACGGGTATCACAGCAATTCCTACTGGTGTTAGCTCCAACTTCGATTCATTTACATATCTCCCCATCTTATAAAGAGTAAAACCAACATCTAACAATTTAGCTATCTTAAATTCCTTCCATGATGCCCATCTCACAACCCACCATCCCCAACATCTTATGTATGGTATCACCCTTATACTGTACTGTACAACACAAACATTTCGCCCAACTCCGCCTTTCTAATCTACCCCATGCTCACCATCTCTCCAAATCCCCATCCTCACCTCTCATCATTCCTCCTCCTTTCACCATAGACGAAACCCCCTACCGCGCAACCGAAACCCGAAGATCTCCGTCACCTTCTTCCTCGGATTTTGCTTACTCGTCTTGTACTACGACGTACAACCGTAACCATAAAGGTAACCCTAACGGACCGTAACGCAACAGCACCAGTACAACGGTATCTGGAATTGCAGCGGGAATAGGAATGGGGCCGGCGGGTAAGTATAACGGCGAGCTGCAGCTAGCTAGCTGGCACCCAAATGAAGGAAGGGATGAGCCTGGGTCATGGATGTGAATGTGGGATTGAGGTCTTGTGTTCAGTACACTGGTTCGGAGTTGTGTGGAGTTGGGTTCTGGGATTGCGGGAAGGTGCTTTGGGGAATGTGGTGCTGTAGGTAGCCGTTAATATTAACTGGTGTATGTGGCTTGGGGTTGGGAGGGTTGGAGTCGGAATTAGTTGGTAAGGGTTGGGAGGGTTGTAGGGACTTGGTTTGAGGAGAGGAGGAGGATGGAAGGTGAGATATTCGAGTTTGTGTTGGATTTCTCTACGTGAGTGGTATTGGAATTGAGATTGAGATTGAAGCTGGAATCAAGAGAAGAGTTTAAAGAAAAATCTAGTCACGAATACAATGCTTGCTTGCTTGAAGGAGGTGATGTCTGTTGTGAGATCTAAGGGAAAGTTGCTGTTTGCAGTTTGCTACTGACTTGGAAGTCCCAACCAACATACCTACCTACGAAGGATATGTAGGTATAGATCTTTTTACCGCCAACAGAGCTTATAAACAGGTAAAAGACAACACACGATAATTCTATACCACCGACAAAATCGGGCATGTTGCATGCTGGGAAATGTTCAAAGAAGTTCTGTCCTTACATCCTCACCTCTGCACACAACGAAAGATATATCATATTACCTCGATACGAAAGTCTATATTCAATAGTCGATCATCGCCGCCAACGCGCCAATCCCTTCATCACGACACAGAACCCCCTATGAACCCGAACAAACTCAACTCACCCCACGATCCCACGCATTGGCATAGAGCCAAGAAAAGACCCCCAAAGACACCGCGGGATACAAACTTACACAAACGAACGGTAGAGAAAAGGGGGAGATGCAGCTAAAAGAAATGGGCTTCCTCTGGCTTGTTCTAGTCAGGTACAGTGCTTGAATTTGACTGTATAAGTACAGCCGTGTTTGGGGTAGGGATGTAGAGATAAATTTTTAAAGTACCGTACTCCGTGGGGTAGATAATCCGGATCTGAATCGGAGTCTTATTATGTCTGACTCTCATTTAGGATTAGAGATGGGATGGAATGAGATAGAAGGGGCTGGAGGGGGCTGGATTTGGTGTTGTGGAAGGGAAGAATAAATAGAGAGAGATGCTGGTGTTGGAATTGTCATATTCTGAATTAAACACAGAGTCGTGTTCGATGGAACATCCATGGTACGATATATTGGAAATTCTACTCCCGCTAATAGCCTGATACAGATACTCGATAAAACGTCATTTCCAAACATGCCTGTTTGGTGTCGTGCTTATCTCGAAGTGGGAGGACGAAGGAAGAGGCGAGGGAAGTAGATGACGGTCGATGGTAAGTTGGCAAGTCGAAAGATTATCAAGAGGCAACACGGCATGAGAGAGTTAACTTACTTGCTCACCTTTTCTTACATACTGAACGAACTTTCCCGCACTGTATAGTACTTACCGCGTTACAGTCTTGGGATTTTAAGATGACCTAGCGAGAAGCCTTGAGCATAATGAAGGAAAGGCAAAAGTACCTACCTACCTGCCTGCCTACCTGCCTAGGTATCAATGAGGATCAGAGGATCTGACATAGGATACCAAAGAACGTTCCTACCTATGATAACTTAATACCCCAAGTCCTCAACCAGACTGTGTACTGCATCTGTTTGGTCCCAGGTACCGGCAAATGACTCGAAACATCAAGGCTTGGTTTGGAAATGCACTTTCCCATCACCTCCTAAACCCCGACATCATACCGTACCAACAAATGCACATCTTGTGAGACACAGACCCACACGCAGGAAGAAATATTGGAAACGGTACAACGGTAACAGTAAGCGTTATCATATGCTGTGTCACTGCCTCAGTAAATTTACTTTACCAAACGGATACGTACAGCTAGGTAAGGCAAGGTAAGGTATGGCTGTGCTGCAAGTTGCCGTTGTTGCATGATTTCCTTTGGAATTGGATTTGATTGGAGTGGCTAGCTAGGTGTGGATTGGATTGGGTTGGCTTGGTATCTATGAAGTAAATAGGTATCCTGGTTATATTCTGCAGGCTTGCAGTATGCATGCATGTAGTCTAGTTTAATAGTTTAATGATGCTGTCTTGTGTGTGTGTGGGTGAAGGCGGTTGGGTTCGTGGGGTATTCTTGGCGGTAAGTTTTGTGCCGTGCGTGGGCAAAGTGCAGTTTCTTGCCTTGTATGGTGTGGTGTGGTGTGGTGTTGTTGTACTTTAGTAGGAGGGGGAGGAAGAAGGTGCTTTGTGAATGGAATGGAATTCAGGAGAGCAGTTCTTACTTTTGAGATTGGGATGTGGATATACGTACCTACTAGATGGTAATATGGAGACGAGAGAGAAAGGGAGAGGATCATCGCTGAAAGTACAGTACTCGGTCTCTTTAGAGTTCAATATGGATGTGCTTAAGATCAGCAGTTCGGTTGCTCCCGCATGCACCGGTCTCATGTCAACCAGTGTGTTGGTGAGTGTTGATCCTGGTGATCCTTCGAGCTGGACAGGGCTCCGGAATAAATAGGAAGGATAGGGTGTCACCCCTTTGCACTTAATCGGTGTTGATATCTCTGAGACATTCATCCAATCCAAATCCAACAGGATCACGGTCACAAGGAGGAAGAAGTTGGACAAGGCTGTGCCTGCTGTACCTACCTGCCTACTCGTCGTCCACCTAGCCTTACCAAGGTCCTCCGAACAAGGCAGACAACGGTCAGATATCCGGTAACCGAATTAAGAAGAAGCAGATAGTGATATGATTTACAACCAGGATATTAGATGCGTTTTATTTCGTTATGCTTACCTTACCTTACCTTACCTTACGCGATTTGATCCCTCCCCTCGTCAGCAAAATACAAGATTGAATGAATCAAAGATGGGACGAAAAGTTGTATGACTCGAGAAAAAGCCCAACGCCCGATCCCGGCCCGACTTTTCGCGATGTCCGTACTTACCTTAGCCAACTAGACCGACAGCTAGAGTCATGATTCGATTACAGTACTGTACTCTCGTCCTCCCGTCGATACGATAAACCACATTCTTTTATTTTTTATAAATCGCCATCAGTCAAAGCAGTGACTCAATCCTCTCACCACATCTCATCTCAAGTGCACAAGCAGTGCACCAGAACCCAACACAACTAGCGAAAATAAACCTAGCACTAGCGCCAATTCCTTATCTCTGACGAGTTTTAGTGGCGTTCCACATCCTGGCTAGTCAGACGCCACGTTTGGAAGGAGGAGTGTGTGAGTGTGGGTGTGGGTGTGGGTGTGGACGCCGGAGATGGAGTGGAGTGATGGTGGAGGAGAGGAGGAAAGCTTGATTTTTTGGATGGCGCTTCGGTGAGAGGAGGGTTGGTTGTTAGATTTGGGGATGAGGTATGGTATGGATGGTACTTTTGGAGGTGCTCGACATAGTTGAGTAGGTGAAGGTGAACGCGAAGATGGATATTACTAGAGGAGAGTGATGGATGGGTGGATGGATGGATTCCTTTTGGTGATAGTGATGCAGTTGATGTTTCCTTACACGGTAGCTCGTTTGGATTCGCGAGTTACCATTGGAGAAAGTTGAGAAATCGATTTACGGATTTATCGTGTAAATGAAAGAAAGACATAAAGATAAGAAGACCGGCACTCCTGTCTTTTTTTAATCGAACCGTTCCGTTCTGTTTCGTACCGTATCATCCATTCGGCATCTTCGGTACCCAACAACCACGCTCATCCTTTCGATACAAGTCCTCCAGTTCCTTCCGGCTTCCACAAAGTGCAGAATAATGAATGATAAAAGGAAGCCTTCATTGACTGCCGGGCGATTCCGAGCCATATCAGGCTATCGATTTCCCTTTCCTTTCATTTGATTTGATTCCACGCAAGCAGCTGCAGAATGTCTTAGAAACGTCGTCATGCGGGGCATGTTACGGTGGACAGACGGTAAAAAAGCCCAACCGTTTTCTTCAGCTGCTCCGTCTGCTTGCTGGCTTCTTTTTGGCTTGTTGTGGCTGTGGCTGTTGGATATGGATATAGATATAGAGACGGGATTTTAAGCCGTGGTAAGTAGCCGTGCAGGAAGGAAGGAGACTGCCATCTGCCATCTGCCAGCCCAGACAGCCCGTCCCTCTTCCCGGTCTGGTGGTGAGTGTGGAGTTTAGATACCGACCCGTCCGAATCGTTCATTGGTTTGATACGGAAGTGCTGTGGATTAATGGTGTCTGGATGGTGCACTTTGGAGCGGTTTGGGATTTGATATGATATCAAATCGGTGTTGGAGAGGTGAGTCGGACCCGAGGAAGCTTCGGTCCTGTACAGCACTTCTAACTATTTAAGATAGGTAAAAATGGGAATCTCTTAGAAGGAATACGAATGCGATGGTTGTTGAATCTACATCTGGGCATATGTATGGAATAGATGAAGTCCGCAGGAGTAATCTCCGATTATCTTTACGGGGTACTGTAAGGTGAGGTGAGGTCAGATAGAGACGAACAGACATGTGACGGTGGACAATTATTCCATCATCACCGCAACGCAACCATGGAGTGAAATGGATGGATGGGATACAAGCACAGTGCGGTGCACAGTCTGTTCTAGAAGGATGACTGACCACCGACTGAACTGAGCTGAATAGGAAAGTGATAGCCTAGAGAAGACCCGAAGGTATGGTTACGAAGCCACTAAAGATAAGTAGCTAAATTGACTAGTAGAGACATGCAGTACCTAGGTACTTCAAATATGTAACGAAGTGGAGGTGCGTGAGAGAGGATGTTCGGAAAGCCTTCCATTCTTAACTACAGTGCAGGAACTTACTCCGTATACTCCGTATGTTCCGCATGTTGGACGTCTGTCTGCAAGTCAAGTCTCAAGAGTGGTGGATTGTGCACTTTGGCTCGATCGATAGATGCTTGCTTGGATACTTGCAGCAGAACTAAAACGAACGAAAGGTCCACACTTTATCTGTTTAGAAGAAAGTGCGGAAGGGAAAGGTTAAGTCCAGTCCAGTCCAGTCCGGTTCGGTTTCGGGGTTGGGTTTAGTTTTTCCGTTCTTCTGAAAGCTTCAATTTCAAGCCTCTGAAGCCCTTCTTACTCCTCTGCATATAATAAATCCGTAACTCGTAACCCTAAGAAGTAAGGATAATTGAAACGGGGGTTTCTCGGAGGTTGATACCATGGTGTGGTACAGGCTTCTCCAGGCTCAGCTTTCTGTGATCTCCATCTCCATCTCTAGCCCTCTCTTTTTAAGTTTATTCGCTTATAAACTCTCGGTGTGCACAGAGGAAGGTGGATGGATGATGCGACAATGATGATGCGATGATCTGATGGTGATGGTGGTGGTTATGATGTCCAAAGTGCACTGATAGATAGACAGATAGATACTCCGTAGTAGTCAGCCGTTAGGAAAGTGTATTTATCTCAGAATCTCAGACCTGGAGATGATCATTGGATGGTGGATCTGCCCGCCACCTCCCCCAAACTCTCTCTTGTCTTGACTTGGATTGCACTTTCAAAGATGCGCTGCTCTGCTCTGCTCTGCCTCTAGGCCCTCTCTCTCTCTCACACACACACGCACACACCTCGGTGAAAGGGACCACTCTATTTTCGCTTCAACGGCATGGCATGGCATAGGCATGGCATCCAGGGATTCCATTCGCGATATAATCTCTCTCTCTATCTGTACGAAAGAACCAGGGTTTCCTATTCGTCCAAGAGAAATTCGACAAGGAGCGACAGCAGGCAATTGTTCAATATTCCAGACTGGGCGAGCGTGGGTTGAACGCGGGCATGTCGGAGCGTGATTGGTCGTTGGGAATTTCCTTATCTTTGGTGGGCCTGGTGGATCTTTTGCTTCCCGCAGCCAGAACCAGACATCCTGGTGTCTTGCAGGGATATACTTTGCAGTGAGGTGAGTGTTTTGGCGATGCGAATTCAAATTGCACGAGGCAGGGCAGGGCAGGCAGAATAGATACTCCGGAGACAGGGCTGCGTAGCACAGGATTGATTCATGGTGGTCTGCAGCCTGCTCTGCTTTGGTTTGGCCGGTTGAGACTTTATTTTATATTTATTAGAATGTTCCTTGGTATCTCATGGGTACGCTAGTGCTGATTGGCCAGCCAGCCTTGCCTTGCCATGGTATCGGGAAGTGTGTGTGTGTAAATAACACCTAACAGTTGAAGATTGAGATGATAACCTAGCCAGCCGAGGCGAAGATAATAATATTCGATAATCGCATCCTTCCATAAGCTTCCCTCTTCTCTTCTTCTCTTATCTTGACTCGAACTCCTTCCTACATCTTCACCGTCAACACTCTACTCTCTCTTGATAGCCTCTTGCCATTGCTTTTCCCAGTCTGCCGTTGTCGTGCCTTGCCTTGCCTTGCCTTGCCTTGCCGGCCAGTCAGATCTTACGCCATCATCCTGCAGCACTCACCTCACACGAAACGCCTGATCGGGAATCCCCTGATTTGATTCCCACTCCCACGCCCTGCCCTGCCCTCCCCTGCCCTACACGAGTACTTCCGTACCCTGAGATATCCACTCCGTACCCACTCGCCATCCGCCATCCGCCTAGCTCACTTTTCTCACCTTTCGCGACGCGGCCGGCCTACTTCCCGACAGGGACACCTGCACTTCCTTTAGGTTCATATACAAGCGTACCATCCCCCCCACCGTATACCTTCTTACTTTCTACCTTCCTTTCACCTCTTCTCCTCTTTCTCCCTTCGATCTCTTCTTCAAGAGAAGCGCCTTTCTCTCGGATCGCGCAACATCTTCACCACACACGCTCCTTGCAATACACCCAGCAGCAGTTCTTGAATGAATTGCGACTTCGACCCTGCACCCAAAACAACATCTACAGATACATAATATCACCTTCACCAGCACGCAAACAGCCGCCTCGGCGCGAAGGTCTTCAAGATGGTCGCCGAATACAACAGCACCCTCATGACGGGAGGTGACTCTCTGACTGAGGATCTCAATATCTACTATGAGGTGAGAAATCCCCACACAGCCGGCCGGCCAAGAAAGAAGCTCGCACCAACATCTCCAATCCCTCCTCAAGCTTCGGAAGCACGGAATTGAAAGCTGACATACATGGCCCCGTTCTAGTCTGGTGATATCGCATGGATGATTACAGCCACCGCGCTCGTCCTTCTCATGATTCCAGGTGTCGGGTAAGTACAGATACGAGAGCCCTGCAAATAGAGAGACAAGAACGTGGCGCTGGTACGACAGAGGCTGATCCTTCCTGTGTCTTGCAGTTTCTTCTATTCTGGTCTCGCCCGCAGAAAGTCCGCCCTGTCTCTGATATGGCTCTCGGTCATGGCCACGGCTGTGGTCTCCTTCCAATGGTTCTTCTGGGGTTACTCGCTCGCCTTCTCTCACACCGCTGGCAGCTACATCGGTGATCTGGAGAACATTGGTTTCCGCAATGTCCTCGGTGCGCCCTCCGTCGGTTCGTCCAAGATCCCGGATCTTCTGTTTGCTGTGTACCAGGGCATGTTTGCCTGCATCACTGTTGCTCTTGCCGTTGGTGCTGTCGCTGAGAGAGGTCGCATGCTCCCCACTGTTGTACGTCTTGACTTCCCCCACCCCACCCTTGAAACTGAAGCGAGAGAAAAAGAGACATCTCGAGGAACAGAAATCTAACAGATTCCAGGTCTTCATGTTCGTCTGGAGTACAATCATCTACGACCCAATTGCCTGCTGGACATGGAACGCTACAGGATGGTCTTTCAAGATGGGAGGTCTCGATTTCGCCGGTGGAACTCCAGTGCATATTTCATCTGGATGCGCCGCCCTCGCATACTCTATCATGTTGGGCAAGCGTCGTGGCCACGGTACTCACGAGCTGAACTACCGCCCTCACAACGTCACACACATTGTCATCGGAACCGTCTTCCTGTGGGTTGGTTGGTTCGGATTCAACGCCGGTTCCGCACTGGCTGCCAACCTCCGTGCGGTCATGGCTGCCGTGGTCACCAACTTGGCTGCTTGTGTTGGAGGCATCACCTGGTGTGTTCTGGATTACCGTCTTGAGCGCAAGTGGTCCACTGTTGGTTTCTGCTCCGGTGTCATTGCTGGTCTCGTAGCCATCACTCCCGGTTCTGGTTTCGTTCCCGCTTGGGCTGCTGTCATCTATGGTGTTGTTGGTGCCGCAGGTGCTAACGTAAGTACCCCTCTTCCAACTCAGCCTCCCCTCTTTCCCCTCTCCTCCCTTTTCAAGCACGGAAAAAAACAGTACAGAAACGAAACACAGGCTAACCCCCTCTCTAGTACGCCACCAAGCTCAAGTTTGTCCTCGGAATCGACGACGCCCTAGATATCTTCGCCGAGCACGCAGTCGGCGGTCTGATCGGCAACATCCTCACAGCCTTCTTCGCCGCAGACTACATAGCGCATCTGGACGGCTTCTCCGAAATCCCCGGCGGCTGGATCAACCACCACTGGGTTCAACTCGGGTACCAGATCGCAGACTCCGTATCCGGCGCCGCATACTCCTTCTTCGGCACGTGCATCATCCTCTTCGTCATGAACCTGATCCCCGGTCTCTCCCTGCGCGCCTCAGAGGAAGCAGAGATCCTCGGTATCGACGATGCTGAGATCGGCGAGTTCGCGTACGATTACGTTGAGTTGACGAGAGAGGTCCTTAATGATGTCGATGATGCCGCAAGCAAGTACTCTGCTTCCCACCCGCAAGATCATGAGAAGACCTTGAACCACTCGTCGGATAACAATCGCGATAGCATCAACCACGTTTAGATGGGATGTGATGTGACGAGATACGATATCTTCTCTTTTCCTCTCATCTACCCGTCTACGCCTGTCTGTCTGTTTGTCTATCCGGCTTGCATGATGGATACATGACATGACATACATGACGAGAGAGCTCGAGAGTTCAGATATCCGAAGCAAGGATTTCGCGAATAAGGAAAGGCGAATTGAGGTCGAGGTGATGGAAAGAAAACTGTTTAATACCACAATACTTCGATAGTCGATCGACTTTTTGCTACGCTACGCTACGTTATGATACGATACACTAGATTCAAGTTGCTCTGGCTTTTGCACATGCGCATGCAAATGCTGCATTGACGTTGCGTTGAAGTTAGACGTTCTTCTTTCGTCATGTTTTGTACTTTGCAGCAGAATTCGAATCACACAATACCACTTTTTGCGATCCCTTTGCTCTTTCCTTTCTTGCTTTTTACTTGCTTTAGCTTGATTAATGTATATAGACCGATGACTGGGGAGAGGAATGAGTGAAGACTAGGGAGGAGGTGGTTTGATACCAAAAGGACTTCTGCGGGAGGGGAGGCTGGGAAGTTTGTGAGGGAGTGAGGGAATGTTGTAATGGAATGGAATTGGATGAGTAGTAGGAATGAATGAAAAGACTTATAAAACCATCCACTTTCCCGAGTGAGTCCCGATTTACTCTCGCGCCTACTCGCTCGCTGCCGTAGGTAGGTAAGCAGGTAGGTAAGTGACTTCATCTATCAAGCTTAGCTTCCTCTTTGAACACGAGACAGCACTCACTCCCGTCTGTACAGTCAGCAGTAAAGTAAGTAAATAAGTATTTCCCATTTATGCTTCCACAAACTTCTTCTTTCCATCTACCATCCTCCCTCAAACAGTCAGTCCACCTCCATAGCAGCCCACCCTCCTTTGTGCAACCCACCTCCCCATGAGAGACACCTACTTTATTGCAACCCCAACCCCAACCCATCCCTTCCCTTCCTATCCCACCCATTGAAAAAATCACAATTCGTCATATAAAACTAAAACTAACCCTCCCCTACCCTCCCCTACCCAGCCTCAATCTCGAATTTAATACTTCTTCTACTTCTCATACCATACCAAACCCAACTTAACTAAATCAAGTAAGTATTAGGTAGACATATAAGCCAACCCCCCCCTCCTTCCTTCGTGTTTACTTCACGGTATTTTCGTCCCCCCCCCCTTCGAAATGCAGTACCTTCCCTTCTTTACCTTACATTAACCTATCACTCTACTTGATATACTTACTTACTTACAAAACCAACCCAACCCAACTCAAGAGTAAGCAACCAACCCCCCCTCGGGCCCTCGCTCCCTCCTTACTTACTTGAAGCTATTCTTTCCCCTTTCTTTCTTATAGCAATGAATCATTAAATAGAGAGAGAGGAAAGGGAGAAGAGAGAAAGACGAAATCGAATCCAACTGAAAATCAAAAACCATGAAAGAAGAAAAGTTCAGTTCAAGTGTTTTTTTCTTTCTTTTTCTTTTCTTCTAAACTATCCTAAAGGAAGGAAGGAGGGAGAGGGAGAGGGAGAGGGAGAGGGAGAGAGAAAGGAATGAAGAATATTCAATTATTTGCTGTGGAACTTCCTCAAATAATCCTACTGTACGACATATACCTAACCTACATCTCCTCAATCGACTTGGGGTGGCGTTTCCCTTCACTTCTCATCGCATCTCTTCGCATGACTTTGCTTCACATCCTTTTACATCACATCACGTTATACACAGCAGAATGACCCGGGAAGCAGTAGAAGGGATATAAGGGTGACGGAGACGTGGTCCCTGGACTGGATCTGGGATCTTCATTCATGGTATTCTATCTCATCCTCTTTCTCTGCTTTTCTGTCTATGCATCCATCATCTTCTCTCATCTCACGACTCGAGAACTGACTCGTACAACCTCCTCCTTCTTCTTTCCTTCTCTGCCTAGTCAGCTGTAGCTTCTCGCCCTTTCTCATCCAAATCACACCCACCACCAGCACCACCACAGCACCAGACAGACAGACAGACAGACTCACATATCCAACACCCAGTCTCATCTTCTACTCTATCTCTCCCCTTCTCCAACATCCCCAAATATAATACACCCCTATTCAATACAATATAAGTTAACAAAAAGGTATATAAGGAACACTCGCTTCGCTTTCGAAAATAAGCAAGAAACACAAGGGCTTTCCAACCCGACCCAACCATGTAAATGCAGTACAAGAAAAAATAGAAAACTCCGTCTCCCGGTACGATACCAGAGAGAATGAATGCAAGTATTACTCGCCCAAGTGATATTAAGGGCTTATTACCCAATATCGTAATGCATGGTATGCGTGTCTGTTTGACACAAGAGGATCCGC
Source organism: Leptodontidium sp. MPI-SDFR-AT-0119 (assembly GCA_020726505.1). NCBI lineage: Eukaryota > Fungi > Ascomycota > Leotiomycetes > Helotiales > Leptodontidiaceae > Leptodontidium > Leptodontidium sp. MPI-SDFR-AT-0119. The sequence goes on along the minus strand of JAHLEZ010000004.1, from coordinate 2,498,030 downwards.
TAAAGCGCAAGCAACAATTTCAAATGCAGTCTCTCAAAATATCCAACTTCATTCTCGGTCATTTCATGAAGAAAGAGTAGCGAATCGATCCTCGAAAGCCCTCTTCTTCTCGGACTCGATCTGACGTTGTAGGCGCTTCGTCTCACGCACCGCCTCTTCTCTCTCATTCTGCAACTCCATGACCTCGATCTGAGCGATGTTCATACGCCCGACAACTTCTTCCATCTCCGAATCGGCTTCGGCGAGAGCGGCTTCGAGTTCCACAACTCTTTGCTTGAGGTATTCCATCTTTGAATCCTCGGATACAGTCATGGCCTTGCCGGATGTGGTAGACATGATCCTTGGAGCTCGCGATGAGTTGGCGAACATGGGTGAAATTGGGGTTTTAGGCCCAAAGGAACGAGGAGAGCGAAGTCCCTCCTTCATGCGCTGAAGCTGAATGTTATGGCTCTCCTTCAAGTCACGAATCTCGTCTTCGTGGCGGGAAACCTTGTCCTCTGTGTTCTGTTGAGCGATCATGAGCTGGTCCTCGAGCGACTTGAGCTTGCTCTGCATTAACATGATCTTCTCGGCATTTGCCTTTTGGTCTCTGTCCCCACGTTCGATAGTCTCTGAAAGACGTTGTCGAAGTGTTGAGTTTGTAGCAAGCTGCTGGCGAACTTGGACTGCGAGATCCTCAACCCGCTTTGCTGAACCACGGAGTTCTTCTGCAAGAGCGACTTCGTTGCCCATATGAACCCTTTCTCCCTCTCGCAAGGAATCGGATTGCTGTTGAAGAGAGTTGGCCTCTTTCTGGGCGAAGTCGCGCTCGGAAATGGCATCCGCGAGACTTTGCTCTAGCTCCTTCATAGCCTGCTCAGTCTCCTCGTCTCTGGCAGTGGAAGTCTCCAGATTCTTGACACGATCTAGGGACTCGGCATATGCTTGCTGCAATTCCCTGTACGCTCTCTCGAGGGTCTCGGATGATACGGTGCCAGATGCACTCCGTTCACGTGGTCCAGTTGGGATGAGGATGTCCTTTTCATGGAGCAACGATCTCAATGAGCCAATCTCCTGTTCGGCACGGTCCAAATCCATCTTCAATCCGCTAAGACCCTTTTCGCATTGCCACTTTTGTTCAATGGCCTCCTCTGCACGGCGTCGAAGAACGTTGATTTCCTCCCGGAGGTTGGCGACTTCCTTGTCATATCCGACTCGCCTTGGAGAGCTTGAGAGTGCTCGGTCGCGTTCCAGTTCGAGTTGGCGGATCTTTTTCTGGTTTTCGCGATTCTGATGTTCCTGGCGTTCGAGGAGACTCTTGAGTGCCGAGTGTAGAGCATCACGTTGAAGCTCAACATCCTTCACTCTCTCTGCTAGCGAATCTCTCGATTCAGCAGTCTTCACCGATGCGGATCTCGACAGAGACGGTGGCCTTGTTCTGGTGATACCGTTCCCTTGAGCAACCGAATTCGACCGGAACAGGCCCGAAGATCTACTAGTGGGGGCAGGTGAAGCTTCCTCAGCTATCGTATTAAACTTCTTCATCTGTTGTTGCATCTCCATCTGCAGCCTCTGTGCATTAATTAAGCTAAGGTTCTCGTTCTTCAGAGTTTGCAGTTCTTGCTGCGTCTTCGTTTGCTCATACGTGAGCTTTTCATGCTGGGCTGCTTGAGCTTCCAGACCTTCAACCCGAGCTCTCAAGCTTGGGACAATCTCGTCCCGTAAATTATCACGCTCATTATGGGAGCTCTGTAACTCTCCCTTCAACGCTGTCAGGAGGTCCTCGAAATTGTCCTTGACTTGTCTCTCCTCGGCCAGTCGTCTTCGGAGGTCTTCGCAGGTAGCTTCGAGGTCTCTGAGTCGGCCATTGGCATCCATCGAGTTTATCGAAGCAAGGTCGACCTACAGAGGTGTTAGTAAGAGTGATTCATGATCATGCATGGGAACAAACCTGAGAAGCCTTTTCTTCCAGATTCCGAATTTGGGATTCAAGGTGTTTCCTTCTCGTCCTCTCGTCCTGGACTTTGTTGGTCAATTCCAGCCTCATTTGAGCTTTCTCTTGCTCGGCTTTCCGAAGCAGCCGGTCCATCTCATCTTGCTTGGAGTCTGGTTCTCCATATCTCACCGAGCTAGTACCAGAATCCGAAAAGTAGTCGCTTGTTCGTTTCCCAGGACTGGAGGATGGATTGAGGGCATCTGATTGTAAACGTTCGACAAGATCTTCCAGGTCCATCTCCCTCCGAATGGAAGATGCCAGCTCGGAGCTGATCTCCTTCAATTCCTTCTCCATCTCTTCGACTTGTATTGGTGTGGTTGGGGTTGCCAATGGGAGTTGAAGATATGAGCTTCCAAAATAACCACCCGTGTCGGCGTTGGCCTTTGGGACATCAATAGCTCTGGGAATGTTTCTGGCGGGGGCTTTGGAGACATCAGTGGGAGTAAGGTTGCTTTCAAACGTATGTGGCGACGGGATTGGAGAAAAGCCTTTCTCAGAAGAAAAGGTTGTTGACGATGCAGGAGACGTATTGCCCCAACCGAACAGGGATCCAAGCTTTGAGCCTCCTGGTGATTTGGGTTGTGATTTTTGTATGGTCGTACTCGAGTCGTTGGAGAAGCTCCGGGTGTTAACGTTTATTGTATGTGGTGGTTCGGGTTTCGTGGAAAAAAGCGACATAGTAGTAGATCGCGAATAAGAGACCGAGCTGGAGTCGCTGTACCATGGACTGGTCGATTCTGACGCGGACGTGAGAGCAGATTCGCTGGCTAACCTCGCATGCTTGGACTCTGAGTCCGATGATGACGCTTGAGGGAACTTCTGCGATGGGACGGCAAGGTTCGGACTCTTAGGGCTGGGAAGATGCTGTTGCGAGTTTGCTTGGTGATTGGGCAAAGATGTGTCAGGAGCAGTCCCGGACGTCAAAGCCACTGGTTCGTTTGGAAATCTGCGAGGGGTGAAATGTCAGAACAAAATCTCGATGACGTTGAAACAACCTCGTTTCACAGAAGCAAAAAGGCCATATACCTCGAGAAACTTCGTGCCGTGTCAACTGCAGGAGAAAAAGGCAGTTTAGAGGTGGGAGGAAAGTCGTGGAGGGTTGGGCTGTCCACAGAGTAAGGTCTAACGTAAGGCTGGTCCGGCTGTTGCAACGTCGCAGCGAGGTGTTCGCCGGAAGAGAACCTCGTCGCCAAGGGAGAGGCTGTTGATGGCAGCGGTTTTCTGCGAACAGGCGACGACGAGGTCGAACTGGTCGAGGTGATAGAAGAAAGGGTTTCTGTTCGGGAGCGGACCGACAGCGACGGATTCCTGGGACGACTGGATGTTCTGTGGGAGTCGAGATGGTGTGGAGGAGGGCTGGCGCTCGGAAGGTCAGATGAATCGTGAGATGTATCAGAGAGAACAGCGGTATGGGCACGGAGGTGGAGGGAAGAATCGACATGTTCCCGTGCGGCCGGCATGGTGATTATATTATTGTGCAGATGCAGATGCAGACCGATGAGATTGTGCTGGTGCTGGTGCTGGAGCTGGAGCGAAAGACATTGGATAAAGGCAAGATGTGCAATTCCAAGTGCAATTCTTCCAGATGCGACGTTGGATACGGGCTGCTTGCACTTGGGCTTGCCTTTGGATGGAAGATCGAGATTGCAATTCGAAAGATAGGCCAGCGGCGGAGGCCCCCCTGGTCGAGGAAGGGGCGAGCCTTTCCTTCTGAGAGGCTGGTCAGGCTGGTTAGCGCTCGAAGGGGAAAGGTCGTCGAGGGAGTGGCTGCTCTGGCTGCTCGCGCTTCTCGGCCCCACAGCCCAGCACAGGACGGTCTGCGAGCAGGAGGAGGAGGAGGAGGCCGGACAAAAGAGGGATGGCGTGCAGGAGCAGGAGGAAGGGGAGGACGTGAAGGAGAGGGACTCGAGGGAGGGGAGGGGTGGTGTTGAGGATGTTGACTTGGCGAGCTTGGCTGTGGTGGAGGTGGATAACAGCCAGGGAGGAATTCGCTGGGCTCCAAGGGGACGAGAGCACGAACCAAGGGGACCAGAACGGCCCCAGCGCTTGGAAAGGATTAGTGTCAGGGGTAAGCAGAACATCCAGGGCAAGAGCAGGGGGGCGAGAAACGCGCCGACGTGGCGCTAAGCACCCTGCGTAAAAGGGACGCGCCACCAGAAGCCAATCACAAGTCTTTCTCAGAGTGGGGAGAAAGGAACGGTCTGGATGGGCATGCCTCTGGCCAATTGAGACAATCAAAATCCCAGTGAGAGATTTCTTCTGTATTTGGAAAGACCAATGATAATCCTGTACCTCCGTACGGACTTGGATGGACTTGCCATTGCATCCAATGGAAAGCAGGTGAGGGCTTTGTTCTGTCTGGCTGGGCTTCGGCGTCGGCTTCGGCGGTGAAAGGAAGAATCGAAGAACACACCAGGGCAGGACAGGGCATGGCATGGCAGGGCAGACAGGGGACTTGGGAGTGGCCAAACCTGGAGCATGAACATTGATTAACAGCCTCAGTTGCAAGGTATTAATTCTACTACCGCCATCACCTGCGGGCCAATCAGAACGCTGCTCACTTCAAGCCAGCCGCCCAACATCCAGCCACGATGGCTGTCTGCTGTCAGGTACAATCTCGGGCGATACAATTCAGATCCAATACAGATCCATAGGGAGGAGGACAACAACAGAGGACAAATGAGCAGAACACACAGCTGCAACCATCATCATCCACCTTCTACGCCACCAGCAATTTCAAAGCTGACGACTATTTTCTCTCTCTCTCTCTTTTTTATCCTTGTGTTTTCCCATCTCCACTTCATTGTGTTCATCTTCGTCTTAATCAGCATTCATGCTTATCCCTCCCCATCAATCACAATCTTTGATGACCGCATTTCGCTTTCTTAATGCATACTCTTAAGGCTTCTCATCGGCACGAACGAACCCCTGAGTCCTGCCTTACCTTATCCCTCTCTTATGCATCTGCATCTGCATCATCCATCTTGCTTATCCAACGAGCGATAACAGACACGCCAAATCAGAAGTCAGAAATCAGAAACCAACTCTACAGCTTCCCGTTCATTGCCCGTTTTCGCCGTACCTGCACACATGCATGCAGTAACCAACCTTCCATAACCATAACCACAACTTCCCCCCCTCAAGATCGCATATTCCAAGAAATCCGGTACCCCTCCTTCTCTTGTGCACACAAAAACATGTTCAATTCGGAAACTTCAATTATCACATCACATCACATCACCCCTCACAAAGAAACTTCCCTTCTTTCCCTCCGTTCCGTTCTAAGAATACCAAGCATTTAGAATTGAAATTACCCTTTCCAAAAACAGCCTGGATTCTCCCCACATGATCTGGAAATCTATTAAGATTGCACTGCACTTCTCTCGCTTGTGAAGAAGATCCCAGCTCCGCTCCCAAAGTAGAACAGCCTTTCCGCCTCCCTCGACTTAGCCGCTGGCTGCCATAAGTAAAGTAACACCAGCTCTCTCTCTGCTGAATAAAATGTAACTTATCTAAAGTTAATCCAAACCCCTCCCCTCTCTCAAAAACAATTCAACCTAAAGTAAATTTACCTATTCGACTTTTCATTTCCCTTTCCAATTGAAAGTTTCGCTCTTCAGATCCCACCCTCCCGCACCATGCACACCCATCTCACCAAGACCATGGTTCGTTCCTCCCTCCCCTCATTCGTTCGTGCATCAAAGTCCCGTTCCGTCCATCCGTCCATGCACACGTGGTTCATCAAGCCTGTCACGGATTCCGAACCCCCAAATTCAAAATCCAAAACAAGAAACAAGAAACAAATTCATGCCTAGACAGACCACTCGGCATTTTCATGCGATTCATGCAGCCCAAACCGCTCTCGCTTGGACATGCAAGAACAGCTCGACTAAAACCAAACCAGACCAGACCAGACCAAACCAAAGTGAAGCTACAGTAAGTACGGGATGTTTTATTCTGAAAGAAGAAGAAGAAGCGGAAACCTTAAAAAAAAAAAAGTTTCCCTCCCGCTTGATCGTCATCTAAGTAAAATTTACTCGGATAAGTTATTCGCAAGTACGACCAAATAAACTTCGATTGGCGGAGGAAAGCTACGAGAGGAAGAGCTTGGAGGTCAATCAGACATTCGTTGATCGTTTAGGTTTATTCCTTTTTCTCTTATGTTACGTTTTCACCTCCCTTCAAAAGAAAACTGCAATATCCTCTTCTTATTCCCATCGGATCTCACCCACTTCATTGCGCACATTCTCACACGGAGAGCGTTCCAGATAGAAAGTTTTGAGTTTGGACGTTCGTTGAACGGTTTGCTCTGGTTTGTGTTTTGAGTTTTCTTTTAAACGGAAGTTGAGGAACTTCGGACTTCGATATCCTCTTCCTAGCCTATCCTATCGGATGATACGGTACCTACTTCACGCACATTGTGGTGCGGAGAGAGGGCTACTGAGCGAAACCTTATATTTAAGAAGAAGCAGCTTAAACCTTCTCTGTTCTGTTCTGCTCTTTCTTTCAAAAGAAAACTTCGATACATTCTTTCCTATCCCATCGGATCCTACCTCTACACACACTCTACCGGAGAGCGCTCCAGAAAGGAAGCTTGGAGTTCCGAGGTACCTTGAGCTTATGATACGATCGCTTTCTCTCTACTTTACATTCTCCATCCCGAGTTATCACTCAAGTTAAACTTGCAATATCCTCTACCATCAAACAAAAACAAGGCAGTTTCAAAGGGATTCATATACAAAAGTAGTTTGTGGGGGATATGAAGAGCGCTATGAGGGCTGTTGAGAGGGAGATTAAGAGAGGGGTTTTTGGGTTGTGATGTAGAGGTGTTGAATCGATTGTGACCTATTTCCAAGGAAATGTCGGTCGGAAATAGTTAAGTTGAAAAGCTAATTCATGACAAGAGAAAAGAGAGGCGATAATTATATTCTTCCGTATCATTTTTTCTTCTCTACGGTACATTTGCTCAGCTGTTGAGAAAGAAAAGAATAAGACTGTGATACACCTTGCTGGCTGCACTGAACATGTCTTAAGAAACAGCAGCTACACCTTCTTCTACCTCTGACTCCCAACTGTATTTCTCGGCGGTAACAGTTCTCTTATACCAAGCAATATGTATCTCTCCTCTTCGTCATCCGTTATGTAGGAAGATTGGCGTAGCGAGGGAAATACAAATAAATTGAACTGCTTGAGGGTTTTTCTCCCGCCTCACCTCGTTTAGGCAGTGTAGCATCGCATCTCATTCCCAGCATTTGACTTGCTACACTACTATTTCTAATGTTAGAAAGAACAGCAGGGTTGTGCAACTTCGTATATATATATTTTACCGATGCAGTATTCTCGGCCTTCCCGAACCGCTTCACGATCAGCAGCAACGCTCGTCTTCATCAATACATACGTTTTACTCAACCTGGCACGGTAGTTTGTTTGACTGGTTTCCGTAGGTATGACAGATCAACTCCAAATACCAAGAAAGCTTACAAAGAGCCCTCATCTCATCCGATGGCCCGATTCAATCTCCAAAATTAGAGTTAACGTTACGTGCAGTACGTGAAATAGTACAGTGCAAGAGAGTGCGAACGCAGATTCCCGATGTGGGAAAGAAGATCGCCTCGGTTGACGTGAAAACGAAGGGGGAAAACACACCACGACCGAGATATTGCTATTTTGGGATGCTACTCTGTGACGATGATGATGAACCTCGCATCTAGTCAACATGGTGAAGTAGAAGCTTCGTATTTGGAAGTTCAGTAGTAGTAGAGTGCTGATTGCGTCATAGGAGATGTCTTTCACTTGTTGACTGGTGAGATGGCGATGGAAATTTTTGAAGTAATGCACAGGATACGAGGGGACATAGCTGTGGAGAGGAAGCTTGTTGGATATAAGTAGTGGAAAGTCGGTATCGAGAATGATTCAATTGATCAGACAGCGTCATTTCACCTCATCTACCAATCTCACCACCAATCTCAACCCCCCAAGCCAAACCACTCAACTACCCACCACCCCCCACATCGAAGATGAAGACCTCAAACACCTTCCTAGCATTCAGTTCCTTCCTCTCTAACATTCTCGCTCTCCCCACCACCACATCGTATCCCACATCCCAACCCCCATCCTGGCGCATCACCAACTACACCGAAGGCTGCTCACCCGGCGGTTGCATATACAGCTTCAACATCGCCTCTCCATTCACCCCATCATCCCTTAACGAGCCAGGTGAGTTCACACACAAACATCCAAGCCCTTCTCCAAGAAGGCAGACCAGACAAAACCCATCACACCTCCTTAGTACCATCACACCCCAAACTCCTCACAAACACATCATCCCCCTCAAACAAAAGATCCACGCGCTAACCCACCTCATAAGCCTTCAAAACAATCTGCACAGGCACCAACGTCGCCGGAAAAATGCAAACCTGCAACAACCCCTCCATCTCAGCGAACGAGTTACCTGGTCCAGGGAAGTTCACTTTGGTTGTGCAGCATGAGTGGACTACTCGGGAGGGTGTTACGTATTTTGTAAAGGGGAATCAGACGGTTGAGATTGGGGGGTATCCGAAGGGGTTTTTGGTGCTCGAGTCGGAGGTTAGTGCTATTGCGTAGAGAGAGAGGTTGTGATGGAGGGAGAGGAAGGAAGAGAAGGGACGAGGTAGATTACATTGTATGGTGTTTTGTCCTGCATTGCTATATCTGTTTTGGTCTTTTGTATTCATGGCATTGAGATACTGTGGTACGGAGAGGGTATGATCACCTTGAATACAATTTTTTTTAATGCGGACTTCTGTTGGAATCGCTCACTAGACGTAGAGAGTTGTTTTGGGGATGCAGTTGAGCTGGTCCGAGACTTACAGCGAGACCTCCAATCTCCCACCATTGCTCCTCCCATTCATTCTATAATCCCAGAATATATCAGAGCAACAAAATGTACATATCGTCTTTCCTTTCCTAATGCACAGCTTACCATCTATCCTCTTGACCCAGCTCCAATGAGCGGGCCCTAGCCGGCAACACATCGACCCTCCCCAACTCTCGCTTAAAATCCCCGCAAGTTTCTCAGGTAAATAACGAAATAAAGCAGTCCTCTACCATCCACCCTGGAAACAGGACGATAGCAGTTAGATGTCCAACTAAAAATTTCTAATCTTACAAGATGTATCCACCATGCGGATCACTCCAATTGACGATGAGCCTAAGTGACTGAAATGGAATTCTAGCTTGCTGCCGTTTTGGGGGACGGATTTTGGTGAGGGAAGATTCTCTTTCTTGTCCCCCCCCCCAAAATTGGTTTGATTTTAAGACCGGTTAATTTGCTTTAAAGAATTTGAGTCCTAATCATTCACTCACCTTGAGATTGATTATCAATAGGCGTTGTCGTTTATATGCGAGTTTAGAAGTGAAATGAATCCCTAGCAAACCAGAATCCCTATCCCCATCGTCCTCAGACTCTTTCCTACTTACTGAATTATACATCTGACAAAATTAACGCCAAACTGCGCCTCCGTCTTAGAAACAGAAAGATGGTAATCAAGAGGCTCAGCAGGTCTTCTGAGCTAGTAATAATTCACAATCAGCCTCGTCCAGCTATCCAAGAGGAAGAAAGATGGGTAAGTGGACAAAGGAATGATTATATTTTGCTGCTGTTTTGAACAATGCCTTTCAGGGAGGGGAATCAATAACTTCTTTTTAACTTTCCCAAGAGCGATAGTAATTTCCTTCTAGAGTTTCAATTACCGTATTATTTCTAATAACCCGATCAAATGTAGATTGCTACATTTGTCAGAGGTCTACTTGTGGGGATTGTAGGGTGGTCACTTTTCACCGAATTCAAATTACTTCATGTGGCGCACAATAATAAGATTTCTAAATAGCTACTAAGCAAAATATCAATGTCTGAGTTTTATTGCAGAATGTCTTTGAGGTTTAATTGTAAATACAATCATTGTCTTGAGTAGTAGACAAGCAGCGCGAAAGGCCATGTGAGTGATTTCCTTGCACTTACAACAAAAAGCTATGCCTCAAGGAAAATTTCAGTGACAAAGAGGAAGGACTATGCAAACCAGAACAGTTCCAGCGAACCTTTCTTGCTTTCGAATACTACATCCTGTTTCTGTGGTTCTTTCTACATCTATGAACAGAAAATAAGAACGAAGAAAGAAAGAGGACTTTTCACTGTTCAAACGACAGGTATATAAATCCTCAATCTTTCAGTGTATTTTACTTGATCATTCACACACAGACTACCTACCTATCATACTATCACTAATATCACATCATCACAGCACTGAAAAAGGAAAACCTACAACTAGACTAGATCCTTCAAAAGTCTAAGCAACAATCTTCCACCATGTGCAATTCCACACTCGTCCACTACAGCTGCGGCCACTGCATCCTCAACTTCGTCTACTGCGAACCTTACACCAAGCTATATACCATGGAGCGCCATCTAGCCCGGTCGGAAGACTTCCACTCCGCAGAATACCAGTACCTCCTCACTGAAGTATTTGAGTTGAGTTGTCTCGTAACCCCCGGCGGAACCGAGACCCAATCCTGGGATGACGCGGAGACCTGTGAAGGCTTTGGCGGATTGTGCTCGAGAGATCCGAATTTCCAGTTGTGGAATATCGGATGGACGACTGATGGGAGAGGCCCTTTGGACGCTCCGTATCGGGACTTGGCTCATTGGGTTGAGGTCATGCGCGGAATTCTTGAGGCGATGCACGATAGGGCCAATGGACACTATGATCGCTATCAGGCAATAGCTGATATGGAAAATGCGTGGCAGCAGCAATAGATTATTTGCTGTAGGGCTTGAGTAGTTTCCATCTCCTTAGTATTCGTAGTCATTAGAATTTGATTTTTTTTTCCTGGGCGGGGGTTTTTATATTTATACTTATTTTTTTTTATCGTTTGGAAATACCTGGAACTCAACTGTGAAGTGATAATAAGGAAAAAGCAACCAGATGGAGGGTTTGATAACAATTGGAATTTGGCCTTTCAACTCAACTCAACTCACCGCACCGACTGTCTTTGTGAACATTCGATAATTCTCTGATTTATATATGAAAGCCCATCATCTCCTTCACTTCTATAGGAGCAGAGTAGAGCAGATGCCGAAGCTACCCCTTCTCAAAATAAGCGAAGAAAGTCAACAAGTGAAACAAGCTACGGCAACCTGCTCTAAAAAGAATCGCCTTGCCACTTTAACTCTCTAATTATAAATATCACCTTCTATACAATCCCGAGATCTCTCGGAACCCTTAAAAAGAAAGCAAAAATGTTTTTTTGAAGATGCCCGGAATTGCATCAGGTTTAAGCAACACAGAGCCACTCACGCTGACGACTGGACCCATATGCTCTACGTATGTAGGGTCACAGAAGTTGCAAGGACGAGGCCACCACATATAACTAATAAGCGAGCTATAACTCTAACATGTTCTAAAAGCCCTTGTGCTAGTCGCGTCTATCTTCAACATAAGACCTTAATATCCGTATAAGCATATAAACCTTGCAGAAAACTCAACCATCACAACCCAGTCCCTCCACCTCAAGTATAGATTCAACTTCAACGTTCAAGAAACACAATCAACAAATCCGGCAAACACCACGTAACACTAAACCACCACCCACTCGAACACCCACTGCAGACAAAACCACCAGACCAACCCGCCAAACCTAGACCCACTGTGGAGTGGAGAACACCTAATAACCAGCACACAACAGGAGAGGTAATTAGCGTAAAGTGAGTTACGAAGGAAACTGCTAGACTTTGAGAAATTCACGAATCAATTAGTTATATATTTAAACATTACAAATTATCTGCGGAGAGGAGGGGAGGGAGGAGAGGAGAGAAAGATCTATCAGATAGAATAAAAAATAAGACGGTTTGCCTGATGTTGTAGAAGATAGAAGTGTTGACTGTTTACATGTCGGGAGAGTCTGCCCGGTCAGGTGGTAAAGAAGCACCCGGGAGTCCTCTCTACTACACCACTTACTTCCTCCTAAGTAAAGCAACCCCAGCATAGCCCAACCGAAGAAAGGGAGAAGAGAAAAGAAAGGATATGCAAAATCAACACTTACCCACCTAAGCGCTTGGGTATGTAAGCGAGCGATCTTTATCTGGTGCATTCATGGTGGATGATTTGCGTGGTCGTATGGAGGAGGAGATATGCTACATGATATTTAGGACTTTGTTTACAGGATAGTACTACCTACATAAGAGTCGACGGATGGATGAATCATGAATCATGAATTGGGTTTACTGAAAGCGCGTAGCCTTTAATTTTTAATTTTTAGCTTTCTTATCGAATAGTGTACGTATTTTGTGGTGTGTGCATAATGTGTTGTAATCTTCTTCTTGCTTTCGTCATGTGTACTGTACTTAGGCAGTTATTCGCACTTAAGATCCATAAAGTGGGATGGATGCATGGGACAGGGGGAAATAAACAATCCAACCAAGTCAGCACTCACTCACGAGTCACAACAGGTACGGTGGTACTAAAACGCAGATGCGAACGCAGTATATTCTACCACCTCTCTATCTAAAAAATTTCTCCGCATACTAGCACGTAGCTGTGAAGAGAGCACATATACCCCTTAAGGGTATCTCTATGTGCGAAGGTGGCCTGTTCGGTATGGCTATGGCTACCGTCCCCTCATCCCGAGGTGTCAGACCCAAAAAAAGACCCAGACCCAGACCACCAGGGATTTCCAGCCAGAAGAAGATGTTGAAGTTCTCCCTAACGCCAGAAAAAGTGTGCTATGCTGCTCTCTATGAATGCAGTTGTAAAATATCAAAATCAAAATCGGGAGAAAGGCAAACACCCTCCTGTCTGCGAGGGGAGGGGTGTCTGGCCTTTTTGTATATCTCCCCCGTTGATGTGTGATGCATGCCCCTGCCTTATCTACGGTCTATGTTGAAAGACTTTTATCTTCTTGCTTGTCCTTTTTCTTTGTGCAAAAGCCTGCTAAACGAAAAAAAAAAAAAGTTTTCAAAAGAAGAGAAAGCTTCGAAATATTAATCTCTTGCTGGAACAGAAAACAGGAAAAGCACCGCGTCTTGATGGAAGAAGCATGCCAAGTTGTCGAATCAAGAAAGAAAAACTCCGTTGTAACCCCGAGGTCGTTGAGACCATACCCTTTTTTCGTCAAATCATTTCGCCGTGAGATGTCCATAAGGAAAAACAGATGTTTCTGCCCCCGGTAGAAGACGTTGAGTCATTCTACCATATTCATGGCAATGTAGTAGTGTGATGTTGTTTAGAGGGTGAGGATCTTTGGCTTCTCCCAGCTGAAGTTCTGGTTGGTGAAGTGGCCGTTCTTAGCAGTTTGGAAGTAGATAGGGCGGGCCAAGTCGAGCTCCTTGACAATGACACCGGGGCGGAGATCGAAGTTCTTGTTGATGATCTCGACGAGCTCAGCAGAGGTCTTGTTGGAGGTACCGTAGGTATCGACGTAGATGGAGAGTGGCTCTGCAACACCGATGGCGTATGAGAGTTGGACGAGAGCACGGCGGGCGAGCTTGGCGTTGACCAAGGACTTAGCAACCCAACGGGCGACGTATGCGGCAGATCTGTCGACCTTGGAGAAATCCTTTCCGGAGAAAGCACCACCACCGTGAGCACCCCATCCACCATATGTGTCGACAATGATCTTTCGGCCAGTGAGACCAGCATCACCTTGTGGTCCACCGATGATGAAGAGTCCGGAGGGTTGGATCTAGTGGCGAATTAGCAAATATAAAGTCTGCAGAAATTTGGAGACCATACGTGATAGATGGTCTTGTCATCCAAGTACTTGGCAGGGATAACAGCCTTGATGATCTTCTCCTTGATCTCCTTTCGGAGCTGCTCAGTAGAGATATCCTCGCTGTGCTGGGCAGAGACAACAACGGTGTCTACTCTGACTGGGACAACAGCACCGTTGTCGTGCTTGTACTCAATGGTGACTTGAGTCTTGGTATCTGGTCTGAGCCATGGCAGGCTTCCGTCTCTGCGAGCAGCAGACATAGCAGCATTGAGCTTGTGTGCCAATTGAAGAGTCAATGGGAACAGCTCTGGGGTCTCGTCGGTGGCATATCCGAACATGATACCCTGATCACCAGCACCCATCTGCTCGAGAGCTTTCTCGTAGTGCAGACCTTGTGCGATATCTGGAGATTGCTCCTCGATAGCGACCAAGATGTTGCAAGTCTTGTAGTCGAAACCCTTCGCCGAGTCGTCGTAACCGATGTCCTTGATGGCGTTTCGGATGACCTTTTGGTAGTCGAGGTGGGCCTTGGTGGTGATTTCACCAAAGACCATGATCATACCGGTCTTGGTGGCGGTCTCGCAAGCAACCTTGGAGAGGGGGTCAACTGCTAAGCAGGCATCGAGGATTGCATCGGAGACTTGATCAGCGATCTTATCTGGGTGGCCCTCTCCAACAGACTCGGACTGAGGGGGATCGTCAGTAAAAGGCATGGCTGTGGCACCCCAAAGAGAACACCTACGGTGAACAGGAAATGTCCCTGATTGTGGTGAGCAACTCCATTAGTGGTGACCATGATTGCGGTATTTGGAGATCAAGTAGAGGAGAGGCGAGGTATGGCAGGAGGATGGAGGAAGGATTGTTGTTGTGTTGGAGACAAAGGACAAGTCAACAAGTGAGGGTTTAAAGAGAAGTCGAGAGAGAGAGTAGAGTAGAGTTGTTGTCAGTCGCAAAAGTTGAGGGAGAGCACGCTAGACAAAGCGGCCGTGCGCCAAATTCCCTCCCCTCCCATCGATGGTGTGCTTGCTTGTGCTCCGAGTCGGCTCTCCGATATTGACAGCCCGTCCCCGTCTCAGTCAGTCAGTTACAACTGTAAACTTCCACGCACTATATGATTAAACAATCCGAAAAATTAACAAACAAGATCCGTGGCTATTTTCGAACATCCTTCCGTTTTTTTGCTTCGAATTCGAGTTGCGTAAGGCTAAGATATAAAGTGTTGTTCCCCTTGGATTTGGTGTTCTTCTCCGACGGAGGGGCTCGGTCAACGGGGGGAATGGGATGGGATGGGATGGACCTTTGAAGGGAGGAGTTTCACCGCCTTCAACCCCTCCTTGTTATCTATCATTGATTCAATTTCGAAGATTCATAAGAAGCTGAAGATCACTCATTGAAAATCCTACGGTGGGGTTCAAAGACTCCATGTTTATCAATAATTCGTGAACATATTCCCAACTTTGTCACCCGTCTCTCAGTGTACAAAGTACTTCGCAGAGACAAGATTGACACGCGCAATCTCAATTTTTTTTTCTGTCAAACCATCTCGGAATAGACATCCCAGCCAGCCACCTCAACTCGAGCGGCACGGCAAATCATATACGCCACGTGCCTGAACGAATACGCAATCAAGCCTGAGCATCGAGGCACGAATATGCAGCCTTGGAGGAATTTCTCCAGCAGAAGAAAAGGCTGAAGGTCAGATAGACACAGACAGACTAGGATTTCATACCCCGCCATCAACACATCCACCCCACGCCCGAAGACACCAAACGACGGTTTGCAACTTAGAACACCATGAGTAAATTCGGTGTTCTAGTTATGGGCCCTGCGGGTGCTGGAAAGGTATGTATTTCCCTCTGTCAACGCCATTTAACAACGAATCATAGATAATTAACAAATAACATAAACAGAGCACCTTCTGCTCCTCCCTCATAACCCACCTCCGCAACAACCGGCGCTCCTGCTTCTACGTGAACCTAGACCCCGCCGCCGAAGAATTCACGCACGAGCCCGACCTCGACATCAAAGACCTGATCTCCCTCGAAGACGTGATGGAAGAGATGGGACTCGGGCCCAACGGCGGACTGATCTACTGCTTCGAGTTCCTGCTCGAGAACCTCGATTTCCTGACCGAGGCCTTGGATCCCCTGACGGAGGAATACCTCATCATTATCGACATGCCGGGCCAGATCGAGCTGTACACGCACATCCCTATTCTGCCCGCGCTGGTACGACACTTGACGCGGACGGGCGCGCTAGATATCAATCTGTGCGCGGCGTATCTGCTCGAGGCGACGTTCGTGGTTGATCGTGCGAAGTTCTTTGCGGGGACGTTGAGTGCGATGAGTGCGATGATTATGCTGGAGGTGCCGCATGTGAATATACTGTCGAAGATGGATCTGGTGAAGGGGCAGGTTGGGAAGAGGGAGTTGAAGCGGTTCCTGGATCCGGACACGACGCTGTTGGATGATGATCCTGCGGAGGGGGAGGCGGATGATGGGGTGGGTGAGGCGGCGGATTCACAGACTGTGATGCGCGGGGCGAGTTTTAAGAGGTTGAATAAGGCCGTTGCGGGCTTGATTGATAGCTTCAGCATGGTGTCGTATTTGAGGCTGGATGTTCAGGATGAGGATAGTGTTAATGGGATCTTGAGCTATATCGATGATGCGATACAGTTCCACGAGGCCCAAGAACCGAAGGAACCTAATGATGAAATCGATATGGAGTATGGCGATGATGAGTGAGTTGGGAAAGGACTGGTTTGATTTTGGCGTTCAGGCCGGAAAGGAAGCAGGTTGCATAGCGTAGGCGTTTGTTAATGATATCCAGAATTCTGTAAACATCTTGCCTGTCGCTTCTGTTCCTGTACAACGTGCAATATTCATACTTGATATGCCGCCCGATGCCACTCCCATTATGATACCCAGAAGTTCAGCGAATAAAGTATGCATGACACCGCATCCTCCATAGTATAATGATGCCGGACTCCAAATAATATGCAGCCATCCCAAGCTGCCGGGTCAAAATCCAAACCCAAACGCCAAATGCAACCCCTCCTCTCGAATTACTCTTCATTTTAACAACTCTCTCTCCACCACCTCCACCCTACAATCCATCACCTCCACGAACTCCCAGCATTCGTCCTCCCACCACCATACGCACCCCCATACCCCTTCCCGCTCCCACTCCCAGCACCCCCTCCAGCACCATTCTGATTCTGATACCCCTCCCACCGCCTATACTCCCTCTCCCAAACACTCCCCACCTCACTCGCCCACCTCCCCAGATCCTCCCCCGTCCTGCCCACCCCCCTCTGCCAAACCACACTAACGATCAACACCACTACGCCCCAAAAAAGTAACCTCACCATCATCCTAAACCAAAACATCATGACTCTCCGGACGAATAGCAGGATCTGCAGGGTGAGGATGAGGAGCAGGAGGATAGCGGCGAGAGAGAGGATCGCGGGGGAGGCGTGCAGCGTGTTGAGGAGGGAGGTGAGGTAGGGTGTTAGGAGGGGGGTGAGGCGCGTGGAGAGGGTGTGGAGGGTTGAGAGGGGGGCGCGGGTGTAGGGCTCGAGGGTTGAGAGGATGGTTAGGAGGGTGGGTGCGTATTCTAGGTTGGGTTAGTTATTATATTTAGATTCATATTTATTGTTATGTTATAAGAGGAAAGATGGGAGGAGAGAGGGACTTACCTTCGACTAGATCCATGATGGGCGAGTATGCGATGCGATGTGGAGATGCGATTCTGGAGCTTGTGATGTGTTGGCGCGGAAGGAATCGCTGAGGGTGGATGAAAGTGTTTGTGCCGATGGCTCTTTGGTTTAGGTGACTTGTTATCTCAGCGCGCTTTGTGTTTTGAGTGAAATGGAACTGGGTGTTCACTTTCCGCGTTGAAAGAGTCGCTGATGCTCGGCGCGAAAGTGTAGAACCAGCTCACCCATGTCATATCGCTTAGCGCGATTTGCACGTGCAATCCAGTAAGTCAACAACAACAGCCCCCTATTTGCTTGGTTTGCCATTGGTAACTAGAGACATATAGAAATATATTCATATTCATAGTCACTAGCATATGTATGTATGCAAATGCAACATCCTGTACAAAAACTCTCCGAGCGCCATTGCTATGCAACCCAACCATCCAACTGAGCCCATCCAGAGCCATGCCATGCTATGCAAAACCATACCCGACCCCAACACTGACCTTTCAGTATCCCGAACTCCTTCTAAACAACTCATGCAAGGTCATCAATATCATCATTATCGTCCCATCCCAATGTCTTGTAGATGGATTCATCTTTACTCTGACCTACACCTCCTCGCAGCCCTCCATCTGCCGCAGCATTCCTCAAAAGCTGATCGTTCTCTTTGTCGCTGCCTAAGCTTGCCATACTGGGATGGCCATGGTCGAGACTACTCGCCGGTCTTTTCTTGACTGGCGTATCGTCCACCTCGTATGATAGCGAAGTTGACGGGTTCTTCACGGCTGAGTCAGGTACAGCAGTGAACAACTGAGCACTTGACCGACGCACATGTAATGGCGAAGAAGGAATCCCACCAAAATCCATCTCTGCCGTCGACCTTCTGGGGAAAGCAGGCACAGATTTTCTCGTTGGAGTTGCCTGGACATGCGAGAATAGAGGGTTGTTTTGAAGGCCACCACCAGATGACCGAGAAACGGATTGCGGGATCCGAGGAATGCTCGATGCGGGGACCATGGAAGCCTCTCCAACCATACGTTCCAGACTCGACATTTGGGACTGTTGTGCAAACATGTCCCTCTGGCGATTGGCCTTTGGCGTTGCTGAGATCTGAACTCCTTGGAATAGGGGATTTCGGATGGGCTTCTTCGATTTTCGAGAACTTGCAGATCGTTTCTCAGCGGTCTCGGCTAAGGCCTTTCCAGCCAACTCACGATTTGGCTTCTTGAGAGCAGAAATCGCCTCCTTAAGTTCTGCGTCTATAATTGCCTGCTTCTTCGCTTTTGCGTTCATCTCAGGTCCCAGACTACCGAGGTCTACTTCTCGTCTGGAGAATCGTTTCGAGTTCAGTACACCACCTCTCGATGCCTCCAGATTTTGTGAATCGGCGGTAGGAATACTGGATAGTGATGGAGCCTCGCTCACTTCCCTCTTCAGTCCCGGCATGATGGGCATCGTAGCAGATCTCATCAACGCAATTTTCTTGTTGGGACCTCGAGACATGCTTCTTCGCTCGCGATCATCTGTCAGCACTCGTTTCAGGCTTTGGCGGGGTTTCACTGGAACTGGTCGTTTCGTTGCAGCACCAGGCCTCGAAGGGGCACCAGAGAAACTGGAGGATTTGGAAACCTTTGGCTTTGGGGGCGAGACTACAACAGGACCTCCAAGCTTCCGATTTATGACTGCACAGCGATCGGGAAGACGTGATTGGAAACTGTAACGTTAGAAGGGCGGAGGCATAACGGCTTGGGACAACTTACAATGGAGCAATCACTTCAACGCAGAAGTCCCGAAGTATGTTGTCAGTGTGCTTCGTTTGATTCAAAAGGCCAGTGGGGTTATCGGAGGTGTTTTGTGATTCTCCAGGAACTGTATTCATCGACTCAAGAGCAAGAGATTGCCATATGCATAACCTGTCAATATGAACATCAATGAGCATTGTGAGGTGGTCAGGCTTCTTTGACTTGGCCGGCTTTTCTTTTGATCCGACGGTTTCTGTAGATGGGAGGGCTGTAGGCAAGCCCACTCCAATATCCTCTGTTGATATCGCTAATGGTTGAAGAGCAAGAACCTCGAGGATCACGATCATCTGGAGCTGAGTTTCTCGGATCCGTAGTTGAGAAATCCGGGTTCTGGTGAGTTCGTCACGGGAGCTGCCAGGTGCCCCTGTGTCGGCATCATCATCATGAGTTGCCCACCAGCGTCGTATGAGAGGCTCCTCTGTAGGGTACAGCCCGTTCTTTCCAGGCTTCATCTTTTTGCTGGTCCTCTTTTTCTTGGGTTTCCCGCCTGCTTGAGCTGCGTCATCTGCACTGTGATCATGGATATCGATTAGAGAGACACATGTGGGAACACCGTCTCGATACTTCTTCTCAAGCAAAGTACTCGACATAACCATGCTCTCCAGAAAGGCGATGTGTTCGTTTAGGTCAAGGTTTGAATCATAGTCAAGATGGAATGCAGCCCGAGCCCGGGATAATGGACCTTTCGCAAAGTATGCTAATGAAGCCTAGCCAAGTCAGTACAGGATCAAAACAATATCGGAGCTCGGCTTGCCTTCGAAAGGTACAGTGCTTCCAAATAATGGGTCCGAACATTGTCAAATATATCGGCTGCCGTGGGTTGCACTGCAATATCATCCACGGGAGCCGGAGGGAGGCAATTGACGCTTTTTGCTGTAGCTTCTTGTATACTGCTTCTCTCTTCCAAAGGCGCAGGAGAATCAACAAGTACTGGCTGGGATTCTGGTTTAACAATTGGAGTTTGTGAATCTGATTGAGATTCGGTCAAAAGACCCGCTGACGGGCGCTTCACCATAGATTGTATGGCCTCGATTGCCAAACGCTTCTTCTTGCTGTACTTGTTGATTTCTGGAGCAGAGGTTGGCAAGTTCGAAGAGTGATCGAAGCCAGCTCTCTCTGGCAAGTCTTGCATTGAAACCACAGCTGCCGCTCTTAATTCCTGCAAATTGACCCATGATCCGAGTTGCAGCAGTACGTAGAGACCCCGGCTTTCGCGTTCTACTGCGTATAGTATTCGAGTATCATCAAGTCTTGCAATCAATACCGTTGGCTGACTTCCCATACGTTCTTCCAGTTCCAGTATTTTGACATGGGTTTCAAATAGCCTTGAATTGGCCAGTCCTTTCGCAGTGGAGAGTATGTCGAAAGAGGAGAGGGGAAGGTTGGATCGCGGTAATAGCATCAGTGGTTGGAGGGATTGTGGTTTGACAAAACCAGAAGAGGGATATGGCTGGATTTCTGTTAGAATTGGGTGCTGTGTGCTGAGGTTCCTCACTCACTCGCACAACAAACTTGTCTCTCAACAGGTCTTCCATAGTATTGCCATCCCGCTTGCGCTTCTTTCCCCCAATCCCTGCGCCATCGCTGAGGTTCAGTGAAGTGTCAGATGCTGGCGTGAGAATACCAGAACGCGTCGCCGACGCGACAAAGGCCTCAATCTGGCTTGACATAGCAATGCAGTATCGATAAATGGTGTCATGAGGTCCTCGTTACTTCATACAAGGACCTCGATCGTCGTAAGGCTGCTGAAATGTTGCTGGTGGGTATAAGAATGAGGTCAAAGTTCTGGGAGCTGGATGGGCAACGCGCTCTCCGGGGGATCTTCGGGACGAGATTGCCCCACCAGACCAGCCATCAACTTTGGCCAACCACTCAAGTTGGTATCACTTACAGAATTTAGTTGGCAATCTGGTGTTCTTATTTACAGATATGCTTGCTGATAGTAATGAGCGTAGCAAGTGAACCTAAGATGCTCTATTCAGAAACCATTTCTTGGATCTATGGACTTACTAAAACGCGAATCATTTCATTCTTTTGCCTCTTTGGGTGTGCGATGCAGCCACTTACAAGAGACGTGGAAAGCATGCACCCAGAGAAATAATAACCTTCAGTCAGCTACCTCTGGAGTACGATCAACCCCTACAGTACCTACCCTAGCATTCCAATTGCTTCTTAGTAATTGCTTCTTTTGCCAGCAATCAAAAAAACCAAAGATTAGGCTGTTCATAACGCTTGTCAGCTATAGTAGGCCAGGTATAAAACTCGGGTCAGAACCCATTTCCGGATTGGCGGTACGACGCGTGAAAGATATCCAAGGCAGAAGATCAAATTCCAGGCCAGTTCCTTGGATACTTTATGCTCTGCAGCAGCTGATTCTTGGCTATAGCCTTGTCCAAGGATGAAGTTGAGCCAAAGTTGAAAGCTGGCAAAGTTACTGGCTCTGCATATCAAAGTCGTTGTCCTTGGGTGGCAAATCCTACGCGTACGTGAGGCGGAAGGATCCTGAGATCCGGAGCCTTGAGAGGATGAGCTGTAAAGTAAAGATTGTAGAAAGGAATTATGAAAGCCGCATAAGAATTACATCTGATTTTGCCCACCTCGATTTATCAATCGAAAGCTGTTTTGTTATTTATCTTTGTGCCTTCCTTACGATCTTGCGAAGTCCTCTGGAGGATCCGGAAGTCTGCTCCCAGAAGCAGCGCCACAAGATATCTCATCCAACCACAAGTCTTCGAGCCCAAGCCCAAGCTCAAGCCCACCGCCGTACAGCTTCCATCAACCTCTATGGTTCGACGGCGTTTTCGGAAGCTATCCCAACGTCCATAGAAAACTTCAAGTCCTCAGGGCAAAATCCGTCCTGCTTCCTATCGGTCTAGTTGGGACTACGACCACAAGCGCAACCGCATCCCAAGATCGTGGATTTGCGGGCAGATCAAAGACCCGTAGTGTCTTGTCCTGTCCTGTCCGATCCCCTGCACTCTCATCGGGATCCTGGACCGACTGACCTACACGCTAACGACAAATTACTTGAGCGCGCTATCAATTGACAATATTGCCTGCCCCAGTCAGAGTCTCGCCTTGCCTGTCCTTTGCTTTCTGCCATGAGTGTTGACTTGTCGCCACGATCAGTACGGTTCTCTCAAGGGCCAGAGGCCAACGACCTGGATAACCTCAAAACCCCAAGGGTTATGGAGCGTCCCCATGTGCAGACGAGCGACTCGGGCGGATCGGGCTCCTCTGCAGATATACAAGATGATGTGCTTGCGGTGGATGGCAGACCCATCGACCAAGCTCCAGCACTTGCGCTGCTTGACCCACGATCTTCCATATCAAGCCTCAATTCGAGTGTGCGGAGTCATCGCGGTAGCACAGATGCCAACGGCATCTATAGAGGGGAGGTGGCATCACCATTCTCCCCAAACACGCCTGTCCTCAACGGCGCAACAAATCGACCTCAGAGACCGACTGCACCTGCGCGAACACCTTCCAGTACATATGCCCCAGCGCGGCGGCCACAGCCACCCTACATCTCGATTGCAGACCGAAACCGTTCCATGTCAACGTCTCGTTTTAGGCAAGATCCCAACGCTTCGTACAGGGCACAAGAGAAGGCATACGTACAACGTCTACGGGAGGATCAACCAATGGAATACTTCGAGCCATACACTCCGAGCATTGGATATGGATCAGATACAGAGGATGAGTCCCCCTCAGAACCGCACTTCGAAGGCGATGCGTACGATCAGGAAACGCTGCTATTCTATGGAAACGAGAGCATGCAACCGACCGCAGAGGATCTTCAGGATCCCGCAAACCGAGAGCGGCTGGAATGGCATGGGATGTTAGCTTCAGTTTTGACGGGGGACGTCGTGAGACAGGAAAAGAAGCGCTTGATAGGTGCATCGGACAAGCAAGGCGCGAATCTCAATACAGAAATATGGCTGGGAATTCGGTCGAAAAACTGTGGCCGAACCCTGGCAGCGCAACGAAGGATGATAGATGACACGCGGGCAACGCTGGACACACTACTGGACGAGATCATCAGGTTCCAGGTTCAAGGGGAGAGCGAAGCGGGCAAACCACCGATTGATCAAGTACGGGATGTTGTTGCGAAAATTGAGAAGTGTGAAAGTCTCTATCCTTCTCGTCTGGCTTTGGAGGTGGCTAATAAGCTCGCCGCTTCCCCTCAATTTCATGCAACTTGTGATGCTGTCATCTCATGGCACAACACTACGGAGCTTATCAATACGGAATTGGGAATCTTGCAGAATTGGGTTGGAAATGCCGAATTGGACTTCAACCGGGCAAAAGAACGGTCACCATCTGGAAACGGACTATCGGACGAATCATCATTCATTGACAGGCTGCTGAAAGAAGATGGCCTTCGGTCGTTACAAGGCGACAAAAGCATCATCATAGGCGTCTCGGAGGTCATCATGAAAGCCAAAAGAACTCTGATTCAGAACTCTGAAGGTTTTGCGAAGCGACATCTTCCTCCGTACATCGAAGAGCTGTTGACTCTCATCAACTTTCCCTCCAGACTGATCGAGGAAATCATCAAGGTCCGACTTCAGTTCGCGAGAAAAATGAAGGATTCTGCTCAGCAGAACTCCATGATGCAAGAGCAAATGATCTCACAGTTCCAAATTCTACTGAAGCTTGCTATACGCATCAAACAAGAGTACTTGACGATTTCTCAACCAGAACCGGGATGGGATCTTCCTCCTTGCATTGATGATGAATCTTTCGATCAGATAGTCCTCGATGCCTTGAAACTTTACTTCAAGATGCTTAACTGGAAGCTTGGTGGGAACAAGAATACCTTCAAAGAAGCCGAGGTCTTGGAGCAGGAATGGGAATTCTCTAACGAGATCGGACGCCATCTCCAAGGTGGTGATGTGGAGGTTGCAGAGCAATTCAGCTCGCTGACACACAAGGCATTCTATCGCCTTAGTCAAACCTTTGAACGGGAGCTTCAACGGAAACCGAAAGAGACTGCTCCCGAAATGACCAAGCGCTACAAGCAGAATCTCGATTCGGTCCGGGTTCGACAACGTATGTTGCAACGTTTTTCGAAGCAGCTCAGTGACCGGTTTGAAAATGCCACGGATTTCAGTTTATCCATGAGACATGAAGCTCTGCAACACCTCTACTCGCGCCTGATTGAAACGGGCCACTTCCTGGTTTACACAGCTAGTATTGAGCACGACGGAATCTTCTTAATTGCTTCTCCAGCTCTTTACAATCGGCCGCAGGATATTCAGTCCATCCTTGGGACATGCTATCATTCTGACCAGGTACCGGAGGATCCCACGAACCCATACATTCTGGTCCTGCGACCTGAGAATGTTGTTCCATGGGACGGAAGACAGGTTGATGCAAATATCCGGGAGCCAGCGACTGATGTCAAAATGGGCCATTTACGGCTCATCGCAGATGGATCACAGATAAGGCTACAAAATGCACGACAGGCATTCCTGGATTCGATCGATTTACACTTGGATATGGTCGTTGAACAGCGATCGAATCTCAAGAAAGTCAACATCAAGTTGACTGAGATCAAGAAAGTCGTCTACAAGCTGTCAAATCTGATCATGGATAGCGTTGAGATTGTGAGAAAGCAGACTGTTGGTCTGGACTGTCAGGAACTCATCCAGACCTGCTTCATTTTCGCAACTGAATTCGGACAGCGATCTCTACTCTACATGGATCGTAATCGGAAGCAGATGAACAATCTCAAATTGACAAAGCTCGCCTTGGACTGGGTCAGCTTTGTTTGTGACGATTGCATTGCGACAGATAGGAAAACTTTCCGATGGGCTGTTCAAGCTCTAGAATTTGCTATGAATATGACACAGGGACAGCACATACTCGCTTTAGGCGAAGACGAGTACACCAGACTGCGTGCTAAAGTCGCAGGCTGTATGTCACTCCTGATCTCTCACTTCGACATCATGGGCGCAAGATCAACTCTCGCTGCCCAGGCCGAGAAGCAGCGAATTGAAGCCATAGCCGGTCAATTCAGGAAGATGGACATGAGCCGCATGTTGGACGATGAAGAGTCTTCCAGATATGTTCGTGAACAGAGACTGGAGGAACTGGCCTGTCTCGACGACGCTCGAAAGCAAAAGGAGGCAGAGAGGCAAGCACTTGGTAGAGTTCTTGAAGAGTCAAGTGAGGCAGACAGATCATTGACCTTCCTCTCGTCATCTGCATCAAATGTGAACATGCGTTGGCAGCAAGGAAATTTTGTTGGTGGTGGTACTTTCGGCTCAGTTTATGCAGCTATCAATCTTGACTCTGGCCATTTGATGGCAGTGAAGGAAATCCGACTACAGGACCCTTCGCTTATCCCCACAATCGCTGGACAGATTCGAGATGAGATGAATGTGCTGGAAGTATTGGATCATCCAAACGTTGTTTCATATCATGGCATTGAAGTTCACCGAGACAAAGTCTATATCTTCATGGAGTTCTGTTCTGGTGGATCATTAGCTGGTCTATTGGAGCATGGGCGAATCGAGGATGAGCAGGTCATCATGGTCTACTCTTTGCAGCTACTCGAGGGTCTTGCATACTTGCATGAGAGTGGGATTGTTCATCGCGACATCAAGCCAGAGAGTAAGTATATCCGATCTTGTGAGAATGACATAACTGACCGCTTTCTTTAGACATTCTGCTCAACCACAACGGTGTCATCAAGTATGTGGACTTTGGTGCAGCAAAGGTCATTGCTCGTCAAGGCAAGACTCTCGTTGCTGCGGAGCCTGGAAAGGCGAACAAGTCCATGACAGGAACGCCAATGTACATGTCTCCCGAAGTCATCAAGGGCGAGAATCCTGGACGTGCTGGAGCCGTCGATGTGTGGTCACTCGGTTGTGTCATCCTTGAAATGGCAACTGGCCGCCGACCATGGGCATCTCTCGACAACGAATGGGCTATCATGTACAACATTGCACAAGGCAACCCACCACAACTACCAGCCATCGATCAACTGAGTCCGGAAGGCATTGATTTCCTGAAACGATGCTTTATCCGCGACCCCAAGAAACGCGCTTCAGCCGCCGAATTGCTCCAACACGAATGGATCATAGCCATCAAGTCTCAAGTTGCCATCGAGCCCAGCACGCCTAGCGATGCCAGCTCCAGTCATTCTCGTGGCAGTATCGGCAGTATCGGTTGATTTACGATCGTAAAAACCTCCCTCTTCATTGCATTTGTTAGTGTGGTGGATTCCAGTTCAAACCTCCGACGTTTCTTCTCTGTCCCATCCATCCGAAAATTCGGATATCGCACCGTTTTTCCACCGCTCTCACGGGGGACGACGAATCCTGTGCCAAGAACGGCACCTCTTTTCAATGTTCCTTTTCCTTTTTTCCGTTTGTCTTGGGATACTTGATACGATACCAATACGCAGCATACGAAGCGGTTATGGGGCATACACGGAAATGCATCAGCGATGAGTTAGGCGTTTTTTCTTCACACTTGAATATTTTGGCTGCCAGACCAGGGCAGAGGAGAGATGGATTCCTCTCGTCGTTTGGGCTTTGTATTTCCTATTTTTGGCATTGCGGACGAAGGCAGTGAGGATGGAGAAGGGAGGAGAGGAGTGTGGTAGACGGACGTTGTTGCTCTGATGTGGATGGAAGATGGTGCATTAGATACTTTGCATTCATTCACCCATCCGCAATATCTGAGCGTAGATGCAGTAAGGACGGAAATACATACATGACGAAGGGGAGGGGTTGGTGGATGAATGAGGAGAAGAAAGGGAAAGTATAGTCGAATAGTAATGAAGTAAATATAATGGCTAGCTACCTATCTCACCACGGCATGACTTACTACCTAGAACATTCAATCAATACCAGTCGGTACCTCACTGTGTGCAAGCTTGGTTCTTGCATGCGCGTTTTTCTATTCTTGACAGCTATACAAGCCGCACCTGCATTGCATTCATTACCAATGCATCCTTATCCTGAGGTAAAGATAGCAAGGCGGATAGATGCAAGGAAACCGTTTTTCTTTTCTTTTTTTTAAGTTGTGCTTTGCTGTACTGTACTGTGCCATGCTGGACATCGGGTTGTTCGATACTGTATTTGCAGAGATGCATGCGCAGAGAGAATGCATCTCATGCTCATGCTCGTGCTCATGCTCGTAAATTTACGAGACTTTATTTTACGGTTTCATCGAACTTCATGCGTATCATCTCTTCTCTTCTCTTGGCTAGATTGGTATGAGATGGAACGGTATGGTATAAAAGGGTAAGGTAGGGTGGCACAGCACGTGTTCTGTTTCGAGAAGGAAGGACTGCTAGAGAGATGGACGGGAATGTTAGTGTTGGGGATGAGATGGAGGGGTGTCAAAGCGTTGTGCTGTTGTGAAGATCAGATCAGCGATCGTCCTGTCCATCTATCTAGGATGACTGATTTATGTTCATGCGCCGCTACACTGTGCGCCGAAATTTCCTCTTTGTAGTATACAGGTATTAAGAATTGAAAGTTTTGCTTTCGGCCATGCGACTAGGTCGAATCGAAAAATTCTATTTACAGGGTCAAATCGAAATTTCCTGTTTGCGATAGTATCTCCGGCCAATAGCTTAGACCTTCGATGCCCGTTCATGCATTGTTCAAACGAGTTCGAGTTGGGGAGATGTTGCCTTCCATAAGCGGTTGATAGGCTCGGCTTGGACTCATACACATGCCATGCGTGCAAGGAGGCACGCTGGCAGTATTTCGTCACATTGATCTGTTCAAATGAGGAGGTTCTCACTCAGTCTATTTGTTCAAGTGACGCGCTCGGTACTGACCTGAGGACCTTTTACATATATAATCCACGATTTCGCAAACTCGTGGAATCTTTCCCCAAGAGCCAACCCCAGTTTTGAATATTCCCAGGTATGTCTCTAGATTCCTTGAATTGAAATAGTAGTTAACTTGAATGAAGTTTGCGATTATGGACGAAAACTACATTTCAAATCCTGCTATCAGGCTTCTAGCAGAAGAAGTTGAATCAGTGCACAGAGGCCGAAGTGCAAAAGCTATGGGACAATATTTTATGGGCGGCATATCCCGCTGCCAAGGGCTGGATGAACGCAAGCAGGCATAGAACTGAGGCGATTGAACCTGACAATGCTGTGTCAAAGCTCATACAGTTAGTTCTATGGCGGCTGGGCAACGATGGATCTTTTGTTCGTAGAATTGAAGCGGCCCAAAGGGCGGGTTTCTCGGAGAGATTTCGACGACAACGTCAACAACTACCTCGACGACTTCTTGGCAGAGTCGGCCAACCCACGTGGCACAATCCTGTTTGGGGCAGTCGAGATTGGGCTTCACGTCATGTTCTACA
Organism: Leptodontidium sp. MPI-SDFR-AT-0119; assembly: GCA_020726505.1. Lineage (NCBI taxonomy): Eukaryota > Fungi > Ascomycota > Leotiomycetes > Helotiales > Leptodontidiaceae > Leptodontidium > Leptodontidium sp. MPI-SDFR-AT-0119. The sequence continues at coordinate 2,469,460 of JAHLEZ010000004.1, read as the reverse complement.
GTCGAGTTCTCCCTCGAGGCGATATCACTCCAATGCATGCCGATCCTCTGCACCTCATCAACGACGCACAAGCTGTCCAAGGGCAATTTCGATACACAAGGAGAATGTACCTTAGCACACTTTGCACCGGCAGCCCGCAGCAGCTGCACCTGAACCCGCACCGCATTATTATCGTGAGGGAAAGAGGTTCTTCCATACTAGTAGCGACCGTCCCCTGAGAGAGTGTCCAACGGAGATGTGGGTTAAAGATCGCCTGGGATGGAGTACTGGAGGTGGCAAGAAATGGCGATGGCGATTTCCAGACAAGACTCACACTTACCGTGATGGTGGTGATGATGATGATAATGATGATGATGAATAACTCTCTTTATACTGTTTCCTATGTATCATGTATAGGACTAATTATACTTCACACGATCGAAAATAGCGTTAAACTCCCAAGAAATTTCCCTTATCATCGGTCCCTTTTGCTCTGCAGTCAGTTCTACTACGAATCCTGATTCAGTGCTTCGATTCCATGATATCCGACGTCGATCTGTCACAACAGTCATCCCACCAACCTGTAACAAGCCTTGTCGACTAGGAATTCTGCATCTCGGTTTCATTTCCGAAATATCAAGAGACAGGATTTGTTCGCCTTCCTCAAGGTGGCAAATCTCCCCTGGATTTGTCCATTGGCCAATCAATTCAGGGCAGCCCTTGCCATCTTCATTTTCGAATCGAAACAGCAGACCTGTAACTTGACCCATGCGACGGTATTCTGATGGTTGCTTCAGAACAGACGCCTGGATCGAGCAAACACGCTTCGTAATTTTGAGCCGAGATCTGTGCTCACCATGATCCCGTATACCACCAAGCGGAAGTTCTCTTGACAATGGTACACTAGCAATCGATCGATTGGCTGGGGCTGACGGCGAGGGCTGGAATGAGATCTCGGACGTCGCTCCGATGACGCCGAAGCAGTTGAGCTGTTTCAGCGAAGAGGCGCCTCCAGCTGAATTGGTTATACAGCCACAAAATCCGGTGAAAGATCCGGAAGCTGTATATTTAATATGTGCCCCATGTTGAGTAGACATTTGGGGCATCAGCTCGCTTGTTCTACCGTAACTTGTGGTAAACTACGAACGATGTTAGCATACTGGATTATACGACTTGTGGTAAGACTAACCCTCAAGTGCCGCACTACCGATCCTGTCTTATAAACGTCAACTCCAGTGAGACTATCGCCTTCTGCAAGGAAGAAGGCTAGCGAGGCAGTGTTATCGACTGAACCCCAGGACTTCTCGATACCGGTGCTGTAGCATAATCGGATACCTGCGATGCCAGCCTCTAGCCCCAATTGGCTGCATATAATGACCGTAATCAGATGTCCATTCATAGGCTCAATACATATGTATGAAGCTGGTGCAAAGGCCTGTCTTTGTAGTTGGTATAAGGAGGCGATGTCTTCTTCGTGCATGACTGGCGAGAATTCGGGATACGGAAGAGTCCATAAAGCACCGTCAAGGCCTGGACGCTTAATGTTTTGGGAATTCTCTAATGAGATTCTTACGATACGTAGAGCCTAAATTGCATCAGTTTCGACTTAGCCAAGCAGGGACGCAACACGTACATCAAGGCTGATTGAAACACCTGTTAAGTCCACGGTAGGCCACCTTGTGATCGCGATCAAGTTTTCAGGTGTCGGAGTAGAGTATTCAAGCTTCGTCTGGCCAATACTGTCTGTTTTTGTTGCTTCGAGCCCAAAATGGCTACATACTAGCCATAGATATTTGGAGGCTATTGTTAGAGTCGCCCTCTGTAGCGTGTGTTCGTTGTTGCCCTTCGTAACATAACCTAGATCGTGGATTGTTCCGTCACTGAATCGGAATGTGAGTCCTGAAATCAATCGACGACCTGAAATGAGAATATAGGACGGAGTGATGTCACATAGTCGTAATCCAGAACGCCGATTCTCGAATGAGACATGTACTTGCTTTAATTGCCGGCAAGCTCCAAAGGCATATTTCGTGGCCATACAATTTGCGGTGGGACCCTGGAAGCTAGCTGGTGGGACGATATTATGACCAAATAACTGACGGCCGGGATTAGATAGAGCACGTATAGTACTGATCAAATCGAGCCCGATCTTCCAAATTCGTTTCCGGTTTAGTAAATTTAGCCTATACGGACCCTTCCGTAAGGCCCTTGTGATCGCAAAGTACCAGTCTTTGTAGGAGCAGTAGGAAGGGCGAATGGAGCTTGCGAAAGCAGTCTCGTTGAAGATCCAGAAGCGAGACTTCCAGAAGGAATTTGGAAGACGACCATTCATCCTGTACAGCCCCTTGCAACTCGCCAGGAGACACAGAACGTCCGCGTAGTCCAGAATGCAGAAGATTGACACAAGGATCTCCTCGGGCAGTGACGGTAACCCACGAGCCTCAAGGGCAGAAGTTTGGCCTATCAAAAGGGTATCTATGTCTGTGGATCGTGGAAAGCATGAAGGTTGCATCTGTAAAGGGTCGAAGAATATGGATGGGTCTGTTAATTCTAGCAAATCAGCTCTTCCTGGCACCTCGTCGACAATATCCCGGAGATAAAGATCTTGGCCCCAGTTAAGACACCGAGGGACTTTTCTGACATAATGGCCGCTTTCAAATATGTCGAATAGAGCATCAAGACTATTGCTGAACCCCTCGTGGTCAATTTCATCGACTATGGACCAGCAGGTGGCGTGAAATGGGTAGCAAAACTCTCCACTACTATCGCTGCAGCGATAAGAGAATCGTCTGGGTCCATAATGAGATAGAACAACGTTATAGGGGCTCGTATCGCCGTCGACTGAGCCAATGTCGCTGAGGACTGTTTTATTCTCAACCTTGCATACTAACAGTTATCATCAAGCGTTCCCTTTGTCACGGCGGCAGACTTACATGCGCGAATGTCTCTAGCCCATTGCACGGAATCGCTGTCCTGAGTGGCTAGGGCCAGGCCGCAGATACAGCATGGGTTGTTTCTGTTCATGTTCGAGGTCCGACGAGTGTGAATGTTGTTGGTGCAGAACAGGTGTGGTCAGGTGAAGATACTTTTATGGTGTACGTGCACATGAGGCTGAAGAAGTGGGACGTGACAAATGTCCATGCCCAGCCACACAGCACCGGCCACAACCCCACCAGCATCAACTCACAACGATCCAGAAGCCTATTCAGAAGCCTGTGAACATCTACATACATGTTTGCCAATCAACCTAGGAACGCTGGATTCTCTTTTATTGCTAACCATATTTTAACATATCCCTCATCCCCATCCTCAACGTCAGTGGTTCTTCAGGGCCTACTTTTCCACCCCTAGCCTTTGATACATTCAACAGCAACACGACTACTCTAGGTACTTGGATCACGAAGCAGATCTTGGGTTATATCGTCGCGAAAGTTCGGGTGCTCAGCGGTGGTGTTGAGAGGCCATTCCACATACCACCCAGTGACGTCGGCATCGACGACTGTTTGGGGGATCTACCTCTGCTTCCACGAAAGGCAGAGAGAGATTATACCAGTCAAAATTCGTAGAGCCACGGAGTAGAGGGCTTAATCCGCACCTTCCCTATGCCTCACTCCAACCTTCTCTGCTCTTTTTTTCAACCGAAACTCCCATTCCTCAACCCTTCCTCCCCACTCAAACATCCAAATGAATCTCGCTCCCTTGTAATCTCTCTTCTTAAACAACCTATTTGTCTATTAGAAATCCATCCTAGCATTTTGCATTTGATAAACCCGAGGATGGCTTACGCGGTTTCGTTATCATAACCAACTTTCCAATACTGCGTCAATATGCTATCAATGTCGGAGATCTGATCTTTGATGTTGAAATCCACCAGCATCCACAGCGGTATCTTCTCCTTACTGTCGAAATTAGATGGGTAATGAATATGGTCTCTGTCCCATGTAAAATTGCGACCCAGGTTTAGCACGGCGAAGTCGTCTGCGATGTGCTTTGCGCGATCAGCTGGGGGCCCAGGTATCCGGGTTGTCGTAAATCGAATTGCTACACGCAGCTCGATTCCCGGGTGTCTTAAATGAGCCAACGAAGATTCCAGCGGTGTGCCATGGGTTTGGCTAGGAATATTCATCGGTATTAGGTCCACACTTAAGCGTCAATGATAACGCGGAGGGTGAATATTTGAGGGCAGACGATCCCGAAAGTAAGGAGGTACGACTGAAGAGAGGGCTTAACTCGTAACGCTACCACATATTCCTCCGCGCTGGCTTGAGTGAGCACGTGATTCTGCCCCTGGTTACAACGAGATGTCCCCAATCTTCATCCTGCTCATATACATCACCGCCATCGGTTTTAGCAATTCCGTCAACATCAAGTTCTAGTCTGTGTCATGCTCGACGACATCCGACAACGATGACAAGCCTGCGCTAACCCTGACTTCAGGGTACTGGACTCCCAAAAAGGCAATTACACCGATCGCATCGCTCACTGGATAAAGACCGGGGACCACGTATTCGATGCTGGCTGCGTAGAGATCAAAGTGACTGGAAGCACAATTGTTACTGAGTTTCAGCATACGACTACGACATGCCAAAATCCTGGCAGCATTCGATCTGACGGGCCGTATGAGGACACGGATCGGAATTCCGTGGAGCTCCTTGTTGGCTTCAAAAACGACCCTCTCATACCTAGCACGGAACAAATCTATCATATTTTCCTGCGAGCTTAAAAGAGCTGGCAAGAGTATGTCGCTCGTGCTAATTCACTGCCCCCTAGTTATGTTGCAGTTATAGTTATAAATCCGGATATTTTATTGCAACAGATGCCGCCTCTTCCTCAGAATCTGCCCAATAAGCGGAGCATCACAGGAGAAGCAGTATAGTGCGTTCCAAAACCCGAACTGCCCAGGTCTCCTGATGCTAAGTATTAGAACTCGTATCACATTTATGGTGTCAAAAAGACGTTTCTCCTCTCGGTATCTAAATCTATAGAGTTCCGAATTTCGAACCCGTCCAGCTTCTAACCCAACGACACGCAACTAAATGGTATTGCTATACTTGTCCTATTGTAGTCTTATATCTTTACTGTGAGATTCCTGGAAATGCAAAGGCGATCGATTTGTTACTCCAACAACCGGTTGACCCCAATCCTTGTCAGGAGCTACTAACCTCAATCTGGCGACATTGTCGTTCATCTTGGCCCTACTTCCAGAGATCTGGTAAGGTGGTTCTGTGCTGTCCTACCACTAGGGTTAGGATGGTTTAGCAAAAGCCGTCTTTTACTATGGGCCGTGCATTATCACAACGAGACTCGCTTTGTTATCGCTGTAGACGTGCCTTTCGTTTTTTTAGATAACGAGACACCTCCCTCTTCGCATAATACTGTAAACATTCTCATTGAGTTTTATACTTTATTTGACTTCGAGTCTCGTGTAGATAAGGAAAACTCTTATCTAGTATTCCAACAAGTTATAGTAGCCTTCCTAACTGCTCTAACACTGCCCTTTTACAAATACCTGAATCTAAAACCACAGCTTCTATTGCCAAGAATTACTATTAACTACAGAACAAGCTCAAGACCTCTTCACCTTGTTTGAGATTATATCAACGACCTTCCATATCACATGACTTTGAGCATACATTTAGGGTCTATAAGACCTGTAATTTAGAGCATATTCTGGGAACCAAGAATCGCTTGTAATATCGTTAGTGCTTAGTTTAGTGCAATCCTAGAAGTCTTGCGGCCTACTATAGAGGCCGGGGATCTAGAGATACTCGCTAAGATATTTATCGCCCGTCGAATACGTGAGGCTCTCTTATGGCTTAGTGTTTTGGTGATAGGTGACACTACAATATTAAATATATTAGTGACTTACCTTGAAACTCAAGAGCTAGAGAATTTTAGTTCGTGGTCGGGGCCTGATATAAATGTTGCTACTTGGACCGGTTCAAAGCAGTCGTTTTTAGATAAAGATCTAGTAAGAACCTATAAGGGACTCTTTACACAAGTGCCACGATCCGACCTCCTTCGCCATCGCTTTAACTTTCGATTTGGCGACTTTAGTATGCCCTGTTTTAGATAGGAACCTGTCGCTCACGTGTCCAAACAAGATATTAAGCCTGAGCTGTGGCCACAATTAGAGGCTAGACACTCGCGAGAATACAAGTACTAGATTTAGTAGCTCCTACACAAAAGAGGAAGAGGCTTGCCAAAAATCACCGAACCGCATATCGAGCAGGGTTTCCTGCGCGATACTTCCTAATAGAAGCGAAGCTTCCCTGACGAAACGAATCAAGAGAGCGGAAGTATAGCGATTCCAGATGGGTTTACTTATAAGGTCAAGCTCTTTCGAGATTAGCCACCTTTCATATAGTTTCGTTCGGATCAATGGATACTTCTGGGGACGAGAATCTTGGAGCTATAGTGATCCCAAACGTCAGAAAGCATCCCTGGATGGCAGATTCTCGAGGAATTTAAGTCGATCTTCACATTAATAGGGCGTCCTTAAGAAGATAAACCTGTGATGTATTTCAATGGAAATAGGATATATCGTGTACAAATGATACTCTTCTTTCTAGATCGTGCCAACTTAGTAGGGATTTTAGTCTTTTCCCAAATTGCCACGTCTAGTAAACTCGCCCTGACCTCTTCCCGGTGTATTCCAAGCACTTGTGTTTCTTATCGTCGACCTTCCTAGTGCATTTCTTCCAATCACTTTCTTGAGTTTGGACTTCTCTTCTTCGTTCTGGAAATAGTAAAACACCTTCTTCTTCTTCTCCTCCCTCACAGTAGTAACTAGCGTTCCATCTCGAGAGGGAAGTTGACCAGTACTCGCGCCAGTGCTTGGGTGAGTAGTATCATCCTGCACCTCCTTTCCCTTGCATCTCTGTGAAGTCGAGCTCGACCTTAAGGACGAATCCTTAGCACCTGGTTAGTATTCGAACTTCCAGATACCCTCTAGGTCTTTGGCACTGCTTGCGTACTGTCCAGTTGTAACGTCCTAGACTCATTCACTCCACTCTTCTACAAGCGGTGCGTAATCGTACTCCTAGTTGCCTAGGGATGCTTCCCGCGCTCTCATCCACTACTCCCATTCCTTGCTCCACACCCATGAACCCCATACTCTCTTGGGATTCTCGCCAATATGGGTCGCGTCCAGATAATCTGCGGAATTGACTCGAGCATGTCCGGTACTCCATGAGTTCTGAGGTAGCACAGATGACTCGCCACTGCTTTCGTTTTTGTCATCGTTCTCGCCCTTATCCTCGCCCTCGAGGGCTCTATAGCCTAGGTGATCTAGCAAGTACTCGTGAGACGCGAGTGGTACTGTAGCTTTTGCCTTATCGGAGTAAAAATATTTCCCGCAATAGCAAAGGATGAAACAAAGTCTCCATGCCCTAGACCCATTGCCGTGGATTGGCTCCTGGCAAATCTCGAAGAACTTCCCGCATTTCGTACATTCCGGGTCTCGTTTATGAGCGTGAGTATTTATCGCATAGCCACATTTCTTGTAACGCCCTCTTCTGCCAGAATTTGTAGACATTTGGAAGTGATATGGAGAGAAACAAGGTAGAGGAGCTCGCTGGGTATTAGATAATATTTCGTTTAAACAATCAATTGCGTTGGCTGACATTTAGGGTATGAGTTATTAGTAGAGGATAACCGGTATCAAGTAGAAATCGACTTGACCTATATTAATAGGAATCTGCTATTTACGCCTCTTTACGCCTCTACAAATAAGAAATATTAATTTAACTTAAGCTCGGTCTACGGAATCCACATCAATGCTGACCAGCTACAACTAGAAATGAAAGATATGTACACAAATTCACCTGCTGCTAACATCACATCACATACGCCTGAGCTGTTCAAAGCAGCCGTTCAGAACAGCCACTTGTGGTGTTCGGAGAGACGTGAAGGCTGAATGATGATAGGGTGCTTTACTACTCTTTTCCCGAAGGACTATAAACAAGATATGTCTTTTACTATATAGTGCAATCAGGATGATGTATACATCATCGATATCCTTAAGCTACAGCGCGCAGTATTTCCCTAGATAAAACGTACAGTCGCACCTCGAATGTAACAAGTATAACCGGCAGGGACTTTGAACGATGTAGATCTAACCACATTCTCCTTCAACGTTTTCTGATGGTTGGTCTGTACATTGACAATCGAAATATATGCGCCTTTGAAGTCTATCGTCCTGTCCTTCGCTGAATTGGGGGGGAATTGATGAGCCTCAATAATTTTTTCTTCCCTTCCAGCAAGGGCGTTGTTACCAGTCTTGAGCAATCACGCAAATGTTAGCCAAAGGACAGTGAAGGGAGCAGAATGGAAGATGGAAGGGTCTAACCGCCATGGTCATGCACAGATGGTGCCGAAATGTCTTCTCAATATGTGTATGCTAATCGAAAGGTGGGGAACGTTTCACATTCAATCTTTAGTCTCCACGCCAGATTAGTTGCTGACATGGACCGAGAAGGTGGATGAAGGCTACCCACCTAGCTCGTGGAGGAATTTTTGTGCTACTAGGGAGACGCAGGTTGGTATGCCAGATCTGCGGAGATGTGAAAGTGGAAGCTCGGAGGTCTGCGGGTGACAGGAGTGTGCGATGATACACTATTCCGTCGATGGAATGGCGCGAGGCGTGGGAACAATGCTGTCTCCTTACCAGAGCTGGGAGCTGGTCTAACAAATACCGAAAGCAAGGAGGTACGACTGAAGAGAGGGCTTACCGCTGGCATATATGCGTTTTCATATCTTACTCTGTTGGGCCCCTTTTCGCGCTGGCGTTTGATTGGTTCGAGAAATGCGTTTTATTGGTTCAAAAAATGCAACGTGTTTCCTGCATATATACCTGAGGCTTCCTCTTGTGATCGATTTGATGGGGGGTCCAACTAACTATACGAGATATTTTGGCAAATGTACCTGCACCTCGTACGACTGCTGCCAGTGACCTTCCACAACTGAAAAAGAGGGGGAAAGCAAGAACAGGTCCACAAAACGTGATGAGATGCATATAGCGGCAGCTCCCGGGCGCTTGCCAGCAAATAGACTGCTGCACTGGCAAGGATGCGGAGAAGTGGCGCCTGTTGCAGTCAGAAGCTTCTTGTCTTGGATCTGGTGGAGAAGCAAGTTATTGCCTTGATGCCTTTGTGCCTTCGTACCTCCTGGCTCTCTTCACCCCCGAGGGAACGGAGGGGAGTCTAAGGGGTGGGGCTAGGGCACCCCTCAGCAAGGCACATAGTGCCTTGGATTCAAGTTCTTAACGTACTTAATACTAGATTAAATATAGGTGATGCTAAAGAGAAGAGAGGAACTTTCGGGGTCGTGCTAGCTACGCTAGCACACAGGTAAGTCATCGTTGTCGCGTGAGAAATATCTTTGGGTGGCATCTGATTATGAGTTTTGATGTTGCGGGATGGTGGCGGAGCTCGATGCCATGTGATATCCGACGGGCTGCCGCCAGGATTACACTGGTCCGAGCGCCACGCTACAAAGACGCTGAAGGTCCCTGAAGCAACAGCCCGTAAGCGAAGTGTAATCCTGGCGGCAGCCCGTCGGATATTCTATCCATAATATGCTCGAGTTTAGATTCAACCGGATGGGCACCAAATCATGTACGAAAGGTACCCTAAAACATACTGGCCATAGCAAGTCGTCATTTCACAAGCTGGTGCTTCTCGACTTCGGTCTACTATCAAGGAAAGTATCGTGAACCTCCCGCTGTCCAAGAGATAACACGTGTTGGTTCTTGGCACCATGTCTATTCTTGGCTAGCGTGGAACGGCCTTCGCTGCTTGATGGGGGGGGCAAGACGTCTTTATACCTTACTAGATTAATAGATGGACAAAAGTCGGGATCGTAATAGGATTATTTGGGAATCTGTGACTTACTTACCTAGGTGCTTACCAAGCGGAAGGAGAGTTTGGCGAGGGCTTCTGAGTGCGGGGTTGCGGGAGGAATGGTCGCGTTTGGGGGCCTTCATACTGGTTCCTGCAAGAACTTCCCATGACAGACCTCAGCTTCTTCTCCTTTCCACCCTTTTTGCGGTGCTGTTGTGAAGATCGGATCAGCGATCGTCCCGTCCCTCTAGGGGGGGGGGGGGGGGGCGGACTGATTCATGTCCATGCGCCGCTGTGCTGCACTGTACTGCACTGTGCTGTGCGTCGCACCGGTGTTGCCGAAGATTTGGAAGAGGCAGGAGCTATCAAGATTCAAGATTCAAGATTCGGGGGTAAGCGCGGACAGTAACTGTTTGTAGTTTGGTTGGAGATGATTGAGTTGGGGTCATGTGGTGGGAATAGGTATCGTACCTGTACTAGTCAGGAGGTTTAAGATGGGAAGGAAGGGTTTTAGGTTTACGGGATCGACGGTGGAAGAGATGAGAGATGATGAGAGATGAGATTGTTCAGTTGGTTTTGGTTTAGTATTGTGTTTGTCTTCCCGATCTGCTGGTGCTGAATGAGGCTTGTGCTTTGATGCTTACTTGTAGTTTAGTTCAGTTTACTATCCACGCAGTACAAGCACACGGCTGGTGTGCGATTTGAGTTTTCTACATAACAAAACGGGACGAGACGGGTTCAAGAGGAGTCTTTTTGGTTGTTTTTGGGTTTGATGGATTGCGAAATTATATTTCCGTGGTGGAAAGGTTGTTTTCTTTAAAGTAGACTTTTTGGGGGTTGGGATGGTATTGCTGAGACGAGATGGAATGAGCTGAGTTGAGCTTTGATGTTTACTTTGAGGTGGAGGTGGTGCTCTTTTGAGTTCTATCGGTCTTATTCTTCTAATTTACTGCTAAGGATCACTTCGAATCGCTTTGTTACAGAATCACAGTATCTCGTAACACTCCGTACACCGCTTGGCTAGCTTGTGCCTACTTGATTACTTGCTTTTGCGATCATTCAATCAGTTAGTCGGTCAGTCAGTCAGTAAAGACTCAAAAGGTACGAGTAAGTGGATAAGCGCTTGATAACGTGCCTGTGTATGCGAGTCATCATGCTAGAGAGGCAGGGGAGCATGAATTTCTCCACTCCCGCCTAAATGTGGGAATTGCGAAGTGCATGCTTGCAGAGGAGGATGCGAAGCCAGCCATGCAGAGCACGTTTTGGATTGAAGGTGCCTGTGGAAAGTGGAATGTGGAATCTTGTCTTGTCTTGGTTGTCTTGGGGGTGCCTGTGGCTGGTGGAGACGAACAAGAGAATGAACGGACGCTGACCTACGGGTAGAAGCGGAACTCTGATTGCGATTTGATTGCAAGAGAAGAGGGGAGGGGGTGGGGGAAGGGGGGATCCGATGAGATCTCTATTTTTTTCTTTTCCTCCCTTCGAACACACTTGAGTTTGAGCTATCCCGTGGTGGATCTGTCTGGGTTTTTGCGAAGATGGGGTTGTATGGTTGTTTAGTTGTTGTATCTGGCGGTGTGGACGCACTAGGCGAGGAGGATGTCAGTAAGGGAGCCAGGTCCAGGTCAGGTCCCTCTCGGTGCGAAGCGAAACGGCGTCGTGATTGGGTGGTGAGGAGGAGAAAGTTGGAAGTTAGTGGCTGTAAGTACTGCAGGTACCTTGGACATTTCTAGCTTTGCAGAGGAGCTAGAGCTAGATCTCGAGGCTAGAGTGAGTTGAGACTCCTGCTGTTCTGTTCTGAGATCTAGTGTTCTGCATGTAGGCCATCGCACGGAGTAAAACGCCGGACTTGCAGAACTATTGGGTGTAGTGCTGGATGCAGACATGCAAGGAGAATCATGGATGGTATTTTGGGAGTGGATTTAAACGAGAGATGCAGGTCTGTCTGACTGCCACATGCGATCGCGCGACTGGAGCATTTTGCGAGGGAGAGGGAGAGAAATCTTCAGCTGTTTTCTTTTTCTGCGATTGCGGTGTTGGGTTCACCCTCTCCACATCTCGGCCCAGAGGCAGAGCAGGAGTGGAATTGTGGTGGTGGTTCAGCTATGGTGCGTTGTTCAGGAGGTGAAGTGTGGTGTTTCGGCTCCAGGACAAAGAAGCGGGATGAGTGGACGAGGGACTGGAAGGGAGGGGTATGCGATCGATGAGGCTGCAAAATACCCAGTTCGTGCAAAAGCCTTGAAGGATCGCATTATTATGCCAAAGCTATGACAAATGAGAGATGCGAGAGATGGGAAAGAGGAAGAGAGGCGTTTTCAGGTACCAAGATTGTTGTGCGTTGGGGCTGCATAAGGGCTTTCTGCTAGGCCGATCGGAAAGGTCACCGTGCGATTCATGGCCATGGTTGGTAGAGAGGGGAGGGAATTTCCATGGAGGGGCTTGGGAAGTAAGGCGAGGTTTGCGGTCGTGGCAGAGGGCTGGCCGTTCGTTGTCTACTCCGTAGATGTGGCTCATGTGCGATGTATGCTGGAGGCTGGATGGATCGGATGAGTTGAGGCTGGCAGCTTTTGCTTCGAGTTTAATTTGATTGTGCTTTGGTTGCATGAGGCTTTGATGCGGTGTGTATCAATATGGTTAGGTGATATTGGAAAGCAGTCTTCATCCGCAAGATGTGAGTCTGCTTTCGAAGACATGGCTGATATGGCGGGGTCACAATACCATCGGCTCGCCTCGTTCCGAAGGGGGAGGGGTGGGCTTTGGAGGCTTTGGAGAGCCAGATCCAGATATTGACGAGCCACCTGAATCAGTATCTCAGCTATCACGACTCAGTCCCCACGAGTCTCACTTCTCCTCTGTCTTAGATGCAAGCCAGTCTTCAAGCAGTAATTGTTACAGAGAATAACATTGCGTAAGCCGGTGAGAGTTGTTTGCTTTTGCAGAGAGGCTCCTTCGCTGATCCCGGCTCGCAAAACCGTCGCCATGTTTACGTCTTCGTGTTCGGATGGCTGACTGACGTCTTTGACAGCTGCGTGGAGTTTCAAACTCTGTGCTTCGCATTCTTTCTGTGTTCCCCAGACTGGCGTGCGAAAGGAAGTCATGTATATGCCGCTCAGTACGTTTGAAGTCTGTGTGGAATAAACGGGCCGCGGCAGATCATAATCATGACTCTTATCGCACATTCCTACATTCCTATCGGGCTGCGTAGGATTCGATAAGTCGGCTTTTTTGATTGAGAGGGAGGGATTCTTTAGCTTGTCGTGTCATGTCTCGGAGGTTTTTTCTCAGTATCGGCTGTCATTCAGGGGTAGGGTCGGATCTCATGGGTATTGCGGAAGGCCTTGCTCCACTTCTTGCAAGCCCTCTCAGGTACCCGTGTCAGTACCTTGCCCTGGGATGGGATAAGCAAGATGATACGGAACGAGGCAGCAGCTTCTACTGGTTGCAATTTTTTGTTTTTTCTTCTTGCGAGAAAGGAGTGAACTGTCTTTGCAATGGCTTCACGATATGATGTGTTTGCGACAAGACTCCGTAAACAAACATCCCATCCCATCCTTCTGGCTCGGCTCCTGCTCCTGGCTTCAGATCTTGCAAGGTCCAGGCCATGATCATGATCAACGTACTTTTGAGTTTTTGCAAGCGAATGAGTCCCCATGGCGATCATACTTCGCCCCCTCGTGGCCAATGATCGCGCGATCTTACTTGCAGTCTTCCTCGCTTAAGGATCGAACGTTTCGAATCGAAATTCTTGAGAAGAGGGGTTGTGATTCCACATCCACGCCTCAGGACCGCGACTGGTTGGTACGTCCAGAAGCTGTCACTCTGTCTTCGCCAGCTAGGCAAGTCGTCGCCGGGCAAACCTTGTTCCTTCAGTTCCAGCCGGTGGTTGTGGCTGAAGGGAGGAGGATGGTGATGTTCTTCACCGCTCTTACAGGTACCGACCCCAAGTTACCGTAGTTGCCCGACCGTTGTCTTCGAGCCGGCTCCAGCCCTAAGCTACTTGGACTGGACGTTTGAGCCTGCACTACGTCCGTCTAGCAAAGGATGAGGACATCCAATCCCACGTTATGATTTCACTGATCATGACTTGACTTGTGTTCTTCCGGCCAATGCTTCACCTCATTTCCTTTTCACTGTCCAGCCAGGCCAACAGCAGTATTTGCCCTTGCTCGATGGTCCTGGTGACCTGTCAGGGCGCACCCTCCACCAGTTCACCCCCATCAAAATGCCACCCTCCAAGTGCGGTTGTACTTGCCCCTGGTCCTATTATTCCTGCCAAAGGTTGGTGGTGGTGGGTGGCCGGCGGGCATGTGTCGTGGCCACCCACAATCCCAACCCATCCCAACCCAACCCTACACCCAGCATCGCATCAAGCTGTACGATTGACAGCAATCCACTCTCCTGTCGTTGACGGCAGTGCAGTACTACCTAGTACTAACTAACCAACTAACTTCATAGGCGCAGCTGCAGCAAACAACGCTCAAGCCCCTGACCTAGCTTTTAGTCTCCGAACGAAACGCCCCCTCAGCCAGTCGATCTAGCAAGCCCAAGTTCCCCTGCTTCCCGTCCAGGGTCTTGTTCTTACTCGGCCATGACACCGCTCGCTGCTGCTCGCCCACCTCACCCACAGGGATCATTTACCAGACCTACCGCAACTCGCGAGCTCAGATGTCGATGTCCACCGACACCACCCATCCACTGGTCCACCTTCGACTGCAAGCACACAGACCCTAGACCTGCTTCTGAATCCTATCTTCGGATAACGTGCTCAAAGTCGAGATAGTATCTTTTTATCCTTGCCACACGCGGGATGACATGGGTATGGCCAAGTACAGTAAGTGCCGTGCGGGCTCTTATATTAGATGTGGTGCCAGCCATCTCCCGCCGTGGATGTTGTGCGCCTTCGACGTCGTCAGGTCATCTCTGTGTACTGTACTTACTGAGTTGATCAATTGATCACTTAGTGTTAAGCTCTCACATACGCTCCCTACAGATATTCTTCTGCTTCTTTAAACCCTTGTCCTATTATATTTGGAAACTTCTTCACTTCGTCCGTCTCCCTGTCCTCCGTTCTCTTCACAGAAATGTGTTGACCGTCGGCCTTGGAAAGTCTTTTGTCCATTCGAACATGAGAGATATTGGATCAGCCTTTTTAGCATGTGTCTTCAGCTTGTCACTCGTTGTTCTAGGTGATCCATCCTCTTTCTCGCATTGGCCGATTCCAACTACATTCCCATCATTCGAAGGAAGCAAGAGTTTCACTGCGAATTGGTTCGGGTTGGCACCCACGAATACTATCACAGCTTCGGTTGTACCTTTGACTCTTTCCCGGTCAACTTTGTCGCCCCAAGCTTCTACTACAGTCTTAACAGACGTCTCGTCATTCATCACATCCGCATTTTACTCCAATCCACCTACATCTCGAGCAGTAGCCTCCGACTCGGTTCTGCAAGAATCAACGCTACCTATGTCTTCCTCTTCCGCCACACCTTCCGGAGATAACTCTTCCTCACATCGAACTTTGGTCATTGTTCTGGCGGTAGTTCTTGGTGCCGTCGGTCTCATTCTGATTGGAGCTATCATATTTCTTCTGTACCGATATCGAAGGGATCAATTACCCTTTAGCCACCGAGGAGCATCACCAATCAACGATGATGAGATCGCATCATGGCGAAGGACGGGCCAAGAGCAAAAGCTCACCATCCCACCTCCCATACACCGACCTGCGATTCGAGAAGTAGCAGCCGTCCACCTAAATTCACCTGGATGGACATGGACCGCATCGCCTTCCTCGATTCGAACAGTCTCTGCCCATGTCACCGATCATCAAGTTCAGACCCAGGCTCCAAATGCTAGGGCTGGCCTCACAGATGAAGTTGTCCCTGGCGCCGATCCCTTCATCGCCCAACCCAAAAGACAAAACTCACGACTTTCAAAACTACCTCCTGGGCATGCCAGGTCGAAGAGTAGGAGGAGTAGCATGAGCGCCAAAAGTCTTTGGAGTCCAGAACGGACTAGCAACGACCTCAAATACCCGGAACAGCCTCCCTCGACTTGGTATGCTGTCGACGATGCGGCAGCCAGTAGTCATTTCAGAACCGAGCACAGCTCCAACTCACCAGGGACGTCGATATTCGGCGAACAAATCACAGGGGGTCTGTCGCCTCGACCGGAAAGACGGACGAGGCCATGGGAGCAAGAAGTGTCGAGGGAGGATATAGGGAGAGCTATTGCATAGACGTCTCCAGGGAAGCGGGGGTTCTGCAGGGCGAGAAACACAGCATATCGTATCATTCTCATTTGGTTCACCAACATCAATAACTACACGGGGTTTAATCGATACCACTCACGACATTTTCTTTTCTATTTTGGCGCGCTGCGCAATAGGGCTGGCGTTTTGGAGAGCCGGGCTTCGACCTGAGCGGGGGCATTTTGGGACGGTATATATATCACTATGCATACGGCGGTACTTCAAGGTGATTTAGATTCATCTCCGTCTTAAACATGTACTGTAGCATCAAATACATGTAACTTTGTAACTTTATCCTGATCCTGGAAGAGCTTTTAGCGATTCGTTTAGTGACCCCTATGAGGAAACAACAAAACACAACATCAACCTTGCACCAAATTGTTATTAAATGTTTGAAATAGACAGCGAAGTTATTAACTGTCTCTACGTCCATTCAAAAACATGAAAAGGTTAACTTGAACTTGACCTGCCCCATTTGTTCTTTCATCCCATCACGTGCTAAACACGCTTCGCGTTCTCACCACGCGCTCACCGCTTTCAGATTATGCCAACCTCTAATTCTCCCCAAGCCCAAATTCACAAACTTCCCCTCTCTACACATAACATTCTATCCCTCTCCACACACAATGCCTCCACGAAAGAGCGACGCCTCAAAGGTAGCGACAGCCGACGAGGCTACGCCCGCAAAAGATCAACCCGCGATGAGAGATGGCATAAACATAGAGGTTGGTCCCCCTCCCTCTCAAGCCCACACACATATACAATCTTCCTCTTCACAATTGGCCTCCGCAGCAAAGGAATTCCCATATCAATACGCAAACTCGATAAAATGGAAACAGTACAGAAAAGAACCTAATGCGCATCCCAGGATCTCAACCTCCCGAAGAGCATAGTGACGCGGCTAGCAAAAGGCGTTCTACCGCCCAACACACAAGTCCAGGGAAACGCCATGCTAGCCACGACAAAGAGCGCAACTGTATTCGTCAACTACCTTGCTTCGCAGTTCGTATTCCTATGTCTCTCCTTCTCTCTATCTTGTCTTGCCCTGCCGTGCCCTCACTCGTCTCTACTTCAATGCATAATGTAGAGGCGATAATGTAAAGTAAACTAACTCGAATAACTCCTGAAAGCGCAAACGAACACGCCTCAGCGAGTAACAGGAAAACCATCGGTCCGCAGGACGTCTTCAACGCGTTGGAGGATCTCGAGTTTCCCGATTTCAGGAATAGGCTGGAGGCTGAACTGGCGAGTACGTGTGTCCTGGAGTTGAGTTGGTTGTGCAATTGGTGGAGATACTGATGTGCGGCTTTACAGAGTTCAATGAAGTGCAGACGGATAAGAGGAATGCGTATCGCAGTAAAGTCGCGAATAAAGCCGCGGGGGCGGGAGAGCAGGGCGAAGACGATACACAGGCAGATAGAGACGGACGGCCTGCTGCGAAGAAAGCTAGGTTAGAGGGTGGAGAAGGGGAGGGGTCTGGTGGAGATGGAGAGATTGATCCTGATGAGACGCAGGATGCGGATCAGACTGAGGACGAGGACGATGCCCAGGAGGAGGAGGATGACGACGAGGTCGATGAGCGGATGGAGGCCGATGAGCAGCTGGAGGATATCGAGCAGAGGGATGTGGAAGATGAGGCGCTTGACAATGGGGAGGATAGCGATTGATCTAGTCAAGGAAAGGGGAGAGATGTTTTGATACTTCAGGTTATGGGTGCATTGGGTGGGTGGAGTTTGGGAGGTTATATGGTGATGGGTGGAGTTACCTACGTCTGGACGACTATATAAATCATATCTGGTGTTCAACAAGTACTGGACCCACCCACCACGTCTCTATGAATCCGGAAATATCAACAACTGATCAAAGCGGACAAATGACACCAAAAAGCGCACGGGAAGAGCGAGAGAGAGAGGCAAAGAAGCTCATGGATTGGAGATGGGGCTCTCTTGAGTAGCATTGCGTTAATTCGGCACATGTACTTCCTCCTCTGGCTCTCTACATCAAGCATTCCTTCCTGGCCAAGAACCTCTTTCCGATCAACTACAATCCAGAACACCCTTCCCACAACCTGTTACCCTTTCTTCTCTCCATTCCTGCCCCATTTCTGCCCCTCTCTGAATTTCCTCACCCCTCACACATCCCACCTCACACATCCCACCTCACATATCCACAGCACTCAGTCCAGTAGCAACACATCATCGCAGCATGGCGGGCAAACCAAAGAAACCCTCGTCATCACTCCTCTCTTACTTATCTCGCCCTCACAAGCTTTCTGACAGGAGACTCCAAATATATCCCCAGCACCCTCCCTCCTCAAACTACACCCCAAATCCCACATAACACACACAACACAGCTCAAACGTCTCGAACCCCCTATCCTGGTTCTATTTTTTGTCCAGGACAGTCTCGCCAAACTGGTTATGTACCAACAGAAAGTTTTGCGAGGCGGTTCCACTCACTAGCCGACGGTGAGTTGATCTTCAGGGCTGGCAGTGCAGCGTAGTTTAATTTTGCGAATGATTTGAAGATAAGTATTTTTCCACTGTAACAGTTACAATCTATTTCGATCCGGACCCAATGTCTGCGATGTTGGAAGTGTTTTCATAGAACAGTGGTCAGCTTCTTGGCTCTCAAAACTTTCAAATACTAAGAAGAAGAGAGGAGTGATGGATGGGATCAGAAAGGTAATCAGAAAAATATCAGTATTATGTGATTCTATTGCTGGAAGTCCTTAAGCATTGACTGGCAGCCAGATCTCGGCGAGTGATTGGGAATTTTCATCATGAATTCTCTTCTCTGTTGCCGGGAAAGGAAGTGGTGGAGTTGGAATAAGGGAATATGTGAACTTACACTTGACGAAAGAGAGAGAGAGATTCGATCTGTAATTTTACTAAGAATGATAAGAAGACTGTGAGAAATGCGTGTTTATGAGTATCGAGAATATGAAGTGCAAATTCCTTCCTTCCTTGACTAGAGATGCGCAGCTGGATTAGACGTTCCTTCCTTCTATTTACCCACTTTTGAATGAAACGACATTCTATCAATACTAATTGCGTCTTCTCGGGATGATATTTTCCCCATCTTACATTGTGGTACATTCCAATTCCAATTCCAGAAAAAAGCCCGAGGCCCGTACTTCTCTGCACCACCAAGCACGATCATCATCAACTTTCTCATTCTGGCAAAAATGCCAATCCAAATTTGCCTACCCCTCAGTCTTAAGCGAGAACAACAACCCAATCAAATACCAGTTCTCGACTTTTCATTACACGGCTGCTGCGAGCTGCAGCTTTTGAGTCATCGCGACCCCTCTTTTGGGGTTGAGTCATTGTAACCATCCTATCCCTTGAGAAACTTGATCGCTTGGATGACTGTATCGGTATTTATGGTTAGTTTACCTGATGGTGAGCAGCATTTTCCCAGCTCGGCCCCTTGAGCTTTTCTTGACCGGTAGGGGCTCGCCTGGGAAATACCTATTTTCTTTTTGGTGAACGAGCCCGAGAGGTTTGTTACTCAAATTTTTATTTAACCAACTGCAACTGTGGGAAGATATTAGATGTTATAAGGGGAATGTATCTTGTTCCCTTGCAGTACTCGTCGACTGAAAACCCTGGTTCAACGCAAGTAGCTCGACTTTAGAAATGCTGGAAAACGTATCCTTAAGGGGGTTGAGTTCTACTTTTAATACCGGAGCTGTCTCGCATGAGACAAACCCACTATCAGTGCGTTTCGAAGTTAAAAGCGAAGAATATGACATTCGGAAATTTATGCAACGCTTTCTATTATGAGCTGCTTTGAAATACCACTCTCTATACTCTTCCAATAATACCATTCATTCCTCACGCAACAGCCGGCCAGAATTTCTTCTCAACATCCAACACCCTCTTCCAAATACCCTCCACAACTGCCAACCTCTCTGCGTCTCCATTCCACTCCCCGACCCAAAGCTTATCCATAAACTCAGCAATCTCATCTACAAAAGCTGCAAACTCGGAGCTCGTCCAATTAGGGATGAACTCTTTGCGTAGCGCACCACCATCAGCTTCTTTTTTTCCCTCTATTAAACCAGTAGAGCAAGATGCGGCGTATCGCCAAGCTGTGAGGTAGCACTGTTTAAGTCAGTCAGGTAGTGCTTCGAATATCCTCGCACACAAGTATATAGAAAAAATGCCTCATGACCCGTACAACGAGATCCAACTAAGCAACAAAAAGATACAAATAGAGCATTGCATGGAAGGGGAAAAGCACCAGCAAAACACCGCCAAAAGACAGCAAGAGGTAGTAGAATCAAAGAGGCAATAATGAAGATAAACGCACCACCTCCGTTCCCCAAAGGAGTACCAAGCCCTCCAACAAGCCCAATCTACCCGCCTCGACTGCCTCCCCGGTTTCAAAGAATAGGTTACGATACAGTTCTACGCCTTCACTGACTCTTTCTTCAGTGGATGAGATGTCGAGATTATAGCGCTGAGCTACGTCTTCGAAAAATTTGAGTTCGCGCCGTACGTTGTTGATGCTGGAGAGGATGAGGTCGAGGAGTCTAGAAACCAAGATGTAAGTAATCTTGTTCATTATACGCTGTAGCAGCTGGAAGTCGGTGAAGAATATTCAATTGCTCAACTTGATTCCAAGAAAGACAGAAATAATGCGAAGAAATTGGACGAAGTTGAGATACAGTAGATGCTTAACATCGACATCGACATTGAAAACACGAAATCACGCACCTCTCTTCAAAACACTCTCCATCTACTTTCCCACTCAATTTCACATTCGCAAGTAACAGCGCAGCGAATCGTATATAAGCCTGTGCGTACAACCTATCTTGACCTAGCCAGGTCTGCAAGACATCTTTGCTCGGGGTTCCGGCGCCGGCGTGGGAGAGGAAGGGCGTCTGCGTTGCCGAAGTGAAGGACTGAGGAGAGAGCGCAAGGAGATGCTCCGTTAGTTTGCTGGGTTCAAAGGTGGACATGGTGGTATTTGAGGATGCTGGTGTTGAGGAGTGATGAAGTTAGTGAGATAAGATGTGGTGATGCGGATGGCGGGGTTCGTGGCGGGGTCAAATCATGACGAATGGAGACGGATGCATGTATCACATCCCTATGTTATCATTAAATAAAGAGCGAAGCTTGCACATTAATTCAACAGCTGAGTTCGTTCCTTCCATTTCGCACATTTTTTCTCTGCTTCCAGATGATCGAGGGTTCAAACACTGATGTACTGATGTACCGCATACCTTGGCTGATTTTCTTCATAGAGCGCCAAGAATGATGAAATGTACCTTCAAACTTCACCCGCGCATCATGGATCTCACATTATTTAGAAAACACAGTTATTCAGGGAAAGTAGTGTAAGTCATAGCTGGATCTCAACAAGACTAGTAGCCTATATTCGGTTCATGCCTTTGTCACATGAGGAAACAAGGGGGCAGAACCGATGGGCAAAACAACCAGCCTTCATAGTATAAATAGAAGTGAATATTAAATATGTTGAAACGTTTGAAATCCCACAGCTTTAAGCCAAACTATAAATTTTCTAATCCCCCTTACACCCCAAAACACCATGCCCTCATCTCCCCACCGGTGTTATGCATGAAAGTCTAAATAGCGAAGTATATTATTCGACAGAAAGAAATCATTCGTACAATCAAGACATCTCATCCAATCTATCACCACCAGACAAACTATAGAAACTTCAATAGACTAGCTGGAATAGACCTGTAATCTTTTGCCCGCTGAGCAGTATTGTAGCTTGTTGCCTGGACAGACTAGAACCTGGCACTCGCTATCATCGACAACGGGTGCCGCGGCTGAGATGGTGTTGGAGCAGTAGCACTGAGTACCAAACTGCAGGCCAGCAAGTAAGTAACCCTTGGTTGAGCATGTCGTAGTGCAGACGTCAACACTCATCCCTGTGGTGTTGGTGAAAGAATATCCAACCATGGCCCTTGCATTGGTCAACTCCGTGTAGCATGAAGTGTAGTTGTATGCTCCACTAATTATTGGGATTGACGGAGGAACGTAAGCCTTGTTGGTATAAACATTCAACCGTTTCGAGCCGCCACATAATTGGGTCTTGTCACCAGGGCAAGCAGAAGTACACCCAGTTTGTCCAAGTGCTCCACCATTCTTGACAGCGAGGCCGCAGAAGCAGACGCCTAGATTTTCCAACCCTGCAAGTGGATAGTTCTTTGATTCACAGAAGTCCTTACACATGTCAACCGTCATGGCGGTCGTGTTTGTCAATGAGGCTCCACTGATGGCACGAGCTGTCGTGGTGTCATTCATACAGCCTAGGTAGTCCCAAGCGTCTGGGGATGCAGTTGCCCAAGGAGAGCTAGAGCTGGTCGTGGCAACGACTAGTGTACTGGATGAGCGGGTACTGCTCAAACTGGAAGTATATCGAGTTGAACTTGAGCTTGTCTGAGAGGACAATGAGGAGGATTCGGAAGTTGCTGTAGATGTAGGCGTACGCGTGCTGGAACTTGATGTGGGATTTGGCGTGGTTGAAGTGGTGGATGTCGATGAGAGTGTGCTCGAAGCCGAAGTTGTTGTTGTTGACGATAGGCTGGATGAGCTGGGCAGAACACTACTGGTTGAGGTTGCAACCGTGCTGGTGGAGCTGGATGTTACCAGACTGCTCGAAGTTACTGAGCTGCTTGATGTGGAGGATACCACGGACGAACTAATCGAGACGACAGGAACAAAGTCCTTAGTGTAGAGAGTCAAGCCGCTCAAGCCGCCACAAGTTTCTGCGGTATTTCCTGGGCAAGGATAGTTACATCTGTCATCTGTTGCTTTGGAGCTTGTTGCAGTAAGAGTGTCTCCACAGAAACACTCAAATCCTTGAAAAATGTTAGCAAGTATGTTCAAACCTACGGGGAGACAACTTACCATATTCAACACCGAAGTATCGATACTCTGAGCACGTGGAGGCGCATATATCCAAAGTCATGGTTCCAGAGGCCATGTACTTGCCTACAAGTGTTCGGTCCTCGTTTGCATCTGTCGCGCAGTACAGATAGTTGAAATCGTCTATATAAGCGGGGATGGGTCCAGTTACAGTTGGTCGAGCCGATGTGGAAGTGCGAGATGAGGATGTCTGAGCTGTCTGGGAACTTGACGTGCTAGAGGATTGAGAGGTTACAAGACTCGGAGAACTCGAGCTCGTTAAAATTGTTGCAGACGTGGATGAAGCAGAGCTGGTAGAAGGTAGTACAGATGAACTGCTAGATGCAGAGCTTCCGAGAAGTGTTGCGTTCGAGTAAAGGGTCAGCCCAGCTGAACCACCACAGATCTCCAATTTGTTTCCAAGACATGGCATCTTACACCTTCCATCTGTGGCAATGAAGCTGCCAGCACTCAATTTGTTGGAGCAGTAACATTCAGAGGCGCTAAGAAAAAGTCAATATTGCAGAGATGGAGAATTTAGGTACCAAGCAGTGGGAGACTTACTACTCCACTCCGAAATATGCGTAGCCTGTACAATTTCCAGCACATCTCTCAAGGGTCATATCAGGTTCTGCGATATATTTGCCAACCAAAGTACGAATTGTTGTGTTGTCGCTGCGACAATGCTGATATGTAAATCTAGGTAATACGGGAGTTAGCAGCCTTCTAAGATTTCGATAGGGAAGATGATACATCTCCTAACCATCTCCACGCCATGGAGGAAGGAAGTAGTAGACATTCTGAATACTTACTCGTTGATGATTGTGGGGATCGAAGGCGTTGGAGTTGTCGACTTTGTTGACGAAGTGGATGTTCGACTTGCCGAAGACGAAACTGGGCTTAACATGAATGTGGAGACAACGGAGCTTATGCTGAAGCTTATGCTAGAACTAGCAGGATTATTTTTATAAATATTCATCCCATAGCTTCCACCACAGATCTGGCCAGAGTTACCTCCACACGGCATGTTACACCTCCCATCTGTGGCAAGAACACTGGAGTCTACAATTGCAGGCCCGCACTAGAAGTCGTCAGTTGGGGCAAGTGTAAATCAAACAAGTCGAGGGCACTTACATAGCATTCAGCTCCATATTCCAGTCCGAAATATGCAAACGTCTTACAGTTTGCAGCACAGAGCTCGATTGTCTGACCTGCATCAGGAAAAGCTGCTCCGACCAGTGTTCTTTGCGTTACATCGTTGTCACTGTAGCAGCCCAACGATGTATATGAGCCAGTGGCTGGAGTCACGCTTGGTCCTACTGTGACCGAGGTGGATGATGGCTTAGCTGTCGAGCTTGATGGTGATGAAGTTGAGGACGGGATGGATGTAGTGTTCTTCATGTAAAGAGAAAGCCGACTTCCGGCACCTATTCAACGATCAGTAAGCTTCGAGGGAGAATTTTACTGCTTGAGACTCACCGCAAAATTGAGTACTGTTTCCAGCACAATTCATACTGCAGTCCGCATCTGGCTTGAGCAGACTTGTAGCTGCAAGAGTGTTTGAACAGTAACATTCGTTCGCGTATTCGACCCCAAATAAGTTATACCCAGAGCAGAAAGCGGCACATGTATCCAAGGAGATTGTAGCACCTGCAGTCTGCTTGCCAATCAAACTTCTTGCTACCTGAGAGTCTGAATAGCACCCAGCGTAATTGTATGCGCCAATCGTATTGGGTCTCTGAGGGCCGAGTCCAGAAGTACCGAGAATGGTTCCATTCTGAGGGAAATACCTCGAAGAGTCGTAATATAACGAAATGAAGCCGTTCACGCCTCCACATACTTGAGTAGAATCTCCACCGCAGTTGTATCCACATTGACTGTCCAGGCCTTTGAGGGTTGTACCGGGGATGACGTTTCCAGTCCAGCATTCGGTCATATACTCGGTACCGGCAAAGACAACTCCAGCTGATAAAGCTTGAGACTGACACCAGCCATTCGTCAAGCTGACATTGTTTATTTGTTTTGGTTCAAGGCGAACATTGTTGATGTAGTCCTGGTAACATCCCAGATACTTGTACAAGGACTGTCCAGTAGATGTCAATGGTCCTGTCTTCTTGGAAGTCACAATGCCATTGAAGGTTATGACATGAACTCCAAATGTCTGATCGTCAGTATTCAAAGTCCAGGCTCCGCTGTACACGATATTGTCTGCGTTCAAAATTGCTGCACCTGGAGAGAAGAGGACTGAGGCAAGGGCTGATTTCCCAGGCATGATAGTCTGACCTTCGAAAAAGTCCGTTGAGGGATTCGTTGCACCAAGCTCGGCTCCTTCCAAAGGCTTTGACTTTGTAACAGTCAAGACCGATCCGCCATTGTTGGTCAAACGTAGCTGAATAGTCTGTGCAGTCAATCCTCCAGACGGAGCAAAGTTGATCTGGGGTACGCAACCAGTCACAAGGTTGGCACAATGGGCAATTGTATTCCATCCACCTTCATTCGTAGAGTATTCAAGAAGAGCTACTGGATTCGTGGCAGCGGATCCAGTAAACAAAGTGTACGCAGTATTACCGTTGGTGTAGAACTTGACGATAGAGGAGTAGGTACCCGTCACCTGTCAAAGAGTGAGTGAAGTACGCCAAAAATTTGAGCTAGAAATCTTACATTGGTATTGAAATTTGCATTGATAGTCATTGTTCCTCCCGCAGGAATGACCTGTCCAATCGATGGCATGCTGGTGGAAGTAAAATATCCGGGTCCATCGAGGAGAGTTTTGCCGTTGACCGTAGTCAGGTTGTGAAATACAGCGGCATCTGAGTTGACCGCATCACTATTTAATACTTTAGTGGTAGGCTTCTTCAAAGTCTCAGGCTTCAGGATCTCTGGTCTTCAGACACTGGTCCTTAGGATCCCGATCTCAAGACACTAGAAGAATAAAAAGGGGAGTACTGACCTAGTCCATGCCATGCCGAGAATAGTCATGTCACTCAAACCCACATTACTAAGGATAAAAGTGGCGTCGCTCCCGGTCTCAGCGGCCGCAGAACCTACGACGACACCGGCAAAATCAATTTGGAGGGGATTGACGGTGATAAATGGTGCGGCGCTGATGGCAGTGCCAGTGAGACTGATAGGTTGTTGGGGAGCAAACCCAACATTTCCATTGGTAGTTGAGATCCAAACAGAAGACGTCTGAACACCTGGGGTTACAGATGGAGAGCTTGTGCTACCGGTAAGAATGAGTGCGGTGAGATTGAAAGTTACTGTACCCATAAATTAGTATTGTCTTCAGATCTGTTATAACTGCGAGTGGTCAAGGGAAAGTAAGACTGTTTGGGGAATGGCTCACCAGGAAAGCTGAAAGTGGCCCCAAGAGCAAGGGGCCCAGTAGGAAGACTGGAGTTGGAGACCTGGAATACTGGCTTATTAGTTGCGAAACCGTTCAAAGATGTGATTGCGATGTTGGTTTTGCATGTCACAATCAGTGTCTTGGTATTTCCAATTGGAGCCTGTCCAAAGTCGAGAGGAGAGTCGCAGGTCATTGGTAGAGCCACGGGAGAGCCATAAGCCTAGAAAAATGTAAGTAGGATACAGGCATTGGGGTGATTTGACTGACCAAAATCTTCCCATTAGAAGTTGACATATAGTACCTTCCGTCTCCAAATGCAGGCCTTTGAAACTTGGAAACTGATGGCGTTGGCGGTAGCGGCAGCTTGGTCAGTTGGCCGTTGGAAGGAACTGCATTGTAAGCTCGAAGTCCAGCATCAGGATCTACAACCCACAAGATAGCAGTTCCTGGTTGTCCTTTGTAGGTGGTGATGGTTGCCGAGCCTGTACCGACACGGCCAGCAGATATATCAGCCGACTGAGCCACTAAAGTGAATGCAGGACTACCGGTCGACGTCTTGCCGTAGCTGTACACAAGAGTTGGATAGCCGACAGGAGTGATGTACATGTATCCACCTTCCAATGGGTAAGATCCAGGATTTCCAAAGACGGGACCGCTGCCGGGCATGGTAATCGTTTGAAGAATGGCATCAGTTCCACCTGTCCCAAGTTTATAACCTCCCAGGTTGTCTGCATTGAGCACGTAGCACATACCATTCTTTCCGACAGTAACTGCAATCCTTGAGACACCATTTCCGTTAAATGTGTTGGGATCCAGAAGTGCAATACCACCAGATCCAAGATCTCGATCGGCATTATCGAGGGCAGAATAGGTGTACGGCTCGAAGTAGTCTGACTGCGTCACAAGACCAGTCGAAGGATTGACCGCCATGTTCACAACAGCTTCGTTCATGGTGTTCAGCTTTAGTCGTCCAGAGGCAGGTTGTCCTTGATTTTGACCTCCTTTTTGACCATTTCCTGTGGCGAAGAAAATTCGACCGGCTTGGTCTGAAGCAATCGCAGATCCTCCCATCCAGATAGCAGCCCCACCACCACCGGAATTGTAGGTTACGTCTTGAGCAGTAGCAGGAGCAGGAGAACCAGGCCCACCGACAGTGGCAAATGCAGTCATCAATTTGCCAGTATTTGTTTGCATGCCAACCACCCAGCCAGTGAAGTTGTACCTAGGGAATTGTTAGCAAGTTCTCAAAAGACATTGAAGTTGGCCGTACTGATCACAATGTCCACCAAATCCAGCAAATACAATTCCATTCACAATATTCAAGGCAGGTCTCTGCAATACGGTGCCACCAATGAAGATTCGAGATACATCGTTGTCAGCTATAGATGTCAGCACGGCATGCATCGCATGTCAAACTCATCTTACCTGGCGTTCCTTGAATGCTCTTGGGGAACCCAGCCTTTTCTTGAAGGGTAACAGCATCGATGGCATGGAATCGGTAAGCACCATTTTGAAACCCCTTGACAGTACTGATATAACTCTTGGCCCAAAAGTAGACTGTGTCAGTAGCTGGATCAATGACAGGAGTGCCGGTCACGCCAATGGTTCCGCTGATGTCGTTGCATTGTCCGAGATCAGAGACCGCAAATGGACCTTCTCCTTCCAATGCCAAGTCGCGAGTCGCAAGCAGCGTGCCGTTTACAGCATCTAAAGCGTATATCCTGTTCTGTTCTGAGAAAGAAAGAACAATTTGACGTCCAGTAGTTGAAGGTGTGAAGACAAGGGGTTTGGCATAGAATTGTTCTGAGGCCCCAGTAGGTGTGGAATATGTCCAGATGCGACCAAATCCTCCACTGGAAATAATGCTGGGGTCCATGTTATGGTTTGGAAGATATCCAGCTTGTGCAGGATCTATAGATTGTCAGCATATTCGCCATTCTTGAAACTGATTGAGACTGACCTGCATCCATGAGAGAGTCGGTTGGAGCGACTGCCCTAACATTGCTCACAAGTCGCGAGACTTCGAGAGTCGCGAGAAGCCACGAGAACCTCATACTTGCTATTAGATTAAAGAGCACTGGCGCTCAAAGAACAAAGAAAGAATGAACGAGTGTAAGGTTGGGAAAACCCAAGTAAAGGCTGAGTGAATGACTTCAACGATTCGAGTAAAGACTGTGTGAGGAAAGCATATCAAGAGATACCAAATACTAGTCAAGTCCCATATTTTCAGCTTCTCAACTAGCAAGGCCGAGTTATCTTGGAAATATCAATAGGCGGCATGAGAGCTTAGCATCGTAGGGACAGTATGGACTTGGGAAATGGCTTTGCAACAGTGAGGTCCTGCCTGACGGAAAACAAATTTCGACCTGTGACTATTGACTCTGATAATTGATATTGACTCAGACCCATACGGCATACCACCCGCAAGCACATGGTGGCGTGAAGGACTACAAGCTGAAAGAATGAACGTGGGTTGAAAACCACACCGAGGGTTGGAGGGCTGGGAAGAATGCTTACTTACAGCGGCACCATGGTGGCGGCACTGGAATTAACCCCCTGTCCGAGGCGATACAGGGGTTTCCATATAGGCGCTATGGACAGGCCACAACCAAAAATGGGCACATATTTCGATGCCATGGTGTGCCTGTATAAATCCCGGAAGCCTGTCAACGTCCAGAGCCAAATCAAAACAAGAACGGCAGCCGGCTGGCCACAGCTGCTGCTCCTTCTGACATGCAGGAGGCGGGGAAAGTTGGCCTGATCGAGCCGCACCCAACTCTTTGGGCGCATGAAATAACGCAGATTGGGCACACTCACGCATAGTCCCATCCGATCCAACCAACAATAGGAGGAAACCCGGTTTACGAAACGATGTGTTCCAAGGGTTAGCGAGTGCAGATATTTGGGATTGAGCACCCTTACAGGAAATCAGATTGGGGGGCCGTGGATTTCCATTCCACGCGGGATGACAATAATCCCAGCAAATCATCAAACCCCAGTTCCGATCGCACTGCCGTATTGAATGATTTGGTGACAAAAGGTACCGCGTTGCAGCATATGCCCACGTATCTTGACAAGTCAGAGGGGAGAGAAGGAAGCGCTGTGACGAGAATTCTCGCTTTGAACTCTGACACTAGTCCTTTTTGGGCTCACTTGCACGAGGCGTGACCAACTGGTCGTGGAAAGATGGGTATTAGATACTGCATTGGGATTTGCGTGGCGAGTGTCTAAAATAAGAAATACCATATCGAGATGCATAATTTTCATTGGCATATGCTGGGCCACGCGAAGAAAAGGAGCATTCGGGTTAAGTTCAATCTTGAGTTGAATTGGGTGTAGATTTCGGCATGAATATAAAAGTGTAATTCACGAACAGTAAGGTAGGCCTCCTTTCTTATTCGAGATATGGATAGCGGAGTGGTATTTATATTGAATTCGACTTCATATGGGGCAAATTGTAAAGAATTTAACATGTGTGGTTGGCTCATCCAGAGGGGTAGATGTTGCCACTGGTAACACCAAGCTTAGCTCCTCTGTTTCCTGGCTTTGTAGAACTCCATAACCTTCAAAGTACATGTAAGTCAAGATTGAATGACTGAGAATTTCTCTACGGGAAGTGAAGTGCCTGGATATGAAGGTATATTGGGATGCAACGAGCTCACAGGAGAACAAACTTAATCTGGAGAAGAGAAATGCTGTTGCCATTGAGTATTAAATTGAATATTATCCTGATTAAGTTTCCTGTAGATTCTCTAACCTTCACCATGATGTCTGAGGGTCTCTGAATCACTAATATGACGGAACCGAAAAAAGAAAACAAACTCCTGTTGGTGGAATCACAACCCCTACAGCCCCAACAGCCCCACATTCCCCGTATGCCATATCTTTCGACTTGAGTTCCACTTAAAAACCATCACTTTATTCGTCAAGAGTGTAGGTGTAGCTGTGCTCGTTGGTGAAATGATCGTGAGCAGGATTGTACTGGCCGAAGTTGGTGGCAAAAGGAGGACCGTAGGTCTTGGTGTAGTAAGCACAGGTGAAGACGGGGTTCTGTTCATTCTTGTAAAGAATATAGGCATCAAAGAATCGGCAAACACGGGCAGATCCAGGAGAAGACTCGTGGCGGATGTTGTAAGCAGTCTTCTCCAAGCAGGCGGCAGCACAAACAGCGGGATCGTATGGCCTACAATTGTCAGATATTATCTCATTTGAAAGTTTTCAACTACTTACTGTGTCTGAGGGAAAGTTTGGGATCCCATGTAGGTACCCTCACTGGTTGGTGCCTTGATTGTGGCATTGCCAAGGGAAACAGGCCCGGTGAAACCAGGAATAGGCTGAGGGCTAGTGGTGTAGGCTGTATAATTGGTTAGCAGTGGAAGTGAAATGGTACGTGAAGGGTCTTACCATTGGATCCGGCGATCACAACGTGGAATTTTCCAGTGAATTGCCCATCATTGGTGGCATCAGCGACGGTGATTGCGGATCCGAAGAAGGAGCACTTGATACGAGTGAGAGATGCGGACTCGGGGCAGTTGACTTTATCAGTAAAGATCACCGGATCTCGCTCAAAGACTGGAATTACGTTAGCTTGTATGTGCGTTTGATAAAGATAGTGATGCTTACAGATGTTGAACGAAGTACATCCTGCCTTAGAGGCGCAAATGGCAGAACATTTAGAAGGATCGTAACTTGTCAAGGAGCTGCTGACATAGGTCTGGTAGGATGCACTGGCAGCGCTGGCGTGGAGGTTCTTGTAACCGTCGACCAGGAACCAGCCAGGGGGGGCAGCAGCGCTCAAAGCTGCTGATGAATAGACAGGGTCGGCAAGAAATGCTGTGTCAGTGTCTGGAACAGTAACTGGTCCGTTGCCAGCAGGTTGAGGAAGGCAAGATCCACGCTTTGTGAGATCCGGATCGGCGGGGTCGATGGCAGAAGCGACGGCGTCTTCAATGGCACTTTCTTGGTCATAGGTGACGACGGGGAGAGTTGCAACCCCGATAGGGGCAGTCGCATCAGGAATAATTTCGATTGACTCGTAGGCTTCGAAGTCAATGTCTTGAGGCTCGGCAACTGGAGCAGCCATTGCGAAGCTCATAAGAGCGACGGGGAGGAGTGTGGAGAACTTCATGTTGATTGAAAGTTGGATGGAGTGAAAATGGATCTGAAGATTGTTCTATCTGGAAAGAATGAGGCGCAGTAGAGCGAGTGTAATTGAGGTAGGGGTGACTCTTTTCTGACTTGGGAATCAAGAGCTTATATACAAGATAAGCATTCTAGGCTCTCAAAAGCTTGAAAAAACAATTCCAGTACACTTCCCAAAGCATCGGCCAGTGCAAAGAGAATATTGCTTCCAATAGCATGAATGCAAGACACCAAAGTGGTACCTGTATTTGGAACCATGTATTGAGTGAAAGATGGCTTTCACCTCATGAGCTGGTAAGGCAAAATTGAAGCCTAGAACAGTTAGTCCGTGAAGTCGGTCAACCCGAATTCCAATTGGCAATAGCGTAACGCGGGAGAAGAATGGAGAGTGCCACTTTCCACTGACTATGCGGCTCACGATGGTCACATTCAGGAAGCTGTGGGCTGCATTATTCAGCTTGGTCGTCCCATGCATTGCTGCCACGGGTCTGGCCAAGGCCAAAGCCTCACTGGAATAGCAAGTCAAGAGGTGCGCGCGCCTGGCCATCCCCTTCTGTCGAAAAAGGCGTTCACTAGACCGAATTAATTATTGTGATTCCTTTGATGGGATGTTGGTGGCCAAAATGCATAAATGCGGTGTGTAAGGAGCCATCGCAGAGCTCTTGTTGTCAACAGGGCTAATTCTAAGCGATGTTCTCAAAATGGGCTTAGCGTTCTTGAACGCCACCGCTCCTGCCACACCCCCCATCACAAGCATCGAGGGGTGCACGGCATGGAAGTAGATATTCAGGGGCAAGGTTTATGTCTGCCGTTGGACCACACTTGGGCTGAGTTTCGACCCAGCTGTCCTGGATAACGAATCTAGCGATATAGAAATGCCCTAAATAGGTTTATTGGTCGAGCGGGAACTCGAGCTGCATGTCGATCAATCGTCTGTCGATAGGGTTTGTTCGTCTCCAATATATCCAAGATGGGGATTTCAATTTGATATCTATGAACAGTCATCCTTACAGGCTTGTGTTTTTTCATGCTGCCTTCGACTTGTTAGAAGTTCCGCAATCGATTCTCTTTCTGACTTCAGCATTATCTTAGTAACAGGAATCTTTTCACATTCACTATCTCCGATTCTCCAAACTTCTGACATTCAAAATTGCCTCCTCAACGAATATCGAGATCGAGATGAGGAAGTTCCAAGTCCCTGGCCATTCAAGGGCAGGCTCAACCATCACCACAGCAAGCCAAGCAACCTCCAACATCAACTCACCAAATCCTTTCGCAACTCCTCCTGCCTCAATTTTCGGAGCTGGTTCTGGCTATCAATACTCGGAATCTGCTGGCGGAAAGTACTTTCGCTCACGTCGCATACGCAAAGATGATGTTGGCCACGAACCACCAACCTTCAAAAAAGACCCAAAAGAGAAATGGCTGTGTATCATACCTATGCTGGGCCTCTTCACTGGGATTGCGATCACAGGAGTCATGATATATCTCAAGATTGGACGATTGGCAACTCACAATTACTGTTCGGTTCTTGACGATGACTTTTCGTCTGGTGTTCTGAACAAGAATATTTGGCAGGCTGAGAATGAAGTTGGCGGATATGGGTATGCTCTTCTGCTTTCTGCTTTGTGATTCACAGCTGATATTCTTCTCAGCAACGGCCAATTTGAACAGACTACTGGAGACCAAGAGAATGTTTTCATCAAGGATGGCTTCCTTCATCTGAAGCCCACGTTACAAGATGAAAAACTCGTAGTCATGAACAATGTCATCAACCTCACCGCGAATGGACTCTGCACTTCAGATCTTTGGAACAATTGCATTGCTTCCACCAACATCACCAACGGAACTATTGTTCCTCCAGTTCGGTCCGCAAGACTCAACACCAAGCTTGGTGCCACGATAAAATATGGTCGCGTTGAGGTTAGAGCCAAGATACCGAAGGGAGACTGGCTCTGGCCTGCGATCTGGATGATGCCCGTCAAGGACACTTATGGAGCATGGCCAGCCAGTGGAGAGATCGACATCATGGAATCAAGAGGCAACAACCACACATACAGCCTCGGTGGTAATGATGTGATATCATCAGCATTGCACTGGGGACCGAATCCCGCCAACGATGCATACCGGCACACTGCCAACTGGAAGTCCTCACGCCATTCGCAATATGGTGATGCATTCCATACCTTCGGACTCGAATGGTCGGAGAAATACCTGTTCACGTACGTCGATACTCGTTTACTTCAAGTCTCCTACAACACGTTCAAGAAACCGTTTTGGAAGCAAGGTGGTTTTCCAATTGCGACGCCGGAAGGACTTCGAATCGTTGATCCATGGACGCAGACTGGAAGGCCACAAACACCATTCGATCAAGACTTCTATCTCATCATCAATGTTGCCGTTGGAGGCGCGAACGGCTGGTTTCAAGACGGCAAGGACGGAAAGCCCTGGGTTGATGCCAGTCCATCTGCAAGGAGCGACTTCTGGAATGCGAGGAACAAATGGCTTCCAACATGGGAAAAGAATGGGGAGATGATTGTAGACCGAGTTCAGATGTGGCAGCAATGTTAGGGGCTCATGTTGGCTATTTTAGACTGTATTTTCATTTCGGGTCATTCTACTTCGGGTCAGTGTTATGGAAGGGTTATGACTACAGTGTGCTTAGACCTTGGATTGTCGAATAAATTTCCACCTTCATAAATAGTTGATATTGTCGCTTCATAACTTCTATCAATCCATGTCGTGAATGATCATACACAGATCAAAAGAACGCAATTCACGTAGGCCGCATGTGTTCCAGTTCTTCGAACCGGAATACGGAATACGAGAAGATCGTATGTTACATCCACTTTAGTCCTTTCAGCGCTTTAATCAATCAACTCGTAACCAATCAATTAACAGTTCGGTTCTCATGAGGCCGCAGATCTAGCCAACCGACAGCCCACCTTCTTACCGTGCGCTTCCCACCCCCCAAGGTCTTAAAGAATGCCAAAGACAGGCGAAATATTGCCCATCGTCTCGTCTTGTCTCAAGCAAGCCTCCTTCCCCCATGTGCCTCCCACGCATCAATGTCTCAGGGAATGCTGATGTCCAAGGCAGCATTACCTATCATGTCGTTGTACGCCACATGCATATCAAAGTCGACATCTCAATGGCTGCCCCTGAATTGTTCCTGCATATAAGGGCGTTGATTCGCTTGTGGTACGACATCTCTCGGCCCCTTTGTGCAACCTGAGCGCTCTGCCTCTTCCACCCCTGAGATGGGAGGGCTTGTCCTGTTGTGGCTCCTCAGAGGAGCGGCACTGGGATGTGTGGATGGGCAAGCCACAAAATTCCAAGCTTTTCTAACCCTGATTTTAAAAATATCTCGGTGAACATAAGCTCATGAGCAAAAAGATTACTTGACACATGTCTTATTTCCTGGCCAGAAGCTGGTTTCATCTGCAAAAGCTTGCCAAAAGGTAACGCTGGTCCAAATAAGGTTATCAAGACGGCTGCAGCTAGAAAAGACTAAGAACGTAATAGAGTTCGGCTACGGAGTTAAAGAGCTTAAAAATTGGAATCTGGGGAGAGCGAGTGCCCGCCTGGTGCTCAAGCTCGACTTCTGGAGCAAATCCCGGCTGCTAAGTCCGAGACTTGGCAACCCCATGCAGACGCCCGCCCTCGCCTCATGGTCAAAGCAGACCGTATTCACGATGGGGTAAGGGATAAAGTGGATGAATGGAATTGATATCGACAAATGTCAGCCGCAAATTTGTGGATCCTGTGTTGGTCCTTTTTAATTCCAGCAAAAATTATATCTGCACTTTCAACCTCACAAAGATCAAACGTCAATGCGGACAAAGTGGTATTGGAAACCAGGCAATATGATGATCTTTTATGACAGCGGTACCATTCAGCTGGTATTTTGAGATGTAGATCACCAAAGAGCCCAACCTCGATGAATTCTTGGACAAGGAATGCGATCTACTTGGCATACCCAGAGCGGAAACGACTCCTCATTGGGAATCACGGCGATTCCTCGACAGCCATGCGATTGTTCATCACGAATCCTCAAAACCTGTATTCGTTATTAGTATTAGAAAGGGGTACATACGTTCCTCGGGTTTGTTGGTCCGGGTTTGCGTCCATCCATTCAGTCCTGCATAAAAAGAATTTGCAATCACTCTGGGAAGTATTGACAACAAAAGGCCGCGTGTAGGCGTTCATTGGGTGGTGAGCTGCCGTTGAAAATGTGCAATCAGCTGTCAGCGTTTCAAGCGAGTTCATTGGCAAATCGTGGCTTGGCTGAGGTTGTTGGTGGCCATTGGGAGGACATGAGGGTGCCCCGCTTACCGCTGACAGGAAACAGCAGGCTTTTCTCGCTTAAAACTGTTTTGTTGCTGTTTTAACAGAGCTGTTTTTTACGGCACCGCATCGCGATGTCACCATTTTCGCCTCCCAAAACTCCTCCCTCTCGTGATGGGTACAGGCATCAGGGGTAAGACATCAGGGGTGGAAAAACAAGATATTGGGATTCCAGGGGAAAGAGGTCCCTGCATGAGTCTTTGGCCTGTTCCTGACAGACCTTCCCAGCCTTTTCATTCGATCTTGTGCGGGATGCTTCTATTTCGGTATTTTCCCAAATTCCGAGGGAGATCAAGCTCATGGCACTTATTGGTACCATGTGCATTAGCTGCATTAGCCTTGGATGGTGTGATTGATGCCTTGCGAGATAATTTCAAGTCTTCGCCGCCCACAGCGCGAAGGCTTGAATCGGCTTCATGGGTTGTGCAAAGTCGATATTCACACCCATTACACCTAATTGGCGCTGAATATCCCGACTCTCGGAAAGCAGTTATGCCTCTTTCCAAATGTAGTCATTATGTTGCCGCAGGTTCTTTTTAATTCCCTCCTTTGGGACGCAGGACACGCTTGCAGTTGAATGTTGGTGCCTTTCAGCCGCCTATGAGAGAATATTGACTTCTGTGTATCTATTCCCTATCTCATGCTTTTCAGCATCCTTCTACCCTGTCCAATGCGTTTGAGAAGCGCTTTGGCGTTAGATCTATCGGATTTCCACTTATTCCATCTATCTTGGATGCCCATCGCGAGATAGGGACTTTTTCTTCCTCAACACCACACTCTTTAATACTGGTCAACAGTACACACTCGTTTGTTCCCTTTTGACT
Source organism: Leptodontidium sp. MPI-SDFR-AT-0119 (assembly GCA_020726505.1). Lineage (NCBI taxonomy): Eukaryota > Fungi > Ascomycota > Leotiomycetes > Helotiales > Leptodontidiaceae > Leptodontidium > Leptodontidium sp. MPI-SDFR-AT-0119. The sequence goes on along the minus strand of JAHLEZ010000004.1, from coordinate 2,432,846 downwards.
ATTGAGCTTGTCCATTCTTTCACTTGTACTCATAATACTTGTTTTTTGTACCTACTTAATCATGGGGTTCATGTCATATTTCCAAACGTCTACCAAGGCGGCGGCGAGCAAACCTTCTGCAGTAAACGAAAAGTACCCACTCTCTGTCGTTACGACCGCCCCAAACTTTTCGGGATCTTTGCCAGGCAAACTCGCTCCTCCACAGTCTGATATTGGGTCAATTTCTCCAGCACCGTCTAGTCGAGCTGCCCAGGAAGACCGTTTGGTCGATGAGATCAAACATCAGGTCGTCGTCAACCATCTCTTCCAGCACCAGTGCAGTTCGTTATGGATTCGGGACGTAGCCGAGCAACAAGAGGGTGTGATGGTGCGGAAGAGACGAAACGACTACATCTTCAAACCGCCAGGACTGGCCAAGTCAAGCTTCGCTCAAGCAATGACAATGTTGAATGTTCAAGTAAGACTTTCCACAACCTCACTTATTTCCTCACTTGAGAACTATTCACTGACGAGACGACTTGACAGTCAGCTATGACAGTCTCATCAGGCGTCATCGAGCCATTTTTAGATTGGTCAGCTGATGCTATCGATGTGCCTCTTCTCAACGGTTTGAGAATCCAGATTTTGCCCACATTCGAGGACCTATACCAAGCCAAGCGTCACCAATACGCAGCATTCATCGCCTCAGAAGCTCTTCTCGTCGTATGGGACGATGAACCAACAAACCTTCTTCAACGAGCCAAGACCATCGAGGCCGAGCTCCTCAAGTTCGTCTGGAAGACCGCAAATGCTACCCAGATCGAGAAAGAGGAGCTCGAGGCCGCGGATTTGATGGTGGATGAAGAGACGGGATTGATGGCAAGCAAGGAGCGACCTATCCTGCTGTATAACTGCTTCTTAGTTGCATGCAGTTTGTGTCTCCTGACTGTCCTCATTGGATTGGGGTATGTCAAAATAGCCGATGAACTTGTTGAGCTGCAACAATGGGTGTCCTTGGCGTTCCTCGTGATGACACCAGTCAACGCTTTCCTGACTCTTGTAAGCTTTCTTCCCCAAGCCTCTATGCTCCAGGTGTTAGTTGAGTGCCACTCGAACAATTATACTAACGCCTTTCTCTCACCTTCAGTTCTTCTCGTCCGTCATCATCAGCGCAATCGCTCAAATCATTGGGCCAATTCAACATCTAACGCAAAACTCGAAATACTTCTCCGCGACCCCACCGATGCGTTTGAGGACCAATATCCTTCCGCACGTCACTATCCAATGTCCCGTATACAAGGAAGGTCTCGACAGCGTCATCCTCCCCACTGTCCGCTCAATCAAAAGAGCGATTTCTACATACGAGCTCCAAGGCGGGTCAGCGAATATCTTCATCAACGACGACGGTCTCCAGATCATCTCAGCCGAAGAGCGTCAAGCTCGCATCGAATTCTACGCCGACAACCAGATTGGCTGGACTGCTCGTCCTGGACACAACTCCGAGGGGTTCATCCGCAAGGGGAAGTTCAAGAAAGCATCTAACATGAACTACGGCCTCACGATCTCCAACAGCGTGGAAGAAGCCCTTCAACAGATCGACCGTCCCGCCGACTGGTCCGCCTTCGACGAGAGTATCGCGTACGAACGCTGTCTCAAAGCCGTCCTGGCTAAAGAAGGCCGTGCTTGGGCGGATGGAAATATCCGTATTGGGGACTACATCCTCATCATTGATTCCGATACCCGTGTACCTGAGGACTGCTTGTTAGATGCTGCATCTGAGATGGAGCAGAGTCCTCGTGTGGCTATCATCCAGTTCTCGAGCGGTGTCATGCAAGTCGCCAACGACTACTTCGAGAACGGCGTCACCTTCTTCACGAACTTGATATACACCGCTATCCGCTTCGGTGTAGCATCTGGGGACGTCGCTCCTTTCGTAGGGCATAATGCTATCTTGCGATGGAGTGCTCTCCAAGAAGTCGCTTTCAAAGACGAAGAAGGCGTTGAGAAATACTGGAGCGAATCGCACGTCTCTGAGGATTTCGATATCGCTCTCCGACTACAGGTTTATGGGTACGTCGTACGCATGGCTGCTTGGGCTGGTGATGGGTTCAAAGAAGGTGTCTCTCTGACCGTTTACGACGAGCTGACTCGGTGGGAGAAATACGCCTATGGGTGCAGCGAGTTGGTATTTCACCCCGTCAAGTACTGGCTCACCAAGGGACCCATCACGCCTCTCTTTCGACGATTTCTCTGGTCGGGGATGCCAATCGGTAGTAAGATCAACATTATCTCGTATATCGGGACGTATTATGCCATTGGTGCGGCGTGGATCATGACGTTCTCCAATTACATCGCTGTCGGTCTGTTCAACGGCTCTCTTGATAAGTGGTACGTTGAGAGTTGGCAGATCTGGATCTCCATTATTATGGTCTTCACTGTTGCCGGGAACGTGTCTCTCGCGGTCCAGCGTCATAGGACGAGCGAGAAAAATTTTCTGTATTCTCGTAAGTCTTACATTTACCCTTCCTTCGTCATCTCAAGCCTTTGCCCCTTTCCTGTTCCTTTTACTTTTGCCTTCAACTCCTACTAACCTACCCAACCTCCAGTCTTCGAAAACTTCAAATGGTGTCTCATGTTCGTCCTCTTCTTCGGCGGCATGTCCCTCCACATCTCACAAGCCCTCCTCTGCCACATGTTTAGCATCGACATGTCATGGGGCGCTACATCCAAAGAAGTTGAATTCTCCAACTTCTTCATCGAGATCCCGAAGGTGTTCAAGTCGTTCAAATACAGCATTGCGCTGTCGCTGACGGTCATTGCTGGGATGGTCATCATGGCCGTGGGAGATTTCATCCCCTGGTCGTGGAATATTGATCAGTTCGTTGCGATCTTCCCGTTGGCGATGTTGTGTGCTTGTCATTTGTTGTTGCCTGTGGCGCTGAATCCGGGGTTGATGACTTTTTCTTGGTAGAGGAGAGAGGGGGGAGTTTGAGGTGGGAAATAATGTTGTGGCTTGGACTTGAAGTTTTTGAGGTTATAGTGGTGTTGACTTGGTTGGCGTTTGGGAAGACTAGAGATGAGCATTAGACTGGTATCGTGGGGCTTGAACAATGTGGCTGCTCTGTAAATGACTGGAATTAGATATCATAATATAATATCGAATTATCCTCTTGAATTGTGTCTGATATGCCTCGTGACGACCGACACTCGACCGTCGCCGACTTTCCAAAATTCACACGATTGCGAGCCGAGAACGATAACTTGGAAATCTCTGGAGCACAACTGCTCGGTGTCACGAGAATGCCATACAGCAGCCTGAACGTGTGTTCATCTAAATAGAAGAGATCTATTCATCTAAGACCGTGCTTCGTCCCCATCGAGCCTCTGTATTCAATATCCTCGATCCTGCTGTATTATTCAGGTGTGAATCACAAATCTACAAGCTCAGAAAGCCCTTTCCTGCTTGCTCTAAAAAGTATGAAATAACAGCAGCCTGGATATGGATTCAGATAATCAAAAGACATACATATTAATCCAAAGTCACGTTTCATCCACTGCGAACTTCTGTATACTGTATTCCGCATCGTACCTGAAGCAACGGTTCAAGTCTTGGTAGCGGTAAGCCTGGTACCGGTATTGTACAGTCCAGTACAATACATGTTTGTCGGTGTACCACTCACCGACGGGATACTTGGTCTAGTCTAGAATCCGAACGGCTACGGAGTTCACGGATTACAGTACAATACCATCGAGTTGGGACCTCGGCGACGATCCCTGCAGATAGGTTATTTTCGTACAGGACCGCACCGCGTTGTTTGGGGGTTCAAGAGTGGGGTGACGGGTAAGACGGGGGAATTTTGGGAGGGAAGAGAGCAGGTGTTCAATGTCCCCGCGTCAGCTCGGAATAGGTAGGAATGGCAAAGCATCATCATGGTCACGGGATAGGGAGAGGATTACAAGTCACGAAGGGGATCACTGAGGGACACGAGAAGTTGTAGAAAAGATTGATTATTGTTGTAGCAAAGTACATCGAGCCGGGTCACCATCCCATGTGAGGGGAGACACCAAAGCCATCGCAAAAGCGCAAGACGTGAAGTAGGCACCAAGGAAAGTAAACCGCAAAGTCGCAAGCTGGGATCGAGTAGCCGTAATCCTCCAGAATCCATCCCTAATGAAAAGAACACTTCCTGAAGAATCTGTCGGTACCCGCACTTTGCTGCAAGAGCCAGAGTATGAAAAGGAAATACAATAGAACTTTTGAATCCACGGCGAATAGCGTCATTGCTGTGCCCCTATGCTACAGCGTGCTACTATTGCCTCCGGAGGCCGAGAGCCTTAAGCTCTTCCTCCCAATCCATGAGTTGCCGGCGGAGAATACCAAAATGTGAGTCAACCCTGGTGGATGCCCCCAGGTCCGTTGCGACGCAAAGCAAGGCTCTTCCAGTGATCACGCTCCTCCTTCAACTTTGCGATTTCGTCCTCGAGTTCCTCAAATCGTTGCATCTTCCGTTGTCGAGACTTACGTGCTGCAAGAGTGTTGCGAGCACGCTTCATGGCGACGGTGTCGTTTGGATCTTCGACAACGATAGGAGGAAGAGGCTTATCACGCTTTCGAACACCGCCAGCAGGTGGAGATGTTGCAGTACCAGAACGACGACGACGGAGATGTTCGGAAACCTCAAGCTCCTCCTCAGGCAGAAGAGGAGACTGGTCTACCTGCGAGTTTTGCTTTTCGACCTGGTTATCCTGAGGGAACAGAGGATACCATGGGTCACCACTGAGGGCTTGGTCGAGGTCTTGGTTGTCACCGATGAAGGGAGAAACATCATAGTCTGCGAACTCTGGCGACGGGTGGTATTGCGAGTCGGGAGAGGTCAAGTTTGTGAACGCAGTCGAGTTGGGAGCAGAAGGGAAAGGATCGCGGAGCAAGTCTTGTGGAGAAACGGTACCCATATTTGTTGAGCTGGAAGATGACAAGTTCATGTGTGGGTCGTAGATTGTTGGCACGGCGGGCGAAGAGTAAGCCGATGGGAACGAGTTTTGGGTCGTCGAGGCACCGCCCTCGAAGGCGGTGAAGTCATCGAAGAGATCCATGTCTGTTGCCTTGTGTGAGTCACAGCCAGAGATTTCGTGGTGAATGTAAGTACCTTGCATAACCATGTTAGGAGTTTTCGGGATGCTACCAGTGGATTGCGAAAACAAGGGGACTTGAGGACGAGTCTGACGATGTTGTTGTTGCAAAGCAGTGGTGGAAGAGGGCGCGGAAGAAGCGTAGAACTGTTGAGGACTCTGCGCAGGATTGAACCGATTGGTGAGGGCCGAAGTAGTGATAGAATGTCCAGTTGATTGTATGATCGCGGCTACTCTCTGGTTCTGCAAAGACTGGGCAGAAGCTATGTGAGACGAGTTTCGACGATGGGCAGATAAGGCTGCTTGATTGTTGTTGGACAGACTAGGGGTACTGCGAACGCTGGGAGACCTCTCGAACAGAACAAAGTCCTGATGATTGGGTTGCGGATGAGGCTCGGGATGGGAGAGATCCTGAGAGAGTTGTTGCGGAGATTGTGCCGGCAGGCTCGATGAAGAGGGAGGAAGCCATCTTGGGTTGGAATCCGTGGTGAAAGAGTTAAAGAACTCTGAAGGTATGTTGGCGGTTGGGAAGTTGTTGTTGGAAGCGAAGCTAGAAGCTGGGCTGGGAGTCAATTCGTCCTGGAGAGGAGGAATGGTTGTTTGGGGGGAGTGGAGTTGGTGGTTGTAGTAGGGTGGAATGGTGTCGGTTGTCAAAAGTCGTCGTGGTGACTGATTTAGAACATCGTGGCGAGTGACGATGTTATGTGGTGTATTTGTGTGAGTAATTGTGTGGTGGAGAGGAGAGAAGAGAAAAGGCCTGAGGTGCGGAAGTTGTGGGATTTAATACATTCGCTTGGTGCAATGGAGATTCAGCACTAGTCCCTCCAGCCCGCCCTAATTTGGGTGTGAGTCACAGTCAACTTTGGAAGGAGCCACCCAGCCCAGCCCACTCCCGAACTCATCTCATCCCACCGTGCAAGGCAGCGCATCCTGATGAAATAAATGCGCAACGCTCACCACGACACAGGTAAATGTTTGTATTCGAGCCGTACACGCTCAAACTTGTTTGATTCTTCTACTATTCTTCGTTGTTGAGATGTTCACTTCACCTTTCGTGACTTTCGAGGCCTTCCAACGTGGCACGGGATAAAATCTGCCCTGCCACACAGCCTACGAGTCCAGGCCGGGCTGGATTTGGCTTAGCATCAGACGACCATAGCCAGGATCAGGATTTGGTGGAAGGAAGAGAAGGACTTCACTCTTCAGCTGGAAGAGACGAAAAAGGCACGAACGAATCAACAAATTTCAGGACTTTTCTGTCGTTTGGTATTATTAATCTTTCAAGATCCATTGCAACCGGATTCTACAAAAATCTACTGTTGGAGACTAGTACCTGCAATATTATGCTTCTTTCAAAGTCACTACTGAACTCCATGACTTTCAAAAGTCCCCTTCACCCAACTCCGGATATACGGTCCAGCACACCAACAACATGTCCCAAACACCCATCCCATCCATCCATCCATCCCAACGCAACGCAACCCCTGAAAAACAAACAATAAGCTTTGTGCTCCTCTCTTCCATCTGAATTCGTACTCGGCGAAGGTGCAGCAGCATGAGCATGCAAGCTTGCAATGCAAGTTGCAGCCCACAAAAGAACCACTCCCTCACTCTCCACGCCGCAATTCATTTCCGTCTCTAAATTCCTTCCCACACCGGTCGCCGAAGAAAAGCGTGAAGGGCGTGGATGTCAAAATGGGCTGGCCGATGGCTCGGCGTTTTTTCAATAGTTTTGCCGTCAACCATTTATTTTACCTTCTGCCCTTTGCCCTTTGCTCCCTGGCATCAGGTGAAGACAAGTCGTGAATAATTCCTGCGACTTTTGAAGAGCGACATTTTCCTCCCCGCCAGCGGTGTCTCTCTCCACGTCCAAACCACCATTTGTCCGCCTCACTCCCCTCCAAACCCCACGAATTCAAGAATCAAAATGTGACTCATTCCTCCGCAGTGGCAGCAAACGGTTTCATTTTACCTGTGCCGTCGCTTTTCCGACTGCCTGATTGGTTGCAACGTTGCAGGAGAAAGTGCTGCGGCCTGCGTCTTGCATGCGGCCGCAGTGCGCCAGCAGCAACCTGGTGCCAGAGTTTGGGTTGCTTACGTGAACAACACGAGGGGATAACGGAGTTGGATTTTCGACAACGGGATTTGCATCGGCGTTCGCTTATCTCGCCTGCTGAGAAATCATCTAGGAAATCTCACGGAAGCACGTGTACCCAATCATGTGACAAAGCCCAGATCATGGAAGGGGTTTAAATACTTCATGATCTACAATAAATATGCCTGAATTAAGGAGTGAGATCTAAGTAAGAATCACTGATTAATCTCATCAAGATCCATGATAAGAAAATGAAAAACTTCACACGTGCTCTCTCCATCTCGCTTAAACAACCTTGAATTGTGGACCTCATCCTCTCCCCTTTTACCCCACCACCCCTCCCAGCACCTAGACGAGAGAACCTTGAAATGGCCAGCCCAAACCAGCCCTCGTACTTCATACCCACGCTCTACGCAAGCGACAAAAGCGGCTTTCTCTACGACGTGCGCACCCTCAACCTCTCCCACATCCCCGAATCCACCACCCAATCCTTCTTCACGCAAATCGACCAGATCCGCAAGATCCTCTCCAAACAGCGCGAAGACGCCGCGCGCTACAAACGCCTCTGCAAAGCCCTCTCCAGCGTCCGCAACGCCACGGACTACGAGCGGCTCTTCCTAATCCGGTACCAGGAGCCCCCTAACCGCGCCGAACCGCGGGCCCTGCGTGACTTTCTGAGGAAGTTGAGTGTAGGTGCCTTCGTGAAGGTGATCTTCAAGATCTCGTTTGCGGAGCTGGTTGCGATTGAGCAGTTCCTGGATGATTTTGCGGCGTTTATCGGGGAGGTGGAACTCTCGACTAGGCATTTGAAGAAATTGGCGCATTTGAAGGGGTTTAAGACTTTCAAGGAGGAGGTGGAGAGGGAGAGGGGGAGTGGTAGAGGATCCTGGAATGAGGGGATGGCTAGTAATGTCGTAAATTCGCCTCAGCCTGAGCCGTGCGGGTTTGTGTTTTCGCGGGTTGTGTGTGAGAATGTTGAGGGTTGTGTTGGAGGAGGAGGGGAGGGTAGTGAGGATGTCGTGATGGGGAATTCGTTGGAAACAGCTGCTGGTAGTTCTTTGTCGCCAACTCATTCAAGAGATTCCAACCCTGCTCCGGAATCTCACGTCGCACTTGTCTCCCCACCACCCGAGACTCTCATCTCTGAAGAGGTAAATCCCAAAGCTTTAACCACCGTCAAAAATCTAAGCGGGAGGACTATTCTCGGTTTCCTCTCCAAGCATCTTGCACCTGTCGAATCGACATCTATGGGTATGGAAGAAGCGCATGGAGTTATCAATTTGAATTATGGTCTTGGTCCCCCGAATTGGGACCCGAAGTGTATTCGGATCCAGTTGACGCTTAGTCTTGCGCATGCTTTGGTGCGGTATTCTCTTCGTGTGGACGGCTGAAACGCCCCTGCACGACGTTTGATGTGGGACGAGAGATCTACTGGTCTGTGGCATGACTGGGTGATCTGGGCCGACGTCCCGACGATCTGAAATCGGGGATCTGATACTCGACGCTAGTTGAGGGACTACATGGCTGGCTCTGTGACTCGAACTAGCGATATGATATTGAAGATGTTCCAATGTCCGAATGCCGAAAGGCACAGGAAATTTAGGGCTACTTTCATGCGCTGGATCTCGACTAGTACATTTATCACCAGAGAGACATTCTTCCCCCTCCTCTCAAGAGAGAAGATCGAGAGGAAGAGATTGGCATCTACCGAAAGAAGCTACATGACCCTGGAATCGACATCGTATCCGGAACAGAACTGGGTTGAGCTCCCAATCCCAGAGAAAACAGCTCGCCTTGTCTATCGGCTCCTTGAGTCCAGTGAACGTTTTTGGGCCTCAGAGAGAAGTGGCCCACCTTCTGCTTGAGTATTCAGAGAAGGGTCCGAAAAAATTCAGTATCCTTCGGAATTCAGGGCTTCAAACGCTAAATTGAGTTTGTTTTTGAGTTAGGGATGGAGGGTGAATAAGATGGGATATGCTTACTTGGGGCTACGGGTTATGGGGATATTTCTCCTGAGGGAATCTGGCGCTGTTCCTGAACAGAGGGAGTGAGGGAGTGGGAGGGAGAAGAGTCTGTGAGACTGACATGAGGAATTAAACCTTCAAGCTGAATCAAATGGACTGCATGGTGGAGGCACTGGAGGGCATCGATGGCAAAAATCTAGCATCTCTCTCCCGCTGTGGTGCTCATTCTGAATCTTGTTCTCAACGTCTATCAGCACAGTTCATTTCAGCATAAAGTGGGATAGTGATGGGGGTTCATTGACAATTATGAATTATGCGTTACGAACTACGAGCTTATCTATCTATCAACACATATGTCCTTCTATACCTATAATTATCTCTATCTTCCAAAATCTAATACCCAACCCCTCCCCCAAATATACGAATTACATCTCCGCCACCACCCTCCCCACGAGCACCATCCACTATCAAAAGAAAAGTGTAGTGCAGTTCAGTCTACCCAGCCTCGGAGAACTTCGACGTCCAAAAAAAGAAGCTCAAACATTCTAGAAGGTCAGAGCTGAAGCTGAACCCTAGTCAAGCCTCAAGCCACAAAGCCACGGATCTCGCGCCATCAAAAGCAAACCAAACGAAACGAAGCGAAACATCTCGGCTGGCTCCGCCAAACATCTGCAAGCCGCGAAACACGTGCGATGATCCCGTCTTGACGACACCTCCACACCTGCACACGTGTGATCTGGATGGGGATGTCCGTCCGTGAGAGGATTGCTGGTGGCCAATGGTGTTGGGTGTGTTTGTCATTTCTCAGAGATGGAGAGGCTTTTAGTCCACGATGTGTGGTTTATGGAGTGTGTTGTGGAGAGCACGTTCTGGATTGAGTTGTTGGTGTGTTGAGTTCGGTGGTGCCGGGTCTGAGACATTCATTGGCTGAATGATGACATTCTATGTCTGCATTACGCATGCGCTTGCGATATTGATTTGGACCGGAATGGGGATGAGGGCATTGTAGATGTTTACCTCATCGGAGAATGTCCTCATTGCGTTTGGGGCCAGCGTGCGGGACGAGAAAGTTCGTGGAATGTGTCAAAGAGTCGCATATTGTTTGACGGGTGTTTCTCCCCAGCACCCTACTTGCAGTACTGCACGAAAACTCGAGAATCATCTCCACCCGTATTGTCTGTTCTAAAACAGGCTTGTGTATGGGCGAGTGGCGAGTAGGTAGGGAGTTTGGTTTTGTCCGTACGTCTTTAAATGAGCGCAGGATTCGAAAAGTATACATTATTGAATTGGCGTTCTGCCACTCCAGTCTAATCTAATACAAGAAAAATAATCAGCATCAACTGCAAAAGAGCGGTGTGCGGTAAAAGAGTGTAGTGTATGGTACATGGAGCAGGAGGACAACCGACTTTTGTGATCTATTACTCTCAGATGGCAAACAAAGGAATAGTCCATGCCAGCATGCCAATTGCAGTGATGAGAACACTACACTGGCCGAAGAGAGTGTTTGCACTGGATTTCGCGGGAGCTGATGAGCTTGGTGTCGATGCTGGACTGGATGTACTGGCTGCTAGGTTTGCTACTGTCGTGCTTGACAGCTCTTGGGTGGATGTCGACATTGTTGCAGAGACGCTGGTGGCGCTTGCGACTTGTCTCTGCGGTTGTGAGCTGGAGGTTGTTTCCGTCGTGGTGTCGGAGACAGGGGTTGATGTAGTGCTAGGCGTTTCTGAAGATGTGCTCGACTTTGTTGGCTCAGGCTCTGGCACGGACGTAGATGTCGTCTCTGGAGCAGCAGAAGATGTTGACGGAGCAGGAGGTGGTGCGAATCGAGCTTTCACAATTCCAAGAGCTACGTCGGCATAAACTCGAGCCATTTTGGCATATCCAGCATCAGTAGGGTGCGTCAAGTCTCCTCCGCCTAGGATGTCTTCCATGGAGAAGGAAGAGTGGACATCTGCGAAGTAAACATGTCGGCCTTGCTTATTCTGGGCGTCCACGACTTCACGAAGTTTGGCGTTGTAGGCTACTCCGCCGGATTCTGTCTTGCCGCTGGGAAGAAGCGATGAAAGGATGACGTTCACGTCCGGAATCGCTGTGCAGACATGATCAACCAAAGTTGATATCCTCTGTTGCATAGTATCCACACTGGTTCCTTTTGCCAAGTCATTCGCGCCGACTTGTACTAGGACGATGTTTGGACGCGGCGATATCTGGGGAATAGCAGCGTCCACTCTCCCCATCACTTCAAGAATATGAAGCCCTGGCTTTGCCTCGTACGCGTTGTCCCTCATAGTGCCGTTTCTCACGGTTCCAAGCATTTCGACGTTGTTGCCGGCAGCTACAAGAGCATCCTCAAGCCCGAGGCGGAAGCCATTACCGTCCGATGATGCATATCCTGAGGCTATGGAAGCACCAGCGACCATAATACGAAGTTGAGGATTGGCTCTTGCATTCACCGGTGTTGCGGCATCTGAAGACCGCCCTTCAAGCCATTGGGGGTTGAACCATCTCGCGGGAGATGAGGAAACTACATGAGTTAGAATTAACTGAGAATATGAGAACAGAGATGACGAACCAGTGACTGCAAGAACTCCGACAGAACAAATGAACTGAGAGACACGCATGTCAACGCCTTGGAGTGTCTTCAAGTTGACATGTAGGGATGGTACCTACCCAGCCTACTTATACGAACCTCGACTCTGAGGACATCGCGACTCGCGAGGCGTTTTATCGAGTGCGTATCATGCCACAAGCGGGCCTGTGGGTCATAGAGAAGGGGAAGCAGAAGAATACGATGCAGCTAGTCCAACTGAGTGCAGACCGTTAAGTAGATCATGCAGGGTAGTCAGGAACGGTCCATGCAAGACCCTTCGGTAATCCACTCTTTGTCTGGGGGGTAAGGGACACAGCCGAGACGAAAGAAGCTTAGCCTGGGTAAACTTGCAGTCCCATAGTACCTTAACTGAGTGAGTACATACCTGAAGAGTAGGAGGGGCACTGTAGAAAAGGAAAAGGAATACTGTATGAAGATGATGCAATGAATGTAGAAATCGCGAACGTGTTTTGGTGGATGTCAACTTGAAAAAACAAACTTCAGACTCCCAAAGCAAGGATGAGACATACGAACAAGCCTATCAAAGGGTCCCGCGGGGTGATCTCGGAAATCGTGTTGACAATTACTGTTGCCCCCTCAGACGTTCAGAGCACCTCTAGCCTTGACGAGGAGATTCCATTACCGTATTGCCAGGGTCATATCTGATGAGTAAGGAAAGTGAAAGCGATCCGCTAGAGGTCAGAAAGCGACTCGGTGACGCTTGCGGGTGTGGCCATTGGTTCCTCGAGGTACCCGTTATATTGATATTGCGCGGCTAAATACCTCCTGTTACTAAGGTGATTAAGGCACGTTCGCTCGTACCCAGCAGACTGCCATGAAGGCCACAGAGGCATCAGACCAGCTGAACAACGCGCTGTGAAAGCCGAGACCTGATTTAAAAATGTACACAGGGTGACATGGTCTGGCGTTGGACGCTCTAGACAGAGCCCCTAACTCGTAAGTTCACAACCAGGCCTCACCTAGTGAGCCTCAGCTGTCAAGGCGTGGAGGACCGTTGACTGCGCCATCATCACCTGGCCAAGATACGAGGATGCTCAATTTAAACCAGAAAACTCACGATCTCAGAGCCCCACAAGATAGACATCTCCACGAAGCACAATTGGTGTTTGCCCATGTCTGTTGATCGGTTGATGGTCGGAAAGGCAATAAGATGAAGGTCGCAGTTCACAATTTTCCATGCCCCGTAATGAAGTGCTGGCATTCGCTTATGTAGCTCGTCTGCTTGCGGTTAGCAGATGCTCGGCATAAACCCGTATCTTCCTCCTTCGGGGCTTGCTCCGTGGCCATCGGCCTCGCCATGCGCTGTTGGTATTTTTACATGGTCAAATTTTGTGAAGACGGGAGCCTAGACACCAGCGTCAAAAGCTTGCACTGGCATCATGAATCTGAGCCACACTCGAAGCCCAGATCTGGGCCGCGTGGGCCCTTATCATTCTATCACAGCCACCGATCACGGCGACCAAGAATCTCGAATCCCAAGGTGTAGAAGAACCCCCTACCAAGTTTCTTGATTGAGAACGTGCTAACAAGGTCTCTGATTAAGCATAAATTTAGGGGCTGCTGCTGTCTAACCCCCAGACTCACATGTCGACAGGAAGAGCACGTCAACAAACGTCAAAGTCTCATGACAGCGGCAAAGGTACGTGAAGAGCAGGGAACAAATGCCTGGATCTGATTCGCTGATTCAACCACCGCTTTCAATCATATCATGGCCAAGTATTTCTTGAACGCCACCAAAATGGAATGCGGAAGTTGACTCCGATATCTATCTACCAAGACTTTGCCAATGGCAAGTAAAGAGGCACAGAACAGAACCCCTTTCTGCCTTGCCGCCGCAAATCAATTACCACGACGAGTTCTCAGTGCCCCTGTTCTTAGGAGTTATCAAGGAAAGGGGTGGTGCAGACTGCTAAAATTGTTTTTTGACTGATCAGGGTCCTCAACTAACTGCGCCTGCTGGCCTCCGTGTTCGACAGACAGGAAGCCCGTATCACACTGTACTCGTGTATGAAATAAGGTCAGAAGGTATGGGATTCCCACATGAGGTAAGTCATGGGACAATTCGAGTATGTTTCTTCGTTCTTACTGTGTTTTGCCCTTGCTTTACCCTGAAAACTGCAAAGTTCGGCTTCTCTTCAATCCTAACGTGTGAGCCCAGTCAGAGATCCTGCTATTCGTTCTGGGACGATCAATGCTGCAACGAACCGTCTGCTATTTTTTCTTAAGTTCTGGTACCGGTGGATCTGATGATAATCGCCTAAATACTGTAAGGGCAGCTTGTGCGCCTGTGGGAACGGGGCCCAGGCGACAAGCATCACTTGACGCCATTATCTCCAGATCAACTAAAGTCGTCTTTCGTCATGTCAATGATTAAAGCTATGCCTTTGCTCAAATATCATTCTTGTCATACCGCATCGGTTGGATTTGACAACAATTTGCAGGCCGAGTGACGGCGAAGCTCGATCTTTGCAGTCTTGGTTGTAAATATTGCTACTCAGTATCACAGATATCAACAGAGCGCATGTCCATCAATATGAATTCGTCGAAGACGTTGAGAAGTAATTTCTCCAAACGGTTCGTTGGCCTTAAAGCACCATGCGAAGATGATGAAACTGCAGCCGAGATATCGCAGCTTTGACCCAAGCAGAGCAGATAACCTACCGCAAGAAGATCTCCCAACCGAATCGAAAGAAGAAGAAGAAACATCGGTTTATGTTGGAGGCGGCAGCAGAGCAGGATGAGATCTGTTAGAGGAAGATTTGAAGCCAGAATCCTCGCAACACATCGAAGTGTCCGGAGAATACATCCCACCAGGCAGAATAGCCGACAAACTATGTAAGAGCGGCTTGTGTTTTGGGTCAGCACCATGAAAGGAGTTCGATTGCCATTCCTTTGAGTTTCTATGCTGGCTTCCCGGCGCTGTGGAGAACTTAGGAGAGAGAAAAGGCGAGAATGGCAAAGAGAAACCGAAGGTTGGGGAGGTTGAGAGTGATGAAAAGGAAACAAAAGATGATCCACGCGACGAAGGAGTGTGTATTGCTAGAGTTGTCCCAAAACAACTAGGCGATGACCTGGAGAAAACCATGCGGGAGATGTTCGCCAACTCTACGAATTGACATATTCGGAGTGGAAGAAAAGTCAGAGGCTGAGGCAGGCTGTGGGACAAGCCGCGACAAACAATGGGACCCCCTTCGATGCCGAAATCGAAGAGCAAAAGTGGAGAACGACATAAGGCTGCATCTTTAAACCTCTGTTTGGGTTCACGATACCGGCGTTCAAATGTTACATGTGCTGGAGGCAAATGATTTCTCGGCTGTTGCTTTCCAGAGGCCATTTTACGACGCAAAATAATATTAATAATCCCGTCTCCGTAAGGAGAAGTTTGTTTAACTGGCAATACAGAAAAGTATCTTTTAAGATGAAATCTTCGTACTTCGTATTTCTCTGTGAACCATGTCCCCTGTTCAATTGCAGGTCTGTAAAGTCTATTCAACAGAAAATTTCAATTCGGATTCTTCGGAGACCACGGAGTATCCATGAACAATACAGATCTCAGAGATATCTCTGTGTACGTAGTACAGTAGGCTTGATAGACGTGTGGATCCAACTTCCAAGAATATCGAGGCGGCTGCACGTGACAACGAGATTTGACCGCGATCTCCACAACGCGTCAATTGTTTTGCATCAACATCCAGCAGCATTGAAGCCCCAGCACCACTCAACATTGATAGCCAGCAGCGGTTCGATGGCTACGGAGAGCTCTTCCAACTCGGCCCTGGACCAATACACGATACCACCGTCGAAATATTCCAATTGGCCGGCTGAGAACAATGAATCCAGACAGGCTTCTCACCAACCTTAACCAGTCACAACAGGCGGCTGTGTCCTCCTTCGCAGACACATTAGCTATTCTTGCAGGCCCTGGAAGTGGCAAAACGCATACTTTGACCTCACGAACGGCATGGCTACTTGCGCAAGGTCTGCAGCCATGGAATGTTATTGTCGCGACCTTCACGGTCAAGGCGGCGCGGGAGATGAAAGAGAGGATTGGGAAGCTTATTGGCAACGGAACGGAATCGAAACTTATACTTGGGACCTTTCACAGTATAGCGCGGAGATATCTGGCTCGATACGGACATCTGATAGATATCAAGAAGGACTTTGGGATTGCGGACAGTGCGGACTCTCTGGCTATCATAAAACGCATTGTCAAACGGCATGGATTCATGATAGATGCAAAGGTTGCTCGGTCGAGGATCAGCGGATTGAAAGCTCGAACGTCTGTGGATCATCCGATATCGCGAAATAAATCTGGCGCGAAGATTGTGGAGGAACAAGAGTTCGAAAAGTGCTACGCCGAGTACGAAGAAGCTCTTCGACGATCCAACCTCCTCGACTACGATGACCTGCTCCTTCGATGCGTCGATCTCCTTCGAAACCATCCTTCCTGCGTATCGAACGTCGAGGCGGTGTTGATTGACGAGTTTCAAGATACCAACTTAGTACAATTTGATCTGATGCGATTGTTTGCTGCACACCGGAAGCGCATAACGATTGTGGGGGATCCAGACCAGAGTATTTACGGCTTCCGGGCTGCAGAAGTTAAGAACTACAAGCGGATGCTTCGTCAATACCCAGATACAGTTACCATTGCTTTGGAAGAGAATTACAGGTCCTCTGGGGCTATTCTGTTAACGTCTTTGA
This sequence comes from Leptodontidium sp. MPI-SDFR-AT-0119, assembly GCA_020726505.1. Classification (NCBI taxonomy): domain Eukaryota; kingdom Fungi; phylum Ascomycota; class Leotiomycetes; order Helotiales; family Leptodontidiaceae; genus Leptodontidium; species Leptodontidium sp. MPI-SDFR-AT-0119. The sequence goes on along the minus strand of JAHLEZ010000004.1, from coordinate 2,416,363 downwards.
ACGTTATCGAGCAAGACAGCTCTAGAGTTGCCAAGTCCCTTCTAGCAACCCACACAGTTGGAACGAGGCCTGTTCTCCGAAGACTGTCAGGAGCACATAAAGAAGCACAGTGGATTGTATCCGAGATCCAGAGGGTCAGAGGGATGACAGGTGATTTACTTGATCTGAATGACTTTGCTATTTTGCTTCGATCGTCTGCATTGTCCCGTCTTATTGAAACTGCGTTGGGAAAGGCGGGTATTGCATATAAAATGGTTGGTAAGTTGCTTGCCCATTTCCCCACAACTTACAGCTTGGTCTGTGTCTAACATTTACCAGGTGGTGTACGATTTTATGATCGGGTTGAAATCAAAACTGTGTTGGACTACTTGAGAGTCATTAACCAGCCAGACAACAACGACGCACTTGCTAGAATTATCAACACTCCCTCCAGAAGAATTGGAGAAGCGACCGTCAAAGAGTTACTGGAAGAGGCGGATCAGTCGAAAATTACACTCTGGACTCTTGTACTAGGAATTGTGCAAGGCAAGCGAACTGCAAAGACGAAGTTAAAGAATAAGGTCGAGCAGAATCTGACAGGTTTCGTCAATGTCATCTTGAATGGAAGGGCCAAGATGGCTGGATCTGGAGAGGAGCGGTTATCAGTCCCCGGCTTGATCAATTTCATTCTTACCAAAACGAGCTACGAGAGGTGGCTCGAGGAACATCAAGGTGACGTTCATAAAGCGAGATGGGATAACGTGCAGGAACTCATCACGCAAGCCACCGACTTCGAGAATCTCATCTCATATGGCTACGAGGACGAAGCACTTCCGGAAGTAGACGGTTTAGAGCAGAATGAGGATGCAGGAACATTATCCAGGTTTCTTGCGAATGTAGCACTCGCGTCTGAAGTCAAGGCGGATGATACAGAGGGTGCTCCAACAGCACAGGTTACAATATCGACGATTCATGCGGCGAAAGGCCTCGAATGGCCTGTTGTTTTCATCCCTGCTACCTATCAAGGTTCAATTCCGCATTCCCGTGCCGAAGATGCAAATGAGGAGCGACGACTTTTGTATGTCGCTATGACAAGAGCAAAGGCTCTGTTATATATGAGCTGTCCGTTGAAGAGCTCCCAGGGCGAGGACACAATTCTATCCCCATTCCTGACGTCAACAGGCCTAGCTCCACTAATTGACACCAAAGGTCCTTCACTATGGTCATCTACGGTCCAATCCATGGCGCAAATCTTACGTCGAAATCTGCCGTCCACGACTTCGATACAGCTCTCGTCCTCCTCACTTACAACTACTGAGGATGATCTATTTCCCGAAGGCGGCGAAGAGGACAAGCAGGAGAAGGAAGCCAGATGGGATTCCATGACAAGAGGCAATCCAACTTTCAATACGGGACAACAAGCTCCCAAGCGTCGACGAATTGAACTTGGTAGAACTGTCGGCAATTTGGAAGAAGGGCCCGAAAGGAACTGGAAGCCAACCTACGCGACTACTATGGATCGAGCCGCCAGCTTCACTACTGCTGGACTTACTATGCAAGGTGGATTTGTGACTGCGGGTTCCCATTTGCAGGTACTAAAGGAACAGTCTGTGAGCGGCGCCGTGAATGATTCACAAGAGGCAGAAAGCTCCAACGACGGATCCAAGAAGAAAGGAAAGCAGAAAGGGAAACTCCCTGAGGGACAGGGCACTCTGTTTGGATTCCTCGGCAAACCTGAGCCTCAACTCCCAAAGAAAGATCTCGCAGTTGTCAAGGAAGTAGACTTGTCAAGGCCTGTTATCCCCACAGTTGCGAGAAACTTCAACTTACCTAGAGCTTTGCCTGCATTTACTGAGCCGATTGGCATCGAGCCCTCCCTATCAACACACCGTCTAGGATCTGCGAATTCGGGTACTCGACCACGGCAGACTAGTCATCTCGACGTAAAGGCCCCAAGAAACGATTATGTCTTCCTATCTAGTTCCCCGCCTAGGCCAAAACCTCCACCGACTCTGCAAGAAGAGCAAGCACCACCGAAGCCCGTCGGTCTGACAGCCAAGCCGGCAATGCTATCACTGATACGCCCTCCTGCATCGAAACACGAGACCACGGTCTCCATGCTTCAGAATGGCAATGGCGCGAGGAAGACCTTGGGGGTCAAGAGGAGTATGGATGGATGGGCGAGTCGGAAGGGACAGGGCTTCAAACCGCCAACTATGAAACGAGGACCTGGATTATGAATTATGTGGATGGTGGAGGTGTTGGTATTGGTATGGGATGGGATGGGACGGCGTTCTTGGATAATTGTTGATGGGGGAGGACTATGGTTATGGATGGTAACATGTTGCATATTTGTGTTGGCTATTGCACGCCTCGGTTCTGTTGCCTTGCTCGTGCTATGCGAGAGAGTATCCAATTAGGTGATGGATATTGCAATTGAAAGTTCACTGCTTGCGTTCCCTGGCATTATCAAGATTGTGAAGTGAGCGACATATTAACATGTTGGCATGTGAAGTTTTAGCGGAGCTGCAAAGGACCCTGATATCCGGTGGCCCTGCTGCCGTGCGACACAAAGCCTGGAGTGATCCATCATCTAGGTAATCTGTGGTAAATGATTTCAAGGTAGATAGAATATTTGTTTCTGAGACAGTAGAATCAATATCGACAAGATGGCGTAGATGAGAGGGGAAGGAAGTCAACCGATACTTCCGTTTGTTTACTTTAGCCACATGACTTCATGTAACAAATGAACCCTGCACAACACTATCAATTCCCTTCCACTAAAACCCAAGCAATAGCTGGTTCCACTTGGAAGAGTTACTACCCGAGTCTCGGGTAAAGTACGCAAGTATTTAACCGCTAGACCACAAGTGAAGGTGAAGGTGAATGCGACAGAAGCTCTTGGTCAAGGTCGCGCTACTACTCTAGCGAGGCATCAACAACAAAACAAAACAAAACAAAACAAAACAAAACAAAACAAAACAAAACAAAACAAAACAAAACACCCCTTCCGCGACAAATTTTCTCGTGCAATCTTGTCCTCTCAAAAACAGCCACGTCCTCCATTCCCTTTCAATCAAAAATGTCAGATCCACAACCACAATCAAAATCATCCTCATCACCATCACCCACCATGTCCACAACTCCGTTCCAACCACTCGACACTGGCAAGCCTCAAACGCCAGATAACACCACCATCACCAAGACCGACTACCGCATCCCCACCCCGCCCGACCTCCACACTGTATCCCGCTGCGTCTCCGACCTCATCCTCTCTGCCTCCCTCGCGATGAAGCTAGCAAGCTACATCACGCACCCAAAATCCCTCTCCCTCTCCCTCTCCTCTCTCCTCATCACCCGCCAAAAGAATAAAGAGAAGAAGCTTGCGTACCTGAAACAAAGACTTTTTGATGTGTTGTCGCAGTTTAAGTGGGCAGATGGCGATGGAGAAGGAGGGGGATTTGTTGTGAGGAGTTCGGGATGATATTCGGTGGTAGTGCCGCCGCCGGCGGGGGAGAGAATAGATCACGGGCGTTCATGATGGAGGTTGCAAGGTGTGAGGGGGTTAAAGAGTGTTTGGAGTGTGAGTTTATCTTTTTTTTCTCTCTCTCTTTTTCAATCCCATCCAACCTATTCTCAGCTCGATTTCACAACACTTCACTCTTCCCTTCTTTTCCCCTTACCTCCCTGCCATAATTAGATCGCACTCCCGTTCAATTTAGTCCAGACCAACTGAACTGATCTCCGAACATAGACGCATGCAGCGCCTCCCTCCTATCCAGCGAATCCCGCATCCGAGAGAACATCGTCGAGCCACTCTCTCACGCGCTCGCCCACGAGAAAACACCCCGCTACGCCGAACTGACCACCGAAGCGGAAGACGTTCTGAAGACTACTAATCTCGCTATCAAGGAGTGGGCGGAACTGCTGAAGGAGCAGGTTGAGATTGCGAATTTCCGCTTGGCTGCTGTGCCGGCGGGAGGGGAGGAGTGGGATGGGGATTATGAGGAGTTTGCAATCGTGAAGAAGGAGGCGAGGTGGGAGTTTGCGAGGGGGCTTGGGTTGTGAGGGGGAAAGGAGGGGAGAGGCGGCGAGGGGGAGGGGACTGGGAATTAGGAATTTTGGGAGTTGGGATTCGATCTTATTGGTATTTGGTATGGTCTTCATACCATGAACGGCCGAGGCCGTCTGATCTGACCATATGCAACAAAAAACGCCTGTCCGACCACGTGGTTCCTTTCCCACAGCCGTGCCCCATGAGCAGAAAACTGCTCTCCCCATTTTTGTGCCCAGCCCAGTTCCCGTCTTAAGGAGACTTTCATATCTAAGATCTACAGCCATCCCCAGCCCCTAGCAAAGTTGCCAAGCCATGTTGTTCAGAAACTCAGTAACCTCTTCAGATGACTACCCTTCTCACAGTCACTAGGTATAGGCGGGAAGTGGCCCTCCCTCCTCTCAAAAACATTCAGTATCGATCTTACGGCATCGTAGTACGATTCCGCGGTTCGTTGGAAGCCAAGTTTATTCCATTCCTCCTCGATTGCATTTGCTTTGATCTCATCCCAGAGAGCTCTCCAGTTGCGCATAGCTAGGTGGAAAGGGGCAGTGAGAGCTTGGATGTCGGTTCCAGGTATAGACGCCATGGGGTTTGAGAATGTGGAAGCCCACACGTGCGTGTAGAGGAAGTGGACGAGCATCTGCATGTCCAGGGCAGTTACTCTGCCTCTCCTCAGCACGTCGAGTTCGTCATCTGCTCCGTCTGGGGAGAAGAGAATGAGGAAGGCGTCTTTGATCCTCATGCCAAGTCGTGGGATGGCTGTCTCTGTGACCATCATGTCGAAGTTGGAGATTTGGAAGAACTTGTCATCGCTTGGGAAGGGAAGGTCCATTTCGGCCCATTGGAAGTGAGGGGATACGTTGTTGAATATTCCGAAGGCGTGGTCGAGCATGACTGCTACTGTGCCCGTCCTGTTGTTCGGTTAGCTTGGCCGCAAGTTTGTTGACGTCAGTAAGACGTACCGGATGAATGATTCTTTCCGTATCCATGTTCTGAACGATGTTTGGTCAGTAATCAGAAATGCTGGAGAGTGTTGCATTGTGAGCACATCTAAAAGATGGAAGATCTGGAATGTTCAGTATTATTTTCTTCACTTTTGACTCAAGGGTGAAACATACGTGTACTATTTTCGGGAACCGTTGTTGGCGGACTCGGGTCCTGGCTGTAGGATTTCCGGTCCAGTATTGTAAGACAATCATGAGATATGCGCCTTGCAATTCCTCCAGCTGATATTGCTGCCATTCTGGGGATGCAGTCTCTCCATGCTTGACATACATGCGGCCAGGCATATCGTACTCATCGCTCAGACCAGGAATGGAGAATATGTAAGCTTCTATGATGTCCAAGAGCAGCTTCAGCTTTGCGACATCTTCTGATTCTTTTGAGTACTATAATCAGTCAGCACGTTAGTCGTAAAGAAACAGGGTTCGACATACCATTCCACCAAGACTCATCAATGACAGAACAAGGGGAAGTGCAGCAGTGCATGGGTTGAAGGTGGGTTCATGGATCATGGGAGCATGCTTATGCCAATGCTTGAAATAGAGTTTGATGTAGGATGCGATCGTCTCAGCCGTAATCAGTTCGATAGCATCTATTACTTCTTTTGGAGGTTGATGCGGTGGGTTTAGAACAGCGGCCATATACCTCAGCTTCTCTTTTATGTCGAAAGCCCTCTGTTCCAAGACCCTCCGATCCAAGAAGAGAGCATCTGGTCCGGACCACAAGATCATATTCTCATTTGGCATCTGCCAGTTATTTGTCTGCTGCTCGAAGTTTTGAAATTCCAACCGGTTGAGAAAGACATCGATGTTGCTTTCCTGAATCATATGCCCGTATTGGTGGAAGACTGATGTTGAGCTCGAGGCGGGACTTGGCGCTCCATATTCCCTTACTGATGGCAAGGCTGAGAATACCTCGGGCTTGCTACTTGGGCTCCTTGTGGACGACTGAGGGAATTCCCGTATGAAGTCGTTCTCACTAGGGCAATTGAGCAGGAAGCCAATGGAGTTGCGATCAGAAGTCGTTTCGGGAGTTGAACGAAGAGGAGGTGTTTGCGAATGTTGCTCTTCCGGACTTGAGGTAGAGGCATTTGCTACAATTTGTAACGTCAGTAATGCTAATCTTGGCATATTGCAAGAGAGGACGAACTTGAAGACCGAGTCTTTACACATTTCCTCCCAAACTCAGTACATTTTCGGCATGGAACATTGTTGTCGCATTTGACCTTCAGCCGGGAGCATTCGTCGCAGGCATGGCGTTTCCTGCCCCTCTCGAGGGAGCTTGGAATGGCAGAGTTTCCACGGCGCTCGCACCGACTGAAATGGTCTCGGAGAACATCACTGTGGGTTTAATCAATCAATGTACAGAGTTTGAGAGGGCTTCTGAGGTACGTACCTGCGCTTGAAAGTCTTTGCGCAAAATTTACAGCTGTACGGCCTATCTCCGGAATCTACAACATCCCACCAAGGGGTTAGCTTATACCCGCGGAATGCCCTCGCAAACAAAGAGTTTCCCTGTACTGTACGAGTCTTATACTGTACTGATGTTCCACTTACGTTGTTGCTGGTGTCGTAGAAGATGTGCTTTACGTTGGAACTTCTTGCCACATTGGTTGCAGGTCGACAGGCTCTGAGCCTCCATCTCTATGTCCATGCCATTGCGAGAGAATGGGAAAGGGCCAACGCTGCGTTGCGGGAATGACGGTTATTTGGGGACCTTGCATCGGTCCCGATCAAATGCTGTGGTGGCAGCTTGTGGCAGCTTGTGGCAGCATGTGGGGATATCGCGGTGCCTTTCCGGGGGGGTATGATGCTGCTTGTCGCTACCTTCACTGGGCGGCCTTGACTTTCCCTGCACTGGGGCTTCACTGGGCCGTTCAGCCACAGCATAGTGAAACTGGGATTCGCAGCAATCCCCAGCACTCCCCAGCAATCCCAGCAGCCTCTGTGGCGCCCCTATGGACTGGTTGCCCGCCGCCAAGGGGCTTCTGGGGCGGATCCATGCTTCCAGCAGGGCAGCCAACACGGAAAGCGGCTATCACGGCGAGTTCGGGGCTTCGAAAGGGTTCGGATTGCTTGGGCTTTAGCCACAATTGGTGATGCAAGGACGACGAGTGGGATGCCTAGTCTTGGATTGGAGATCGTAGTTCCAGAGTGGACTGTGCTGTGTGGACGAGTGCAGGCCCGCAGGGCAGGCAGGCATCTCGTTCTTCTAGATGACCTGGGGCGTTACTACAGGCGAGTTCTCCAGTATTGCTGTCTCTTTGCGAGAGCCGAGCAACTTCACAAGGCTGGATGGATACCGATGGATACCCAGGTATGCAGCATCCAGCTGGACAAGGTTTCCAATGTCGTGCGCCTGTCTGGGCAATTCGCGGTCGCCTATTCAGGCCACCCACTCCTAACGAGGTAATTCGGCGTCACTGGAAGCGTACCGTCATGCAATGCAATCAATGCTTTGAAGAGAGCCAAGATGGTGGCTACTTCTACAGTACATACAACAGTTCATACAACAGTTCATACAACAGTTCATACAACAGTTCATACAACAGCACATACAGAGTATCTAGTGTTTCAACACTCATTCGAATCAAACACGCTCCCCCGCTACCCTGCCAGTAATAAGTTGATGTCGAATTCCTGACAGGATAGGCACCTTCCACAACTCATCCGCAGTTCCAAACAAAACGCTGATAAAGTGATAACAAAACCTCAAAAGAAAGAGTCTCGTCAAGTATGCACTAGAGGGGCTACTTACGAGACGGGCAACGGAAGAAGCATGCATCTCGTCAGTCAGTCAGTATTGTTCTTAGCACCTTATTCCAGTCCACCTGGTCCAAGCCAAGTACAAGAGACCCCTACTCGCCATGCTTTCAGCCTTCTGAGCCCCAAGACGTGATGCCAAGAGACGGAGCGGAACGAGAGTCCGAGTCAGCGAGTGGCATCTCTCTGCTACCGTGAGCCTCCCTGTCAAGCCCACTAGAGAAGTGGCGCCAACGGGAATTGTCCATCCATCCTCATGCAAGTCGCACCCTTTTCACTCCTCATGACATCGTCACCCAGATCTCTCCCTCCCTCTACTACCCAGGCTCTGTCGGTATTGGGCGGAGTATTGGAAGGCTCTCAGGTGCAGGTCAGTCCAAGTCAGGCAAACTTTCAATATTCCCGGTCGAACAGTTGTCTGAGAATACTCTAACTGACACGCACACGACCCAGATCTGGCTCTCAACACATCAATAGCCATCCGATCTCAATAAGGCAATTCTTCTTCCGACCAACAGGAATGCTGAGATTAGATTACCGTGTCCGTTAGGTACTGCATCATTTGCCGGAAGAATGCTTCGACCGACGAGAGCGGAGACAGCTCGGATATAAAGGCAAGCAAGAGTGGTGACTGAACTGGGAGTGGATCATGCATCCTACCTGAGTGCTGAGTCCCCTTCCTACCTGTAGGTAGACCTGCCTATTCCAGCGGCTTGATTTGTCCGTTACCCTTGCCTGCGTTTATGTTTTCCACTGCAAAAGCTGTTTCTTGAGTTCGATTAATCATTATTATTGACTGACACAATCAAATCGTCAGAGAACTCCGACTCGAATTCTCAGAGTCCAGCGTGCTTGCCCCCGTTGAGCCGTTGAGTTGCCGTTATCCGAACGAGCTTTCTTGGCGCTGCCCTCTCTGCCTCGTCTGCCCAATAGCAGAAAGGGGATTTCCATAATAAAGTAATTCTTCCCGACTTCCAGAAAGAAACAAGGATACCTAACACAACCAACACGTCAAAGACGCATTCGGATCTTTTTCTCTTTACGACGTGTTCTTGGCATTCCTTATCACACCGCCCGGACGGCAAAGTCTATCTATTCCATTCTACAGTATTATTCCATCACTTTAACATGGATGCCGGTTGTGCCTATGCCGTCCAAGAGCCTTGCCACGGCTTCCACCAGTCTTGGCACGTTGTTGGCTAGCAATCAATACAATGCAGGCTGCAGAGTCCTCGCCCACATAGGTAGGTAAGTCGTATGATGGGGAATCCAGACGGGCGCTTGCTTCTTCTTGCTGCACTTGAAGTTTCATACGGAAGTCGCGGCAAAGAAGATGGATATCTTGAATGAGCCAAGACTTTTTGGCAACGTGAGCGGCATTCAGTGAACCGTAGTCGAATGAGCAGTTGGAGCGAGAGTGATGAACTCCACGAGATCAAGTTTGGAGTCGTTGAAGGAGCGTCATTGCCTCTGTTCAATTCAGGAATTGGGGCCGGAGTTGCCGACGTACTTCGTAATAGTTGGAATTCATTCAATGCTGCTTCATTCTCGAAAGCTGGGTTGCTGACATTGGCAGTGCCATGGTATCATGAAGTAGACTTGGGGGAAACATGCCAACCATTTGTTTAGCAGTGTAAATATGTAAGTTTATTCCTAATATTTATAAAGTAATTAAAACTAACTTAAAAATAGATTAAAGCGTTAGATTATTAGCGATTTAATAAAAAGATATAGAAAATATTATCTTGAATATCTAGGAAATATTTTCAAATTCTAGTTACTTTAGCCATTAGTAAAAGGTTCTCTCTCAAAGAGCTTTAATTATTTAAAAATCAAGAAATAAACTTTCTAAAGATACTTTTAAGAAGATAATTCACTTAAAAAGTTAGGGGATTCTCGAAGATGAAGAAGAAAAAGAATATAAGGATTTAATTAAGAGTTATACTCTTAAAGATAACCCTTTTTATATAAAGAAGAAGGTTTAATTTTGTATTTTAAATATTTAGTTCAAATAAAGTGAGTCATATATTCTTAAATAATATGACTATTATTCTAATCAAGTCTAAAAGTCATTAATTCATCGTAATCAATTATAATTAATTAGAATAGTGTTGGTCCACAGGTCCCTACATGAGCATACTTTAGTCTGGAAAAGGGGGTGCTGTTACGGCTAGCCAGAGGTTGATACGGCGAGTTGACTCAAGCTTTGTATTTGGGCCTAAGGCTACGCTCAGAATCGAGAAGAAAAGACAAGGAGGAAAGGAGAGCTCTCCGTAAGGGGGAGCTCGAGTATAAATACATAAAGGGCCCTCCTAATGGGGCCTAGCGTAGTCGAGTGCCATTCACGTCAATATGTCGCAGGCTCGCCTCTTAGTCTTCCCTATTAGGCTTAGCGCCGTCGCATAGCCAGCGATGCTACGAGCCTATGTCGGTTAGAATACGAGGCGTATCGTAGGTCGTAATATTACCCCCCCCTCCTAAAAAACTGCGTCCGCGCAGTTGTAGCTATAACTGTATTGTCCTTTAGGTCGTTGTAGTCGTCGATACTAGTGTTATAAGCCTCTAGCTACTTTGGGAGAGCTCTCGGCGGGCCCTTGGCGTTAGGATGCTCTAGGTGGAAACGCTTAATTATATGCGGAGCTGTTATAGTATCTGAGTATGGGTACTACTCCAGGTCCTCGTCGGCGCCTAGCCACTTAATGCGATAAAATAGCTTGTTTCGTATGACCTTAGAGCTAAGGATGCCTTCAATTTCCCACTTATCCTGCTTAGGCAATAGCTGGATAGGTACTGGCGTAGCTCTGGCTTGTCCCGGCAAGGGGTTGTCGACGTACTTGCGGAGCGAGTGCGAGTAGAAGACAGGGTGAATTAACTAGTCCTCTAGTAACTCAACTCTCTAGCTCTCTCCTTCCCTAGCGATTACCTTAATAGGGCCGTATTACTTGTTAGACAACTTCCTTAAAGGTCGGTTAACGTTCCAGTTCCGAGTGTCGACTAGTACTAAGTCGCTAACGTCCTAGTCGACAGCGCGTCGCCCACAATTCGCCAGTCGTTTTATTTTCTCTTATTAATCCTTAAGGGACGACTGTACGACTTCTGTGACCTCCTTTATTCGTAATACTACTTAGAGAGTCTCCTCGCGATTGAGTTTCTCTATTACCGTAGTCGGAGGCTCTAGGTTGACTAAGTCCTAGGAAGTCCTCGGCTTAACGCTGTTAAGTAGCTAGAAAGGAGACAGGCGGCCTAGGCACTCGTGCGGTAACGTTAGTTAAGCGATGTCTATAATTAGTAAGAGGTCGCTCTAATTGTCTTAGTAGTAGTAGTAAAAGGGGCGGAGCCGTTACTTAATATATTAGTTCGTTACTTCCGTTTAACTGTCAACGTTTGGGTTATACGCCGTCGTTAGCTTTACCTTAGTCCTAAGGATACGACAGTACTCCTTCTAAAAGGAGGAGACAAACTGAGGTCCTCGGTCCGAGATAATAGAGTCCGATATACCGAAGTGTCAAGTCTAATAAACAAGGAAGAGAATAGTTATGCCTTTAGTAGTAATTATATCGTTATAAAGTATCGAGACCGGTTTCTTAGATAAGCGGTCAACAAGAACTATAGCGAAGTTATAGCCGTGCTTGTTTAGTAGTAACTTTATAAAGTCTATTATAAGGTGTTAATATGGCCGAGTAGGGATTAGTAGGGGGTGTAAGAAGCCAGGGGTCTTATCTTTACGGGCTTTTTGTCGAGAGCAACTACAGTTTATTACGTATCGAGTTATATCTGTAGTGAGGCCGTTCTAGTGATATTTATGACTTAGTAATGCCTTTATCTTTCCGATCCCCGCGTGTGCCACTAAAAGTTAGGAATATACATAGCGAATAAGTGTCGTGCGAAGCTCCGGCGGCTTTAAGGGCACTTTCAGGCGGCCTTAGAAAAGTAACTTGTCGTTTACTAGCTCGTAATCTAGCGACTGTTCCCTAGCTTTTTGTCAGAGAAGCTCTAGCAAGGGAGACGACTTATTAGCCAGGAGCACTTAATCAATGACGTCATATTCCGCGATGTTATATACTACTATGGAGTTAGGGTCTAGTTCCTCCGCGGTAGGCGTCTCCGGGTCGATTAGCACTCCTGTATTCGACTCTAGCTCTGGCTTTAGCTCGTCACGTGTCTCAGCATCGCGATCTGGGATCATAGCGTCTACAGGTGCTAAGGGTATCGTCTCTACGACCTCGATATAAGCTTCTATAAGATCGACGGCGAAGAGTTAAAGGTCGCTGGCGACTCGCGGGTTAATTTTATCAGTCGGAATCAGCTATTAGCTGCGGATGGCCCACTTACGTGCCTCCGTAGCCGTGAGGTCTTAATCCCGTCGAGACAGAGTGTCAGCTAAAGTATTAGTCGTCCCGGTATAGTATATAATCGTGAAATAGAAATCCGTAAAGAACTCGGCCCATCGAGCCTGCCTAGCCGTAAGGTCCTTAGTAGTCATGAAGTACTTTAGGGCTCAGTGGTCTGTGTAAATAAGGACATTTTTCTAGGCACTTAAGAGCTCTAGGCGATATTACTTAAATAACCGGAAAATCGCCAGTATCTCTTTATTATGGATTAAGTAGTTAAGCTCAGGGTCTATTATAGTCTTAGAAAAGTATCTTATAGGGTGAAAAGTGTCGTCCTCTTGAAGTTAAAATAGAACCCCAGCGACGACTTTATCTGAGGAATCAGTCTCTAGCCGCGTTTACTTAATAAAGTCGTAGTAGCGAAGAACCGGCGTAGATTAGAGGGCTTCCCGGAGAGTCTCCTATGCGTTTTTATAGGCGTTGTCGAAGACGAAGAGAACGTCCTTTCTAGTAAGTATCGTGAGAGGACGTGTAATGCGACTGTAGTCTTTAATAAACCGGCAGTAGAAGTTATAAAAGCTAAGGTAGCTCTATATACCCCGTACATTATCGGCGTATCGCTAGTCCTTAATTACACTAATCTTCTCAGGGTCTACTTCCACGCTATCGACTCTAATAACGAATCCTAAGAACTTAGTCTTTTATACACTAAACTCAGACTTCTTAATGTTAGCTTAAAGTCCGTGTACTTATAATATTACTATAACCTTCTTAACGTGGACCTTATGTTCCTCCGGAGTAAACGAATATATAAGGATATCGTCCATATAAGCCGCGCAGAAGTCGTCGAGGTGCTCTATAAGGATATCGTTAACGAATCGCTAGAAAGTCGCCGGACTATTAATAAGGCCAAAGGGAAGGACCTTATACTTATACGTGCTATATTAAGTGCGGAAGGTCGTATAGTCTTCGCTCTCAGGGGACATACGAATACAGTAGAAAGCTTACTAAATATCAAGCTTTATAAAGACCTTTGCCTTATAAATACGAGCTATTATCTCATTAATTAGAGGGATCGGGTACGGGTCCTTCTTTAATAAGGCATTCAGCTTCTAGTAGTCGACGCATAGCCTAAGACTACTATCGGCTTTCTTAGCGAAGAGAATAGGGGCCGCGTAAGGTGTACTAGAGGGCTTAATGAAGCCTTTATGTAAGTTATCGATGATGTACCGCTTGGTCTCTAATAGCTATTCTTTAGTTATACGCTAGAGAGGCTTAAAGGATAAGTCGTTCTCCTTAGTAAGCTCGATTTAGTAGTCTATACCTTAGCGATGTGCTAGTAGCTCGTCAGAGGCTCGTCGGGAGAAGAGAGGAGTATACTCTTAGTACTTTACCAGGAGCTTCTTACTTACTAGCTTATTGTCTTGCGCGTACTTAGCCTCTAAGGCCTCCTCTAGGGTTAGGTCTCTATTCATTAATACGAGTTCGACGCTTAGCTAGTCTAGGGCCTCTCGCCGGCGACGAGTCAGTTCTTAGTCGATCTCAAGCACTAATGCCACGAAGGTTTGCACCTTATTCTTCTTAGCCCTCCTAGGTCGGAGGTACGTCGTAGACATCGCTACTGCCGATATAAGGAAGATTTTCGTAGTAAGCGCCTTTGTCTAGTGATTCGCTAAAGAAGCTCTACAAGTTCTCTTGTCCTTAAGTAGTGATCCCGGATCACGAGATGTCGAAGGGTTTAATTGCTCTTTTATGACCCGCAGGCGCTCTTGGACTTCTCTAGCAAAGCTCGAGGATCGAGTTGGCGAGACGCTGGCGGTAAGTCGGACGGGGGCCTTTGTCTTAGGGGAATCGTCGAGCACCGCAAGCTTAGCTTGTCTCTGGCGGTAGTTATCTATGTCTATAAGGGCATCCCTTTGTTCCGCGTCAAGTTAGTGAGACTTAACGATTGGCTTGTCGAAACAGTTAATATCGACGAAGACTCGCTAGTTAAAGTACGGCTAGACGGGCATATTTAATAGCTATTCTAGCCGATTGCGGTTCTTCGTATACGACTACTTTAAGTCGTAATGCTCGAGGAACTTCCGACTAATTAAGACGTCAGTGTTTCCTAGGTCAGTTACTAGAAAGGGGAAGTTGATTCGCCGGCGGTCGATTGTTAGGGTAAGTAAGACGGCCGTATTAATTGGCTTGCCTTTCTTGCTATTATAACTAGTTAGGATAATTAGCTAAGGGAGGGATATAAAAGAAATATTAAATTACTTGACGAGTCGGTATACGAAAGAGGTTTTAATAACACCGAAAATATTAGCTCCGCTATTAATATATATAAGTGTCTTAGTAAAGAATCTATTCCTTCTTAGTTTAATACTAATTAAGAATTGTCGTCCTTTAATAAGAGCACGGAAATCAAATACTAAGTCCTTCCACAAGTTGTGGCCTATGCCGAGGTATAAGTCTTTGCCACGGCCTAAGAGTTTTTTGAGAGCTCGTTAGTCTCCAGATTCTCGCCGACGACTAGCTAGGAAATCGACTTATCAAGAGCCTAGTCCCTACGGCGCTTAGGGCAGTCGCTAGCCTAATAGCCGGTCTTACTATAGTAGAGACAAGTGTCGGAAGAGACGTCCCTAGGTGCAGGAGGAGGTACGGGGGACTCAAGTCGGCGTAAGACAGGCGAAGGAGAGGGCGTACGCTGGCGGGCATCTGACGACTGTCTTAGAGTCGGTGGTCTCTATACGTGAGTAGCAGGGGTAAGTGAAGTCGAACGCCAGCTGTCCTTCTTTAGGATGCCGCGCGAGTCGCTAGTGCTTGTATTATTGAAGGAGACTCGAGGGGCTTCGCGGACAGTAGTGATAACACGTCTATTAGCTCGTCCGGCAGCGATATTCTGTAGCTCGCGATCTGAGACGGCTAAAAACTCGTTAAGAGCCGTATAATCTCCGGCGAATTCATACTTCTTAGTCCGGATGTCGTACTTGAGCTCATCCGAGACTTTCTCGTATACGTCGTCGAACCAGCGGTCAGGTGAGATTTTTCTAGTAGCCGCGTATATCGTGAACTTTATACGGAACTCGTTATAAGTTATACTACCTATTTATAGTTAGTTATACTTGAGCTTAGTGGCCTGTACTCGGTTGTGGTTAAAGAAACGCTGGTTTAGGGCCTTTAAGACGTCGGCGGCTCCGTTGAAGTCTCTAGCGAAGTCGGGGTCCATTCGTTAAAGGATAATAGTCTTAGCCTCTCCCTTTGTACACTCAAAGTAGGCATAGACCTGTGATTCGCTAGTGAGGAAGTTACCTAAGTACTTTTAAATAAAGAGCTTCATATTTATCTTCCAAGCGTCGTATTCAATTTCGCCCTTATAGTCGCTAAAGGGGGTACGGGGGTACTTGACCTTATTAGGCTCGACGGCAGGGATGGCGGGGTTCAGCTTAGGGAGGTAATAGTCGGCGGTAGGTTAGAGGTCCGCCGTAAGAGCACGTACGGATCAGACAGAAGGAGAGGGAGTGCCAGTCTCTTGGCGAGGGTTATCGATAGTATATTGAGTGAGGGCTTATGTGACGGCGGCAGCGACAGCAGAGCTGACGGAGTCCTTGATCAGCTGATCTACTCTAGCTTGTTGAGCGGGGGTAAGGCCCTCCATATTAGTAAGCTCTGGCGATGCGTCGAAGAAACGCTGGGGCTTGCCCTCTGAGTCTGAATCGAATCCGTTAAAGCTTTCCGACTCCTCCGAGAGAGTCTCGACCGAAGGGATAGGGGTGTCGGTAAAGCCTAGCCGTATAGGGGCGCTCCTTTCTCTGGAGCTTCGCCGACGAGGGGGAGAAGTTAGTAGTGGTGGTAGGGTAGGGTAGAGAGGTGTTTGAGGTTGTCGATCGATATGTTGATTAGACATGCGTTCGAAACGGGGCGCGCGTCAAGTTGCGGCAAGGCAGGTTGATCGCGAGAGAATATCTAGCTTTCTCTAAGACAGTCTACTACTAGGGCAGAGAGGTACCTATCTGTCGAATAGGCTAAGGTGTTGAGGCTCGTTATTGGCTTGCTACAAGGGCAGGTCGACAAGGCGTAAGACCGGGTGAGATATAACGCTTTACAGCGAAGGGGTACTAGTCTTTTCTTATGTTACGGCTAGCCAGAGGTTGATACGGCGAGTTAACTTAAGCTTTGTATTTGGGCCTAAGGCTACGCTCAGAATCGAGAAGAAAAGACAAGGAGGAAAGGAGAGCTCTCCATAA